>BSBK01002629.1:0-1217500 GCA_027943335.1 Chamaecyparis obtusa | reverse complement strand
ATGAAGTTTAGGTGTGGGAAAATGATCTCGTTTAAATACTTAACCCATTTTGGGGAGAAGATAAATTATTAGTTGAGTTAGGATCACCTCCAAGGCTTCATTCTTTTTAGTTAGAGGGGATATCTATTTGGCCATAATAGGTTTTTCCAAGACTAAAATAGAAGACAACGTAGAAATTTTGATTGAACCTGAATGGATAATTTTGTGAATCATTTGAATATCTTTAGTTTGAACAATATATTTCAATTTCATTTACAATCTATGGATGCACCATATTAATAGAGAAAGGAATATGATCCCCCTTTTATATTGATTTTATTTACCATCTATGGATGCCATATTAATAGAGAAAGGAATATGATCCCCCTTTCCATTAGATTATGCAAATATTTAGAGATATAAAAACCTCTATAAAAGGTCATTAAATTGGTGTAAATAACCACCAAATGAATTACCGATCAACTTTAAAAGAGAGAGATCTATACATTATGGGAGTTTCTATAATTTGTGTACAAATATAACTCATCTTCCCTAATTTTTATAATTACCATATGGGTGTGTCGATCTCATGCTTTGAAACTAAGAGGTCCTTTGTCCACTTTAATGGAGAGAATATGGAGCCAAGATTTTAAATAATCTTCATGTTTATCTTTTTACAAAATTATTTTCTAAAGGATTTTTATCAAGTCCTATCCACAAAATCCTTTGTATGTAAGACTTTTTCTTGTGAAATCTTGTCATCAGTAAATTTTATTATATCAACTAGATTTTTACCTTTCTTTTTTACTACAAATAAATCCAATTTTCGTTGAAGACCATATTTGTCTCTAAGTCGGTCATGTGCAATTTCACAATATAATTAAAAGTCATTAAATAGTTAAAGAGTCTAGTCTCACAAGATAATTTCACAGGTGTTTTGGTCTTGGGATTTGTTTTCTTTTTAGGTTATCAATTTCAAGGCTATTAAGAGATACGATTTGAATATTGACATTGTAAAATAATCTTTATATAGATATATAAGTATAATTTTGTCTGAAAAAATATGTAAAGGATTTTAAGATCTATATGTTCTTGATATATATATTTATTTTGGAAAATAAATTATTATGACATAAGATATATCTCTTAATCATTTTAAATAAATTTTATTGAAGAATTATTTTTAACCATGTATTGTGTGCTATGTACATGTTTTTAGGTTTGAGTTTATGTTTTGGGAAAATTATATATGTTTTTAGGTTTTAGGTTTACGTTTAAGTTTCAAACTTTTGGGTAAATTATATGGGTTTACGTCAGGTTAAAGTTTTTCATAAATTATATGTTTAAATAACATCAATAATATATAGTCTACAAATGTTTATTGCTCCAAAATAAAATAATAATAATATAAATTATAATGCTAAGTAAAAAAAAATCATTTTTTTGCATATAAATATATGAAAAAATTAAAAAACAAGAAAAAAAATTAAAAAGGCCCCCTACCTGAAACTTGGCCGAGTAGTCACTGTTGTTGGACGCCCACTATTCTTTAGCCCCTCAATGTGCAAATGAGGGGCTTTGGGTTTTTTGGGGGTATTTAAAATACCTTTTGGACTCTAATGAGTCCTACAAGCCACATAGGCGACACTCGGCGATGTGTGGCACCTACGTGTACTCGACCGTGTTTGCTTGCTCAAGTAGGATTCGATCGATTCTAAATCGACCGAGTCTATCTTGTTAGCCTTAAAGGCAACATAATATCATTCTTTTACCCATTTTCATAATTATTAAAAATAGTTTTAAGTAGTCTTTTAAAAATTTATAATTAATATAAATATTTTATTTTATAAAATTAAATATAATTTATAAATTAAATTTTTATTAAATTATCAAGTGATACATTCTATATATTTATGTCAATTTATATTTAATTTTGAAGCATATTTAAAGAAATTATTTCATACAATTATATAGTGAAAAATAATATAATCTTATGTGAAATGAGTGTGAATAAAAAGAGCTGAGGAGAATGAACCCTAGCTTTAACGTCAAGTTTTATCAACTTTCCAAGAAAGCACATGATTTTATTCATTACATTGACAATACACTAAGCGAACATTTTCAAGTTATAATGGGTAAGTGCACAAAGAATGGGGACCAAAAATAGGGTATAAGATGCCACTTTGTTTTCTTTACTTCGAACTTAGTTTCGAAACTACTATTTTTTCAAAAATGGTCGACTTTAAGGCCCTAAAAAAGAGGGAGCACAAAAAGTGGTCCTATTTTTTGTGAAAAAATATAACATAGTGTTTGGTGTGCCCTCCTATAATATTAACTTATTTTAAAAAAAAAATTAATCACTTTGATGATAATTTATCTAACAAATGTAGTTTGTCCCAATTTTTTCTACTAATTTTTTAATTAATATATGATATTTAATGAATTTTCTAAGTGGAGACATCCCTAAAACATGAAATTTGTGTGTGCTCCCCCGTAGAAATCATTGGAAAGTAATTGAAAACCCAAACTTCATTTTTTTTAAAGTGTGTAGAATGGAGTTTAGTTTCTAAAAAGGAAACTTTTTTAAAAATTTGACAAACAAACCGAAATCTAAGCCCAAAATACTATACATTTGTTTTTTACAAAAATAAGACATACATACAAAAGAAATTAGAGATTAATATCTTAACATAATTAGAATTTAAAACAAATTATATGATTAGATAGATAACAGGTAGATATACAATATCATGTTATCTAGTTTTATCGTTATTGAACCACATGCAAACTATTATTGTATGAAGGGAAGGGTCTCAAAGTTTATGAGTGATATTAGCTATAGAAAATTATCTTATCACCATTTTTAATAGGAAAAGTACCCAAAAGTACCCTTTTTTAGTGTGTGATGCTTAGTCTAGTAAAACCTATAAATTATAATTAACCTAGATTAGTTTAGAGCTAGACCAACGACATATTAGGGTTCTTAGCTCTAAATTTTATGATGGAGGAATGAAGCCACTAGCACGCACATAGTTGATTTACCTCAATTCTAAAACTTTATATGATCCTTTCATGCTTTGTGCAAACTTCAAAACCCTTTTGGTTCAAACTCTAAGTACCCTGATTTTGACACTCAATCTTGAGGATTCAACCTAGTATTGAATAGAAGAATTAATCCATGATGTTCCATGATTTATAATATATGATAAACTTGTAATGATTATGGTATTTTTTAACATTGTTGCATAATTTATGCAATTGGTAGGGTTAATGACTAATTATTGCAATATTAAAAGTGACATAAAATCAGGATGCAAACACTTTCCTCATCTTCCAAAATTTTGTTTTGTTTTTGTTTGGGAAGGGATGAAATCCAGATAGAACATAAGTTCAAACAGATCATTACTTACTAATAAGATTTAGATTTTTTCAAACATAGTCTTGAAAACCTTTCTACTTTTTAATTACATTTATATGTAATCAATACACATGAAAATAAAGATGAACATAAGACAACTTGATTTTTAATTGTATCAAAACAAAATTACAAAGAAGATCAGCTATCAAGCATGTAGATGAAAGAGAAATACATAAAATTAGACTAAATAAACAGCGGTAGAGAAAAATACTCACAAACTAAGAACAATTGCAATTTAGACCAATCAATGACATTATACTAGGAGACATGACCTGCCACTTTATATAAATTCAGATGACAGCAGTCCTAAAGCCAACATTAGTTTGTCCTTAAATTGAGTTTAAACAACTCGTGAAGTAGTTGTACTTGTGGCAGCAACATACCATAGTGGTAGTATCATCCACAACTTTTTCGGAGTCAACACAATTCAAATGGGAAACTGCGTGTTGTTTTAACCAGTCCGGGGGCAGATGAGATTAGCACCATTTGATTAGAATATTAACCCTTGTGGCTGTGGTTGAATTCCGTCCAGTAGTCTATAAATAGTTGTTGCTCGTAATCACAATGTATTGAATACTGCAAAATAAGGGAGATGACAGTAAGCAACTGTAACAAGGAATTAATACTTATACATCTATGTTATAATGCTTATCACTTGCAAACCTTTTGCAAAGCTAAAGCATTTACAACTCAGAAATATTGTCCAATTTTAGAATCGGAATAGAATTGCTGAAAATTAAAAATACAAAAATATGGCAAATTCGATAAAAAAATAAATGAGAAATCTAACTTTGCAAGATTGAAAATTTTGAAAAAACTAATATCGGTCCAAGCCCTTGTGAAGGAAAAAGACATACCTTTTTCATAGAAATCACATTAATGCAAGTGCTATTGGTGAAAACATGGTGTGCTTGGGAAAAATGTAAGATTTATTTGGGAGAAAATGCAACCGTTGAAGAGTAAATCTGCTCTCTTCGCTGGGTACTCAAGTTACCTGCTTACAAAACAAGCGATGTCATTTCACTGATCATATTAATGGTTGTAGTTAAACTCGGATTTTATTTAGAATTTATAATAAATATATATATTATGGGAAGGCAAAAGATTTAGTTGTAGAAGGTTCTAAAAATCTTAGAAAAAGAAATAGTTAGTCATGAACAAGTCATTATATAAAATACAACATGATCCAATTCCTAAATCATAATAAAATACATAAATTATTTAATAAGAAGAAATCAAGAGAAAGAACTCTATACCAAGAATCTATAATAAATACAACATCTTATGGAAAAACAAAAGGCTTAGCTGCAGAAGGTCCTGAAAATCTTAGAGCAAGAAGGAATTAGTTGTGAAGAAGTCAATAATAATACTCAAATTATTATTTAAAATACAATATAATACAATATCCAAATCATATTATAATAAAAAAATCATAACATAATACCCAAATCATTTGATAAAAGGAAATAAAAAGAAAAAGAGAAAAAACCAAGAATCTATATATAATAAATACATCTTATAAACAGACATAATACTTCAATCATATTTTAAAATATAACATAATACAATACCCAAATCATACTATAATAAACAAATCATAATATAATACTAAATCATTTGAGAAAATCAGGTGAAAGAACTACATACCAAGAATCTATAATAAATACAAAATCTTATGGACATGCAAGAGACCTTAGCTTCAAAAGATTCTGAAAAGCCTAAAACAAAAAAGAATTAGATATGAAGAAGCCAAACATAATACCCTATCATTATACAAAATACAATGTCTAAATCATAATTATAATATAATACCTAAATCATTTGATAGAGGAAATCTAGAAAAAGAACTCCATACCAAGTAAACAATAGAACAAGATCCCAACATAAATGGATATATGAAACCTGAAAGCTTTGAATGTGAAACATACTTACATTAGATCTAATCTCAAACCTAAATTTGGCCTGGACTTAAAGTGATGGAGCATTAATTTAGTATTGAAATCTGTCTTAGCCACATAACTGCCAAGTTTGCATCATTTTGTAAATAATCACAACAATATGATTAGATGTTTTAAATAATATAAACACACCATCAAAAAAATATCTTATCTAACAATTGTTAGTCCATGTAAAGTAAAATAAGCCTGATTCAAATACTGTCGCGGACGCGCACACAACCAAAATTTTCCCACCCTAGTCCAAATTACAGCGGGACTAGATGTGTCTTTATTAAAATAAGTTTAAAATAACCTTCTAATAGGGTTTTCCTGTAAGAGTCATCATCTCCATAGAACCACACTAACAAATCATTTTTAATAATGTTTCGCCTTTTCATTAACGAGCTTTGTAGCATCTTTAACAACCTTTACACCATGCTGTGCAACATAGTACTGGTTACTTCCAGTAACACTCCTAACAATCGCAGCAGCTTGTGTAGCAACTCCAGCAGCCTGGCACCCAAAAGCTACAGTATTTGCAGCCGTGCCAACAACAGTAAAAGCGGTGCGTGCATAGCACACCTACAACGCCTACGATGGCTAGTATGAATATCATTGCTGCCTAAGAAATTTGATGTTGTGCACGCTCTGCTGAACTTGCAAGAGATTTTGCCCATAACAAATTTAGTTGTAGGGTGAATAGTTGGAACATGAGAAATTAGTTATGCTACCAAAGGGACCAAAGTTGAATTCAATAATAATGGATAGATAATATAAATTGAGGAACCTTTGGTCTTTCAATCCCAACAATCTTCCTTCGGATATTTCTGTTATCAATGACACAATTTATTAAATTATTGCATTGTCAATACTTTAGCATTTAAAATGCTGAACTAGTTCACTAAATACACAGTTAAACAATTGATTCTTCCTAAATAGAACTATGAACATAAAATACATGATCTACATTCACAAATATGAATTTCAGAAAATTAAATTATAATTTAAATCAATCTCCAGATTAGACCTATACAATTGGTAAGTATAAGTCAACATAATATTGAAAGAACAAGGATTTAGAGAGAATTCCATGAATCGTGCACTTTGCATTGGAAAGTTAACTTGGTCTCCTTGGTTTTAGGAAAAATCATAAATGACTAAAACCACATCAATAAATTAATATTATGGTCTACAAACAAACTATTTTCATAAACTGGGGAGCACTCTGTGATGATATGGAAGAATGAGATCTCTTGGGTTTGTTATACAAAGACGAGGATACATAAAAAGAGAAAATTGAAAAACCAGAGGTTAAGATGCCATATAAAAAGTGTGGGAAAGGATTTAAAATAATGGAATGGTATGGATATGATGGTCATAGTCCTATGGGCTTACAAAAGAAAGATATCCTTGAACCCATATAACCTAATGATAGATGTAAAGTTCCTAGATTAGGTTATGACACACAAAAAGGTTAGACCTCTAGTACTAAGAGCAATTTGGATGAGGTATGGGAGTACTCTAACATGACACAGACCGAAGAAGAAGGTACCATCAATGACCTTTATGATTTAATTGACATTCATGAATATGAGAATGTATTTACCCTTGAAACAATCCATAGACTTAATTCTAATGTTGATACTTTACCCTTTGTCCACCCTCAACTTATTGAGTGGGATCAATGAGTACCACAACAATTGGATACCTTCCAAAATGATAAGGTTGTACTAAATTTTCTCAAAGCAGAAAGTAACATACCCCTTAAGGACCATAGAATTAGATTTTATATCAAACTGAATGGTGTGACATACTTTGGAGAGGGTGTCAAGCTTTTGAGTCACAAAATTACAGAAAATATAAAAGGTCTTCTAGTGAAAACTACTATGTGGCTTCTAGACTCAAAAAAGGGTAAAAATAAAGAACGTATCCAAAGGTGAAAACCACTCTAAGGCACCAGAGGATGGAAGGCTTCACACACTTCCTCGACCATATTATCATGAAAAATCATCCATGTTGGTAGAGAAAAAAATGACAACAATCTTGGAATAGAAAACAACCCAAAATCATGCATCTAGCTGAATCATTGACATCTAAAGTTCAAGAGAGGGATTTATAAAATTTTCCAAGGAAAGACAAGTCAATTTTTAGTTTTCGTATGCAAATACGTGAGGACTTTATTCTAAATTGGTTATGCATAACTTGTCTTTAACACCAAGGAAAAAACCTATCAAATAGAAATTGAGAAAAATGCACATGTAAGTGGAACTATTGGTGAAGAAAAAAATTAGAAAGTTGCTAGATATTTTATTTATAAGGCCTATTGATTATGTAGAGATGATTTCCAACCTAGTACTAGTTTCAAAACTTGTTGAGAGTTTTTGTGTTTATACAGATTTTGGAGATCTTAACAAAGCTTGTCCCAAAGACTATTCCCCACTTCCAAATTATATTGACATAATAATGGATTTAACAACATGACATGAGATGCTTTCCCTCATGGATGGTTTCTTAAGTTATAAATAGATCAAAATTTCTCTTGAATATCAAGTCAATATAGCATTCACTTGTCCTTGGGGAACTTTTTGTTGGAGCATCATACCTTTTGGGTTGAAAAATATCAGTGCCACCTACCAACGAGCTATGACTATTATTTTTTATGATATGATGTACACCTACTTAGAAGACTATGTTGATGATGTGTTGGGAAAGTCTTACACAAAAGCTAGACATTTGGAAATATTGGCTAAAATATTCACACAATTGGAAGCTCCTAGGATACATTACATTTGCCAAAGGATTTGAATCCAATCTTACTTTAAAATTTAAATCTATACGATAAATACCACCACCAAAGAATATTCATTAGCTAAGATCTATGCAAGGGAAACTAGAATATATTTTCCACTTTACAACACTATTAATTAGTAGGGAAACTACAATCTATTTTCCACTTTTTAGTGCACTATTAGCACTGTGTGTACGATCTGTTGGGAAAGTCTTACACAAGAGCTAGACATTTGGGAATATTGGATAAAATATTCACACGTCTAGAGTCTGCTACGATACATTACTTTTTCCAAAGGGTTTGAATCCAATCTTGCTAAAGTTAAATATATATGATAAATACCACCACCAAAGAATATGCATAAGCTAAGATCTGTGCAAGGGAAAGTACAATCTATTTTCCACTTTATAGCACTATTAGCAAATAAATTCCATCCCTTTCAACATCTATTACATAAAAATGGTCCATTTAGATGGGATGACAAGTGCAAACAATATTTCCAAAAGATCAAAGAATGCTTGATGTCGCCACTAGTTTTAGTACCGCCTATGGGTGAAAATTGCCTACTCCTTTACATATAAGAAGCTACCACAACACTAGGGGAACTTTTAGCACAACATTACATAGATGGGGAAAAAATAGGCTATATGTTATATCAATCATTTTCTAGTGGGCTATGAATTGAATAATACTTCTATTGAAAAGGCATGTCTTTTCGTAGTTTTTGCCTCATAAAAGTTGCACCATTACATGCTCACACACCATACAAAACATATTGCAAAGATCTATCATCTCAAATACCTCTTGCAGAAAACAACACTCACAAGAAGGTAAGCTAAATGAGTTATGATCCTAAGTGACTTTGACATTGAATATGTGGAAATAAAAGCAATAAAAGGATAAATTATAGTAGATCAAGTGGTAGATGCTCCTATATAAGATGGTCATCCACTTATTATTTAATTACCTAATGAGTCAATATTCAATGTGGAATCTACACATCTTTGGACCTTATATTTTTGTGTCTCATGCATGCAAAACGGTTTTAGTGCTAGCATTCTCTTTGTCACGCCGCAAGGAGATTGTATATAAAATATTATAGGATCGATTTTCAATGTACCAACAATATTACTAAATATGAAGCATTGATTACTAGACTTTGTATGATTGTGCAATGGAAAATAGTTGATTTATTTGTTTTCAGTTATTCTTAGCTAATGATTAAATAGGTCAATGATGATTAAAAAAATAAAGGATTAGAAGTTGGTGTCTTATAAGAGAATGGTGGATGACTTCAAAGCATATTGCATATCCATTACTTTTTAAAAAATTCCTAGAGACAATAATAAAGTAGTTGATGTCATGGATACAATAGAATCACTTGTAGAAATACCAAGTAATGCCTTATAGTAGTTCTTGGTGGAGTCACTCTTGGAACCTATCTATAATTATCCCCAATTTGAGATGATATATCTTATTTTTGGTCTGAACTCCTAATGGTATGGAGACATATATGATTATTTACAAGATAATATTTTACCATCTAACCTTTACAATAACTCATGTAAAACCTTTATACATTGAGCTTTGTGCTATGACATTTTAGTTGATACCTTACATCACCAGGGCCTTGATGGTACCTTAATTAGATGTCTTGAGTGTAACAAGGCCAACACTTCCTTATGAGAGGTGCACAAGGGTATATGTGAGGTACATTCTAGAAATCATATCCTAGTTACAAGAAATTTCACACTAGTTACTACTGGCCTACCATGGAAAAAGATGCCTAGCGATTTTTTAATAAATGTAAGCAAAGTCAAATAAATGGAGACCTAATATATGCACCTACCCAAAAACTATAGCCTCTCATAACTCCTTGACCCTTTTCTCAATGGTGACTCGATATCATAGGAAAAAATCATCCACCTTCTTTCAATGGTCATAAATTCATTATCATTGTGATAGAATATTTTACAGAATAGATTGAATTAGTTCCATTAACAAATTTCATCAACAAAAAAATTGCTACATTTATCCTCAACTATATCTTTTGTCAATATGGTCTTCTTTTTTCTATCATCACAAATAACAGTCGAACCTTCAAAAGGAGGCCTATGAGCTCTATGAAAAATTTCATATTCAACATTGATTTTTGAGGCCTTATTACCTTCAAGGTAACACTCAAGTTGAGGCCTTTAATAAAAATATCTTAAAAATTCTCAAAAAGATAGTCAATAATGTTAGTCGTGATTAGCATATCCAATTGAAACATGTCTTATGGGCTTATTGCACAAGTGTCCACACTCCTATAGGTGTAACCCCATATGTCCTAGTTTATGGTTCAAAAGGTATCATAACTATCAAGGTTGAGTTACCATCTCTATGAGTCTCTTTTCACAATTTGATCAATGATGAAGACTACAAGGTCTCCAACTTGCATGGATTATGATTTCTTGATGAGCATAGATAGACTACTTTTAATCACCTCAAGACATACCAGTAGCGAATGTACATAAGTTATAATCACCAAGTTAAACCAAAAGAATTTAAAATTGGTGATCTTTGTCCATAGGAAAATTTGAATAACCAGCAGGATAGGGAAAAAAGTACAAGATTGAACCAAATTGACTAGGTCCATTTATCATTACTACTACATATGGCTCAGGTGCATACCATTTGGTTTCTCCATAAGTTGAATCACTAGAAGATCCAATCAATAGCATTCACCTTTGTAGGTTTTACACTTGAGCATTTTAGGGAATTTCTTTTTAAAAGTCCTAAAAATTTATTTTAAAAATAATAATAAGTTGAACAAAAATATAAAAGAAACCATAAATACTCCCCCCCTAAAAAAGGAAAAAGGAAAAATCAAAAGAAATAAAAAAAGTCATCCTCTGGTGAAAACCACTTCGATGGCACCTTGGATAAGTTCTATGGTAAAAACTACGCAACTTGCAGCATGTGTAATGACTCCCCTCCTCCTTCCTTTAGGATTCTACTTGGTCTTCCATCTCACATCCATTTTCCTTTCGCATTATAATAACCTTTCTACCATCTCTATATATTGTGGGTTATTTCACTTTTCTTTCTCACCTGCGGCTATTTTCTCTGCATAATAAACTAATCATGTTCTTCACTAGGGAAATTTCATTGACTTTAGTAGTGGGTTGGGATGTTTGGCATCTCACGATCAGAGGAACTATAACTTTTTGTTTGTCTTCTCGCTCACAAACCATAATAAAATTTCACTTGTACCATCAATCTTATCACTTCACCTTTCTTCGTAATAAAACCATTAAGTTCATAAATGGATTACACTTTAGACAAACATGCAGTTTTGGACTTCAACAAAATCATGGCAGAACAATACTAAAATTGAGAAAACATCGTATCAAGGTATCAAATCCAAACATATCACTTGTGCCAAGGATCATTTCAACATGACACATAATGCTTGATTATTTTCTTGGGGTCTTTTATTTATTTATCTATTATATCTTTGGTGATATGCCTTTTATCTTATCAAGGATGTCTCTAACTAGAGATTTTATCTCTAGGATGTCTTTGAAAAGAAAGGTGAGGATGGGCCATGTTCACTTTCTTGTTTGTTGTGGATTTTTCTTTAGTAATATGATGACTCATCTTAGGACATGATTTTCTAAGGTCATCGAGGACATATGAGTCTCATGTGAGATGGGGCATTCCTTAACTTATGATGTGTCTTTCTCCACAAAATAGTTAGATGAGTTCATATTGTTTCCATAATAAGGTCAATGATAATATAAGCACTTAAAAGAATGAATTCTCACCACCTTCATATCCCTTTCTTCTCATCATCTTGTTTCACTTCATCTCATTTCCTTCATTTATTTTCTCTCATATATTTTCTTCCTTTCATTTCCTTCATCAATTCATTTCATTCATCACTTTTATATATCTTGTTCATCGGCTATTTCTTTCACCTTCTTCCCATCATTCACCTTCTTCTTCCTCATCTCAAATATCAATAACTTATTTTATCCAATTAATACATGTCTCTTAATTTCAATTTCAAATCAATCAACTTACTTCTTAACATGCGATCTCATTGTCCCTTGATCAATAAATCAATCATTGCATTGAATTCCCTTGCGCTGGCATCAATCTCAATCAACTTAACTAGCTTATCAACTTGGCTTTACTAATTAGTTTCATAAATTATTCAATTATTCTTATCCATATTTCATTTTCATCAAATGTGCATCTTAGCTTAATCACTTATGCTATGTCATTCATCAAATCTTTTCCTTATGATCTATCGAGAGATCAATCTTACAACAATTTGTTTGATCAATCTCTTGAGGGGGTATATCTTATTTATCATCATCCTTACTAGGATATCCTTGGGGCATTTATCAGTTAATCATTTTTTTCTTTGAAACAACATGACATGTTGCATATGTATGTGGTGAGTATATGAGAATATCTAAGAAGTTTGGATTAATAACAGATGAATAATGTAATACTGTAAGATATGTATCATAGTGATGATGTGTTCCCGCCCAGACTATTTGAATGCATGTCTATAGATTTCCAGGTATGGCTCCTTTGGTGTTCCTGGAAGAGGGGCTCCTAATCCTTCTGTGGCTTTTGGGAAGGGGCATCATGCTCCTAGGGGTTGGCCTTTCTTGTTTTTTCTTCTTCTCTGGCCATTGGTTATAGGGGCCTTGTTCTGCCCGTTGCTCTCTTTTCATCCTCTTTGTCTCCACTTGTGGATGCTTTTGGGGCTTACGGTCAATAGCACCCTCTCATGGTAAGCTCTTTTTCCAAGGTTGTTACCAAAGCTTTGAATGGGCCTAGGGTTTCTTTTGGAAATGTGTCTTCCACCACTCTGATTCTTGTAATTGGATCTCTTTCTATCAAGATTTTAGTTGTTGCTAAAGGGGATTTGGAAAATAGTAATGAGATATACAAGTATCATGGGCTGATATGCCATTTTCAGGGTTTCTGACCCAGTTTTCCCCAACTGCATGATTGGGTGTCTCAAAGATGGGAATCAATATTATTAGATAATGTTAATATTTTACCTTTATCAAAAGGTTTTTTTGTAGCCAAATTAAATAGTGATAAGGTTAGAACTAAGATCCTATGTGAAGATTTCTTTAGCTGGGAGGAGGACAAATTTATACTTATGGTTAAACCTTGGCACCCCTGATTTCAATCCTTCCTCTGAAGTCTTCAGTAAGATCCGTATTTGGATTAGGCTCCCTAATCTCCCCCTTCATCTATGGCATGATATCATCCTTGAGGAAGTGGGTGAGGCTTTGGGAGAGTTCTTGACAATGGATTATGATTCTTCTAATATTTATTATTCTACCTTTTTCTGCATTCTGGTAGATCTTGATACAACGTAGGGTCTTCTAGCTGAAATAAAAATTGAATCATCATTGGAATCTTGAATCCAATAACTTGAATATGAGGGTATTCCTTTTAGGTGTAGAAAATGTTTTAAAGCTGGTCATAATTCTTCTTATTGTGGCTTTAATATTAAGAAGAAGAAATCCTCTCATTCTTGGTGGAAGGGTTCTTCCATCGAGCATTATACAGTTTTGAAAAACTTCTCTTAGCATGAGGAGGTGGCTCTTTTTGGGGGATTTTAAGTGCCTCCTATGGAGGTGGAATTCTCATGCCCTATTTTTCCTCTTGATGATCATGTTGGTCTTGTTGAGGCTCCTGGTTTTCATCCTTCTTCTATTTCTAGACCTATTCTTCTTTCGTTGGTTGATGTCAAGCTCTCTACTGATGGTTTTTTGGTTGCTGCTTCTATTGGCTCTACTAGTGTTTTGGTTGTTGAGGGTTCTAGTTATCCTACCCCACTTGTTGTGACCATTTCTAATCCTATGTTGGATGTCTCACTTGTTGGTTCAACATCTTTGTTGGTTGTTGGATCTTTTGTCTTGGATTTGTTGTGCTGGCAAGATGAGGCTGCTAGAGTTGACGAAGTTTAGATCATAGTTAAAGGTAAACATTCAAAGAGATCCTCATCTTCCTTTGACATGACCCTTCAGTCCCATAAGAAGGGGTCTAATGGATAGTTTGTATAGTAGTTAGGGTTTTTCTACTTTGGACTATTGTTCCTCAATGTCTTATTGTGGCAATGTCCTTTGTTAGGTGTACAGATTTTTGGCCTTTTATTTTGGCTAGTCTATTTCTTCTTGAGAGCTCTTAATGTTCTATCTTTAGTTTTATCTTTGTTAATGGTTTCAGTCCCTTCAAAACCTATCTTTACCTTTATAAAACATGTGACATGTTGCACTGTCTTAAACAGGTGACGTGACATGTTGCATTTTCATGCCTGGATAGCCACTACTGGTAGAAACTCAAAGGGATATATACATGCTTATTAACATTTTGATGATGGGTGTAACTGGCTAGAAATTTAAGGGCCATTTGGAAGAAAGTGGGTGAGTTTTAGTGGTGGACTATTTGGGATGTCATTCGACTATAGTCTAAGAATTTGTCGACAAACTTAAATAGGAGGGGAGTGTTTGATTGTTTGGAACAACCACATGTTAGGAGTATATCAAGGTGGTCCAAGGTGGAGATCCTCACTCCAGAGGGGTGAAGAAGAGTAGCACTACCCTCTAGTGTTCTGGGAAGATAAAGGTTCAATATAGATTTTAGGGATGAAGGAGAGTAGCCCTGCCTTGTCACAATCCCTATCTCAGTGAAGTGGAGTAGCTAAACCAATGTTGGGGATGGCTCCAGGAGAGTTGTCCATGATCTAAAAAATAGGGAAGTAGAGTACCTAGTCCTGGTGAGCAGGATGAATGCACAATGGGTTGTCCTAAACATAAAGTTGGAGCTTTAGCTAGCGAGAAATATGGAGTGATGCAAAGCCAAATATCCATGTAAGGTGAGTTGTGGTGCATTAACAAGATAGGGACATGGTTTATAGGCAAGGTGGTTTGGTAGTACAATCGAGTTGAAGAGGAGGTCAATGACCAAGGCATTAGGTTGGATCATGGAGTTGAGATCCTAGAGCTCAAGTAGGTGTGTATTACAAGGTGAATCCATGGATTTTAGGCTGGTTATTTCTATAGAGTTGGTTGAAGCATTTTAGATGCATGAGGAATAGGGTACACAAATGGGGACATGTAGGCATAGACCAGAATTCAAGAGAGTTAGAGCTTGGAGGATGGATTTGCTACTAGTTCAAGGAGATTAGTCATCACCTAAGAAAGTTTTGGTGCTTGAAGGGTTACGAATTGATGAAGGCCAACATGGGGTACCAGTGCTCAAGGAGAGTTGGGCATACTCGGGGAATTCAAAGGAAGCCAATGTTCCAACAGAGCCAATGAAGTTGTATAGGGTGCAAGAGGGATTCAACAAGGTTGGACAGTAGCAATGGCAAGGGCCTTAGGAGAGTGTTAAGAACACCAAATGAAGAAGACCATGGAGGAAGGTTGGCATGCACTTCTCTTCTATATGAGTGTGTATTAGTGAAGTTAGGAGTTGGTTACTTGAGTATTAGAGGCATGGTTTGGGAGAAAGAAAAGGACTTGTCTATAATAGGAGTCACAGGGAAGTTTTTCTAGTGCGCATGATGTTAGAATTCTCTAGGATAATACGCTCATCTCAGAAGCAAGAAAACCTAGCCCTATGATAGTTGGTATCAAGGCAATGTTAAAACTAGGATCAGTGTTGAAAGCTTGATTCAAGGAGTTAAGAAGTGGAAGGGCCATAAGGAGATTAAATTTCCAAAGGAACATGTAAGACCAGTCAGAAGGGTCTATGGAGTGACAAGGTCATTTGTAGTGAGGAGAAGGGTCTTCTTTGGAATGGTCCTAAGGAGTAACAAAGAAGGAGCTACTTGGAGCATGTGGTGTAGGGTTGTGTCGGGAGCATGATTTGAGGTATAAAATTTAGGGTTGTGTTAGGGACATGATCTAAAGTTTAAAATTTGGAGTTGTTAAGAATAGTATGATGTAGGGTTATGTCAGGGACATGATCTAAGGAGAGAATGAGTTGATGGTGTGGTAGGTTGGCTTTGTTGCTAGGGTGCAAGTTAAGGGATAGTGTCATGAATTAGGAATCCATTAGGAGAATATTTGTGGAGACATGAACAATGGTACTATGCAAAGGCATTAGGCACAAGAGGTTGGTTTGCTAAGAGAAGTTGGTGGTTTCTTTGGGTTGCGGTGTTGCAAGAAGGAAGTCAGTACAAGGCGGTCTATGAGGTAGTACAATGGGAAAGAAAAGAAGCACAATGGAATGAGGTTGGAAAATTAAGTGTGAATGATGTAATGCAGAGTTGGGTGTCTTCATAAAAGTGCACCAAGGTGTGCTCGAATGAGTGGGTTCAAAGAATAGACCTAGGAGGTGGAAGTGGAATGATGAAGTATTCAGTGATTCATATTATTCAATTTGTGGATTGATAGGAAAATGTTGGTAGTTATTTGGGTTGAGTTGTTAGGGAAAGGAAATGGGTGCATGAGATGGAAGGAGGTCATCCAATAGACGAAGAGGATAACAAAATAAAAAGAAGTTGAAAGCTAAGGTTGAATGTGTGAATTGAGGAAGAAATTTGGGTTTTGTTTAATAGGATGACACTAGTGGCTAAGTTGAGATGCAAGTATCATGGATATAGTTCTTAGAGACATCATCAATGATGGATAGCTCAATGGAATTCAAGTGCTAGGTTCTTGTAGGGTGTTGTTTTGTTAAGTACTAACAAAAAAAAGTGAGGTCACTATCGAGGATGCTAACAACATAAAATATGTAAGGGGTACAAAATGTGTAGAAGCATTAGAGTATGGTTTGTGTGTAGGTAATAGAGGCTTATATAGATCCCTCCAACTGGTCCTAATCTTGTAAAGGACATGAATTGATTTAGATGGTCCAAAATTGAGAGCATCAATTATTTTGGAGTAAGGGAGGATGTAAGGGGATAGAAAATCATAAGGTGACATTACAAGTGTGGGGAGTGCCAGAGGCATTTATAATTAGGTGGGAAATTTTTTTGGTGGTGGACCATTTTAGATGTCATTCTAACATAGCCTAAGAATCCACCTAAAAATCTATATGGGAGGGGAGATTTTGGTTGTTAAAAAGATCCATGTGCCATGAGTGCATTAGAATGATCCAAGGTGGACATCGTCCCTCTAGTGGATTGAAGAAGAGTATCCCTACCCTCGAGTCTCTTGAGAAGATAGAAGGTATACATGGATTTTAGTGGTGAAGGAAAGAAGCCCCGCATTGTCACAGACTCACAAGGTGGTGATGTTTTGTGGATGCATAGTCACAATCTCTATATAATTGGATGGAACAAATCTTAACATTAAAAACCTTAAAACAATGACATAAAGAAAAGAAAAGGTAGGGTGCACATTCACCAAGACATCATGGAGAAAAACATTCTAGGAGGGATGCCAAAACATGCTCCAAGAGAATTGATTTCTCTCAAGATGACGTAGCATTTATTTCTTCATATTTATATATTATATTATATTTTTTCATGCCTTTTCTTTTGTCTCTATATGCTCTTATTTCCCTTACACTTTATGTTTAGTAACTTTTAACTTTCCAAGAAAGTTCTAATTCTTTGAATTTACATTTATAGTTCATCAATGATTAATAGAGTAATTAATCATTTTTGTATCTACTAAATTGATCATTGTGCTATACTCATCTTTAATTATGAAAGCCCAAGTTATGAATGTATAAATAGTCATTACACATATTCTAAATTTGAAAGCAGCTTTCTTATATTATAAATGGTTCCTAATTAGTCACCTAAACTTGTACATTTATGATACTTTCTTCAATTTTCTATTCCCTTTTCCTTATTACAACTTATTCAAAATCTTTGATAGATACGCCTAATTCTACTAACCATTAATTACAGTACAAATATTAAAAAAAATGGATAGATCAAGGCTCCAAAACCTTAATGGATAAACCCTAAAATCATTTAATAACATAGAAAAATGTATGGTATGATACTTTCTTGGCAAGTGTGAACATGTTGTTTAAGGTCATCCAAAAGGAACAAACTAAAGCCATCTTCATCTTCATATTCATCCACATTCACAGAAATACGAAGCTTCCCAAGTCTCTGTGTTGTCCGTAAGCTCTCCAAAACTGTGCAATGGCAACAACTCTTTTGTTTTTGCATAACAAAGGCTTCATCGACCAACTTATAACAGGAAAATTCAAATCGCAAGACAGAAAAATTTTCCCATTTTTGACGTTATTGATGTAGCTAATTCTCCCTTGACGAAAGCTGAAAGCAGTGAAGATTCTTCTTCATTTTACTCTGGTACAAATTTATGAGGATACATATGTTCTTCCATTCACTCAACCCAATTTACTTATTCTTCCTCAATGCTCTCATCATA
The DNA here is from genome assembly GCA_027943335.1 of Chamaecyparis obtusa. Classification (NCBI taxonomy): domain Eukaryota; kingdom Viridiplantae; phylum Streptophyta; class Pinopsida; order Cupressales; family Cupressaceae; genus Chamaecyparis; species Chamaecyparis obtusa. The sequence continues at coordinate 1,198,999 of BSBK01002629.1, read as the reverse complement.
TATAAGGTTAAGATTTCTTCTATGGTCCTCATCAAATCATCCATCTATATTCTCATAGCCTTTACCATATGAAAATTGAAAGACATGTGAGCAAAAATAACTCCACATAAATACTTTTAATGAGATTTCAAATAGAGTCGACAAGATTAGGGAAAAAAATGGAAGGTCTCAAGAAATTAGATTATACACACTAGAACTTGTCTTTTCTAGTTTATATTCACCATTAAAAAATTTCACCCAGTGTGACTATGATTTGATTTTGTTAGTGTCAAGCATGTCATATTAAATAGATGTTGTTTGCATCTGTTACACACAAAGCAATATAGTAGAGTTGAAGGAAACAAGGGAAGTACAAGAAACGGAGTACTGAAACAATAGAACATGGCATATAAGTAGCAGAATATAAATCAGAATTGTTGATCAAAATAAAACTATACATATAGATTTTGTATGCTACAACATACAAACAACAATTTTATTAATGGACAATCAGTAAAACAAGGATTGAACTCTTTTGAGTTCTCAAAAATGTGCATGTCATGTTGCTTACAAAATATCTCAAACTTTCATGTATTATAACTATATTTATAGAAAATGATTCTATAGTAGTTGGTCAAGTTAACTTGCAAGACACGACAAGCTAAGACATAATCTGATTTCCAAATTATATTGACTACAGAGTAAAAATATATATATATTTGATTTGTCTGAAGTAGATCTTCGCTAGAAGATATAAAGCTCGCAACATAAGGTAAGTTAATATCATATTTTTGTAGATAGATATAGATTAGATTTTTTTCAAGTGCGTCAAGATAAGCACAAATTGCATTTTATGCATTGGTGGTGGGAGATAGGAGTTAGTAGAGAAAGGAGAAACTACGACCAGTTTCAACACTTCCCCTTAATTTTGACCATATATTCTTAAGTACAATTGTTATTATACCATACCAACTCCTATATTTTTTCTATGAATTTCAAAAAAACTCCTTTGCCAAGGGTTTTGTAAATATATCTACAAATTGATTTTGTAACTTTTGAAACTCTATAGAAATTTCAGTTCCATTTACCAATTCTTGAATGAAATGAAACCTAGTATCAATATGCTTACTTTTCTTATTAAAACATGATTCTTTGATAATGCAATGGCAGATTTGTTGTCACAATAAATATGAGTTATCTCTTCTTGTTCATGTAGAAACTCAATCAAAATCCATCTCATCCAAATAGCATGGCACGCTGTTGTTGTCACTGTAACATATTCTTCCTCAATCGATGAAAAAGTCATAATGGGTTGCTTCTTTGATGCCCATGCTACTACACCTGATCCAAAACTGAACACTTACCCAGATGTATTTTTCTTGTCATCAACACTATTTGCAAAATTACTATTAGAATATCTAGTAAATTTAAAATCTGAAATTAATGTATACAAAATGCCAAAATTTGTTGTAACAACAATATACCTTAGGATTCTTTTTCCATCTTGCTAGTGGGTACTCATAAGAGACTCCACAAACTTGGAAATTAAACTTACATAAAGTATTAAATCAAGCCTTGGTTTTTTCAAATACATGAGACTTCCAACCAATCTCTTATATATAGTGGAATCAACATTTGACCCCTGATCTTTTTCACTAAGCTTTGTACTAGTTCCCATTGGTGTTGTAGATGGCTTACAATTCAACATCCTAAACCTTCTCAAAACATCTTTTGCATACTTAGTTTGACATATAAAAATACCATCTTCAGATTGAGTAATTTCAATACCAAGAAAACACTTCATTAATCCTAAATCAGTCATATCAAACTCTGTTTTCATGGAATTCTTAAAGTCATCTATAGAAAGATCTCTAGCAAAAATCAAATCATCAACATACAAGCAAACTATTAAAATTTTTCCTTCTTGATTTACCTTTGTAGACAAGGTTGGATTTCTTAGGCTTCTATTGAATCCTCTACTATTCAAGTATTCATCAACCCTGATATACCATACTCTAGGAGCTTGTTTCAATCCATATAACGCCTTATTTAGCTTGTAGACCTTATCTTCTTGTCCTTCAATCTTGTATCCTAGAGTTTGTTTAAAATAAACCTCTTCTTCCAAAAATCTATTTAAAATGAAGACTTTACATCCATTTGATGCATTTCCATTTATTTTGTGCTACAATAACCAACACCATTCTCATTGTGTCAAGTCTGGTTATAGGTGCAAAGGTTTCATTATAATCAATAACGGGATGTTGACTAAATCCTTGAGATACAAGTCTTTCTTTGTGCTTCTCAACCTCACCTTCAATATTTAACATAGTCTTATAAATCCATTTAACACCTATACTATTTTTACCTTCAAGTAAATCTACAACATTCTATGTGTTATTTCTTTCTATGGAATCAATATCTTCATTCATAGCTTTTACCCAAACCTCTTCTTTTATAGCTTCATCAAAGTTGATAGGATCATATGCAATCAATACAAAATTTGAAACTTCATCTAGTTCTTCATTCTGCTCATATAGCTCTCTTAAGCTTCCAGTCTTTTGACCTTTGATTTTATTCCTTAATGAAGATAATATGGGAATTAATTCATTAGTAAACATGATTCTATTTTTTTTTCCACCATGACCGAATGGCTCACCACACTCTTGAGTTTTGGGCATTCTGAACTACAAAAGGCCAACACTTGGAGATTTTCATTATTGAGTAGTTATTGGAGGTGTATGTGCTTATGGAATCATTTGTCCACTTTTATGGCTTTCTCATTTGCATCATCATCTCCATGAGACAAAATAACTCCCTTTGTAATAGATTTATCTATTATTCCATCCCAAAACTCTTTTTCCATGAACTCAACATCTCTACTGATAATATACTTCTTGGTGATGGGATTATAGAGTTTATATGCCTTAGACTCCTCATTGTACCCAATAAAAATATACTTCTCACTGCTGTCATCTAAATTCCTTCTCATCTCTTTGGGTACATGTGCATAAGCTACACACCCAAAAATCTTCAAATGGGATACAATGCAATTCTTACCACTCCAAGCTTCCTGAAGAACATGGTTATTCACACTCTTAGTGGGACTCCTGTTTAGGATATAAATAGAACAAATAATTATTTCTCCCCAGTATTCATTTGATAGATGCTTCTCCTTCAGTGTACTTTGAGCCATGTTCATAATGGTTTGATTAGATTCCTTTCAGCTAGTCCATTCTATTATGGAGTAAAATGAGCATCAACTGTCTCTTGATTCCACGATCTTGACATGAAAACTCAATGAATTAATTTAGAATTAACTTTAATATATTTTATACTCTCCTTTTCAACCATAGCTTTAAACCTTTTGAATACACCATAAAATTCATACTTTTGCTTCAAAAGATAAACCCAAGTCTCATGAAAATAATCATCTATAAAGGTTAAAAAGTAACTATTACCAGTAAATGATGGTGTTTGCATTGGTCCACACAAAACTATGTGTATAATCTCCAATGGAGCTTTTTCTTTATATGAAACTCTAGAAACAAATTTATCTCTGTGATATTTTGCAAGCATGTAACTTTTGCATGAGCTTGTTGGTTGCTAGATACTAGGCAACCCTTTCACAATCTTCTTTTTCTATAGCAAATATAGACCACCAAAGTGTAAATGGCCATATCTTAAATGTTATAACCATGATTCATCTAAACTCTTAACTTTATAAACATTCAAAGAGTTAGATAGTTCATTTCTTATAGTGAGTGGAAATGTTCTATTCTTAGTCATCTCTACTCTTGCTATCAAGTACTTTCTTGGATACTTATCAATGATTGTAGATGCCTCATTTTTTAAGAACACTCTATACCTTTTCTCTATTAGTTGTCCAATGCTCAAAAAAATGAATTTCAAAGTAAGTACATAATAAACATCATCTATTGTTCTTGTTTCACCATTATTGATATACACTGCAATCACTCCTTTACCATTAACACTCACCTTGTTATCATTTCCCAAATTTACCTGAGACTAAATACTAGTGTCTAAACTAGAAAATAAATCTCTATTTATAGTCATATGATTTCTACAACCATTTTCAAAAAACCAAACATAATTTGAACTTTCTTACGTTGCATTACAGGTCAGAAAGAGAAGTTTCTAATTATCCTCATATTCCTTTATAATATGTGTAGACTGGTTATTAGCATCTCCTTGCTTCTTCCAACACTTATTAGAAAAATGACCATATTTTTTGCAATAAAAACATTATACTTTTGACTTATCATACATTTAGTTTCCTTGTTGCTAGTTTCTATTGTTACTCCCCCTCAAGTTAGAAGGGTTCTATTGAAATTTCTCTTTAGATTCTGAATTAGTTCTATTGTATCTTTGATTAACAATTTTTCCTCCTCTTCCATTGTTACTAAACCTTCCTCAACCTCTACCTCTACCTTTGGTAGCTTGTAGTTGAATTTTGAAAGAATCTCCAATGGATTATCACCATACCTTGTCATCCTTGATTGATGTGCAATCAAAGAACCAACCAATTCATCTATATGCATTTTAATTATGTTTTTAAACTCAAGTCTATGTGCACAACTATAGTTTCAAATTTCTTTAGAAAACATCTAAGAACTTTCTCAATCACTCTCTTATCTAAGAAGTCATCACCATATTGTCTTAATTGATTTCAATAATATTCATGACCTGGGTCATAAAACTGTCCACGGTCTCATTAAATTTCATTTTAATAGGTTCTCAAAATCTCTCCTCAAGTTTTGCAACTTAACATTGTTGACCTTCGATATACCTTGGCAGAAAGTTTCAAGAATTTCCCAAGCCTTCTCCGAAGACTCTACACTAGAAACCTTTGGGAATATAGTCTCATTCAAGTCTTGGTGAATAAGGCCAAGAGCTTTATTATCCTTCTTTCAATTCTCCTTTAATATATTTCAATCAGAATTTGATAGAGCCAACTCCGTTGCTTGATTAGGAATCTTTGTATATCCATTAGTCACAAATCCCCAAAGACCATCAACACAAAGAAATTTTCTCATTCTAATAGACCAAGAATCATTATTTTTCTCAGTCAAAACAAGAACCTGATATTAGAATGAACTATCTGAAGCCATCTTAGTTCAGATTTTGGACAAGCTAGCTCTTCATTCAGCAATAATACTTCACACTAAATCCCTAGGGTCTAATACAAATTTGAAGGAAATAGGGGACGATAGAACATAACATATAAGTAGTTCAACATATAAATCAGAATTGTTGATCAAAATAAAACTAAAGATATATATTTTATATGCTACAAAATACAAACAAGAATTGTATTAATGGACAATAAGTAAAACAAGGATTGAACTCTTTTGAGTTCTCAAAAATCTGCATGCCTTGTTCCTAAATAACATATCTCGGACTTGCAAATTACAATTGTATTTATAGAAAAAGGATTCTATAGTAGTTGGTCAAGTTAACTTGCAAAACAAAGAAAGCTAAGACATAATCTGATTTTCCAAATCATATTGACTGTAGAGTAAAACAAAATATAAATCTGATTTGTTTGAAGTAGATATTCGTTGGCAGATATAAAGCTTGCAAAATAAGGCAAGTTAAAATCATATTTTTGTAGATAGATATAGATTAGATTTCTGTCAGGCACATCAAGATAAGCACAAATTGTATTTTATGCACTGGCGATGGGAGATAGGAGTGAGTAGACAAAGGAGAAATTGCAACTAGTTTCAATGCTCCCTCTTAATTTTGACCATATATTCTTAAGTAGAATTCTAAAATTTGGTATTAGAGTGATGGTCCTCTTGGTGATAATCCTAACAGCTTGAGGAAAATATCCACAACCATGGAGAGTTATAGGTATGAGATGTAACTTGAGAATGCACACAAGATGATCAATGAGTTGTAGGGAAAGCTGAAGGAGTCACTTGCAAAAAGGAGAGAACTTACTGAGAAGTTAAGTGAAATCCAGGGTTACATTGATCAACTATATAAAGATAGTATGTCTTAATAATTTGAGGATACAATTGAAGATCTTATGGATAAGAAGAAGAAACTTAAAGAAGAAGCGGAAAATCTGAAAAGAGAGCTTGAAAGTTAGTATGTCAAGATGTGTAAAGACCTTGAAGGATAGAGAAAAGATGAAGATGCAATGAAGGTTGTTGAAGATGCAAAGAAAGTTGTTGAGGATGCATTGAAGGAAAGGGAGGAACAATTCTTTATGATATATCAAGAGATTCTATCATGCATGAGCACCTTCATGACACAAATGAGGAAAACCAATAAATTCTAAGTGAAAATGAAATACTTATACAGGATAATGTGAAATTGAAGAAGGAATTGCAAAATGAGAAAGAAGAAAATGAAAAGATGAAGAAATATCATGAAATCTTGTAAAATATTGAAGAACAAAGAGACAAAGAAGATAGAGATCCAACTGGTCTTGGTTACACCACTCAAGAACCATTTTAAATATTTGATTCATCTAAATATGAACTTGAGGAGCCAGAGAAAGATCAAAAGATAGATCCAAGAAATTCAAAAATGAAACCTAACAGACCTACTTGTTTGTTATAATGATTTTAGAATAACTAAGAGGGGGGTGAATCAGTTCTCCTCGGGTCTAGATGTACCAATTGTACTTTTAAACACTCCAACCAACTTAGATCTACTCAACAATCTACTCGGTCTCTATAGCATATAATTAGTAACATAAACTTGCAGTCCACTGTCAAAAAGTAATCAACTTGCAGAATATAAAACTCTTAATAGAAAAACATATCAAATAACATTCACATAAGTATGACACCAAGATTTAATGTAGAAATCTAATTTAGGAAAAAACACTAGTAACACGCTACCAATTTTTCAATCTTCTGAAGTGAGCTCTGTGAGAAGACAATCATATTAAAGGTTACAATACACATTGTTAGGTGTGACCCTGTTAAAGGATTTAATCACCCTGTTAGGAGTGGCCTTGTTAGAGGACTTAAGAACATCCCATTAGAATACCACCTTGATAAAAATATTTACAAATGAGTGTTAGGTCAACCTTATTTAAAGGATTTCAGCTTATATAATGGTTAGAAAGTAATAGTAGGTTTTGATTTGATACATATAACTCACTTTGCAAATAAAGATCCAATATAGCTCATATGTTGATCTACTAACTGGACTTCATTATCATCTCCATCTCTGATCTTCTTGGAAACCCTTCAAGCAATCATCACTTCACAAATCTTCACGACTCTTCACAACTCTTCTCAGCCTTCTTCTTAGGTTCACCAATCAATAGAATCAACCTCTTGCATAACCCACAATTAGGTCATGTCGTTATACCTCCTCAATTGCGTACCTTGATCTTTTTCCACTTAATCATCTCCGTAGATCTTAGGTTTTGGTCAGATTCATCGAATCCTTCCAAAATTTTATTCTCCTTCTTATCCTTCTAGATACTTCTCAAAACTTCTCCTTGAATTTATGCATAAAAATGGTTTACCATGCATTAAAGGTTCCAAATATATCATCCTTATCTTCTACATATTTTACATATTCCAAGAACTCAACTGTGTCAGTTGGGAATCTCAATCCCTTCATAAACTGTTAAATACTAACACTCGGTCATCAATGTGTCCATCTGCTCGTTCTTCACAGGATTACTCGACCATTGCTAATTTTTTATTCTCGACAATCATTGTCTTTGCTGAGTCCATTATCTGATACTCAATTATTATTGATGCTTGTTTGACACTATATTTTCTCAGCTTATACTGGTGCTCGATATACACTAGCATCACTCGGCTTACACTTAAGTTCCTTAATCTTCTTATATTTTTCTCGGTTAAGCCTATAATTTAATACTTTGGTTGCTCATTCCTCCCATGCTTCAAACCAACTATATTCTTCACTTAGTGTTATAGATAAACAACACATTACCTTGCCAATGTGCCAACTAATCAAGTACCCATTGCATTTTCTCATAACTCAACCTTTTCACTGGGTCTTCTTGGTATCTCCTCTTTTCAAATCATCTTCATCAATCAAATGATATGATACTCTACTAGATAGAATTTATCTCACCAATTAAGGTTTGACATCAATGACAATATAACAATTGTAGTTTCCAATAATTTTTATACCTATGGAAAGCCTAGTCATACCGCAAATCTATGTAGAAGAAAACCAATGGATAAACCTTATTCATTTGATAGTTATTTCTATAATTATCATGTTTATGGTGATACTACTTATGAGTGTAGATCTAGTGGCGGTAGATTTGATGGATATTGTTATGCATGTTTCAAATATGGACATAAAGATGAGGATTACAAGTCTATAGTGTATATTCCTAGGTCTCTAGTCAAATCAGTAAGTCCTCATGGAAGGGAAAGACAATTAAATATCACATGTTCAGTATGTGGTAACTATGGTCATCTAGCTTTGAATTGCATAATGAGAACAGGGAGACTAAATGTTGGACCTTGGAGGTCAGCCAATATGTCATTTTCTATTTCTATAGGATCAATCATCTCGCAAGAGATAGACGGTTCATGAGGTGGAGATGATTTGGAGGAAAGGAGAGACACAAAAAGAATTTAATTTTTAAAGAGATTGAACAATCATTTGATACATGGGATTCATCTTCAAACTAAGAATATTATTTTCTTAGGGGGAACTTAAAGAAAAATATTTTATCGATCCCCTACATATATGATCGCTAAGATCTATATGTACATTATGGTGTAAATTAATATGATTTTTGTTTTTCTAAAGAATTTGAGGTTGTTAGTGATTTTGTGTCGACCACACTAATATTCCATGGTATATACTTATTTGATACTAATCATAACCATTGGAAAAGGACCAAAAGGTGGACATGCACTAACCAGTGATATGACACTATTCCTACCATTGGAAGGTATTGTTTTACCATTACAAGTTAAATGTCAAATTTCTCAATGATAAATAAGGTTGAAGTGAGTTCATTCATCACTTTACATTATTATGTGCACTTGTGAATTTATAAAGGGAATTAAAGGCAATCGTTGTGAAAATTACGAGTGGTGATTTGATTTAGCGTTCACGAATTGTAACTAATAAAGAAAGAGGTTTTTTTATGGTTAGTGGTAAGTTTCTAGTGCAATTTATAAATTGAATCATGGCAAGAGTGGTGGATACCCCTATTTTGGCTGACATTTTTCAAGAACCATGACCTGTGTTCAAACTACATCCAAAGAAAGAGAGTGATAAAAATAAGATGGGTGCCCTGTCTTCCATATCACCTAGTATTGTATTGGTCGAGGACATCTAATCCTACATTCATTTAAAAATTGATGAGATTTGAGAAAATGTTATGAATTGTGAATTTGAAGGATTGTGTGAGAATCATGTGTTGAAGGACAAGAACAAGCATTTGAAGATGAAGGTTTTTTCCTATGCAGTTGATATACCTAATACATTTCATCATGAATGGATTTGATATGTGTTAATCCATGTACATGATCAATTTCTATGGTTAGATAGAACAAACAAGGTCAGAAAGGAGATCATTCAGAGAGTTACTAAATTTTGTGCTACTAGTGAGTCAACTACCCTAAGGATGATTGCTACGAATTTGGTTACCCGGTTAATCAAATCTAAACCTAACTATCGAGCTATGACTATCAATGACATAGAATAAAAAGAGGTTAGATTCACATCTATGGTCATTGTATATGGATTTTACCAATCTACTTGTATGAACAATGTACCTAGTGGATCAGTTCATGCTTTGTATAGAATGGTGAAGGAGGATGTGATATATGATTTATATGAAAAATGTTGAGGAGTCAATTTATGGTAAACATGGAAAAATTAAGATATACAATAAACAATCATTCAAGTATAGAGCTATCTTGATATGTATTTTCTTCTATCTGTAAAATTATTTCCCTGGTAGAGGTGCATTTCAATGGGCTATAGATAGACTAGTGATAGTACAAATAAGTGAATTCATTAGATAGTTAGGAAATAACTTTGATAATTTCATGTGGGGTTACTTTAAGGATTTTTAGATAATAATGCATAAAAGAGAAAGAATACTAGTAACTAGTATTATAGAGGAATATAAAGAACAAATCTATTTTCTTGTTGATACCAGCACTTGTATTTTGCAAGCAGTGCAACCAAGGATATCTTGGGTTCCTACGATGGGTTATGAGGTAGATAGGAATCAAGAGACTTCATGATAATTCACTATTGTCTAAACTTATAGATGCTACCACACCAACATTTGGTACATATGAAGAGGTTGTTCCTAAGATTTAGAAATAACTAAAGAAACCATTTATATAGATGACGACAAGGAGAATGATAGAGAAACTAGAAAAGAATGTTGAAAACATAGATACTATTACTTATACTACTGAACCTATTGATGTTGATCTACCAACACAAGCTACTCAAATTTCATCTGAAAAGGCAAAAAAGAGACCAACATTAAAGAAGACTTATAAGAGAAAAAGGAAGTCTGATGAAGTTAGTAAGAAAAATGACACAACAAAAGATGAAGAAGCGAAAAATGATTCAGACAAGGAAGTAAATAAGTTGAAGGTGAGCAGAAAGAAGAAAGCCCCTACTATTGATTTCATTGTCAAGGACATAATGGAGAGTGGTATAATGGGTAGTGTTTCTAGAAGATATGAATTTTGCAATGATGATGACAAAATAAAATTAGAGGAGGCAATCATATATAGTATACACAAATTCTTCTTAACACCAAGTGAGCTATATAAAGTCCTACCTAAAGAACTATATAAATCAGTTGATGTGAGATGGAGAGGAGAATTGAAGTTGGATAGAGAGATCATGGAGAGAGGTCCTATGCAAGTAGCTACCAAGTTAGATATTGAAGAAGAAAAGATAATGGTGGATGCTTATAGGAAATATTTAAAGATTAAAAAAAGAGCTACAAGAATATTTGTTGGTGACACACAAAGTGTACATGATGAAACTATGGAGATGTGGAAGAAAAATTTCCAAGAAAGGAAGTAGAACAAAAAGAAAAAGAAGTTGTTGATGAACAATAGAATGTTGATAAGCCTGATGTTGAGGAAATTGATGACACTTTTACTTCTGAAGAGATAATGGATGATGTTATTTCTGATATTCCTAAGAAAGTACATGACATTGAAATGAAATATGATGGCCATATCAATGGAGATGAAGTATTGATTGAATATATTTCTATGGAAAAGGATACACCAAAGATAAAAGCATAGATTGAGGAACCGATGATAGGGCATAAAAAAGAAAGTTTCAAAGAGGTTGAAGATATACTACAGTGCAAAGGAAGTTGATTTGAGGAGAAATAAGTAACAAGAAGAAACTCAAACAAGTGATTGAGGAAAAAGAGGAAGAAGTAGAAGAAAATGATAAAGATATTCAGGCACCTATTGATATTACCAAATTGTGGCCTAAGGAATTACTTAAGGTCATTGAAACTTTTATGTTGAAATAATAAAGAGACAAGGATAAAAAGAAGATGAAAAAGGATAGAGTACTGAAGGTAGCTAGAAATATTCTAGTAGGTCTGATTATATTTAAGTTGAGTATGAGACTGAGGTAATTAACAGTGATTGATCAAATAGATACATTGATAAGGGCCACAGCTAATCAAACATTTGTTAGTGAGATTACAACAATGAAGTTGGCTAAGTATAATTATGAGAAGAAAAATATAGTGAACTTGGTGGAAAAGATTGCAAAAGATAATGCAACACTTTCAAGACAAGTGGATGACACTAAGGTCACACTAAAAGAGGTCGGTCAATTAATGACTAAAGTGTCCAAAATTTCATATTTTTTAAAGGATTTGGAGAAAAGGAGAGAAGAAGCACAAAAGGATCTTGATATCTTAGTTGATCAATTTGATCCCATTACAAGATATGTAGAAGATTATAGTGTCAAAGTGAAAATGATCACACACAAGGTGAAACAAATTCAAGGAAAAAAAAAAAGAGGATCATCACACTCATTGAATTACAATCATACTTAGCCCCTACAGTAGAGGTGATGGATTAGAATGTGAAGAATTCAAAAGCCATAATTGGAATACCATAGATGAGTACTTTGGATGTCATGGAGGAGTTGGCATATAATCTTCATGGGAAGATCATTATGATGAATCATTTGAAGAAGTCATAGGAGATGTCATTGGAGATAGCAAAGAGAAACTTCAAAGATGTACTTGACAGAATGTGAACCTTTGTCATTGTTGATAAAAGGGGGAGTGTAAGGATAGGTGAAAATATGTATTAGTATTTAATTTTAAGATGTACAATGCTAGGGTGAGTCACTGAATATATATGTTTTTTCTCTAATCAGTGTTAAGATTAATATGGAGAGATAGACATAGTTTACCCTATATTTTACATCCATGCCAAAGGGGGAGATTGTTGGCATTTTGATAGATTTTAGTGAGAGGTCATAGGTGATTGTGATTTTGGTTGTCATTGAGGCAAACATAGTCATATCATATGACTACGACAATCAATAAGATCAGTGTTCGATCGGTGACAAGGAATCAGCTAAGTACACTGAGTGGTGTATAGGAATAACAGCTAAAAATGGAGATTTTGGTAGCGGTCATGTTTGAGAAGGAATTAAGTAGAGAGATCTAGACATAGAATGGATGTACCCATAGAACTTTATGGTTGCGACCACAACTCATTTGGATGACCGTTGTACAAACTCGTCACTCCTAAAAGGGTGAATCCTCATAAAGGGTATTTTTTTCTCCTAATACCTGGAAAACCTTTTTATTGCAGTAAAGGGATTGTTTTTTTCATCCCTATTGTGGATTTCTCCCTCTAATAGAGGCTTTCCCCAATAAAAAATGGTGTGTTATGTGTGATGCATGTGTAGATGTTTGATCTTCTTTACTTTTATTTTATTGCATCCGTTGTATGATTTACTATTTGGAAGTTCTTAAAATTAATCAGATCAGTGGTTGAATTAGTAGGTTACCTATTTATAGTGATTCACCCCCCCTCCCCCCCCACCCCCTCTAAGTACCTAATAATTCTAATATTTCCACATCTTTTGTGTAGATTTATTACCCTATAGAGGAAAGGAAAATGCAAGAGGTGGAGTTACAAGAAGAATGATCGCTAGAAGTACCTTTTGAGCATACCAATATTACTGAATAAGGGGATTAATTTCATGAGGAAGTAAAAAGGGAAGGAACCCATCAGGATCAATAAGATATGTGCATAGAAGAGGAACAACCGGTAAAAGTTCTAGGGTTGTAGGGACTTGATGATCTTATTGCCATTGTGGAATAGTTGGAGGAGGCAAAATTGTAGAGAGGAGAATTAGATCCAAGCACAAGTTACCTAGGTAAGAGGAAAAAGGATATATGAGAATAATCCACCTTCTTCTCTCACTTTTCATGTTGTGTCTTTGGATATTTACAAGGATATGTTATATAGAAAAACTAAATGGGATCTTGAGAAATCAAAAATACAGAAAATAATTGATGATTAGAAGGAGGTATGCTTTTTGAAACAAAAGGTGGAAACTATAGATAACTTGGTTCCACAATTAATGTAATGTCAAGCTCCACCTAGGTTTTATGATTTTTTCTTAAAAGAAAAACATATTCTATTTCAGTTAATGAGAATTATCAAAGACTTGAGTCCCTCTATAGATACACCTTAGGAGTTTTACTAGGTCTACCAATCATCTCCTATAGCTACACATAATTTTATTTATGATTTTTACTTGCATAATTATGTTGTTCCATTAGACACTAAATGGAATCCTTTACTTTACATTGGGGATATACACTTTAGGGCTCTGACGTCTTGGATAAATAATGAAATCACTACGGGTGAATAGTATAGAGCATATGGGGAAAGAGAACTTAATGTTTCATTACCACTGAGACCTAAGGATCAGAACCCTAGGGTGTTGTATTATGATTGGAAAAAATCATTGTGTTCCCTACCAAATGATAGTCGCAAGAGAAGGATTTTACCTTAAGAGAATAATATTATAGAGATTATGAATGGATGACCAAAGTATAGGGGTAGCTTATAATTAGACACTTTGTGTAGAGGTGGAATATTCTATCTGATGAACTCAACCAGAAATAACCCCATTCACTACCCAACTACTGTGTAATAATCCAAAGGATACCTAAATATATAAACCTAGGCATAAGAAGCTAGAATGACTAGTTGCCCCTAATTTTCTAACCACCTATACTCTTGTGTCCATTACTGAGTTGTATGGATAATGACAATGCATATGATGAGAAAGAAAAGACCTCCAGATGGGAAAGGATGGATAAAATGAAAGGACTCTACTAGAACCTACAACAAGGAGGAGAAGTGTACAACAACATTAGTGACTTCAAGATACATTCCTAAATTAGAAACTTTCATGTTGCTGGAGGAATAGAAAGTGATTCATTGGGGGGAAATGATGAGCCCAAATAATGACTCAATGTTTATCAATTCTTTCTATATCTCCTCTTTTTCGGTCATGGATTTTTTCATAGTCAGTGTCTTAGTCTTATTTTCTAGGTGTCTTTGGCCAGTCTTATGAACTTGGTATCATGAACATTAAACTTATACTTTAATCACCTCTATAAATGATAAAAACTCTTATATAGTTATATACGTAATTTATATATATGTTAATCCTAATTATGGTTTAATGAATGGTTACTCTACCAATGAATGTATATACATGTTGCATGTATTTTATGTATATTAATGTCATGGTTTAGGATGATTAATGGGGCATCATAATCAAAATTGGTGCTCAAGAAGGATCATGATTTGAGGACCAAGTCAATATTGTTCAACAAAGATTACCATTTGAAGAAATCAAATGATGAATTGGTTATAGATCATTTGGAGAAATTCAAGGACTTAAATGGTCACTCTTAGTGTGGAATAAATCTAGGAAGTAGTGGGTAGCTTTATTTACTCCTAATTTAATTGCGGAGTTAGTTGTTCCTTGTTTGATGGATTGTTTTCCTTCTTCCTAGTGGAACTATACTTGACAGAAGGATTTCTTTTTAATTCTGAGCTATAATATTGGTCATTAAACTCAGAAGCTTAATTATTCTCACTTTAAATGGTAGATGATTTTGTAAGGAATGCTCTACCTTTGAAATGGTTTGGTATGGTTTTTCCTGATCAAGTTTAATGGTTAGATACTATATAATAAAGAGTGGTCTATGAACATACAGAGTTGATTTGATTGATTTTCTATACCATGTTCTTGGAAAGGCTGAGTATAAATTAAATTTCTATATGTGAACACTTGTATTGATATTTTCTTTGTTGTTGATTCAAATCTCTTTAAGTCATTTAGTGCCACTAGATTCCTCATATCATGTTTGTTGGTTTGTATGCTCTATGATATCTTTACTTGATAGGGTTGTAAAATGTTGCAAATGCTTTTGAGGCAATTCATTATTTAGTGTTTATAGATTATTTATGTAATTTACAATTTACTATTGTGATAATAAGAAATATAGGTAATTTACAAAAAAAAAATCATATATAAAGAGGCTTAACGTTTTGAAGCAATTCACAAAAACTACAAGCTGGAGTAGTTTTTGAA
Organism: Chamaecyparis obtusa; assembly: GCA_027943335.1. Lineage (NCBI taxonomy): Eukaryota > Viridiplantae > Streptophyta > Pinopsida > Cupressales > Cupressaceae > Chamaecyparis > Chamaecyparis obtusa. The sequence continues at coordinate 1,183,387 of BSBK01002629.1, read as the reverse complement.
AATAGTACTCCAGCTTTTACAAATTTTGTACATTGCTCCAACACCTACTTTTTCGCTTGGCATCTTATATACATGTGTTCATGAAGAATTCAAAATGGACAGTTCTCAGAGTACGCATATGGTGTTCAGGATTTCAACTTACAATCCATATTTATGATGACTACACATATTTCTAATATTACTCCTTGGTGTATTACATTTATTATGGGAACTTTGCACGATGTGTCTTCACACCACCATTCTTTTGTTGGATTTTGTTCTTCCCCATCTTCTCTCTAGGAATATATACTATTTATGCCTGAATATGGACCTCATAATTTAGCCATATACAAAACATTGTTATTACTCAATCATCAAATCATGAAGGTGAGTATGAATTACTCAATTCGCAAGATTTTATCGATTTGACCTGTTGCCTCCTAATTAGCTAGGGTGTTTGAATTACTCTTAGAACAAGAGCCAACAACCAAAAGACCAAGCCAATATGAAGGATTTTGAAAGCTTGAAGGAAATGATTGAATTGAAAATTGCAATTAATCTATATGAGAATGCAAATTAAACTAAAAATAAGAGTGCAGATTAAGCTAAGAAAACTTGAAATGATATATGAGAATTAATCTAAAACACATAAGAAAACTAATTAATATGCAAATGCTATTAAACTAGAATGAGAGATTCATCTAATTATGCAACAAAAGCTTGAAAGCATGAAAAATGAGACTAAAATTGACTATATTTTTTATACTCTCACCATTGCCTCCTTTCGAATGAGGAAGAAGGTTCATAATATAGAAAATTGGAGAGAGAGGATGAAGAGTTTCTTGAAATGAAATGGCTGACTCTTCATTTTCCATTGAGACAAATATTGAGGAGTTACTTAATTAAAAGAATGAATTATTACCACATATGGGTGACCCTTCGAATAATTTGAATTATTAATCCAAATAAAGATAATCCATTCAAATAACCAAATAATATTAATTCCTTTTATGTGTATTAGTTAAAGGGGGTGTATTTTAATTTAATTTAAAGCACTTAGGACTTTAGAATTAAATCAAATTATCATAGGGATTATTTAGCCAATAAAGTGGAAAACTTAGGAATTAATTATAGTGTGAGATTAATGCAAATTTAGGTCTTTTGCAATTGACATCTAGTCAAATAAAGTCAAGTAGGAGAGAGAAAAATTCCTAGTAAAATAGGACTTCGACGATATAAAATTCGAGGAATGCACCAAAATTGATTGAAATTCTAAGGTGCCAATTTTGGGGTATTACATATATGTATTATTATATCTTTTCACTATAGCATACAAAGTCTCTCTAATCAACCATGGATTGTTAAAGTAGATTTGATTATGTGGAGTCTCTAAAATTTTATGAAGTGTATTTGAATGAATTTGTATGTTGTAGATTGCATCATAAGATAATTCCAGGACTACAAGATAACCTGTCCAGGGATTTGGTAAGGAAACTCTCATCTTCACCTCTTCAAACTATTTGTAGTACTCGAGTAAGACTATTCTACTATACTATTCCCTTTTGAGGCTTGTAAATATTGTGGTGAGAAATCAACAACTTTGATGTCCCTCAATTCAAGTCCATTCAACATATAACAAGGACAAATTATGTAGGGAAACAAAGATAGAAAAGAAGAAATTAGTTGTGCAGAAGTGGCCGCGACCAAGAAGAACAGTACTTGTAGATGATTGTGCAAGTAGTACATGATTCAAGAGAAATCGAAGCCATTGTTCAAAAAACCACTATCCTTCTAGGCCCAAAAAGGGTGTAGGCTTAGACCATATCATCTTTCCCAGGAACTCCCAATTATTTTAAGGGGAGAAGAATTTATGAGAGGAATTGTAAAAATGAAAATAAAAGTAGCATGCTTGTTGAACATTCTCATGTTGCAATCTGATTTGAGATTTTTTCTACATTAGTATGTTTCTTTTTATTGTAATTATAATTAGTTCCTTGGTTCCTTAGTAATTTACAAAAAAGACATTAGAGATAAGATATTGCTTTTTGAATTTTCTTCCTTTACTCAATTGTGTGAATGCTTCATAGTTATTAACTTTTAGTCAATTTGATAGCAATCCTCCAATGACAACAATTTTAAATTCCTAAAATTGCAATGAACTAAGGAATAATGTTTTAGATAAATCTCAAAAGTTTAATTTTTCAATTTTTTCAAGGCAATAATTTGAAATTACTAAAATTTAATAAACTAATCTATAGTCACACAAAAGAAATCTTCATTAACAATCTTTCTTGTAGCTGAACCCATGCATGTTGAAATAAAAAAAGGACAACTTTGTCCCATTTTCTCAAGGAATCACTTTGAAATCTCTAAGATTCAATAAAGTAATCTACATTCACACACAAAAACATCTCCATGAATCACATGATTTCTTAGATACCTAGATATAGTAGTAAATAGTAGTGTCTAAACTGGCAAATAAATCTCTATTTATAGTAATGATTTCTACAACCATTTTCCAAAAACCAAACATAATTTGAACTTTCTTAGGTTGCATTACAAGTCAAAAAGACAAGTTTATAATTATCTTCATATTCCTTTCTAATATGTGTAGACTGCTTATTTGAATCTCCTTGCTTCTTCCAAAACTTATTAGAAAAATGACCATATTTTTTGCAATAAAAACATTGTACTTTTGACTTATCATACATTTAGTTTCCTTGTTGCTAGTTTCTATTGTTACTCCCCCTCAAGTTAGAAGGGTTCTATTGAAATTTCTCTTTAGATTCTGAATCAGTTCTATTGTCTCTTTGATTAACAATTTTTCGTCCTCTTCCATTGTTACTAAACCTTCCTCAACCTCTATGTCTACCTTTGGTAACTTGTAGTTGAATTTTGAAAGAATCTCCAATGGATTATCACCATACCTTGTCATCCTTGATTCATGTGCAATCAAAGAACCAACCAATTCATCTATATGCATTTTAATCATGTTTTTTAACTCAAGTCTATGTGCACAACTATAGTTTCAAATTTCTTTAGAAAACATCTAAGAACTTTCTCAATCACTCTCTTATCTGAGAAGTCATCACCGTATTGTCTTAATTGATTTCAATAATATTCATGACCTGAGTCATAAAACTGTCCACAGTCTCATTATATTTCATTTTAATAGGTTCTCAAAATATCTCCTCAAGTTTTCCAACTTAACATTCTTGACCTTCTATTTACCTTGGTAGCAAGTTTCAAGAATTTCCCAAGCCTTCTCCAAAGACTCTACACTTATATAGAAACCTTTGGGAATATAGTCTCATTTAAGTCTTGGTGAATAAGGCCAAGAGCTTTATTATCCTTCTTTTGATTCTCCTTTAATATATTTCAATTAGAATTTGATAGAGCTAACTCCCTTGCTTGATTAGGAGTCTTTGTATATCCATCAGTCACAAATCCCCAAAGACCATCAGCACAAAGAAATTTTCTCATTCTAATAGACCAAGAATCATATTTTTTCTCAGTCAAAACAAGAACCTGATATTAGACTGAACTATTTGAAGCCATCTTAGTTCAGATTTTGGAGAAGCTAGCTCTTAACACAACAATAATACTTCACACTAAATCCCTAGGGTCTAATACAAATTTGAAGGAAATAGGGGACAATAGAACATAACATATAAGTAGTTCAACATATAAATCAAAACTGTTGATCAAAATAAAACTAAAGATATATATTTTATATACTACAAAATACAAACAATAATTTTATTAATGGACAATAAGTAAAACAAGGATTAAACTCTTTTGAGTTCTCAAAACTCTGCATGCCTTGTTCCTAAATAACATATCTCGGACTTGCAAATTACAATTATATTTATAGAAAAATGATTCTATAGTAGTTGGTCAAGTTGACTTGCAAAACACAGAAATCTAAGACATAATATGATTTTCCAAATCATATTGACTATAGAGTAAAATAAAATATAAATCTGATTTCTCTGAAGTAGATATTCGTTGCCAAATATAAAGCTTGCAAAACAAGGCAAGTTAAAATCATATTTTTGTAGATAGATATAGATTAGATTTCTGTCAGGCACATCAAGATAAGAATAAATTGTATTTTATGCACTGGCGATGGGAGATAGGAGTGAGTAGAGAAAGGTGAAATTGCAACTAGTTTCAATGCTCCCCCTTAATTTTGACCATATATTCTTAAGTAGAATTCTAAAAATTGGTATCAGAGCGATGGTCCTCTTGGTGATAATCCTAACAGCTTGAGGAAAAGATCCACGACCATGGAGAGTGATAGGTATGAGATGTAACTTGAGAATGCACACAAGATGACCAATGAGTTGTAGGGAAAGCGGGAGGAGTCACTTGCAAAAAGGAGAGAACTTACTAAGAAGTTAAGTGAAATCCAGGGTTACATTGATCAACTATATAAAGATAGTATGTCTTAAGAATCTGATGATGCAATTGAAGATCTTATGCATAAGAAGAAGAAACTTAAAGAAGAAGTGGAAAATCTAAAAAGGGAGCATGAAATTCAGTATGTCAGGATGTGTAAAGACCTTGAAGGATAGAGAAAAGATGAAGATGCAAGGAAGGTTGTTGAATATGCAAAGAAAGTTGTTTAGGATGCATTAAAGGAAAGGGAGGAACAATTCTTTACGATATCTCAAGAGATTCTATCATGCATGAGCACCTTCATGACACAAATGAGGAGAACCAATAAATTCTGAGTGAAAATGAAATACTTACAGAGGATAATGTGAAATTGAAGAAGGAATTGCAAAATGAGCAAGAAGAAAATGAAAAGATGAAGATATATCATGAAATCTTGCAAAATATTGATGAACGAAGACACAAAGAAGATAGAGACCCAACTGGTCTTGATTACACCAGTCAAGAAACATTTTAAATAGGGGAGTCATCTAAATATGAACCTAAGAAGCCACAAAAAGATCAAAAGATAGATCCAAGAAATTCAAATATGAAACCTAACAGACCTACTTGTTTGTTATAATGATTTTAGAATAGCTGAGAGGGGGGTGAATTAGTTCTCCTCAGGTCTAGATGTACCAATTGTACTTTTAAACACTCCAACTGACTTAGATCTACTCAACAATCTATTCGGTCTCTATAGCATATAATTAGTAACATAAACTTGTAGTCCACTATCAAAAAGTAATCAACTTGCAGAATATAAAATTCTTAATAGTAAAACATATCAAATAACATTCACATAAGTATGACACCAGGATTTAATGTAGAAATCCAATTTAGGAAAAAACACTAGTAACACGCTACCAATTTTTCACTCTTTTGAACTGAGCTTTGCGAGAAGACAATCATATTAAAGGTTACAATACACATCGTTAGGTGTGACCCTGTTAAAGGATTTAATCACCATGTTAGGAGTGGCCTTGTTAGAGGACTTAAGAACATCCCATTAGAATACCACCTTGATAAAAATATTTACAAATGAGTGTTAGGTCAACCTTATTTAAAGGATTTCAACTGATATAATGGTTAGAAAGTAACAGTAAGTTTTCATCTAATACATATAACTCACTTTGCAAATAAAGATCCAATATAGCTCATATGTTGATCTACTGAATGAACTTCATTATCATCTCCATCTATGATCTTCTTGGAAACCCTTCATGCAATCACCATTTCACAACTCTTCATGACTCTTCATAGCTCTTCTCAGCCTTCTTCTTAGGTTTTCCAATCAATAGAATCAACCTCTTGCATAACCCACAATTAGGTCATGTTGTTATACCTCCTCAATTAGGTACCTTGATCTTTTTCCACTTAATCATCTCCGTAGATCTTAGGTTTTTGTCAGATTCATTAAGTCCTCCCAAAATTTTATTCTCCTTCTTATCCTTCTAGATACTTCTCAAAACTTCTCCTTGAATTTATGCATAAAAATGGTTTACCATGCATTAAAGGTTCCAAATAATTCATCCTTATCTTCTACATATTTTACATATTCCAAGAATTCAACTGTCTCAGCTAGGAATCTCAATCCCTTCATAAATTTTTAAATACTAACACTTGGTCATCAATGTGTTCATCTGCTTGGTCTTGATAAGATTACTCGACCATCGCTAAATTTTTACTCTCGGCAATCATTGTCTTCACTCAATCCATTATCTAATACTTGATTATTACTTATGCTCATTTGAGACTATATTTTCTTGGCTTATACTGGTGCTCGGTCAACACTAGCATCACTTGGCTTACACTTAAGTTCCTTAATCTTCTTATATTTTTCTTGGTTAAGCCTATAATTTCATACATTCATTCCTCATTCCTTCCATGCTTCAAACCAACTGTATTCTTCAACTAGTGTTATAGATAACCAACACATTACCTTGCCAATGTACCAACTAATCAAGTACCCGTTGCATTTTCTCATAACTCAACCTTTTCACAGGGTCTTCTTGATATCTCCTCTTTTCAAATCATCTTCATCAATCAAATGATATGATACTCTACTAGATAGAATTTATCTCACCAATTAAGGTTTGACATCAATGACAATATAACAATTGTTTCAATTGCAGTTTCCAACACTTTTATACCTATGGAAAGCCTGGTCATACTGCAAATCTGTGTAGAAGAAAACCAATGAATAAACCTTATTCATTTGATAGTTATTTCTATAATTATCATGTTTATGGTGATACTACTTATGAGTGTAGATCTAGTGGTGGTAGATTTGATGGATATTGTTATGCATGTTTCAAATATGGACATAAAGATGAGGATTACAAGTCTATAGTGTATATTCCTAGGTCTCTAGTCAAATCAGTAAGTCCTCATGGAAGGGAAAGACAATTAAATATCACATGTTCAGTATGTGGTAACTATGGTCATCTAGCTTTGAATTGCATAATGAGAACAGGGAGACTAAATGTTGGACCTTGGAGGTCAGCCAATATGTCATGTTTCCATTTCTATAGTATCAATCATCTTGCAAGCATTTGATGGTTCAGGAACTGTTCACCCAACTAATCAGACGACAAAAAGGGTAAGACTATTATTGATGTTGAGGAAGTCAGACATGAGGTGGAGACAATTTGGAGGAAAGGAGAGAAATAGAAAGAATTTAAGTCATTTAAACATATTGAACAATCATTTGGTACATGGGATTCATCTTCAAACTAAGAATATTATTTTCTTACGGGGAGAACTTAAAGAAAAATATTTTATCGATCGCCTAGATATATGATCGCTAAGATCTATATGTACATTATGGTGTAAATTAATATGATTTTTGTTTTTCTAAAGAATTTGAGGTCATTAGTGATTTTGTATCAACCACAATGATATTCCATGGTATATACTTATTTGATACTAGTCATAACCATTGGAAAAGACCAAAAGGTGGGCATGCACTAACTGGTGATATGACACTATTCCTACCATTGGAAGGTATTGTTTTACCATTATAAGTGAAATGTAAAATTTCTCAAGGATAAATAAGGTTGAAGTGAGTTCATTTATCACTTTACTTTCTTACGTGCACTTGTGAATTTATAAAGGGAATTAAAGGCAATCATTGTGAAAATTACAAGTGGTGATTTGATTTAGCATTCATGAATTGTAAGCAATAAAGAAAGAGGTATTTTTATGGTTAGTGATAAGTTTCTAGTGCAGTTTCTAAATTGAATCATGGCAAGAGTGGTGGATACCCCTATTTTGGCTGACATTTTTCAAGAACCACAACCCGTGTTCAAACTACATCCGATGAAAGAGAGTGATAAAAATAAGATGGGTGCCCTATCTTCCATATCACCTAGTATTGTATTGGTCGAGATAGCTAATCCTACATTCATTTAAAAATTTATGACATTTGAGAAGATGTTATTAATAGTGAATTTGAAGGATTGTGTGAGAATCATGTGTTGAAGGACGAAAACAAGCATTTGAAGATGAAGGTTTTTTCCTATGCAGTTGATATACCTAATACATTTCATCATGAATGGATTTGATATGTGTGAAGACATGTACATGATCAATTTCTATGGTTAGATAGAACACACAAGGTCACAAAGGAGATCATCATAGAGTTACTAGATTTTGTGCTAATAGTGAGTCAAGTACCCTAAGGATGATTGCTACTAATTTGGTTACCCAGTTAATCAAATATAAACCTAACTATCGAGCTATGACTATCAATGACATTGAATAAAAATAGGTTAGATTCACATCTATGGTAATTGTATATGGATTTTACCAATCTATTTGTATGAACAATGTGCCCAGTGGATCACTTCATGCTTCGTATAGAATGGTGAAGGAGGATGTGATATATGATTTTTATGCGAAATGTTGAGGAGTCAATTTATGGTAAACCTGGAGAAATTAAGAGATAAAAGAAACAATCATTCAAGTATAGAGCTATCTTGATATTTATTTTCTTCTATCTGCAAAATTATTTCCCTGGTAGAGGTGCATTTCAATGGGCTACAGATAGACTAGTGATAGTACAAATAAGTGAATTCATTAGATAGTTAGGAAATAAATTTGATAATTTCATGTGGGGTTACTTTAAGGATTGTTAGTAACTGGTATTATAGAGGAATATAAAGAACAAATCTATTTTCTTGTTGATACTAGCACTTTTATATTGCAAGCAGTGCAACCAAGAACATCTTGGGTTCCTACAATGGGTTATGAGGTAGATAGTAATCAAGAGACTTCATGATAATTCACTATTGTCTAAAGCTATGGATGCTACCGCACCAAGGTTTGGAACATATGAAGAGGTTGTTCCTAAGATTCAAAAATAACTAAACAAACCATTTATATAGACAAAGACAAGGAGAATGATGGAGAAACTAGAAAAGAATGTTGAAAACATAGATACTAGTACTTATACTACTGAACCTATTGATGTTAATGTACCAACACAAGCTACTCAAATTTCATCTGAAAAGGAAAAAAAGAGACCAACATTAAAGAAGACTTATAAGAGAAAAAGGAAGTCTGATGAAGTCAATAAGAAAAATGACACAAAAAAAGATGAAGAAGCCAAAAATGATTCAGACAACGAAGTAAAGAAGTTGAAGGTGAGCAGAAAGAAGAAAGTCCCTACTATTGATTTCATTGTCAAGGACATAATGGAGAGTGGTATAATGGGTAGTGTTTCTAGAAGATATGAATTTTGCAATGATGATGACAAAATAAAATTAGAGGAGGCAATCATATATAGTATACGCAAATTCCTCTTAACACCAAGTGAGCTATATAATGTCCTACCTAAAGAACTATTTAAATCAGTTGATGTGAGATGTAGAGTGGAATTGAAGCTAGATAGAGTGATTATGGAGAGAGGTCTTATGCAAGTAGCTACCGAGATAGCTATTTAAGAAGAAAAGATAATGGTGGATGCTTATAGGAAAGATTTAAAGATTAAAAAAAGAGCTACAAGAATACTCGTTGGTGACACACAAAGTGTACATGATGAAACTATGGAGATGAGGAAGAAAAATTTGCAAGAAGAAAGGAAGTAGAACAAAAAGAAAAAGAAGTTGTTGATGAACAATAGAATGTTCATGAGCCTGATGTTGAGGAAATTGATGACACTTTTACTTCTGAAGAGATAATGGGTGATGTTATTTCTAATATTCCTAAACAAGTACATGACATTGAAGTGAAATAGGATGGCCATACCAATGCAGATGAAGTATTGATTGAATATATTTCTATGGAAAAGGATACACCAAAGAAAAAAGTATAGATTGAGGAACTGATGATAGGGCAGAAAAAAAAAAGTTTCAAAGAGTTTGAAGATATACTATCAGTGCAAAAGAAGTTGAGTTTAGGAGACATAAGTAACAAGAAGAAACTCAAACAAGTGATTGAGGAAGAAGAGGAAGAAGTAGAAGATGATGATGAAGATATTTAAGCACCTAATGATATTACCAAATTGTGGCCCAAGGAATTACTTAAGGTCTTTGAAACTTTTATGTTGAAATAATAAAGAGACAAGGATAAAAAGAAGATGAAAAAGGCTAGAGTACTGAAGGTAGCTAGAGATATTCTACCAGGTCTAATTATATTTAAGTTGAGTATGATACTGAGGTAATTAACAGTGATTGATCAAATAGATACATTGATAAGGGCCATAGCTTATCAAACATTTGATAGTGAGATTACAACAATGAAGTTGGCTAAGGAAAAATATAGTGAAGTTGGTGGAAAAGATTGCAAAAGATAAGGTAACACTTTCAGGACTAGTGGATGACACTAAGGTCACACTAAAAGAGGTCGGTCAATTAATGACTAAAGTGTCCAAACTTTCATATTTTTTAAAGGATTTGGAGAAAAGGAGAGAAGAAGCACATAAGGATCTTGATATCTTAGTTATCAATTTTATCCCATTACAAGATATGTAGAAGATTATAGTGTCAAAGTGAAAATGATCACACACAAGGTGAAACAAATTCAAGGAAAAAAAGACAAGAGGGTCATCACACTCATTGAATTACAATCATACTTAGCCCCTACAGTAGAGGTGATGGACTAGAATGTGAAGAATTCAGAAGCCATAATTGGAATACCATAGATGAGTACTTTGGGTGTCATGGAGGAGTTGGCATATGATCTTCATGGGAAGATCATTGTGATGAATCATTTGAAGAAGTCATGGGAGATGCCATTGGAGATAGCAAAGAGAAACTTCAAAGATGTACTTGATAGAATGTGAACCTTTGTCATTGTTGATAAAAGGGGGAGTGTAAGGATAGGTGAAAATATGTATTATTATTTGATTTTAAGATGTACAATTCTAGGGGGAGTCAGTCAATATATATGTTTTTTCTCTGATCAGTGTTAAGATTAATATGGAGAGATAGACATAGTTTACCCTATATTTTACATCCATGCCAAAGGGGGAGATTGTTCGCATTGTAAGAGATTTTAGTGAGAGGTCATAGGTGATTGTGATTTTGGTTTTCATTGAGGCAAACATAGTCATATCATATGACAAGGACAATCAGTAAGATCAGTGTTCGATCGATAAGAAGGAATCAGCTAAGTACACTAAGTGGTGTAGAGGAATAACAGCTATAGATGGAGATTTTGGTAGCGGTCATGATTGAGAAGGAATTAAGTAGAGAGATCTTAGACATAGCATGGATATACCCATAGAACTTTATGGTTGTGACCACAATTCATTTGGATGACCGTTGTACAAACTATTCACTCCTAAAAGGGTGAATCCTCATAAAGGGTATTTGTTTCTCCTAATACCTGGAAAACCTTTTTTATTGCAGTAAAGGGATTGTGTGTTTCATCCCTATTGTGGCTTTCTCCCTCTAAGAGAGGCTTTCCCCAATAAAAATTGGTGTGTTATGTGTGATGCATGTGTAGATGTTTGATCTTGTTTACTTTTATTTCATTGCATCAGTTATATGCTTTACTATTTGGAAGTTGTTGTTAAAGTTAATCAGATCGGTGGTTGAATTAGTAGGTTACCTATTTATACTGATTCACCACTCCACCCTGTCTAAGTACCTAAGAATTCTAATACTTCCACATCTTTTGTGTAGATATATTACCTTTAGAGGAAAGGAAAATACAAGAGGTGGAGTTAGATGAAGAATGATCGCCAGAAGTACCTTTTGAGCATACTAATATTCTTGAATAAGGGAATTAATTTCATTAGGAAGTAATAAGGGAAGGAACCCATCAAGATCAATAAAATGTGTGCATAGAAGAGGAACAACCGGTAAAAGTTCTAGGGTTGTAGGGACTTGATGATCTTATTACCATTGTGTAACAGTTGGGGGAGCCAAAATTGTAGAGAGGAGAATCAAATCCAAGCACAAGTTACCTAGGTAAGAGGAAAAAGGATATATGAGCATAGTCCACCTTCTTCTCTCACTTTTCATGTTGTGTCTTTGGATATTTACATGATATGTTATATAGAAAAATTAAATGGGATCTTGAGAATGCAAAAATACAGAAAATAATTGATGATTAGAAGATGGAAATATACTTTTTGAAACATAAGGTGGAAACTATAGATAACTTGGTTCCACAATTAATGTATTGTAGAGCTCCACCTAGGTTTTATGATTTGTTCTTAAAAGAAAAACATATTTTATTTCGGTTAATGAGAATTATCAAAGACTTGAGTCCCTCTATAGATACACCTTAGGAGTTTTACTGGGTCTACCAATCATCTCCTATAGCTACACATAATTTTATTTATGAGTTTTACTTGCATAATTATGTTGTTCCATCAGACACTAAATGGAATCCTTTACTTTACATTGGGGATATACACATTAGGGCTTTGATATCTTGGATAAATAATGAAATCACTACGGGTGAACAGTATAGAGCATATGGAGAAAGAGAACTTAATGTTTCATTACCACTGAGACCTAAGGATCATAACCCTAGGGTGTTGTATTATCATTGGAAAAAATCATTGTGTTCCCTACCAGATGATAGTTGCAAGAGAAGTATTTTACCTTAAGAGAACAATATTATAGATATTATAATTAGTATTTTCTTTTTATTGTAATTATAATTAGTTCCTTAGTAATTTCTTTTTATTGCTTGGTTGTCTTTGGTTTGTCATATTTTTTTTGACTGTCTAGTGATTTAAACCAAAGACTTTGACTTAGCCAAAAAATGTGCAAGTCTACATTAGTATGTTGCATTTTATTGTAATTATAATTAGTATGAATGAACAAAATAATCAACTAAACAAAATGATAGTTTGGAATGACAATGCAATATTTTTCGATATAGCGTCAATGACTTCAGTCAATATGCATATGTGTCAATGTGGTGTTGGCCCATGCATGTTGAAGACATCATGCACAACAAGTAATCCTGGATGTCAATTTTGGGGTTGCCCAAATATGAAAAAGGTGTGGATAGGTAATTTTATTTTATGTTTAAAAATAATGTGACAACTAATCATTTTAGGAAGAACTGATGTAACTTTGGTATTGTAGAGAAATATTGGATGTCAATACTTTCGGTGGGTCAATGAAGCCACATTTACATCTAGCTAGTCTATATCTACACCTAATGTAGGAAATGAGTGCAACTTGTGCAAGGCTCGAGAGGTAGCTAGTGCCACCAAGATTGCTTCAATTGTGAAAGCAAAAAACATGTTTCTATGATGCCTTCTTTGTGTAGTTTGTGCACTACTTTGTTGGTACCATATGTGTAAATGTGGTTAACAGATGACTATTCTAGATACTGAAACTTTTTTAGAATTCAAGTAGATATGTTGGACATATTTTGATAAACTCATGAACTTTTTGTTGTTTATGACTTCATTATGATTTTCAATATAAAATTAAACAATATTAAAAAATAATCTTATTAAAAAAATTTGAAAAATTATAACATTTGAAAAAAAATATTATGATTTTCTTTATAAAATTAAATAAAATAAAAAAATTAATGAAAATATAAATTAATAAAAATAAATTATTATATTAAAAAATATTAAAACAATTCAAAAAATTAAAAAAAATCATACTTAAATTCCAATTCCAGTTTCAAAAAGTGGAACCAAACGGAGGAAATGCATCTTCTCGCTTATATTCCAGGTCAACCAAACGGTCCAAACTAAAACCTGGATTATCAAATCTATCATTTGACCATTTCCAACATTTGATCAAATCCAGCATTTCCTAATTCCCACAACCAAACGGGCCCCAAAAGTATCCACTTCTAAATCTAATGAGGCTAAAGTCAAAATAATATTGAAAGAACAAGGATTTAGAGAGAATTCCATGAATCGTACACTTTGCATTGGAAAGTTAACATGGTCTCCCTGGTTTTAGGAAAAATCATAAATTACTAAAACCACTTCCATAAACCAATATTATGGTCTATAAACAAACTATTTTCATAAACTAGGGAGCACTCTATGATGATATGGAAGAATAAGATCTCTTGGGTTTGTTATACAAAGATGAGGATACATAAAAAGAGAAAATTGAAAAACCAGAGGTTAAGATGCCAGATAAAAAGTGTGGGAAAGGATTTAAAATAATGGAATGGTATGGATATGATGGTCATAGTCCTATGGGCTTACAAAAGAAAGATATCCTTGAACCCATACAACCTAATGATAGATGTAGAGTTCTTGGACTAGGTTATGACACGCAAAAAGATTACACCTCTAGTACTAAGAGCAATTTGGATGAGGTATGGGAGTAGTCTAACATGACATAGACTAAAGAAGAAGGTACCATCAATGACCTTTATGATTTGATTGACATTCATGAATATGAGAATGTATTTACCCTTGAAACAATCCATCGACTTAATTCTAATGTTGATACTTTACCCTTTGTCCACCCTCAACTTATTGAGCGGGATCAATGAGTACCAAACATAAAATTAGATTTTATATCAAACTTAATGGTGTGACATACTTTGGAGAGGGTGTCAAGCTTTTGAGTCACAAAATTACAAAAAATATAAAAGGTCTTCTAGTGAAAACTACTATGTGGCTTCTAGACTCAAAAAAGGGTAAAAATAAAGAATGTATCCAAAGGTGAAAACCACTCTAAGGCACCAGAGGATGGAAGGCTTGACACACTTCCTCGACCATATTATCATGAAAAATCATCCATGTTGGTAGAGAAAAAAATGACAACAATCTTGGAATAGAAGACAAACCCAAAATTATGCATCTAGCTGAATCATTGACATCTAATGTTCAAGAGAGGGATTTATAAATTTTTCCAAGGAAAGACAAGTCAATTTTTATTTTTCATATGCAAATATGTGAGGACTTTACTCTAAATTGGTTATGCATAACTTTTCTTTAACACCAAGGAAAAAACCTATCAAATAGAAATTGAGAAAAATACACATGTAAGTGGAACTATTGGTGAAGAAAAAATTTAGAAAGTTGCTAGATATTTTATTTATAAGGCCTATTGATTATGTAGAGATGATTTCCAACCTAGTACTAGTTTCAAAACTTGATGAGAGTTTTTGTGTTTATACAGATTTTGGAGATCTTAACAAAGCTTGTCCCAAAGATTATTCCCCACTTCCAAATTATATTGACATAATAATGGATTTAGCAACATGACATGAGATGCTTTCCCTCATGGATGGATTCTTAAGTTATAAATAGATAAAAATTTCTCTTGAATATCAAGTCAATATAGCATTCACTTGTCCTTGGGGAACTTTTTGTTGGAGCATCATACCTTTTGGGTTGAAAAATGTCAGTGCCACCTACCAACGAGCTATGACTATTATTTTTTATGATATGATGTACACCTACTTAGAAGACTATGTGGATGATGTGTTGGGAAAGCCTTACACAAGATCTAGACATTTGGATATATTGGTTAAAATATTCACACAACTGGAAGCTCCTAGGATACATTACGTTCACCAAAGGATTTGAATCCAAACTTACTTTAAAATTTAAATCCATAAGATAAATACCACCACCAAAGAATATTCATTAGCTAAGCTCTATGCAAGGGAAACTAGAATATATTTTCCACTTTATAGCACTATTAATTAGTAGGGAAACTACTATCTATTTTCCACTTTTTAGTGCACTATTAGTACTATGTGTATGATCTATTGGGAAAGTCTTACACAAGAGCTAGACATTTGGGAATATTGGATAAAATATTCACATGACTAGAATCTCCTAGGATACATTAATTCTTCCAACGGGTTTGAATCCAATCTTGCTAAAGTTAAATCTATACGATAAATACCACCACCAAAGAATATGTATAAGCTAAGATCTATGCAAGGGAAACTACAATCTATTTTCCACTTTATAGCACTATTATCAAATAAATTCCATCCCTTTCAACATCTGTTACATAAAAATGGTCCATTTAGATGGGATGACAAGTGCAAACAATATTTCCAAAAGATCAAAGAATGCTTGATGTTGCCACTAGTTTTAGTACCTCCTATCGGTGGAAATCCCCTACCCCTTTACATATCAGAAGCTACCACAACACTAGGGGAACTTTTAGCACAACATTACATAGATAGGGAAAAAATAGGCTATATGTTATATCAATCATTCTCTAGTGGGCTATGAATTGAATAATACTTATATTGAAAAGGCATGTCTTATCATAGTTTTTGCCTCATAAAATTTGCACCATGACATGCTCACACACCATACAAAACATATTGCAAAGATCAATCCTCTCAAATACCTCTTGCAGAAAACAACACTCACAAGAAGGTAAGCTAAATGAGTTATGATCCTAAGTGACTTTGACATTGAATATGTGGATAGAAAAGTAATAAAAGGATAAATTATAGTAGATCAAGTGGTAGATGCTCCTATAGAAGATGGTCATCCACTTATTATTTAATTACCTAATGAGTCAATATTCAATGTGGAATCTACACATCTTTGGACCTTATATTTTCGTGTCTCATGCATGCAAAATGGTTTTAGTGCTATCATTCTCTTTGTCATGCCACAGGGAGATTGTATACAAAATATTATAGGATCCATTTTCAATGTACCAACAATATTACTAAATATGAAGCATTGATTACTAGACTTTGTATGATTGTGTAATGGAAAATAGTTGATTTATGTGTTTTCAGTTATTCTTAGCTAATGATTAAATAGGTCAATGATGATTAAAAAAATAAAGGATTAGAAGTTGGTGTCTTATAAGAGAATGGTGGATGACTTCAAAGCATATTGCATATCCATTACTTTTTAAAAAATTCCTAGAGACAATAATAAAGTAGTTGATGTCATGGATGCAATAGAATCACTTGTAGAAATACCAAATAACACCTTATAGTAGTTCTTGGTGGAGTCACTCTTGGAACCTACCTATAATTATCCCCAATCTGAGATGATATGTCTTATTTTTAGTCTGAACTCCTCATGGTATGGAGACATATGATTATTTATGAGACAATATTTTACCATCTAACCTTGACAATAACACATGTAAAACCTTTATACATCAAGCTTTGTGCTATGGCATTTTAGTTGATACCTTATATCACCAGGGCCTTGATGGTACCTTAATTAGATGTCTTGAGTGTAACAAGGCCAACACTTCCTTATGAGAGGTGCACAAGGGTATATGTGAGGTACATTCTAGCAATCATATCCTAGCTACAAGAAATTTCACATTAGTTACTACTGGCCTACCATGGAAAAAGATGCCTAGCGATTTTTCAATAAATGTAAGAAATCTCAAATAAATGGACACCTAATATATGCACCTATCCAAAAATTATAGCCACTCATAACTCCTTGACCCTTTTCTCAATGGCGACTCGATATCATAGGAAAAAGTCATCCACCTTCTTTCAATGGTCATAAATTCATTATCATTGTGATAGAATATTTTACAGAATAGATTGAATTAGTTCCATTAACAAATTTCACCAACAAAAAAATTGCTACATTTATCCTCAACTATATCTTTTGTCGATATGGTCTTCTATTTTCTATCATCATAAATAATGGTCAAACCTTCAAAAGTAGGCCTATGAGCTCTATGAAAAATTTCATATTCAACATTAATTTTCAAGGCCTTATTACCTTCAAGGTAACACTCAAGTTGAGGGCTTTAATAAAAATATCTTAAAAATTCTCAAAAAGATAGTCAATAATGCTGGTTGTGATTAGCATATCTAATTGAAACATGTCTTATGGGCTTATCACACAAGTGTCCACACTCCTATAGGTGTAACCCCATATGCCCTAGTTTATGGTTTAGAAGCTATCATAACTATCAAGGTTGAGTTACCATCTCTACGAGTCTCTTTTCACAATTTGATCAATGATGAAGACTACAAGGTCTCCAACTTGCATGGATTACGATTTCTTGATGAGCATAGATAGACTACTTTTAATCACCTCAAGACATACCAGTAGTGAATGTACACAAGCTATAATCACCAAGTTAAACCAAAAGAATTTAAAATTGGTGATCTTTGTCCATAGGAAAATTTGAATAACTAGCAAGATAGGGAAAAAAGTACAAGATTGAACCAAATTGACATGGTCCATTTATCATTACTACTACATATGGCTCAGGTGCATACCATTTGGTTACTCCATAAGTTGAATCACTAGGAGATCCAATCAATAGCATTCACCTTTGTAGGTTTTACACTTTAGCATTTTAGGGAATTTCTTTTAAAAGTCCTGAAAAAATAGAAAAAAAATAATAATAAGTCGAACAAAAATATAAAAGAAACCATAAATACTCCCAAAAAAAAAAAGAAAAAAGCAAAAATCAAAAGAAATAAAAATGTCATCCTCTGGTGAAAACCACTTCGATGGTGCCCTGGATAAGTTCTATGGTAAAAACTAGGAAACTTGCACCATGTGTAGTGACTCCCCTCCTCCTTCCTTTAGGATTCTAATCTCATGTCCATTTTCCTTTCGCATTATAATAACCTTTCCACCATATCTATATATTGTGGGTTATTTAACTTTTCTTTCTCACCTGCAGCTATTTTCTCTGCATAATAAACTAATCATGTTCTTCACTAGGGAAATTTCATTGACTTTAGTAGTGGGTTGGGATGTTTGGCATCTCACAATCAGAGGAATTATAACTTTTTGTCTATCTTCTCGCTTACAAACCATAATAAAATTTCACTTGGACCATCAATCTTATCACTTCACATTTCTTCGTAATAAAACCATTTAGTTCATAAATGGATTACACTTTAGACAAACATGCAGTTTTGGACTTCAACAAAATCATGGCAGAACAATAATAAAATTGAGCAAACATCCTATCAAGGTATCAAATCCAAACATATCACTTGTGCCGAGGATCATTTCAACATGACACATGATGCTTGATTATTTTATTGGGGTCTTTTATTTATTTATCTAGTACATCTTTGGTGACATTCCTTTTATCTTATCAAGGATGTCTCTAACTAGAAATTTTATCTCTAGGACGTCTTTGAAAAGAAAGGTGAGGATGGGCCATGTTCACTTTCTTGTTTCTTATGGATTTTTCTTTAGTAATATGATGACTCATCTTTGGACAGAATTTTCTAAGGTCATCGAGGACATATGAGTCTCATGTGAGATGGGACATTCCTTAACTTATGATGTGTCTTTCTCAACAAAATAGTTAGATGAGTTCATATTGTTGCCATAATAAGGTCAATGATAATATAAGCACTTAAAAGAATGAATTCTCACCACCTTCATATCCCTTTCTTCTTGTCATCTCATTTCACTTCATCTCATTTCCGTCATTTATTTTCTCTCGTCTATTTTCTTCCTTTCATTTCCTTCATCACTTCATTTCATTCATCACTTTTATATATCTTGTTCATTGGCTATTTCTTTCACCTTCTTCCCATCATTCACATTCTTCTTTTTTTTCTCTTTTTTTTTCTTCTTCTCTGGCCATTGGTTCTAGGGGCCTTGTAATGCCTATTGCTCCCTCTTCCTCCTATTTGTCTCCACTTGTGGATGCTTTCGGGGCTTACTGTCAATAGCACCCTCTCATGGTAAGCTCTTTTTCCAAGGTTGTTACCAAAGCTTTGAATAGGCCTAGGGTTTCTTTTTGAAATGTGTCTTCCACCTCTCTGATTCTTGTAATTGGATCTCTTTCTATCAAGATTTTAGTTGTTGTTGAAGGGGATTCAAAAAATAGTAATGAGATATTTAAGTCTCATGGACTGATATGCCATTTTTTGGGTTTCTGACCCAGTTTCCCCCAACTGCATGATTGGGTGTCTCAAAGATTGGAACCAATATTATCAGACAATGTTCATATTTTACCTTTATAAAAAGGTTTTTTTGTAGCCAAATTAAATAGTGATAAGGTTAGAACTAAGATCCTGTGTGAAGATTTCTTTAGCTAGGGGGTGGACAAATTTATGCTTATGGTTAAGCCCTGGCACCCCCGATTTCAATCCTTCCTCTGAAGTCTTCAGTAAGATCCATATTTGGATTAGGCTCCCTAATCTCCCCCCTTCATCTATGGCATGATCCCATCCTTGAGGAATTGACTGAGGCTTTGGGGGAGTTTTTGACAATGGATTATGATTCTTCTAATATTTATCATTCTACCCTTTTCTGCATTCTGGTAGATCTTGATACTACATAGGGTCTTCCAGCTAAAATAAAAATTGAATCATTATTGGGATCTTGGATCCAATAACTTGACTATGAGGGTATTCCTTTTAGGTGTAGAAAATGTTTTAAAGCTAGTCATATTGCTTCTCATTGTGGCTATGATATTAAGATGAAGAAATCCTCTCATTCTTGGTGAAAGGGTTCTTCCATCCAGCATTATATAGTTTTGAAAAACTTCTCTCAGCATGAGGAGGTGGCTCTTTTTGGGGGATTTCAAGTTCCTACTATGGAGGTGGAATTCTCATGCCCTGTTTTGCCTCTTGATGATCCTGTTGGTCTTGTTGAGGTTCCTGGTTTTGATCCTTCTTCTATTTCTAGACCTATTCTTCCTTTGTTGGTTGATGTCAAGCTCTCTACTGATGGTTTTGTGGTTGATGCTTCTACTACCTCTGCTAGTGTTTTGGTTGTTGAGGGTTCTAGTTATCCTATCCCACTTGTCATGACCATTTCTAATCCTATGTTGGATGTGTCGCTACTTGGTTCAACATCTTTGTTGGGTGTTCGATCTTTTGTCTTGGATTCATTGTGCTGGCAGGATGAGGCTACTTGAGTTGAAGAAGTTTAGATCACAGTTAAAGGTAAACATTCAAAGAGATCCTCTTCTTCCTTTGACATGACCCTTCGGTCCCATAAGAAGGGGTCTAATGGATAGTTTGTATAGTAGTTAGGGTTTTTCTACTTTGGACTATTGTTCCTCAATGTCTTATTGTGGCAGTGTTCTTTGTTAGGTGTATGGATTTTTGGCCTTTTGTTTTGGCTAGTTTGTTTCATCTTAAGAGCTCTTAATGTTCTATCTTTAGTTTTATCTCTTTTAAGGGTTTCGGGACCTTCAAAACTTGTCTTTACCTTAATAAAACATGTGACATGTTGCATTGTCTTAAACACGTGACGTGACATGTTGCATTTTCGTGGCTGGATAGCCACTACTAGTAGAAACTCAAAGGGATATATACATGCTTATTAACATTTTGATGATGGATGTAACTGGCTAGAAATTTAAGGGGCATTTGTAAGAAAGTGGATGAGTTTTGAGTGGTGGACTATTTGGGATGTCATTCGACTATAGTCTAAGAATCTGTCAACAGACTTAAATAGGAGGGGAGTGTTTGATTGTTTGGAACAACCACATGTCAAGAGTATATCAAGGTGGGCCAAGGTGGGCATCCTCACTCTAGAGGGGTGAAGAAGAGTAGAACTACCCTCTAGTGTTATGGGAAGATAAAGGTTCAATATAGATTTTAGGTATGAAGGAGAGTAGCCCCGCCTTGTCACAAGGTGCTAAGGTCATTTGGTGGATGCATACTCACAATCCTTATCTCAGTGAAGTGGAGTAGCTAAACCAATCTTGGGGATGGCTCCAGGAGAGATTTCCATGACCCGAAAGATAGGGAAGTAGAGTACCTAATCCTTGTGAGTGGGATGAATGCACAATGGGTTGTCCTAAACATAAAGTTGGAGCTTTAGTTAGTGAGAAATGTGGAGTGATGCAAAGCCAAATATCCATGTAAGGTGAGTTGTGGTGCATTAACAAGATAGGGACATGGTTTATAGGAAAGGTGGTTTGGGAGTACAACTGAGTTGAAGAGGAGTTCAATGACCAAGAGATTGGGTTGGATCATGGAGTTGAGATCTCAGAGCTCAAGTAGGTGTGTATTACAAGGTGAATCCATTGATTTTAGGCTGGGTGTTTCTATAGAATTGGTTGGAGCATTTTAGATGCATGAGGAATAGTGTACGCAAATGGGGACATGTAGGCATAGACCAAAATTCAAGAAAGTTGGAGCTTGGATGATGCATTTGGTGCTAGTTCAAGGAGATTAGTCATCACCTGAGAAAGTTTTGCTGCTTGAAGGGTTAAAAATTGATGAAGGCCAACATGGGGTACCAATGCTCAAGGAGAGTTGGGCATACTCGAGGAATTCAAAGGAAGCCAATGAAGTTGTACAGGGTGCAAGAGGGATTCAACAAGGTGGGACAGTAGCAATGGCAAGGGCCTCGGGAGAGTGTTAGGAACACCAAATGAAGAAGCCCATGGAGGAAGGTTGGCATGCACTTCTCTTCTATATGGGTGTGTATTAGTGAAGTTATGAGTTGGTTACTTTAGTATTAGAGGCATGGTTTGGGAGAAAGAAAAGGACTTGTCTATAATAGGAGTCACAATGAAGTTTTTCTAGTGCCCATGAGGTTAGAATTCTCTAGGAGAATACGCTCATCTCAGAAGCAAGAAAACCTAGCCTATCATAGTTGGTATCAAGGCAATGTTAAAACTAGGATCAGTGTTGAAAGCTTGATTCAAGGAGTTAAGAAGTGGAAGGGCCATAAGGAGATTAAATTTCCAAAGGAACATGTAAGACAAGTCAGAAAGGGCTATGGAGTGACAAGGTCATTCGTAGTGAGGAGCTGGGTCTTCTTTGGAATGGTCCTAAGGAGTAACAAAGAAGGAGCTACTTTGAGCATGTGGTGTAGGGTTGTGTCAGGAGCATGATTTGAGGTATAAAATTTAGAGTTGTAAGGTAGTGTGCTGTAGGGTTGTGTTAGGGACATGATCTGAGGTGTAAAATTTAGAGTTGTTAAGAATAGTATGATGTAGGGTTATGTCAAGGACATGATCTAAGGAGAGAATGAGTTGATGATGTGGTAGGTTGGCTTTGTGGCTAGGGTGCAAGGTAAGGGATAGTGTCATGAATTAGGAAGCCATTAGGAGAATATTTGTGGAGACATGAACAATGGTACTATGAAAAGGCATTAGGCACAAGAGGTTGGTTTTCTAAGAGAAGTTGGTAGTTTCTTTGGGTTGCGGTGTTGTAGGAAGGAAGTCAGTACAAGGAGGTCTACAAGGTAGTACAATGGGAAAGAAAAGAAGCACAATGGATTGAGGTTGGAAAATTAAGTGTGAATGATGTAATGTAGAGTTGGGTGTCTTCATAAAAGTCCACCAAGGTGTGCTCGAATGAGTGGGTTCACAATAATAGATCTAGTAGGTGGAAGTGGAATGATGAAGTTTTCAGTGATTCATATTATTCAAGATGTGGATTGATAGGAAAATGTTGGTAGTTATTTGGGTTGAGTTGTCAGGGAAAGGAAATGGGTGCATGAGATGGAAGGAGGTTATCCAATAGACAAAGAGGATAACGCAATAAAAAGAAGTTGAAAGCTAAGGTTGAATGTGTGAATTGAGGAAGAAATTTGGGTTTTGTTTAATAGGATGACACTAGCGGCTAAGTGGAGATGCAAGTATCCTGGATATAGTTCTTAGAGGCATCATCAAGGATGGATAGCTCAATGGAATTCAAGGGCTAGGTTCTTGTAGGGTGTTGTTTTGTTAAGTACTAACAAAAAAAGTGAGGTCACTATCGAGGATGCTAACAACATCAAATATGTAAGGGGTACAGAATGTGTAGAAGCATTAGAGTATGGTTTGTGTGTAGGGAATAGAGGCTTATATAGATCCCTCCAACTGGTCCTAATCTTTTAAAGGACATGAATTGATTTAGATGGTCCAAAATTGAGAGCATCAATTTTTTTGGAGTAAGGGAGGATTTAAGGGGATAGAAAATCATAAGGTGACATTACAAGTGTGGGGAGTGCCAGAGTCATTTATAATTAAGTGGGAGATTTTTTTGGTGGTGGACCATTTTAGATGTCATTCTAACATAGCCTAAGAATCCACCTAAAAATCTATATGGGAGGGGAGATTTTGGTTGTTAAAAAGATCCATGTGCCACGAGTGCATTGGAATGATCCAAGGTGGACATCGTCCCTCTAGTAGACTGAAGAAGAGTATCCCTACCCTCTAGTCTCTTGAGAAGATAGAAGGTATACATGGATTTTAGTGGTGAAGGAAAGAAGCCTCGCATTGTCACAGACTCACAAGGTGGTGATGTTTGGTGGATGCATAGTCACAATCTCTATATTATTGGATGGAACAACTCTTAACATTAACAACCTTAAAACAATGACATAAAGAAAAGAAAAGGCAGGGTGTACATTCACCAAGGCATCATGGAGAAAAACATTCTAGGAGGGATGCCAAAACATGCTCCAAGAGAATTGATTTCTCTCAAGATGACATAGCATTTATTTCTTCATATTTATATATTATATTATATTTTTTCATGCCTTTTCTTTTTTCTCTATATGCTCTTATTTTCCTTACACTTTATGTTTATTAACTTTTAACTTTCCAAGAAAGTTCTAATACTTTGAATTTACATTTATAATTCATCAATGATTAACATATGAACTAATTAATCATTTTTGTATTTACTAAATTGATCGTTGTACTATCCTCATCTTTAGTTATCAAAGCCTAAGTTATGGATGTATAAATAGTCATTACACATATTCTAAATTTGAAAGCAGCTTTCTTCTATTGTAAATGGTTCCTAATCAGTCACCTAAACTTGTACATTTATGATACTTTCTTCAATTTTCTATTCCCTTTTCCTTATTACAACTTATTCTAAATCTTTGATAGATACGCCTAATTCTATTAACCATTAATTAAAGTACAAATATTTAAAAAAATGGATAGATCAAGGCTCCAAAACCTCAATGTATAAACCCTAAAATCATTTAATAACATAGAAAAATGTATGGTATGATACTTTCTTGGCAAGTGTGAACATGTTGTTTAAGGTCATTCGAAAGGAACAAACTAAAGCCATCTTCATCTTCATATTCATCCACATTCACAGAAATACGAAGCTTCCCAAGTCTCTGTGTTGTCCGTAAGCTCTCCAAAACTGTGCAATGGCAACAACTCTTTTGTTTTTGCCGGTCATGACTTGCATAAGAAAGGCTTCATCGACCAACTTATCATAACTATATTATAACTGGACGTCATGAAGATAAGTTCAAATGTGGAAAAATCAAAACAAAAATCAGAGGAAAATTCAAATCGCAAGACAAGAACTTTCCCATTTTTGACATTATTGATGTAGCTAGTATATCCGGAAAGATTTTTTTTCATTCCTCACCAAATATATTTTGAAGAGAAAACATTAACGGATGTTGTAAATTTTTTCCTTGCTAATTGTTGATTGGTTAAGAGATTTTCTTTAAAATTTGTTAATAGAAAAATGTTGAAACCCTAGCAAAATTGCCACCGACCATTTAGAGAAAAGAAAAAAGAAATAAAAAATAGATTTGAAAAGTCCAAAAGTTGCAAACTATAGAATAAAATTTTAATATTTCCATTGGCGTGATTGTCCACACAAGATTAGTTACATAATGCTCAGATGAAAACATTATAGTCTCAGGGACTAATAATAAAGGAAATGTTAAGTCAATTCTACATTGCATTTTCTTTATTTCTTACCTCTTTTTTATTTCTTACCTCTTAACCAGGCTTGGAATTTGACGGTTTAGTCATTTTATTGCTTTTCATTTATGTTTAAAAAAATATTGATGGTCAAAATTTATACAAATTTAGATATATATGTTTGATTTAACATGAAAGTATATTGTAGAATTTTCCCATTTTTAACTTCTTCATTTTACTCTAATACAAATTTCCTTTGAGTCACTGTCCTTCGGATACATATGTTTTGACCATTTCACCTTGTAATGAATGAGGCTAAGAAATTTTTCTAATATTATGCAGACAGTTTTTTTTTTCTAATATAATTATCTAATAGAAATAATTTGTGAATTCTTAACTAAATCTTTCTTCTTGGTCTTTTTATGTTTGATTATGGTTATTAGAATTTTACATTTTGTCAAAATTTAGTTTTATCATATAGTTATGTAGCCCATTCGCATAAGATTTTGGTTCATATATTTTCTCATTTACTCTTATGTAGACAAGGTAGGAAGCTACCTTACATTTCCTCTAGTACTAGGAGGCTACCTTACATTCCTTCTAGTACTATATATTTATTTTACATGCCATTTTTGGTGAGATATCTAGAAAATAATCTATCAATTTATGCAAGATTTTTGTGAAAAATTGTGTATCCTATAGTCAATAAAAGCATATTTAAATATTTTCTTGATCATTTTGAAGAGTGATTATTTGAATATAAACTAGAATGTTTGTCCTCATATTTAACCAAATCATATTTTAATGTTTTCTTGATTGTAATATTTTTCATAAATTAGATGAATAATTTTATACAACTTCAATTCAAAATCATATTGCCAAATTAGATTATTTTAGATTTATTTCTTTTTATATATAGTTGAAATGTTTTTATATATTTTTCTCCAATTAAATGTAGATCAATTGATTGCTCCATCTCAAATGTGTTCAAAATAGTTGCAAACTCTTTCAATATAGATTAAAGGTATGGCAACATTATTATATATTTTTTCGAGTCCATTATCTAATATTATGGCTATCCACTCAAAGATCCTTAATAGATGTTACTATTGCATTCATCATAATAACTATTATCTCTTGGGTTCTTCTCATAGTTTGTCAGTTAAGTGGTGGTGTTATTGTTGTAGCTAACACGAATCAAGCATATGCTACGTCATTGTCCCCACCGGTTTCAACTTGACTTGTTTCTTTCTTACCAAATCAAAAATGATATTTTATCTTTCACTATAGACTATTGCTTTTATGTTTTCTTAGTATTTGTTACTATTGAAAATACCCAAATAATTGCAAACATATAATCTAATTTTCTTTCCAATACTGATTATAAACCTTAATATTCTTCTTCCTTCTTCTCCATTTTTTTTTCTTCCATATACTCAACCCAATTTACTTATTCTTCCTCAATGCTCTCATCGTATCTAAGGTTAAGATTTCTTCTATGGTCATCATCAAATCATCCATCTATATTCGCATAGCCTTCACCATATGAAAATTGAAAGACATACGAGCAAAAATAACTCCACATTAATACTTTTAATAAGATTTCAAATAGATTCAACAAGATTAGGGAAAACAAATGGAAGGTCTCATGAAATTATATTATACATAGTAGAACTTGTCTTTTCTAGTTTATATTCACCATTAAAAAATTTCACCCAATATGGCTATGATTTGATTTTGGTAGTGTCAAGCATGTCATATTAAATAGATGTTGTTTGCATCTGTTACAACCAAACCAATATAGTAGAAAGAAACAAGGGAACTACAAGAAACAAAGCATATAAGTAGCAGCATATAAATTAGAATTGTTGATCAAAATAAAACTACAAATATAGATTTTGTATGCTACAACATACAAACAACAATTTTATTAATGGACAATAAGTAAAACAAGGATTGAACTCTTTTGAGTTCTCAAAAAATTGCATGTCATGTTCCTTACAAAAATATCTCAAACTTTCATATTACAATTGTATTTATAGAAAATGATTCTATAGTAGTTGGTCAAGTTAACTTGCAAGACACAAAAAGTTAACACATAATCTGATTTTCCAAATCAGATTTCCAAATAATATTGCATGTAGAGTAAAAAAATATATAAATCAAATTTGTTTGAAGTAGATCTTTGCTGGAAGACATAACTCTTGCAACACAAGGCAAATTAAGATCGTATTTTTTGTAGATAGATAAAGATTAGATTTTTTTCAAGCATGTCAAGATAAGCACAAATTGTATTTTATGCACTAGCGGTGAGAGATATGAGTTAGTAGAAAGAGGAGAAACTACGACCAGTTTCAACATTCCCCCTTAATTTTGACCATATATTCTTAAGTAGAATTATTTTGATTAAGTAAAACCAGGTTTTGAAAGGACTCGAAACCTTGTACAAAGAGCATAGAAAGATAGAACATTGGAAGATCAAATAACAACTGTGGACACCACCCAACAAACTAGAGGAACTAACCGTAATTCCTAACAAAAAGGCCAAAAACCAGCCCATCTAAACACAAAAAAAAAGACCATCAAGATTTACATTTTGGCCCATCCTTATGAGAACGTAAAGACATATCAAATGAAGGTTTGGAGAATTTGAATTTTTCTCCTTTAACTTTAATGTTCATCCATCCTCCACCTTCTCGGCAGCCTTCTGCCTTGATCCAAAGATAAACCTAAAGAGCCACTAAATGGTAGGCAACATCAGTAATCACAAAAGGGACAGAGGTAGCACCACCGCCAACCCCCAAAACCCTCCCAAATGAAACATGAGCATCAAAACCCACAGCAACAAGAGATAAGACAATAGTGCCAGAGATAGCCTCACTGTTCTTGATAGAGACAACAATAATAGAAAGGACAACATTAACATTCTGAACCAAAGCCGCCTCATAGACAGCATCTGTAGCATCAGTAGAATCAGCCAATGTATGATCAGCTTGATGAGAGAAAGCAGTTGCACCCCCATCCTTGGAAACTTTTTGTACCATATAATGATGGTCAAAAACCCCCAACCACCAAGAAACAAATTTCTTCGATCTAACCTTGTCAGACAAACACCGCGCAGTAAGATGGCAGTCTTGTGACATTTCCTGCATCTAAAAGGAATACCCTCATAATCAAGATTCTGGGGGGTCCAAGATCCTTTTGAAGAATCCAAAGGAATCTTCTTAGGGGGACCCTTAGAAACATCAACCTCCACAAGAATACTTGCATAGGTCATTGTAAAAACATCAAAATAGTCTAAATCAACCATCTGGAAATCCCCAATGGCCTCCCCTACAGACTCCAAGAATGAATCCAGCCAAAGATGAAGGGGAAGATTTAGTAATCTTACCCATAAGGAAATTTTATTAATGGATTCAGAAAAAGGATCAAACCCCTGATACCAGGGTTCCGCCATCAGGGAGAACCGCTCCTCCTAAGAGAAACAACTGTTACACAAAATAGTATTCCTATCTGCAGCATTTTCAAATTTCACAATAAAGAAACCCCTTGCCACAGGGTAAATCTGAACCGTATCAATTATGATGGGCTCCCAATGTTTGCACTAGTACATTTGAGGCCAAATTTTGATGGCCATGTGTTGGATTTGTAACACTTATTTGTCATAATTTTGACAGATGTGTCCGTCGGCATTTTTGCGTTGGAAATGGTGACGGAAGTGATAACCGTTGATATTCTGACATCACTTCCCATTGGAACGGGCCACATAAATAGGAATTTTACTATGGGACCGATCTGTTGAAAAAGGGTTTTTTTGACATTTTGTCAGTCAGAAAGGTGAAGGATATGCAGTCGATGTTCGATATGAGAACTTGTCAAATGTATAGCAATCCTGTCAGATGGAAGTGATAATCTATCAGATATCTGACAAGATCAAATAAAATACTGACATGAAAATCCGTCAGACATATAGCTCTTGTGTCAAAAATAGTTTACTACCTATCGAAAAAGTGACGGATTAGCATAGTAAAGATAACAAATCTTAAGCGACCATCATAGTTGGTCCCCATCTTTGGTCCATATACTAACAAAACATTTTACATTTTGTTAGCTCATCAAATGAGGGGATTTGAAAGAATTTAATAGAATATTTTTATGATAACGTATATTATTTAAGTTGACGTTGCACAAATTTAATGACTCTGTGCACTTGTATACTACAAGCACAGCCATAAAGAAGCATCTCCTCCCATGGCCTATATTACTCAAACCATAGGAGGGGATCCTTCTTTATGGTTGTGCTCAATGTATACAAGTGCACAAAGTAGATAAATTCATTCACCATCAAATTAAAATAATATACATTATACATGAAAATATCATCCATTAAATTCTTTCAAATCACCGCATTTGATGAGCTAACAAAATGTAAAATTTTTTGTCATTATATGGACCAAAGATGGAGACCAACTATGATGGTCTCTTGAGCTCTATTATCTTTAGTCCTAGCTACTGGGTAAGGGCTGGAAGACTTAAATACCTATCGATCATTGAGAATAATCATCGCCTTGCCTTTATGTACACTACATAGTATCCAATATAAGAGAAGGTAGAAAATATGAATGGATAAAAGAAATGAAAGATATAACAAAATTATCTTATTTTTTACCTTCTCATAATTGATCCCAGTCTTGCAAAAGTAATTTTATACGATCACTAGCACATTTCATGCATGGATGAGAAACAGTATCCAAAGTTTCTAGATTCTTAAAAGAGGTACGAGTGGAGGCCAAAAAAGGGATATTTGTGAAGGTTTTATAGACATAGTACTGAATCATCATCTCTGCACTAGCACTCAATATGGAAACCCTCTCTAGCAAATCTCCACAAAAATCCCTTCTGGCCTCTACTACATATACATCTTCTCAGTATCTAAAAACTCTCCATCATTAATTCCCATCATTTTTCACCATCTCTGTGGGCTGAGACCTTAAATTATTGAGCTTCTCTTTGTTTCAAGAATATTTTAACATTCTCTATTTAACAGGGCCAACCACGTGAAGGTGGAAGCTCATCTGGCCCCTCCTAGGAGCCTCTTATGACCCTTTACGACATTTTAAGACCTCTAAGATGTGTATTCTTAGGGGTCGTAAAGGGTCGTAAAGGTTCATAAGGGGTCCTGGGACACAACAGCTGAGAAACATAAATGTAGGCATCATGGTCACAAGTTTTTGGAGACAAAATAATTGAGTGGTATACCTAGACGATGCAAAGAAACCACTACTCCTCTGGTTCCAGAGGAGTAGTGGTTTCTTTGCATCGTTTGGGTATACCACTCAATTATGTTGTCTCCAAAAACTTGTGACCATGATGCCTACATTTATGTTTCTTAGCTTTTGTGACATCTACATTTATGTTTCTCAGCTATCGTGTTTATGTGCATGTTTTTTATGTGTTTGGGAAGACATATTTCTAGCCTGGGCCTAGATCCTATAGCAATTAGCTTCGTAACAATGAAGTAGATGACAAATGAGCAATTAGCTTCCCAAGAAAAATCCCATAAATGAACTATGTGTACCCCAATTCCTTTGGCCTCTATGCGTACCCAAAAAATATATTTGAAACAAAAAGGGTAAGGCTTAAAGATCTATCTAGTGATGAAAAATTAACTTCTTTAAGCCTTACCCTTGTTATTTCAAACATATCCTTTGGGTACACACAAAGGGCACAGGAATTGGGGGTACGCACAATTCATTTACGAGATTTTTCTTGGAAGCTAATTGCTTAGCTCTCATCTGCTTCATTTATTATCAAGCTAATTGTCGAAGGATCCAAGCCCAGGCTAGAAAGATTTCTTCCCATTCTGTTTAAGCCATATTCCTTGTTCTTGTCAAACTTCCTTGGTATAGTAGGCGTGCTCTTTGTAGTACTCTTCTTCAATTTGTGTTCGACGATAAGCATCTTCTTCTTCTTCCTAATTGTAGCCAGAGCTTCCTTTTCATCATGATTCAAATCCACTTCCCCCATCTCATCATCCTCGTCACCCTCACCTGCCATCCTAAGTCCTTCTTCCCTCTCCAGTTCTTCAAGCCTCTACAAGATATTTGGATAAATAAAGTCTGCAACATTGTGTCCATCCATGATCTTAGGAATATCATCTTCTTTCCACTCTTCATTTGCCAAAATATACCACTTCTTCAAGCTTGTAGAGTAGTCTCTAATGGTTGCAAATCAATCTCATTACAAACTACAATAAGAGGCTTATTGGCAAACAAAGGTTTTATGTTGTGAAACAGAGCTGCCTACTATGTAGACTATCATAGAGGCCTAATGGCTCTGCCTTGTAGCCCACAACATAAAGCACACTGCTCAAAGCAAAGTACAAGTCCATATTGTAGAAATGGAAAAGAAACAACAAGAAAACAAAGAACAACAAATAAAAAAGAAAATACTACAATTAAATAATCACCAACAATGATACACGTAATACCTTTGTATGTAGCCCATATTTAACATTTCAAATGAAAGAATGAAAGAAAACATGGAGCTAAGCCCACAGTTCATAGGACCACAGAGGGACATTTATCATAGTCATAGAAATATGATTATTTTTAAATGGAATACACCAAGGAGTACCATCATAAATATTGACCATTTACAATCATGAACAGTGAATAATCAAATAGATCATTTTTTTTAGCATGTGTAGTCTCTGTGTATATGAAAAATGAATGAAATATCAAGCTGAAAGAAAATAGTGAACAAAAATTCAAATTCAAGGCCTAATTTATCAAGAGCAACAAATATTAGGATGAAAGAAAAATCATTAAGACTATAGAAAAATCATTAGGACTATAGAAAAATCATCAAGACTAGAAAATCAAGCTCTAGAAAAATCATTACGACTATAGAAAAATCATTTAGACTCAAAAATCAAGTTCTAGAAATGGACGGTTCTGATGCTTTTCCATTACAACAATTGAGCATCCATCATTTGGTACTTCATGGTGTATTCCATTTAAGTTTTTTAGCTGTCATGTTTATGTGCATGTGTTCTTTATGTGTTTGGCTTCTCTCCCTCGCAAGGGATACGTTGATAGGTAATTGATTTGAAAGCATAATGATTTGACAGTCTTTTTTCAGGATTTTTAGGATAGGCGTAATCATCTTGCCAATCTTAATTAGAAACATTTGTGATATATGTCAAGTACTTATAATCAGTATCCCCAACAAACACAGGCTTAGTAGTAAAAGCATAAGGTTGCACATCCACATCCGCCCTTTAAGTATTAGAGCCTTTCAAATTTGTAAAGAACACAAACTTTGCAAATCAAATTGATATTTCATTAAAATCTATGTTCTTGATCAAGTTCTTAAAGATTAAAACATGAAATAAAAAGAAGATGCAATGAAGACGACATGTGCCTTGTAGTGAGGACATTCAAGAGAGGTTTGATGAGTATTCAGATTGCTCAAAGATTGATTTTGAATCAGCAATTGGTGAAGAACATGAAGTTGATATGGATAGGGATTCATTTGACACACCAACTCCTCTTCTCAATTGATAAGACTATGAGGAAAATCTAAATTTAGTGGTGTGTGGTGAATCTAAAGATGGAAGGAAAGAAAAGTCCCCCAAGTTTTGAATTTGGACAGTAGAGGCTCCTTTCCTCATTCTCACAAGTTTGCAGATTTGTCACATGGATTAATCAGTAAAGAAGAGGCATCTAGCATTTTCATTGAAGATATAAAGGTTGGGCATAACCATTGCACAAAAAAAGTGCTTGTATCCATTTAAAATTTGTTAGTAGGGTATGACCATAATTTTGAGTTCATAACAATGACATAACTCCACTACCTCAAGATATGGCAGCCTTTGGTCAAGAAGAGAAAAATGATTTACATCCTATATTTGAGGGTACACATGGTGCAAGTATGGGAGATGGGAATGATAAAACTCATCATAATTAATAACAGAACTATTGCCAACATTAGGGTACCCACAGATCAAAATAGTCCTAGTATTTGGGTCAATAGATGGCAACCTTTCCATATGCTTCCTTACCTGTTTGAGGTAAGCCAAACTCAGTCCAATTCTCTTAACAATGGTACACATCCATCCAAGTGCAGAAACCTTCAAAGATTTACAGTGGTAAAGAGAATCCCCATATTTTATCAGCCTAACATAATCTTTGGCCACTTTGGCAATGAGAACCTCAAAATAGAGAAAAGAAACTTAGTAAAACCAGTCTATGTCATTGTTTGTGAGGGTACAATCATGATAAGTGCCTCTCAAACCTCTCCAAACATGTAAGATTATCTGTAAATACTTAATTGATCTCTTCTAAACATTAACCAAATCAAAACTACATTTGAATCCACACACAGTAACCCAAAATGAAGGGTTTTGTATCCTTTAATGAATCTCAGTCACTGGTAAACATTAACATTATTATAATTCTATTTCTTTGTTGTAAACATGTCATTGGTTCAGTTTTAATCTAATGGTGTCATGCACTAGCCCATGCTTTATCTCCATTATTTGATGTTTTGAAATGTTGACTGTGGTTATCAAATGGAAAAAATAGAAAAAAAAATCAACACGAATTTTTTTTTACAAAACTAAACCAATGGCATGTTTACAACAAAGAAATAGAATGATAATAATATGCTAAAAATTCTATTATGTTTAATATACGCCAAAGGACTAGTTGTATGAAATTGTCAATCACATAGCATTTCACTATTGTATGAGTGGATTGTGCAGGAACAGTTTACATTAAACAAGGAGAAAACTCCTCAACACATCTTGGAAACCATTGAATTCAATAATAAATGAAACCTAACACCAACACTATTCCTTCCATTCACTTCTACCAAGAATAAAGTATTTAATCCATTCAAAATTACATATAATCATTAGACAATTACATTTCCTAACTATGTAGAGGAACAGTCACGACCAAAACAATCAAAAATATTTTCACCCTTGCACAAGCTATTCCAAACTTCAAGTAAAATGAGAAATATGCTATAGAAAATCATTCATATTCATAGTAACCATTCCAAGGATCATTTTTTCAATGAACCCTCTGACTTTACCCCTGTGGCAAAGAAAGGAAACCTCAAAATAGAGAAAGGAAACTTAGTAGAACCAGTCTATGCCACTATTTGTGAGGGTACAGTCATGATAAGTGCCTCTCAAACCTCTCCAATCATGTAAGAATGTCTTTAAATACTTTATTGATCTCTTCTAAACATTAACGCATGGACAGTCAAACCAGTAGTCTCCAAAGCATTCAATAAGTGAATATGAATGTTTGAAAACTTTCCTCTCAACTTCCCCAACCACTCCTAATCAGTTAGAGGGATTAGTTGAGTGTTTAGACACTAAAAATTCTTAAACATAATTTATCTGATATGATGAATTGTTAATAAAGGTCTAATATACAATGGTCATGCCAGTAATATCAACAAACGTGAATCCAAACATTTCAAAATAGTGAATTGATATCCTTGAGCACAAGCACCAATAACATCAAATAATGGAGATAAAGCACAAGCTAGGGCATGACACTAGTAGAATGTGGTCATTTTAGTGAGCATTCATGATCAAATAAAATGCAATTCATTTGAAATTTATGGTCAGATATGATGCCAGAGGCTCGAAAGTTGTTGCCCGTCAAAGATACCAATCAAAGATGAAGAAATTGCATACCTTCTCTCGTGCTCAACTTTCACGAAGGAAGATTTGATAGCCAAATCTTCCTTGTACCACATGAAGAACATGCCATTGGTTCAGTTTAGCATGCTATTATGATATCAGATAAAGTATGTTTAAGAATTGTTGGTAAGGATAGGAATAGTGGAGATTCTAGAAATATCCCTCTAACCGATTAGGAGTGGTTGGGGAGGTTGAGAGGAAAGGTTTCAAACATTCATATTCACTTATTGAATGCTTTGGAGACTACTGGTTTGACTATCCATGTGTTACTAGTGACTGAGATTCATTAAAGGATACAAAACCCTTCATTTTGGGTTATTGTGTGTGGATTCATCCTCTTTAGCTAGGAAGATCAAGAAGATAGGGCAGGAGGACATTGTGGTAGAAGAAGTATTTAAAGATATTTACATGTCCCCTATCAATGAAATTGAGACTATAGGTGATGAAGACCATGTTGAGGATGAGGGGGGTCTTAATCAAGGAGGGGCATAAGATGAATTTTTCTTGAGAGATGGGGAAGGAAATTTGGAATATAGAACAATCAATAAAAATAAATCTAAGTCCAAAAAGATAAATACAGGAGGAGAGAGGACTAGAGGGAGAATAGAAAAGACCAGAGAAAGTTAAGATCTAGGAGAGACTTGTTCTCTCTTGGAAAGAAATGAAGCTCATAACATGGAATTTTAGGGGTTGCAATGCCCCTAACTAGAGACATTTAATCAAAAAGTATTTTGAGACAAAACCTAATGTAGTGTGTTTAATAGAAACTAAACTAGAACAAGAAGCAATAGAAAAGTCTTCATCTCCTATAGCTATACATAATTTTATTTATGATTTTTACTTGCATAATTATGTTGTTCCATTAGACACTAAATGGATTCCTTTACTTTACATTGGGGATATACACATTAGGGCTCTGACATCTTGGATAAATAATGAAATCACTACGGGTGAATAGTATAGAGCATATGGGGAAAGAGAACTTAATGTTTCATTACCACTGAGACCTAAGGATCAAAACCCTAGGGTGTTGTATTATGATTGGAAAAAATCATTGTGTTCCCTACCAAATGATAGTTGCAAGAGAAGGATTTTACCTTAAGAGAACAATATTATAGAGATTATGAATGGATGACCAAAGTAGAGGGGTAGCCTATAATTAGACACTTTGTGTAGAGGTGGAATATTCTATCTGATGAACTCAAATAGAAATAACCCCATTCACTACCCAACTACTGTGCAATAATCCAAAGGATACCTAAACCTGGGCATAAGAAGCTAGAATGATTAGTTGCCCCCAATTTTCTAGCCACCTATACTATTGTGTCGATTACTGAGTTGTATGGATAATGAGGGTGCATATGATGAGAAAGAAAAGACCTCCAAATGGGCAAGGATGGATAAAATGAAAGGATTCTACTAGAACCTACAATAAGGAGGAGAATTGTAGAGCATCATTAATGACTTCAAGATACATTCCTAAATTAGAAACTTTCATGTTGCTAGAGGAATAGAAAGTGATTCATTGGGGGGAAATGATGAGCCCAAATAATGACTTAATGTTTATCAATTCTTTCTATATCTCCTCTTTTTTGGTCATGGATTTTTTCATAGTCAATGTCTTAGACTTATTTTCTAGGTTTCTTTGGCCAATCTTATGAACTTGGTATCATGAACATTAAACTTATACTTTAATCACCTCTATAGATGATAAAAACTCTTATATAGTTATATATGTAATTTATATATATGTTAATCCTAATTATGGTTTAATGAATGGTTACTCTAACAATGAATGCATATATATGTTGCATGTCTTTTATGTATATTAATGTCATGGTTTAGGATGATTAATGGAGCATCATAATCAAAATTGGTGCTCAAGAAGGATCATGATTTGAGGACCAAGTCAATATCGTTCAACAAAGATTACCATTTGAAGAAATCAAATGATGAATTGGTTATAGATCATTTGGATAAATTCAAGGACTTAAATGGTCACTCTTAGTGTGGAATAAATCTAGGAAGTAGTGGATAGCTATATTTATTCCTAATGTAATTGGGTAGTTAGTTGTTCCTTGTTTGATGGATGGTTTTCCTTCTTCTTAGTGGCACTGCACTTGACAAAAGGATTTCTTTTTAATTCTGAGCTATAATACTGGTCATTAAACTCAGAAGCTTAATTACTCTCACTTTAAATGGTAGATGATTTTGTAAGGAATTCTCTACCTCTGAAATGGTTTGGTATGCTTTTTCCTTATCAAGTTTAATGGTTAGATAATATAAAAGAAAGATTGGTCTATGAACATACAGAGTTGATTTGATTGATTTTCTATACCATGTTCTTGGAAAGGCTAAGTATAAATTAAATTTCTATATGTGAACACTTGTATTGATATTTTCTTTGTTGTTGATTCAAATCTCTTTAAGTCATTTAGTGTCACTAGATTCCTAATATCATGTTTGTTGGTTTGTATGCTCTATGATATCTTTACTTGATAGGGTTGTAAAATGTTGCAAATGCTTTTGTGGCAATTCATTATTTAGTGTTTATAGATTATTTACGTAATTTAAAATTTACTATTGTGATAATAAGAAATATAGGTAAGTTACAAAAAAAAAATCATATATGGAGAGGCTTAACGTTTTGTAGCAATTCACAAAAACTATAAGCTGGAGTAGTTTTTGAAAATAGTACTCCAGCTTGTACAAATTTTGTACATTGTTCCAACACCTACTTTTTTGCTTGGCATCTTATATACATGTGTTCATGAAGAATTCAAAATGGATAGTTCTCAGAGTACGCATATGGTGTTCATGATTTCAACTTACAATCCATATTTCTGATGACTACACATATTTCTAATGTTACTCCTTTGTGTATTACATTTATTATGGGAACTTTGCACGATGTGTCTTCACACCACCATTTTTTTGTTGGATTTTTTTCTTCCCCATCTTCTCTCTGGGAATATATATTGTTTATGCCTGAATATGGACCTCAAAATTCAGCCATATACACAACATTGTCATTACTCGATCATGGAATCATGAAAGTAAGTATGAATTACTCAATTCGCAAGATTCTATCGATTCAACCTGTTGCCTCCTAATTAGTTGGGGTGTTTGAATTACTCTCAGAATGAGAGAAAACAAACAAAAGACCAAGCCAATATGAAGGATTTTGAAATCTTGAAAGAAATGATTGAATTGAAAATTGCAATTAATCTATATAAGAATGCAAATTAAACTAAGAATGAGAGTGCAGATTAAGCTAAGAAAACTTGAAATGATATATGAGAATTAATCTAAAACACATAAGCAAACTAATTAATATGAAAATTATATTAAACTAGAATGAGAGATTGATCTAATTATGCAACAAAAGCTTGAAAGCATAAAAAATGAGACTAAAATTGACTATAGTTTTGATACTCTCACCATTGCCTCCTTTTGAATGAGGAAGAAGTGTTACAAGTAGTAGTTGTCGTTGCACCAAAAGATCGACTTGTTAATGCCTGATACAACCACTAGACTTATGGAAGACACAGGAGGCGGCTAAGCCATGTCACAAATCCTGAGGGGAGCACTGACCATTTTGCCAACAATCTCCCCCTCAGTATTACCCGAGGGGATTCAAACCTATGACCAAGCTCTGATACCACTTGTTACAAGTAGTAGTTGTCGTTGCACCAAAAGATGGACCTGTTAATGTCTGATACAACCACTAGACTTATAGAAGACACAAGAGGCAGTTAAGCCATGTCACGAATCTCGAGGGGAGCATTGACCATTTTGCCAACAAGAAGGTTCATAATATAGAAAATCAGGGAGAGAGGATGAAGAGTTTCTTGAAATGAAATGGTTGACTCTTTATTTCCCATTGAGACAAATATTGAGGAATTACTTAATTAAAAGAATGAATTATTGCCACATATGGGTGACCCTTCGAATAATTTGAATTATTAATCCAAATAAAGATAATCCATTCAAATAACCAAATAATATTAATTCCTTTTATGTGTATTAGCTAAAGGGGGTGTATTTTAATTTAATTTAAAGAACTTAGGACTTTAGAATTAAATCAAATTACCATAGGGATTATTTACCCAATAAAGTCAAAAACTTAGGAATTAATTATAGTGTGAGATTAATGCAAATTTAGGTCTTTTGCAATTGACATCTAGTCAAATAAAGTTAGGTAGGAGAGAGAAAAATGCACATTAAAATAGGACTTCGATGATGTAAAATTCGAGGAATGCACCAAAATTGATTGAAATTGTAAGGTGCCAATTTTGGGGTATTACATATATGTATTATTATATCTTTTCAGTATAGCATACAAAGTCTCTTTAATTAACCATGGATTGTTAGAGTAGATTTGATTATGTGGAGTCTCTAAAATTTTATGAAGTGTATTTGAATGAATTTGTATGTAGTAGATTGCATCATAAGATAATTCCAAGACTACAAGATAACCTGTCTAGGGATTTGGTAAGGAAACTCTCATCGTCACCTCTTCAAACTATTTGTAGTACCCGAGTAAGATTATTCTACTATACTATTCCCTTTTGAGGCTTGGAAATATATCATTGAGCAATCAACAGCTTTGATGTCCCTCAATTCAAGTCCATTCAACATATAACAAGGACAAATCATGCAGGGAAACAAAGATAGCAGAGAAGAAATTAGTTGGGCAGGAAGTGGCCGCGACCAAGAAGAATAGTAGTTGTAGATGATTGTGCAAGCAGTACTTGATTCAAGAGAAATTGAAGCCATGGTTCAGAAAACCACTATCCTTCCAGGCCTAAAAAGGGTGTAGGCTTAGACCATATCATCTTTCCCAGGAACTCCCAATTATTTGAAGGGGAGAAGAATTTATGAGAGAAATTGTAAAAATGAAAATAAAAGTAGCAAGCTTGTTGAACATTCTCATGTTGCAATCTGATTTGAGATTTTTTCTACATTAGTATGTTTCTTTTTATTGTAATTATAATTAGTTCCTTGGTTCCTTAGTAATTTACAAAAAAGACATTAGAGATAAGATATTGCTTTTTGAATTTTCTTCCTTTACTCAATTGTGTGAATGCTTCATAATTATTAACTTTTAGTCAATTTGAGAGCAATCCTCCAATTACAACAATTTTAAATTCCTAAAATTGCAATGAATTAAGGAATAATGTTAAATAGATAAATCTCAAAACTTTAGTTTTTTAATTTTATCAAGGCAATAATTTGAAATTACTAAAATTTAATAAACTAATCTATAGTCACACACAAAAGAAATCTTCATTAACAATCTTTCTTGTAGCTAAACCCATGCATGTTGAAATAAAAAAAGGACAACTTTGTCCCATTTTCTCAAGGAATCACTTTGAAATCTCTAAGATTCAATAAAGTAATCTACATTCACACACAAAAACATCTCCATGAATCACATGATTTCTTAGATACCTAGATATAAATCATTTAAATCTAAGAAACTGAACTATATTTGCACCAAATTCTTCATTATGTACTTTCTTTTTATGATGAAAAAAATTAAAAGTAGAGTTAAAAATATAAGACTAACTAAATTAGGTTTAATACTAAATGTCAATTCTAAAATATACAAATACAACTTTCTTTAAGTGCAGTGATGAATCTCTACAACTCTAATGAACTCCTATGAAAGCACAAAACAAGGCCTTGAAAAGGAGACCCCATCTCACTAATAATTAGAATGTCAAT
The DNA here is from genome assembly GCA_027943335.1 of Chamaecyparis obtusa. Lineage (NCBI taxonomy): Eukaryota > Viridiplantae > Streptophyta > Pinopsida > Cupressales > Cupressaceae > Chamaecyparis > Chamaecyparis obtusa. Next base: position 1,142,548 of record BSBK01002629.1, on the reverse strand, counting down.
CTATCAAATAATTAGAAGCACAAAAAATATCTCTAATACAACATTCATAATCCTTATAAACATACTTGGTATATTACTCAATCCAAGGGGCCTAACCAACCACTCATATAATCTATCATATCCCTTAAATAATATATTTCATTCATCTCCAAGCCATTTTCAAATGAGTCCTAGCATAATATATTTCTCCAATGAACGATTCGTTATGTCATTCAAGACCAGCAATAGAAATATATATGCAATTGTAATTGTATTTATTTTACAAAAATCTACACACATCATCTATTTACCATCCTTCTCAGGTGCAAGTATTTTGAGTGCTACACATGGACTCAAAGCTTTCCTTATTATTTGTTTCCTCAATAATTCTTCCACTTGCTAGTTCAACTCTTCATTTTTTCCTAGTGTTATCTTATGCACCAACTTATTTGTTGAGCCGGTCCTTACAAACACAACCATATGTTGACTAATTATCAAGTTACCGATGGTAGTACATTGGCCATATGATCTAATATGATCTCTTTGTATTTTACCAATAATTCTAAGATTTCCTCCTATACATGTTTTCATTTATAGTGGTGTATATCATGCTTTTGATGTTGTAAACATTAAGAATCAATAGAAAACACATATTCTCATGTCTTGATACATCAAAAAAATCTTCACTCCAAATTATCCTTCCCTTCCTTATGAAAAGTCACCCATGCCAATTTACTATTGATTGTTTAGTTATGAGTGTTTTCTCTTGCACAATGTAGTTTTTTTTTGTCATATTTCCATGTTCTCCCCAACAACAAATAGAGCACAATTATTAGTGATATATTAAATAAAACTTCATTATGGAGAATCTTAAATTTTATCAAATAATATTCCTTCACAAAAACCTTTTGTTCTTTTTGGAAGCAAGTAATGTTATAGGGATTGTGATGTTCTAACCTTTTCATTTTTATTTTTTCAACTATCTCCTCATATATTAAGTCATCTACAATATTACCACTACTTATAATGACCTTACAATAGTTTTCTATATACTTTTCTCTATATTTATATAATGTTCAAAATAATCTTTAATATGTGTTCCTCCTTATAGTCATGTTTGAACAATTTTTTTCTTGCAGAAAGGAACTTAGCATTTTTTTCTTAATATTTAGAGTTATATGATCTCTTAGCCTTTTCAACAATGTGGCTAGTTCTCACTCTTTCTTCTAACCTATTTCTCTAAGGTTTTTGTCACTATCTTATCCATTTCCTAACACTAAATTTATTGTTCCTACTTATTTCTAGCTAGACTTCCTTCCACCAAATAGCAACACAACCCTTCAACTTTATCTTAGTATTTTATAGTGTAATCACTTAACTAACCATTATATCATTTGGAACAATTCTTAACACTCTCTATAGGAGAGGTTCCTTACCTTGTTAGATTTGGACACTAGTTGACTTCTCTCTCAGCTTTGACAGCCCCTAGGATGTCTCCTTGAACTTTCACATTGAATATAGCTTATTTTGATGGTACATCCCCTTATGACACTTCCTTGAACATTTAAGGAATTCCAACTTTCTCAAAAATATTACTAGCAACCTCCTCCCCCATCAAATGACCGACCATTGTCCATATGTGCTCACATAGACAATCAGATTATCTATGGAAGCAGTTAATCCTAACTCTAGGCAATACATGACAATCTATTCTAATTCAAAAAATGCTCAAGCAAAAAATAGTTTCAAACATTAAAAACCTTAAAACAATGACATAAAGAAAAGAAAAGGCAAGGTGCACATTCACCAAGGCATCATGGAGAAAAACATTCTAGCAAGGATGCCAAAACATGCTCCAAGAGAATTGATTTCTCTCAAGATGACGTAGCATTTATTTCTTCATATTTATATATTATATTATATTTTTTCATGCCTTTTCTTTTGTCTCTATATGCTCTTATTTCCCTTACACTTTATGTTTAGTAACTTTTAACTTTCTAAGAAAGTTCTAATTCTTTGAATTTACATTTATAGTTCATCAATGATTAATATATAGAGTAATTAATCATTTTTCTATCTACTAAATTGATCATTGTGCTATCTTCATCTTTAATTATGAAAGCCCAAGTTATGAATGTATAGATAGTCATTACACATATTCTAAATTTGAAAGCAGCTTTCTTATATTGTAAATGGTTCCCAATCAGTCACCTAAACTTGTACATTTATGATACTTTCTTCAATTTTCTATTCCCTTTTCCTTATTACAACTTATTCTAAATCTTTGATAGATACGCCTAATTCTATTAACCATTAATAAATGTACAAATATTTAAAAAAATGGATAGATCAAGGCTCCAAAACCTCAATGTATAAACCCTAAAATCATTTAATAACATAGAAAAATGTATGGTATGATACTTTCTTGGCAAGTGTGAACATGTTGTTTAAGGTCATCCAAAACGAACAAACTAAATCCATCTTCATCTTCATATTCATCCACATTCACAGAAATACGAAGCTTCCCAAGTCTCTGTGTTGTCCGTAAGCTCTCCAAAACTGTGCAATGGCAACAACTCTTTTGTTTTTGCATAACAAAGGCTTCATCGACCAACTTATCACAGGAAAATTCAAATCGCAAGACAGAAAAACTTTCCCATTTTTGACGTTATTGATGTAGCTAATTCTCCCTTGACGAAAGCTGAAAGCAGTGAAAATTATTCTTCATTTTACTCTGGTACAAATTTATGAGGATACATATGTTTTTCCATTTTACTATGTAGACAGTTTTTTTTCTAATATAATTATCTAATAGAAATAATTTGTTCATAATTGGCTGTGAATTCTTAATTCAATCTTTCCTCTTGGTCTTTTTTATGTTTGATTATGGTTATTAGAATTTTATATTTTGTCAAAATTTGGATTTATCATAAATAAGTAGCCTATTGGCAAAAGATTTTTGTTGATATATTTTCTCATTTACTCCTATGTAAACCAGGTAGGAAGCTACCTTACACTTCCTCTAGTACATCCTTCAACTACTATATATTTATTTTGCATGTCATTTTTTGTGAGATATCTACACTAGCAGTCGCATGCTTTTGTGCATGCAACGATAAGTCGATAAGTTTTATTTTTAATTTAATATAAAAATAATTAAGGAAATGTTTGTCAGCTTGTAGGATTTGATTATCTATGGTTGTTGGTGTGAATATTAACCTACAGTTGAAGTTTTTCCACTTTTATACCCTCTTAAATTATAAAAAATAATAAATAATTTTTATTTTTAAGTATAAAACTAAAAAAATTCAAAAAGTAAAAACATATTATACATTCCTTTAAAAATGAAACTTTTAAAAGTAAAAACTTATTATACAATCTTTAAAAACTAAAATTAATTTGAGTTTAAAACAAACACTTTTATTATAAATAGATGAAAATATATATTTCTATTATAAAGTAAATTTTTAAAATGTAAAATTATTTATTAAATTATTTTATTTTTCAAATAGTTCATCTCAAATAACAAATATTTGTATTATAAATTTTAAAAACCAACTTCAAAATTGAATAGTATTTATTGATTTATAATTTAAGATTTATTTCTATTACAAATTTGAAAAATCAACTTCAAAACTTAACTATATTTATTTATTTATTTAAGATTTGTTTCTATTATAAATTGAACGAACAATTTTAAAATATAATATTATTTATTAAATTATTTACTTTCTTTAAAAATTTCATATTCAAATATAAAAAACATTGGTTTTAGTTTGCAAATAGAATTTATTAATAGAATTGTATTTTTATATGTTTAAGCTTTATGTATATACCTTTTAACAATTAGATAATGTAAAATTAAAAAATTAGGGAAGTTTCTATTTCTAATGGTGAACTATGGATTTAATAAGTTTCTATTTCTGAATGTAGAATTGTTTGCTAATTTTCAACCAAAAAATAGGGAAAAAAATATGCTTAACATAATATCTTTTATAGAAGGAATTTGGAGAATGCTATGTTGTTTTGTTGCAAATTATATGTCTTCATATTTGTGTAAAATTTGTGAGTAATTTATTGCATAATATTGATAGCAAATAAACAGAACATTATAGTTCTTGTGAAAGAAATACTATGATATCTGAGAACAAATTGCCATATAAATCTGAAAATAGAGTTAACAAAGAGTAAAAATTAAAACTTATGTATTTATTACAATGTTGCATAAAGAAACTAACATTAATTCCTGTGATAAATGGAACATATATTAACATTCATTTATCAAACTCTATTTAAGTAGATCAATGTTACAAAAAAATTTGATACAAACTTGATGAAAGATAGTGTTGCAATTTTTTTTTAAAAATATTTTATTTTATTTTATCTAGTCGGTTCAAAAACTCAAAAATCTCTCATATGTGATTGAATATCTAAGTAAAACTAAAAACTTAAGGAACAAAATTTCAAAATGAATTTTCAAGTTTTCTTAGGTTAATCCAACAATAATAAAATTGAGCAATTATTTTCCATAAATGTGTCATATTTCTCTCTTTAAAAGGCAATGATTACAAATTGTATAATATTTCATATGAGCTTCAAATTTAGATCTATATTTTCCAAAAAAAATGAAATACAAAAACCAATCTTCCATAATCAATAAAAGAAATCCATTGAAACAAATAATTAAATTTGAAAGAAAAGTACTTATTAAAATTTTAAAAAAAAACTAATAGGCATTTCATCATTGTATTTAGCTTTCACTTATATCTTTGAGCGCTGAAAGATATTTAGGACATGATAACCACCACAAATCAAACTACCAGCAAGATTTCAAAACAAAAAATGATACAATCAAGTAAACAAAGAGGAAAAACAAAACAAGACTTCACTGCAACTCCTCTAAATGAAAACAACCTGCCATGAATTACAAGAAAAACATAATTTTCAAAAAACACATGCAATGCATCTAAATATTCGCAATATTCAACAAAAATTTATAGGGAATGAACAAAGATTTCTCTATCCAAAGCTGCTGAAAAAAAAAGATAAGAAGAGAGCAAAAAAAAGAAGGTAAGTTGCTATTATTGTTTTCAGATGTTTTTGGGAAATATTGAACGAAAAAGCAAGGGAACAAATGTGAACAGTTTTTCTTAGCTGAAAAATAAAAACTAGTGATAGGGCTGACAACTTTCCAGCAGAATAAGTTATTTCCGGGAGCAAAGCTCCCACATAAAGCCTATCGGCTTAAAAATAATCTATCAATTTATGTAAGTTTTTTTTGAAAATTTGTTTATCCTATATTCAATTAAAGTATATTTTAATATTTTTTTGATCATTTTGAAGTGTAAGTATTTGAATATAAACTAGAATGTTTATCCTTGTTTTTAACCAAATCATATTTTAATGTTTTCTTGATTGTAATATTTTTCATAAACTAGATGAATAATATTATAAAACTTCAATTCAAAATCATATTGCCAAATTAGATTATTTTAGATTTATTTCTTTTTTATATAGTTGAAATCTTGTTATATATTTTTCTCCAAGTAAATGTAGATCAATTGATTGCTCCATCTCAACTGTCTTCAAAATAGTTGTAAACTCTTTCAATATAGATTAAAGGTATGGCAACATTTTTATATGTTTTTCCTAGTTCATTATCTAATATTATGGCTATCTACTCAAAGATCCTTAATATATATTACTGTTGCATTCATCATCATAACTATTATCTCTTGGGTTCTTCCCATAGTTTGTCAATTAAGTGGTGGTGTTAATGTTGTAGCTAACAAAATTCAAGCCTATCCTACGTCATTGTACCCAGGAGTTTCAACTTGACTTTTGTTTCTTACTCAATCAAAAATGATATTTTATCTTTCACTATAGGCTATTTCTTTTATGTTTATCTTAGTATTCTTTACTATTGAAAATACCCAAATAATTGCAAACATATATTCTAATTTTCTTTCCAATACCGATATAAACCTTAATATTCTTCTTCCTTCTCCACTTTTTTCTTCCATTCACTCAACCCAATTTACTTATTCTTCCTCAGTGCTCTCATCGTATATAAGGTTAAGATTTCTTCTATGGTCCTCATCAAATCATCCATCTATATTCTCATAGCCTTTACCATATGAAAATTGAAAGACATATGAGCAAAAATAACTCCACATAAATACTTTTAATGAGATTTCAAACAGAGTCAACAAGATTAGGGAAGCAAAATGGAAGGTCTCAAGAAATTAGATTATACACACTAGAACTTGTCTTTTCTAGTTTATATTCACCATTAAAAAAATTCACCTAGTATGACTATAATTTGATTTTGTTAGTGTCAAGCATGTCATATTAAATAGATCTTGTTCGCATCTGTTACAACCAAACCAATATAGTAGAGTTGAAGGAAACAAGGGAAGTACAAGAAACAGAGCACTGAAACAATAGAACGTGGCATATAAGTAGCGGCATATAAATCAGAATTGTTGATCAAAATAAACTATACATATAGATTTTGTATGCTACAATGTATACAAACAACAATTTTATTAATGGACAATAAGTAAAACAAGGATTGAACTCTTTTGAGTTCTCAAAAATGTGCATACCATGTTCCTTATAGAATATCTCAAACTTTCATGTATTATAGCTATATTTATAGAAAATGATTCTATAGTAGTTAGTCAAGTTAACTTGCAACACACGACAAGTTAAGACATAATTTGATTTCCAAATTATATTGACTGCAAAGTAAAAATATATATAAATTTGATTTGTCTGAAGTAGATCTTCGCTAGAAGATATAAAGGTCGCAACATAAGGTAAGTTAAGATCATATTTTTGTAGATAGATATAGATTAGATTTTTTTCAAGTGTGTCAAGATAAGCACAAATTGTATTTTATGCACAAGTGGTGGGAGATAGGAGTTAGTAGAGAGAGGAGAAACTACGACCAGTTTCAACACTCCCCCTTAATTTTGACCATATATTCTTAAGTACAATTGTTATTATACCATACAACCTCCTATATTTTCTCTATGAATTTCAAAAAAACTCCTTTGCCAAGGGTTTTGTAAATATATCTGCAGATTGATTTTCTAACTTGTGAAACTCTATACAAATTTCAGTTCCATTTACCAATTCTTGAACGAAATGAAACCTAGTATCAATATGCTTACTTTTCTTATTAAAACATGATTCTTTGATAATGCAATGGTAGATTTGTTGTCACAATAAATATGAGTTGTATCTTCCTGTTCATGTAGAAACTCAATCAAAATCCATCTCATCCAAATAGCATGGCACACTGTTGTTGTCACTGCAACATATTCTTCATCAACTGATGATAAAGTCATGTAATGGGTTTCTTCTTTTATGCCCATGCTACTACACCTGATCCAAAACTGAACACTTACCCAGATGTATTTTTCTTGCCATCAACACTATTTGCAAAATTACTAACAAAATATCTAGTAAATTTAAAATCTGAAATTAATGTATACAAAATGCCAAAATTTGTTGTACCAACAATATACCTTAGGATTCTTTTTCCATCTTGCTAGTGGGTACCCATAAGAGACTCCATAAACTTGGAAATTAAACTTACATAAAGTATTAAAGCAGACCTTGGTTTTGTCAAATACATGAGACTTCCAACCAATCTCTTATATATAGTGGAATCAACATTTGAGCACTGATCTTTTATACTAAGATTTGTACTAGTTCCCATTGGTGTTGTAGATGGCTTATAGTTCAACATCCTAAACCTTCTCAAAACATCTTTTTCATACTTAGTTTGATATATAAAAATACCATCTTCAGATTGAGTAACTTCAATACCAAGAAAATACTTCATCAATCCTAAATCAATCATATCAAACTTTGTTTTCATGGAAGTCTTAAAGTCATCTATAGAGAGATCTCCATCAAAAATCAAATCATCAACATACAAGAGAACTATTAAAAATTTGGCTTCTTGATTTACCTTTGTATACAAGGTTGGATTTCTTAGGCTTCTATTGAATCCTCTACTGTTCAATTATTCATCAACCCTGATATACCATACTCTAGGAGCTTGTTTCAATCCATATAACGCCTTATTTAGCTTGTAGACCTTATCTTCTTGTCCTTCAATCTTGTATCCTAGAGGTTCTTTAACATAAACCTCTTCTTCCAAAAATCTATTTAAAATGAAGACTTTACATCCATTTGATGCATTTCCATTTATTTTGTGCTGCAATAACCAACACCATTCTCATTGTGTCAAGTCTAGCTATAGGTGCAAAGGTTTCATTATAATCAGTAACGGGATGTTGACTAAATCCTTGAGCTACAAGTCTTTCTTTGTCCTTCTCAACCTCACCTTCAATATTTAACATAGTCTTATAAATCCATTTAACACCTATACTATTTTTACCTTCAAGTAAATCTACAACATTCTATGTGTTATTTCTTTCTATCGCATCAATATATTCATTCATAGCTTTTACCCAAACCTATTCTTTTATAGCTTCATCAACGTTGACAGGATCATATGCAATCAATACAAAATTTGAAACTTCATCTAGTTCTTCATTCTAGTCATATAGCTCTCTTATGCTTCTAGTCTTTTGACCTTTGATTTTATTCCTTAATGAAGATAATGTGGGAATTAATTCATTACTAAACATGATTCTATTTTTTTTTCCACCATGACCAAATGGAATTAATTCATTACTAAACAATAGGCCAACACTTGCAGATTTTCTATATGGAGTAGTTATTGGAGGTGTATGTGCTTATGGAATCATTTGTCCATCTTTAATGGCTTTCTCATTTGCATCATCATCTCCATGAGACAAAATAACTCCTCTTGCAATAGATTTATCTATGCTTCCATCCCAAACTCTTTTTCCATGAATTCAACATCTCTATTGATAATATACTTCTTGGTGATGGGATTATAGAGTTTATATGCCTTAGACTCCTCATTGTACCCAATAAAAATATACTTCTCACTTCTGTCATCTAAATTCCTTCTCATCTCTTTTGGTACATGCGCATAAGCCACACACCCAAAAATCTTCAAATGGGATAGAATGCAATTCTTACCACTCCAAGCTTCCTGGAGAACATGGTTATTCACACTCTTAGTGGGACTCCTATTTAGGATATAAACTGAACAAATAATTACTTCTCCCAAGTATTCATTTGATAGATGCTTCTCCTTCAGCGTACTTTGAGCCATGTTCATAATGGTTTGATTAGATTCCTTTCAGCTACTCCATTCTATTATGGAGTAAAATGAGCAGTAAATTATCTCTTGATTCCATGATCTTGACATCAAAACTTAATGAATTCATTTATAATTAACTTTAATATATTTTCTACTTTCCTTTTCAACCATAGCTTTAAACCTTTTGAATAGACCATAAAATTCATACTTTTGCTTCAAAAGATAAACCCAAGTCTCCTGAAAATAATCATCTATAAAGGTTAAAAAGTAACTATTACCAGTAAATAATGGTGTTTGCATTGGTCCACACAAATCTATGTGTATAATCTATAATGGAGCTTTTTCTCTATAGGAAACTCCAGAAACAAATTTCTCTTTGTGATATTTTGCAAGCATGTAACTTTCACATGAGCTTGTTGGTTGCTGAATAATGGGCAACCATTTCACAATCTTCTGTTTCTATAGAAAATATAGACCACCAAAGTGCAAATGGCCATATCTTAAATTTTATAACCATGATTCATCTAAACTCTTAACTTTATAAGCATTCAAAGAGTTAGATAGTTCATTTCTTATAGTGAGTGGAAATGTTCTATTCTTAGTCATCTCTACTCTTGCTATCAACTACTTTCTTGGATACTTATCAATGATTGTAGATGCCTCATTTTTTAAGAACACTCTATATGTTTTCTCTATTAGTTGTCCAATGCTCAAAAAATTGAATTTCAAAGTAAGTACATAATAAACATCATCTATTGTTCTTGTTTCACCATTATTGATATACACTGCAATCACTCCTTTACCATTAACACTCACCTTGTTATCATTGCCCAACTTTACCTTAGACTAAATACTAGTGTCTAAACTAGAAAATAAATCTCTATTTATAGTCATATGATATCTACAACCGTTTTCCAAAAACCAAACATAATTTGAACTTTCTTAGGTTGCATTACAGGTCAGAAAGACAAGTTTCTGATTATCTTCATATTCATTTATAATGTGTAGACTGCTTATTGGCATCTCCTTGCTTCTTCCAACACTTATTAGAAAAATGACCATATTTTTTGCAATAAAAACATTGTACTTTTGACTTCTCATACATTTAGTTTCCTTGTTGCTAGTTTTTATTGTTACTCCCCCTCAAGTTAGAAGGGTTCTATTGAAATTTCTCTTTAGATACTGAATCAGTTCTATTGTCTCTTTGATTAACAATTTTTCCTCCTCTTCCATTGTTACTAAACCTTCCTCAACCTCTACCTCTACCTTTGGTAACTTGTAGTTGAATTTTGAAAGAATCTCCAATGGATTATCACCATACCTTGTCATCCTTGATTCATGTGCAATCAAAGAACCAGCCAATTCATTTATATGCATTTTATTTATGTTTTTAAACTCAAGTCTATGTGCACAACTATAGTTTCAATTTTTTTTAGAAAATATCTAAGAACTTTCTCAATCACTCTCTTATCTGAGAAGTCATCACTATATTATCTTAATTGATTTCAATAATATTCATGACCTGAGTCATAAAACTGTCCACGGTCTCATTATATTTCATTTTAAAAGGTTCTCAAATCTCTCCTCAAGTTTTTCAACTTAACATTCTTGGCCTTTGGTATACCTTGGTAGCAAGTTTCAAGAATTTCCCAAGCCTTCTCCAAAGACTCTACACTAGAAACCTTTGGGAATATAGTCTCATTTAAGTCTTGGTGAATAAGGCCAAGAGCTTTATTATCCTTCTTCCAATTCTTCTTTAATATATTTCAATCAGGATTTGATAGAGCCAACTCCGTTGCTTGATTAGGAATCTTTATATATCCATCAGTCACAAATCTCCAAAGACCATCAGCACAAAGAAATTTTCTCATTCTAATAGACCAAGAATCATATTTGTTCTCAGTCAAAACAAGAACTTGATATTAGACTAAACTATTTGGAGCCATCTTAGTTCAGATTTTGGACGAGCTAGCTCTTCACATAGCAATAATACTTCACACTAAATCCCTAGGGTGTAATACAAATTTGAAAGAAATAGAGGAACTATAAGAAACTGAGTATTGAAACAATAAAACATAACATATAAGTAGTTCAACATATAAATCAGAACTGTTGATCAAAATAAAACTATAGATATATATTTTATATGCTACAAAATACAAACAATAATTTTATTAATGGACAATAAGTAAAACAAGGATTGAACTCTTTTGAGTTCTCAAAAATCTACATGCCTTGTTCCTAAATAACATATCTTGAACTTGCAAATTACAATTGTATTTATAGAAAAAGGATTCTATAGTAGTTGGTCAAGTTAACTTGCAAAACATGGAAAGCTAAGACATAATCTGATTTTCCAAATCATATTGACTATAGAGTAAAACAAAATATAAATGTGATTTTTCTAAAGTAGATATTTGTTGGCAGATATATAGCTTGCAAAACGAGGCAAGTTAAAATTATATTTGTTTAGATAGATACAAATTAGATTTTTCTCAAGCACATCAAGATAAGCACAAATTTTATTTTATGCACTGGCGATGGGAGATAGCAGTGAGTAGATAAAGGTGAAATTGCAACTAGTTTCAATGCTCCCCCTTAATTTTAACCATATATTCTTGAGTAGAATTCTAAAAAAAATTATCAGAGCAATGGTCCTCTTGGTGATAATCCTAACAGCTTGAGGAAAATATCCACAGCCATGGAGAGTTATAGGTATGAGATGTAACTTGAGAATGCACACAAGATGATGAATGAGTTGTAGGGAAAGCTGAAGGAGTCACTTACAAAAAGGAGAGAACTTACTGAGAAGTTAACTGAAATCAAGGGTTATGTTGATCAACTATATAAAGATAGTATGTCTTAAAAATCTGAGGATGCAATTGAAGATCTTATGGATAAGAACAAGAAACTTAAAGAAGTGGAAAATCTGAAAAGAGGGCTTGAAAGTCAGTATGTCAGGATGTGTAAAGACCTTGAAGGATAGAGAAAAGATGAAGATGCAAGGAAGGTTGTTGAAGATGTAAAGAAAGTTGTTGAGGATGCATTGAAGGAAAGGGAGGAACAATTCTTTATGATATCTCAAGAGTATCTATCATGCATGAGCACCTTCATGACACAAATTAGGAGAACCAATAAATTTTGAGTGAAAATGAAATACTTACAGAGGATAATGTGAAATTGAAGAAGGAATTGAAAAATGAGAAAGAAGAAAATGAAAAGATGAAGATATATCATGAAATCTTGCAAAATATTGATGAATGAAGAGACAAAGAAGATAGAGACCCAACTGGTCTTGGTTACACCAGTCAAGAAACATTTTAAATACATGAGTCATCTAAATATGAAGCTAAGAAGCCACATAAAGATCAAAAGATAGATCCAAGAAATTCAAATATGAAACCTAACAGACCTACTTGTTTGTTATAATGATTTTAGAATAACTAAGAGGGGGGTGAATCAGTTCTCCTCAAGTCTAGATGTACCAATTGTACTTTTAAACACTCCAACCAACTTAGATCTACTCAACAATCTACTCGATCTCTATAGCATATAATTAGTAACATAAACTTGTAGTCCACTATCAAAAAGTAATCAACTTGCAGAATATAAAACTCTTAATAGTACAACATATCAAATAACATTCACATAAGTATGACACCAGGATTTAACGTAGAAATCTAATTTAGGAAAAACCACTAGTAACACGCTATCAATTTTTCAGTCTTCTGAAGTGAACTTTGTGAGAAGACAATCATATTAAAGGTTACAATACACATCATTAGGTGTGACCCTGTTAAAAGATTTAATCACCCTGTTAGGAGTGGCCTTGTTAAAGGACTTAAGAACATCCCATTAGAATACCACCTTGATAAAAATATTTACAAATGAGTGTTAGGTCAACCTTATTTAAAGGATTTCAACTGATATAATGGTTAGAAAGTAACAGTAGGTTTTGATCTGATACATATAACTCACCTTGCAAATAAAGATCCAATATAGCTCATATGTTGATCTACTAACTGGAGTTCATTATCATATCCATCTGTGATCTTCTTGGAAACCCTTCAAGCAATCACCACTTCACAACTCTTCATGACTCTTCACAGCTCTTCTCAGCCTTCATCTTAGGTTCGCCAATCAATAGAATCAACCTCTTGCATAACCCACAATTAGGTCATGTTGTTATACCTCCTCAATTAGCTACCATGATCTTTTTCCACTTAATCATCTCCGTAGATCTTAGGTTTTGGTCAAATTCATGGAATCCTTCCAAAATTTTATTCTGCTTCTTATCCTTCTAGATACTTCTCAAAACTTCTCCTTGAATTTATGCATAAAAATGGTTTACCATGCATTAAAGGTTCTAGATAATTCATCCTTATCTTCTACATATTTTACATATTCCAAGAATTCAACTGTCTTAGCTGGGAATCTCAATCCCTTCATAAACTGTTAAATACTAACACTCGGTCATCAATGTGTTCATATGCTCAGTCTTCATAGGATTACTCGATCATCGCTAAATTTTTATTCTCGGCAATCATTGTCTTCCTTCAGTCCATTATCTGATACTCGGTTATTCTTGATGCTTGTTCGACACTATATTTTCTTGGCTTATACTGGTGCTCTGTCAACACTAGTATCACTCAGCTTACACTTAAGTTCCTTAATCTTCTTATATTTTTCTCGATTAAGCCTATAATTTCATACTTTCATTCCTCATTCCTTCCATGCTTCAAACCAATTGTATTCTTCTCTTAGCGTTATAGATAAACAACACATTACCTTTCCAATATGCCAACTAATCAAGTACCCATTGCATTTTCTCATAACTCAACCTTTTCAATGGATCTTCGTGGCATCTCCTCTTTTCAAATCATCTTCATCAATCAAATGATATGATACTCTACTAGATAGAATTTATCTCACCAATTAAGTTTTGACATCAATGACAATATAACGATTGTTTCAATTGTAGTTTCCAACACTTTTTATGCCCGTGGAAAGCCTGGTCATACTGCAAATCTGTGTAGAAGAAAACCAATGAATAAACCTTATTCACTTGATAGTTATTTCTATAATTATCATGTTTATGGTCATACTACTTATGAGTTTAGATCTAGTGGTGGTAGATTTGATGGATATTGTTATGCATGTTTCAAATATGGACATAAAGATGAGGATTACAAGTCTCCAGTGTATATTCCTCTAGGTCTCTAGTCAAATCAATAAATCCTCATGGAAGGGAAAGATAATGAAATATCACATGTTCAGTATGTGGTAACGATGGTCATCTATCTTTGAATTACAGAATGAGAATAGAGAGACTAAATGTTGGACCTTGGAGGTCAACCAATATGTCATGTTTCCATTTCTATAGGATCAATCATCTTGCAAGAGATATATGGTTCAGGAACTATTTGCCCAACTAGTCAGATGACAAAAAGGGTAAGAATATTATTGATGTTGAGGAAGTCAGACATGAGGTGGAGATGATTTGGAGGAAAGGAGAGAAATAGAAAAATTTAAGTCATTTAAAGAGATTGAACAATCATTTGGTACATGGGATTCATCTTCAAACTAAGAATATTATTTTCTCGAGGGGAGAACTTAAAGAAAAATAATTTATTGATCCCCTAGATATATGATCGCTAAGATCTATATGTACATTATGGTGTAAATTAATATTATTTTGGTTTTTCTAAAGAATTTGAGGTTGTTAGTGATTTTTTGTTGACCACACTAATATTCCATGGTATATACTTATTTGATACTAGTCATAACCATTGGAAAATGACCAAAAGGTGGACATGCACTAATCGGTGATATGACACTATTCCTACCATTGGAAGGTATTGTTTTACCATTAGAAGTGAAATGTCAAATTTCTCAAGGATAAATAAGGTTGAAGTCAGTTCGTTCATCACTTTACTTTCTTACATGCACTTGTGAATTTATAAAGGAAATTAAAGGCAATCATTGTGAAAATTACGAGTGGTGATTTGATTTAGCGTTCATGAATTGTAACCAATAAAGAAAGAGGTATTTTTATGGTTAGTGATAAGTTTCTAGTGCAATTTCTATATTGAATCATGGCGAGGGTGGTGGATACCCCTATTTTGGCTAACATTTTTCAAGAATTAATAATATTAGATTTCCACAATCCATTTTAACAATACATGTGCGTTTCTGGATTTGATTGTGTTTTTTTTTTTGCATCAACGTTTCGGATCACACTCTGTGATCCATCATCAGGATGAGAGGAGGGAGTGTAAGGATGGAAAAAATGAAGAGATGGAGAGAGTGTAAGGATTGTGTGTGTTTTTTCCATCCTTACACTCTCTCCTCTCATCCTAATGATGGATCACAGAATGTGATCCGAAACGTTGATGCAAAAAAACACACACAATCGAATCCAGAAATGCACATGTATTTTTCAAGAACCACGACCCATGTTCAAACTAAATCCGATGAAAGAGAGTGATAAAAATAAGATGGGTGCCCTATCCTCCATATCACCTAGTATTGTATTGGTCGAGGAAATCTGATCCTACATTCATTTAAAAATTGATGAGATTTGAGAAAATGTTATTAATAGTGAATTTGAAGGATTGTGTGAGAATAGTGTGTTGAAGGATGAGAACAAGCATTTGTAGATGAAGGTTTTTTCCTATGCAGTTGATAGACCTAATACATTTCATCATGAATGGATTTGATATGTGTTAATCCATGTACATGATCAATTTCTATGGTTAGATAGAACACACAAGGTCACAAAGGAGATCATTCACATAGTTACTAGATTTTGTGCTACTAGTGAGTCAACTACCCTAAGGATGATTGCTACTAATTCGGTTACCCGGTTAATCAAATCTAAACCTAACTATCGAGCTATGACTATCAATGACATAGAATAAAAAGAGGTTAGATTCGCATCTATTGTCATTGTATATGGATTTTACCAATCTATTTGTATGAAAAGTGTGCCCAGTGGATCAATTCATGCTTCGTATAGAATGGTGAAGGAGGATGTGATATATGATTTATATGTGAAATGTTGAGGAGTCAATTTATGGTAAACATGGAGAAATTAAGAGATACAAGAAACAATCATTCAAGTATAGAGCTATCTTGATATGTATTTTCTTCTATCTACAAAATTATTTCACTGGTAGAGGTGCATTTCAATGGGCTACAGATAGACTAGTGATAGTACAGATAAGTAAATTCATTAGATAGTTAGGAAATAACTTTGATAATTTCATGTGGGGTTACTTTAAGGATTGTTAGATAAGAATGCATAAAAGAGAAAGAATACTAGTAACTGGTATGATCGAGGAATATAAAGAACAAATCTATTTTGTTGTTGATACTAGCACTTGTATTTTGCAAGCAATGCAACCAAGAACATCTTGGGTTCCTACAATGGGTTATGAGGTAGATAGAAATCAAGAGACTTCATGATAATTCACTATTGTCTAAACCTATAGATGCTACCACACCAAGGTTTGGTACATATGAACAGGTTGTTCCTAAGATTCCAAAATAACTAAAGAAACCATTTATATAGAGAAAGACAAGGAGAATGATAGAGAAACTAGAAAAGAATGTTGAAAACATAGATACTAGTACTTATACTACTGAACCTATTGATGTTGATGTACCAACACAAGCTACTCAAATTTCTTCTGAAAAGGAAAAAAAGACACCAACATTAAAGAAGACTTATAAGAGAAAAAGGAAGTTTGATGAAGTCAGTAAGAAAAAGGACACAACAAAAGATGAAGAAGCCAAAAATGATTCCGACAAGGAAGAAAAGAAGTTGAAGGTGAGCAGAAAGAAGAAAGCCCCTACTATTGATTTCATTGTCAAGGACATAATGGAGAGTGGTATAATGGGTAGTGTTTCTAGAAGATATGAATTTTGCAATGATGATGACAAAATAAAATTATAGGAGGCAATCATATATAGTATAAACAAATTCTTCTTAACACCAAGTGAGCTATATAATGTCCTACCTAAAGAACTATTTAAATCAGTTGATGTGAGACGGAGAGCAGAATTGAAGTTGGATAGAGAGATCATGGAGAGAGATCTTATGCAAGTAGCTACGGAGTTAGATATTTAAGAAGAAAAGATAATGGTGGATGCTTATAGGAAATATTTAAAGATTAAAAATAAAGCTACAAGAATACTTGTTGGTGACACACAAAGTGTACATGATGAAACTATGGAGTTTTGGAAGAAAAATTTGCAAGAAAAAAGGAAGTAGAACAAAAAGAAAAAGAAGTTGTTGATGAACAATAGAATGTTGATTAGCCTAATGTTGAGGAAATTTATGACACTTTTACTTCTGAAGAGATAATGGGTGATGTTATTTATGATATTCCTAAGCAAGTACATGACATTGAAGTGAAATATGATGGCCATACCAATGCAGATGAAGTATTGATTGAATATATTTCTATGGAAAAGGATACACCAAAGATAAAAGTATAGATTGAGGAACCGATGATAGGGAAGAAAAAAGAAAGTTTCAAAGAGGTTGAAGATATACTATCAGTGCAAAGGAAGTTGAGTTTAGGATAAATAAGTAACAAGAAGAAACTCAAAAAAGTGATTGAGGAAGAAGAGGAAGAAGTAGAAGAAGATGATGAAGATATTCAAGTGCCTATTGATATTACCAAATTGTGGCTGAAGGAATTACTTAAGGTCTTTGAAAATTTTATGTTGAAATAATAAGGAGACAAGGATAAAAAGAAGATGAAAAAGGATAGAGTACTGAAGGTAGCTAGAGATATTCTAGCAAGTCTAATTATATTTAAGTTGAGTACGATACTGAGGTAATTAACAGTGATTGATCAAATAGATACATTGATAAGGGTCATAGCTAATCAAACATTTGATAGTGAGATTACAAAAATGAAGTTGGCTAAGTATAATTATGAGAAGAAAAATATAGTGAAGTTGGTGGAAAAGATTGCAAAAGATAAGGCAATACTTTTAAGACTAGTGGATGACACTAAGGTCACACTAAAAGAGGTCAATCAATTAATGACTAAATTGTCCAAACTTTCATATTTTTTTAAAGGATTTGGAGAAAAGGAGAGAAGAAGCACAAAAGGGTCTTGATATCTTAGTTGATCAATTTGATCCCATTACAAGATATGTAGAATATTATAGTGCCAAAGTGAAAATGATCACACACAAGGTGAAACAAATTCAAGGAGAAAAAGACAAGAGGGTCATCACACTCATTGAATTACAATCATAATTAGCCCCTACAGTAGAGGTGATGGACTAGAATGTGAAGAATTCAGAAGCCATAATTGGAATACCATAGATGAGTACTTTGGATGTCATGGAGAAGTTGGCATCTAATCTTCATGGGAAGATCATTGTGATGAATCATTTGAAGAAGTCATGGGAGATGTCATTGGAGATAGCAAAGAGAAACTTCAAAGATGTACTTGACAGAATGTGAACCTTTGTCATTGTTGATAAAAGGGGGAGTGTAAGGATAGGTGAAAATATGTATTATCATTTGATTTTAAGATGTACAATACTAGGGGGAGTCACTCAATATATATGTTTTTTCTCTGATCAATGTTAAGATTAATATGGAGAGATAGACATAGTTTACCCTATATTTTACATCCATGCCAAAGGGGGAGATTGTTGGCATTGTGAGAGATTTTGGTGAGAGGTCATAGGTGATTGTGATTTTCATTGTCATTCATGAAAACATAGTCATATCATATGACTAGGACAATCAGTAAGATTAGTGTTCAATCGGTAAGAAGGAATCAGCTAAGTTCATTGAGTGGTGTATAGGAATAGTAGCTACAGATGTAGATTTTGGTAGCGGTCATGTTTGAGAAGGAATTAAGTAGAGAGATCTTAGACATAGCATGGATATACCCATAGAACTTTATGGTTGTCACCACAACTCATTTGGATGACCGTTGTACAAACTAGTCACTCCTAACAAGGTGAATCCTCATAAAGGGTATTTGTTTCTCCTAATACCTAGAAAACCTTTTTATTGCAGTAAAGGGATTGTGTGTTTCATCCCTATTGTGGATTTCTCCCTCTAATAGATGCTTTACCTGATAAAAATTGGTGTGTTATGTGTGATGCATGTCTAGATGTTTGATCTTGTTAACTTTTATTTTAGTGCATCAGTTATATGCTTTACTATTTGGAAGTTGTTGTTAAAGTTAATCAAATCACTAGTTGAATTAGTAGGTTATCTGTATATAATGATTCACCCCCCCCCCCCCACCCTCCCCCTCTAAGTACCTAAGAATTCTAATATTTCCACATCTTTTGTGTAGATATATTACCCTATAGAGGAAAGGAAAATACAAGAGGTGGAGTTACAAGAAGAATGATCACCAGAAGTACCTTTTGAGCATACCAATATTCCTGAATAAGGGGATTAATTTCATGAGGAAGTAATAATGGAAGGAACCCATCAGGATCAATAAGATGTGTGCATAGAAGAGGAACAACAAGTAAAAGTTCTAGGGTTGTAGGGACTTGATGATCTTATTACCATTGTGGAATAGTTGGGGGAGCCAAAATTGTAGAGAGAAGAATAAAATCCAAGCACAAGCTACCTAGGTAAGAGGAAAAGGATATATGAGCATAATCCACCTTCTTCTCTCACTTTTCATGTTGTCTTTGGATATTTACAAGGATGTGTTATATAGAAAAACTAAATGGGATCTTGAGAAAGAAAAAATATAGAAAATAATTGATGATTAGAAGATGGAAATATACTTTTTAAAACATAAGTTGGAAACTATAGATAACTTGCTTCCACAATTAATGTAATGTAGAGCTCCACCTAGGTTTTATGATTTGTTCTTAAAAGAAAAACATATTTTATTTTGGTTAATGAGAATTATCAAAGACTTGAGTCCCTCTATAGATACACCTTAGGAGTTTTACTGGGTCTACCAATCATCTCCTATAGCTATACATAATTTTATTTATGATTTTTACTTGCATAATTATGTTTTTCCATTAGATACTAAATGGAATCCTTTACTTTACATTAGGGATATACACATTAGGGCTCTAATGTCTTGGATAAATAATAAAATCACTACAGGTGAACAGTATAGAGCATATGGGGAAAGAGAACTTAATGTTTCATTACCACTGAGACCTAAGGATCAAAACCCTAGGGTGTTGTATTATGATTGGGAAAAATCCTTGTGTTCCCTACCAGATGATAGTCGCAAGAGAATGATTTTACCTTAAGAGAACAATATTATAGAGATTATGAATGGATGACCAAAGTAGAGGGGTAGCCTATAATTAGAAACTTAGTGTAGAGGTGGAATATTATATCTGACGAACTCAACCAGAAATAACCCCATTCACTACCCAACTACTGTGCGATAATCCAAAGGATACCTAAATATATAAACTTGGGCATAAGAAGCTAGAATGATTCTAGTTGCCCCCAATTTTCTAGCCACCTATACTCTTGTGTCCATTACTGAGTTGTATGGATAATGAGGGTGCATATGATGAGAAAGAAAAGACCTCCAAATGGGCAAGGATGGATAAAATGAAAGGATTCTACTAGAACCTACAACAGGAGGAGAAGTGTAGAGAACCATTAGTGACTTCAAGATACATTCCTAAATTAGAAACTTTCATGTTGCTGGAGGAATAGAAAGTGATTCATTCAGGGGAAATGATAAGCCCAAATAACGACTTAATGTTAATCAATTCTTTCTATATCTCCTCTTTTTTGGTCATGGATTTTTTCATAGTCAGTGTCTTAGACTTATTTTCTAGGTGTCTTTGGCCAGTCTGATGAACTTGGTATCATGAACATTAAACTTATACTTTAATCACCTCTATAGATGATAAAAACTCTTATATAGTTATATATATGTAATTTATATATATGTTAATGCTAATTATGGTTTAATGAAAGGTTAATCTAATAATGAATGTATATATATGTTGCATGTCTTTCATGTATATTAATGTCATGGTTTAGGATGATTAATGGGGCATCATAATCAAAATTGGTGCTCAAGAAGGATCATGATTTGAGGACCAAGTCAATATCATTCAAAAAAGATTACCATTTGAAGAAATCAAATGATGAATTGGTTATAGATCATTTGGATAAATTCAAGGACTTAAATGGTCACTCTTAGTGTGGAATAAATCTAGGAAGTAGTGGATAGCTATATTTACTCCTAATGTAATTGGGCAGTTAGTTGTTCCTTCTTTGATGGATGGTTTTCCTTCTTCCTAGTAGCACTGCACTTGATAGAAGGATTTCTTTTTAATTGTGAGCTACAATACTGGTCATTAAACTCAGAAGCTTAATTACTCTCACTTTAAATGGTAGATGATTTTGTAAGGAATGCTCTACCTTTGAAATGGTTTGGTATGGTTTTTCCTTATCAAGTTTAATGGTTAGATAATATAAAAGAAAGATTGGTCTATGAACATACAGAGTTGATTTGATTGATTTTCTATACCATGTTCTTGGAAAGGCTGAGTATAAATTAAATTTCTATATGTGAACACTTGTATTGATATTTTCTTTGTTGTTGATTCAAATCTCTTTAAGTCATTTAGTGCCACTAGATTCCTCATATCATGTTTGTTGGTTTGTATGCTCTATGATATCTTTACTTGATAGGGTTGTAAAATGTTGGAAATGTTTTTGTGGCAATTCATTATTTAGTGTTGATAGACTATTTATGTAATTTACAATTTACTATTGTGATAATAAGAAATATAGGTAATTTACAAAAAAAATCATATATAGAGAGGCTTAACATTTTGAAGCAATTCACAAAAACTACAAGCTAGAGTAGTTTTTTAAAATAGTACTCCAACTTGTACAAATTTTGTACATTGCTCCAACACCTAATTTTTTGCTTCACATCTTATATACATGTGTTCATGAAGAATTCAAAATGGATAGTTCTCAGAGTACGCATATGGTGTTCATGATTTCAACTTACAATCCATATTTCTGATGACTACACATATTTCTAATGTTACTCCTTGTTGTATTACATTTATTATGGGAACTTTGCACGATGTGTCTTCACACCACCATTTTTTTGTTGGATTTTGTTCTTCCCCATCTTCTCTCTAGGAGTATATATTGTTTATGCCTAAATATGGACCTCAGAATTCAGCCATATACACAACATTGTCATTACTCGATCATCAAATCATGAAGGTGAGTATGAATTACTCAATTCACAAGATTCTATCGATTCGACCTATTGCCTCCTAATTAGCTGGGGTGTTTGAATTACTCTTAGAACAAGAGCCAACAACCAAAAGACCAAGCCAATATGAAGGATTTTGAAAGCTTGACAGAAATGATTGAATTGAAAATTACAATTAATCTATATGAGAATGCAAATTAAACTAAGAATGAGAGTGCAGATTAAGCTAAGAAAACTTGAAATGATATATGAGAATTAATCTAAAACACATAAGCAAACTAATTAATATGCAAATGCTATTAAACTAGAATGAGAGATTCATCTAATTATGCAACAAAAGCTTGAAAGCATGAAAAATGAGACTAAAATTGACTATAGTTTTGATACTCTCACCATCGCCTCCTTTCAAATGAGGAAGAAGGTTCATAATATAGAAAATCAGGGAGAGAGGATGAAGATTTTCTTGAAATGAAATGACTAACTCTTCATTTCCCATTGAGACAAATATTGAGGAATTACTTAATTAAAAGAATGAATTATTGCCACATATGGGTGACCCTTCGAATAATTTGAATTATTAATCCAAATAAAGATAATCCATTCAAATAACCAAATAATATTAATTCCTTTTATGTGTATTAGCTAAAGGGGGTGTATTTTAATTTAATTTAAAGCACTTAGTACTTTATAATTAAATCAAATTATCATAGGGATTATTTACCCAATTAAGTCAAAAACTTAGGAATTAATTATAGTGTGTGATTAATGCAAATTTAGGTCTTTTGCAATTGACATCTAGTCAAATAAAGTCAAGTAGGAGAGAGAAAAATGCCTAGTAAAATAGGAATTCAATGATGTAAAATTCAAGGAATGCACCAAAATTGATTGAAATTGTAAGGTGCCAATTTTGGGGTATTACATATATGTATTATTATATCTTTTTAGTATAGCATACAAAGTCTCTTTAATCAACCATGGATTGTTAGAGTAGATTTGATTATGTGGAGTCTCTAGCATCATAAGATAATTCCAGGACTACAAGATTACCTGTCAAGGGATATGGTAAGGAAACTCTCATCTTCACCTCTTCAAACTATTTGTAGTACCCGAGTAAGATTATTCTATTGTACTATTCCCTTTTGAGGCTTGGAAATATAGTGGTGAGCAATCAACAACTTTGATGTCCCTCAATTCAAGTCCATTCAACATATAACAAGGACAAATCATGCAGGGAAACAAAGATAGCAGAGAAGAAATTAGTTGCGCAGGAAGTGGCCACGACCAAGAAGAACAGTAGTTGTAGATGATTGTGCAAGCAGTACTTGATTCAAGAGAAATTGAAGCCATGGTTCAAAAAACCACTATCCTTCCAGGCCCAAAAAGAGTGTAGGCTTAGACCATATCATCTTTCCTAGGAACTCCCAATTATTTGAAGGGGAGAAGAATTAATGAGAGGAATTGTGAAAATGAAAATAAAAGTAGCAAGCTTGTTGAACATTCTCATGTTGCAATCTGATTTGATAGTTTGTCTACACTAGTATGTTTCTTTTTATTGTAATTATAATTAGTTCCTTGGTTCCTTAGTAATTTCTTTTTATTGCTTGTTTGTCTTTGGTTTGTCATTTTTTTTTAGTGTCTAGTGATTTAAACCAAAGACTTCGACTTAGCCAAAAAATGTGCAAGTCTACATTAGTATGTTGCTTTTTATTGTAATTATAATTAGTATGAATGAATAAAATAATCAACTAAACAAAATGATATGTTGGAATGACAATGCAATATTTGTCGATATAGCGTCAGTGACTTTAGTCAATATGCATATGTGTCAATGTGGTGTTGGCCCATGCATGTTGAAGACATCATGCACAACAAGTAATCCTGGTTGTCAATTTTGGGGATGCCCAAATAGGAAAAAGGTGTGGATATGTAATTATATTTTATGTTTAAAAATAATGTGACAACTAATCATTTTAGGAAGAACTGATGTAGATTTGGTATTGCAAGGAAATATTGGATGTCAATACTTTCAGTGGGTCGATGAAACCACATTTACATCTACCACGTCTATATCTACACCTGATGTAGGAAATGGGTGCAACTTGTGCAAGGCTCGAGAGGTAGCTAGTGTCACCAAGATTGCTTCAATGGTGAAAGCAGAAATCATGTTTCTACGATGCCTTCTTTGTGTAGTTTGTGCACTACTGTGTTGGTACCATATGTGTAAATGTGGTTAACATATGGTTATTCTAGATATTGAAACTTTTTTAGAATTTCAAGTAGATATGTTGGACATATTTTGATAAACTCATGAACTTTTTGTTGTTTATGACTTCATTATGATTTTCAATATAAAATTAAACAATATTAAAAATTAACCTTATTAAAAAAAAATTTGAAAAATTATAACATTTGAAAAAAAAATTATGATTTTCTATATAAAATAAATAAAATAAAAAAATTAATGAAAATATAAATTAATAAAAATAAATTATTATATTAAAAAATATTAAAACAATTCAAAAAATTAAAAAAATCATACTCAAATTCCAATTCAAGTTTCAAAAAGTGGAACCAAACAAAGCAAATGCATCTTCTCGCTCATATTCTGGGTCAACCAAACGGTCCAAACTATAATCTGGTAATGAAAACCCAGATTATAAAATCTATGGTTTGACCATTTCCAACATTTGATCAAATCCAGCATTTCCTAATTCCCACAACCAAACATGCCCTAAAAGTATCCACTTCTAAATCTAATGAGGCTAACGTCAAAATAATACTGAAAGAACAAGGATTTAGAGAGAATTCCATGAATCGTGCACTTTGCATTGGAAAGTTAACTTGGTCTCCCTAGTTTTAGGAAAAATCATAAATGACTGAAACCACATCAATAAACCAATATTAAGGTCTACAAACAAACTATTTTCATAAACTGGGGAGCACTCTATGATGATATGGAAGAATAAGATCTCTTGGGTTTGTTATACAAAGATGAGGATACATAAAAAGAGAAAATTGAAAAACCAGAGGTTAATATGCTAGATAAAAAGTGTGGGAAAGGATTTAAAATAATGGAATGGTATGGATATGATGGTCATAGTCCTATGGGCTTACAAAAGAAAGATATCCTTGAACCCATACAACCTAATGATAGATGTAGAGTTCTTGGATTAGGTTATGACATGCAAAAATGTTAGACCTCTAGTACTAATAGCAATTTGGATGAGGTATGGGAGTACTCTAACATGACATGGACTGAAGAAGAAGGTACCATCAATGACCTTTATGATTTAATTGGCATTCATGAATATGAGAATGCATCTACCCTTGAAACAATCCATAGACATAATTCTAATGTTGATACTTTACCCTTTGTCCACCCTCAACTTATTCAGTGGGATCAATGAGTACCACAACAATTGGATACCTTCTAAAATGATAAGGTTGTACTAAATTTTCTCAAAGCAGAAAGTGACATACCCCTCAAGGACCATAGAATTAGATTTTATATCAAACTTAATGGTGTGACATACTTTGGTGAGGGTGTCAAGCTTTTGAGTCACAAAATTATAGAAAATATAAAAGGTCTTCTAGTGAAAACTACTATGTGGCTTCTAGACTCAAAAAAGGGTAAAAATAAAGAACGTATCCAATGGTGAAAACCACTCTAAGGCACCAGAGGATGGAAGGCTTGACACACTTCCTCGACCATATTATCATGAAAAATCATCCATGTTGGTAGAAAAAAAATGACAACAATCTTGGAATAGAAGACAAACCCAAAATTATGCATCTAGTTGAATCATTGACATCTAAAGTTCAAGAGAGGGATTTCTAAAATTTTCCATTGAAAGACAAGTCAATTTTTATTTTTCATATGCAAATATGTCAGGACTTTATCCTAAATTGGTTATGCATAACTTGTCTTTAACACCAAGGAAAAAACCTATCAAATAGAAATTGAGAAAAATGCACATGTAAGTGGAACTATTGATGAAGAAAAAAATTAGTAAGTTGCTAGATATTTTATTTATAAGGCCTATTGATTATGTAGAGATGATTTCCAACCCAGTACTAGTTTCAAAACTTGATGAGAGTTTTTGTGTTTATAAAGATTTTGGAGATCTTAACAAAGCTTGTCCCAAAGATTATTCCCCACTTCCAAATTATATTGACATAATAATGGATTTAACAACATGACATGAGATGCTTTCCCTCATGAATGGTTCTTAAGTTATAAATAGATTAAAATTTCTCTTGAATATCAAGTCAATATAGCATATACTTGTCCTTTGGGAACTTTTTGTTGGAGCATCATACCTTTTGGGTTGAAAAATGTCAGTGCCACCTACCAACGAGCTATGACTATTATTTTTTATGATATGATGTACACCTACTTAGAAGACTATGTGGATGATGTGTTGGGAAAGTCTTACACAAGAGCTAGATATTTGGATATATTGGTTAAAATATTCACAGGACTGGAAGCTCCTAGGATGCATTACCTTTGCCAAAGGATTTGAATCCAATCTTACTTTAAATTTTAAATCTATACGAGAAATACCACCACCAAAGAATATTAATTAGCTAAGATCTATGCAAGGGAAACTAGAATATATTTTCAATTTTACAACACTATTAATTAGTAGGGAAACTACAATCTATTTTCCACTTTTTAGTGCACTATTAGCACTATGTGTATGATCTGTTGGGAAAGTCTTACACAAGAGCTAGACATTTGGGAATATTGGATAAAATATTCACACGACTAGAATCTCCTAGGATACATTACTTTTTCCAAAGGGTTTGAATCCAATCTTGCTAAAGTTAAATCTATACGATAAATACCACTACCAAAGAATATGCATAAGCTAAGATTTGTGCAAGGGAAACTACAACCTATTTTTCAATTTATAGCACTATTAGAAAATAAATTCCATCTCTTTCAACATCTGTTACATAAAAATGGTCCATTTAGATGGGATGACAAGTGCAAACAATATTTCCAAAAGATCAAAGAATGCTTGATGTCGCCACTAGTTTTAGTACCTCCTATGGGTGGAAATCCCCTACTCCTTTACATATCGGAAGCTACCACAACACTAGGGGAACTTTTAGCACAACATTACATAGATGGGGAAAAAATAGGCTATATGTTATATTACTCATTCTCTAGTGGGCTATGAATTGAATAATACTTCTATTGAAAACACATGTCTTGTTGTAGTTTTTGCCTCATAAAAGTTGCACCATTACATGCTCACACACCATACAAAATGTATTGCAAATATCAATCCTCTCAAATACCTCTTGCAAAAAACAACACTCACAAGAAGACCTAAGCTAAATGAGTTATGATCCTAAGTGACTTTGACATTGAATATGTGGAAAGAAAAGCAATGAAAGGATTAATTATACTAGATCAAGTGATAGATGCTCCTCTAGAAGATGGTCATCCACTTATTATTTAATTACCTAATCAGTCAATATTCAATGTGGAATCTACACATTTTTGGACATTATATTTTCGTGTCTCATGCATGCAAAATGGTTTTAGTGCTAGCATTCTCTCTGTCACACTGCAAGGATATTGTATACAAAATATTATAGGATCCATTTTTAATGTACCAACAATATTACTAAATATGAAGCATTGATTAATAGACTTTTTATGATTGTGCAATGGAAAATAGTTGATTTATGTGTTTTCAATTATTCTTAGCTAATGATTAAATAGGTCAATGATGATTAAAAAAATAAAGGATTAGAAGTTGGTGTCTTACAAGGGAATGGTGGATGACTTCAAAGCATATTGCATATCCATTACTTTTAAAAAAATTCCTAGAGACAATAATAAAGTAGTTGATGTCATGGATACAATAGAATCACTTGTAGAAATACCAAGTAACGCCTTATAGTAGTTCTTGGTGGAGTCACTCTTGGAACCTACCTATAATTATCCCCAATCTGAGATGATATGTCTTATTTTTGGTCCAAACTCCTAATGGTATGGAGACATATATGACTATTTTCGATATAATATTTTACCATCTAACCTTTACAATAACTCGTGTAAAACCTTTATACATCGAGCTTTGTACTATGGCATTTTAGTTGATACCTTATATCACCAGGGCCTTGATGGTACCTTAATTAGATGTCTTGAGTGTAACAAGGCCAACACTTCCTTTTGAGAGGTGCACAAGGGTATATGTGAGGTACATTCTAGCAATCATATCCTAGCTACACAAAATTTCACACTAATTACTACCGGCCTACCATGGAAAAAGACGCCTAGTGATTTTTCAATAAATGTAAGCAATGTCAAATAAATGGAGACCTAATATATGCACCTACCCAAAAATTATAGCCACTCATAACTCCTTGACCCTTTTCTCAATGGTGACTCGATATCATAGGAAAAAATCATCCACCTTCTTTCAATGGTCATAAATTCATTATCATTGTGATAGAATATTTTACAAAATAGATTGAACTAGTTCCATTAACAAATTTCACCAACAAAAAAATTTCTACATTTATCATCAACTATATCTTTTGTCGATAAGGTCTTCTATTTTCTATCATCACAAATAATGGTCAAACCTTCAAAAGGAGGCCTATGAACTCTATGAAAAATTTCATATTCAGCATTGATTTTCAAGGCCTTATTACCTTCAAGGTAACACTCAAGTTGAGACCTTTAATAAAAATATCTTAAAAATTCTCAAAAAGATAGTCAATAATGTTGGTCGTGATTAGCATATCTAATTGAAACATATCTTATGGGCTTATTGAACAAGTGTCCACACTCCTATAGGTGTAACCCCATATGCCCTAGTTTATGGTTCAGAAGCTATCATAACTATCGAGGTTGAGTTACCATCTCTACAAGTCTCTTTTCACAATTTGATCAATGATGAAGACTACAAGGTCTCCAACTTGCATGGATTATGATTTCTTGATGAGCATAGATAGACTACTTTTAATCACCTCAAGACATACCAGTAGCGAATGTACAGAAGTTATAATCACCAAGTTAAACCAAAAGAATTTAAAATTGGTGATCTTTGTCCATAGGAAATTTTGTATTACCAGCAAGATAGGGAAAAAAGTACAAGATTGAACCAAATTGACTTGGTCCATTTATCATTACTACTACATATGGCTCAAGTGCATCCCATTTGGTTTCTCCATAACTTGAATCACTAGAAGATCCAATCAATAGCATTCACCTTTGTAGGTTTTACACTTGAGCATTTTAGGGAATTTATTTTTAAAAGTCCTCAAAAAATACAAAAAATAATAATAATAAGTCGAACAAAAATAGTAAAGAAACCATAAATACTCCCAAAAAAAAAAGGAAAAAGGAAAAATCAAAAGAAATAAAAATGTCATACTCTAGTGAAAACCACTTCGATGGAACCTTGGATAAGTTCTATGGTAAAAACTAGGCAACTTGCACCATGTGTAATGACTCCCCTCCTCTTTCCTTTAGGATTCTACTTGGTCTTCCATCTCACGTCCATTTTCCTTTCGCATTATAATAACCTTTCCACCATATCTAGATATTGTGGGTTTTTCACTTTTCTTTCTCACCTATGGCTATTTTCTTTGCATAATAAACTAATCATGTTCTTCACTAGGGAAATTTCCTTAACTTTAGTAGTGGGTTGGGATGTTTGGCTTCTCACAATCAGAGGAACTATAACTTTTTGTTTGTCTTCTCGCTCACAAACCATAATAAAATTTCACTTGGACCATTAATCTTATCACTTCACCTTTCTTCGTAATAAAACCATTTAGTTCATAAATGGATTACACTTTAGACAAACATGCAATTTTGGACTTCAACAAAATCATGGTAGAACAATACTAAAATTGAGCAAACATCCTATCAAGGTATCAAATCCAAACATATCACTTGTGCCAAGGATCATTTCAACATGACACATAATGCTTGATTATTTTCTTGGGGTCTTTTATTTATTTATCTATTATATCTTTGGTGACATGCCTTTTATCTTATCAAGGATGTCTCTAACTAGAGATTTTATCTCTAGGATGTCTTTGAAAAGAAACGTGAGGATGGGCCATGTTCACTTTCTTGTTTCTTGTGGATTTTTCTTTAGTAATATGATGACTCATCTTAGGACATGACTTTCTAAGGTCATCAAGGACATATGAGTCTCATGTGAGATGGGGCATTCCTTAACTTATGATGTGTCTTTCTCCACAAAATAGTTAGATTAGTTCATATCGTTGCCATAATAAGGTCAATGATAAGATAAGCACTTAAAAGAATGAATTCTCACCACCTTCATATCCCTTTCTTCTCGTCATCTCATTTCACTTCATTTCATTTCCTTCATTTATTTTCTCTCATATATTTTCTTCCTTTCATTTCCCTCATCAATTCATTTCATTCATCACCTTTATATCTCTTGTTCATCAGCTATTTCTTTCACCTTCTTCCCATTATTCACATTCTTCTTCCTCGGCTTAGATATCAATAACTTATTTTATCCAATTAATACATGCATCTTAATTTCAATTTCAAATCAATCAACTTACTTCTTAACATGCAATCTCATTGACCCTTGGTCAATAAATCAATCATTGCACTAAATTCCCTTGCGCTTGCATCAATCTCAACCAACTTAACTAGCTTATCAACTTGGCTTTACTAATTAGTTTCATAAATTATTCAATTATTCTTATCCATATTGCATTTTCATCAAATGTGCATCTTAGCTTAATCACTTATGCTATGTCATTCATCAAATCTTTTCCTCATGATCTATTGAGAGATCAATCTTACCACAATTTGTTTGATCAATCTCTTGAGGGGGCATATCTTATTTATCATCATCCTTACTAGGATATCCTTGGGGCATTTATCAGTTAATCATTTTTTTCTTTGAAATAATGTGACATGTTGCATATGTATGTCGTGAGTATATCAGAATATCTAAGAAGTTTGGATTAATAACAGATGACTAATGTAATACTCTAAGATTTGTATCATAGTGATGATGTGTTCCCACCTAGACTGTTTGAATGCATGTCTATAGATTTCCAGGTATGGCTCCTTTGGTGTTGCTGGAAGAGGGGCTCCTAGGCCTTCTGTGGCTTTTGGGAAGGGGCATCATGCTCCTAGGGGATGGCCTCTCTTGTTTTTTCTTCTCTGGCAATTGGTTCTAGGGGCCTTGTTATGCATGTTGCTCCCTTTTCCTCCTCTTTGTCTCCACTTGTGGATGCTTTTGGGGCTTACTGTCAATAGCACTCTCTCGTGGTAAGCTCTTTTTCCAAGGTTGTTACCAAAGCTTTGAATGGGCCTAGGGTTTCTTTTGGAAATGTCTCTTCCACTGTTCTAATTCATGTAATTGGCTCTCTTTCTATTAAGATTTTAGTTGTTGCTGAAGGGGATTGAGAAAATAGTAATGAGATATTTAAGTCTCATGGATTGATATGCCATTTTTAGGGTTTCTGACCCAGTTTCCCCAAACTGCATGATTGGTTGTCTCAAAGATGGGAACCAATATTATTAGATAATGTTCATATTTTACCTTTATCAAAAGGTTTTTTTGTAGCCAAATTAAATAGTGATAAGGTTAGAACTAAGATCCTATGTGAAGATTTCTTTAGCTAGGAGGAGGACAAATTTATGCTTATGGTTAAGCCCTAGCACCCTCGATTTCAATCCTTCCTCAGGAGTCTTCAGTAAGATCCCTATTTGGATTAGGCTCCCTAATCTCCCCCTTCATCTATGGCATGATCCCATCCTTGAGGAAGTGGGTAAGGCTTTGGGGTAGTTCTTGACAATGGATTATGATTCTTCTAATATTTATCATTCTACCTTTTTCTGCATTCTGGTAGATCTTGATACTACGTAGGGTCTTCCAGCTGAAATAAAAATTGAATCATCATTGGGATCTTGGATCAAACAACTTGACTACGAGGGTATTCCTTTTAGGTGTAGAAAATATTTTAAAGCTGGTCATATTGCTTCTCATTGTGGCTTTGATATTAAGAAGAAGAAATCCTCTCATTCTTGGTGGAAGGGTTCTTCCATACAGCATTAAACAGTTTTGAAAAACTTCTCTTAGCATGAGGAGGTGGCTCTTTTTGAGGGATTTCAAGTGCCTACTATGGAGGTGGAATTCTCGTGCCCTATTTTTCCTCTTGATGATCCTATTGGTCTTGATGAGGCTCCTGGTTTTGATCCTTCTTCTGTTTCTAGACCTATTCTTCCTTCATTGGTTGATCTCAAGCTCTCTACTGACGGTTTTGTGGTTGTTGCTTCTACTGGCTCTGCTAGTGTTCTGGTTGTTGAGGATTCTGGTTATCCTATCCTACTTGTTATGACCATTTCTAATCCTATGTTGGATGTCTTGCTAGTTGGTTCAACATCTTTGTTGGGTGTTGGATCTTTTGTCTTGGATTTGTTGTGCTGGAAGGATGAGGCTGCTAGAGTTGAAGAAGTTTAGATCACAGTTAAAGGTAAACATTCAAAGAGATCCTCCTCTTCCTTTGACATGACCCTTCAGTCCCATAAGAAGGGGTCTAATGGATAGTTTGTATAGTAATTAGGGTTTTTCTACTTTGGACTATTGTTCCTCAATGTCTTATTGTGGCAATGTTCTTTGTTAGGTGTATGGATTTTTGGCCTTATGTTTTGGCTAGTCTATTTCATCTTGAGAGATCTTAATGTTCTATCTTTAGTTTTATCTATGTTATGGCTTTAGGGCCCTTCCAAACCTGTCTTTACCTTAATAAAACACGTGACATGTTGCATTGTCTTAAACACATGACGTGACATGTTTCATTTTCGTGGCTGGATAGCCACTACTAGTAGAAACTCAAAGGGATATATACATGCTTATTAACATTTTGATGATGGATGTAACTGGCTCTAAATTTAAGGGGCATTTGTAAGAAAGTGGGTGAGTTTTGAGTGGTGGACTATTTGGGATGTCATTCAACTATAGTCTAAGAATCTGTCGACAAACTTAAATAGGAGGGGAGTGTTTGATTGTTTGGAACAACCACATGTCAAGAGTATATCAAGGTGGTCCAAGGTGGACATCCTCACTCTAGAGGGGTGAAGAATAGTAGCACTACCCTCTAGTGTTCTGGGAAGATAAATGTTCAATATAGATTTTAGGGATGAAGGAGAGTAGCCCTGCCTTGTCACAAGGTGCTAAGGTCATTTAGTGGATGCATACTCACAATCCCTATCTCATTGAAGTGGAGTAGCTAAACCAATGTTGGGGATGGGTCTGGGAGAGTTGTCTATGACCTAAAAGATAGGGAAGTAGAGTACCTAGTTCTTGTGAGCGGGATGAATGCACAATGTGTTGTCCTAAACATAAAGTTGGAGCTTTAGCTAGCGAGAAATGTAGAGTGATGCAAAGCCAAAAATCCATGTAAGGTGAGTTGTGGTGCATTAACAAGATAGGGACATGGTTTATAGGAAAGGTGGTTTGGGAGTACAACCGAGTTGAAGAGGAGTTCAATGACCAATAGATTGGGTTGGATCATGGAGTTGAGATCTCAGAGCTCAAGTAGGTGTGTATTACAAGGTGAATACATGGATTTTAGGCTGGGTGTTTCTATAGAATTGGTTGGAGCATTTTAGATGCATGAGGAATAGGGTACACAAATGGGGACATGTAGGCATAGACCACAATTCAAGATAGTTGGAGCTTGGAGGATGGATTTGGTGCTAGTTCAAGGAGATTAGTCGTCACCTAAGAAAGTTTTGGTGCTTGAAGGGTTACAAATTGATGAAGGCCAACATGGGGTACCAGTGCTCAAGGAGATTTGGGCATACTTAGGGAATTCAAAGGAAGCCAATGAAGTTGTACAGGGTGCAAGAGGGATTCAACAAGGTGGGACAGTAGAAATGGCAAGGGCTTCAGGAGATTGTTAGGAACACCAAATGAAGAAGACCATGGAGGAAGGTTGGCATGCACTTCTCTTCTATATGGGTGTGTATTAGTGAAGTTAGGAGTTGGTTACTTGAGTATTAGAGGCATGGTTTGGGAGAAAGAAAAGGACTTGTCTATAATAGGAGTCACAACGAAGTTTTTCTAGTGCCCATGAGGTTAGAATTCTCTAGGAGAATACGCTCATCTCAGAAGAAAGAAAACCTAGCCCTATGATAGTTGGTATCAAGGAAATGTTAAAACTAGGATCAATGTTGAAAGCTTGATTCAAGGAGTTAAGAAGTGGAAGGGTCATAAGGAGATTAAATTTCCAAAGGAATATGTAAGACTAGTCAGAACAGGCTATGGAGTGACAAGGTCATTCATAGTGAGGAGCAGGGTCTTCTTTGGAATGGTCCTAAGGAGTAACAAAGAAGGAGCTGCTTGGAACATGTGGTGTAGGGTTGTGTCACGAGCATGATTTGAGGTATAAAATTTAGAGTTATAAGGTAGTGTGGTGTAGTGTTGTGTTAGGGACATGATCTGAGGTGTAAAATTTGGAGATGTTAAGAATAGTATGATGTACGGTTATGTCAAGGACATGATCTAAGGAGAGAATGAGTTGATGGTGTGGTAGGTGGGCTTTGTGGCCAGGGTGCAAGGTAAGGGATAGTGTCATGAATTAGGAAGCCATTAGGAGAATATTTGTGGAGACATGAACAATGGTACTATGCAAAGGCATTAGGCACAAGAGGTTGGTTTGCTAAGAGAAGTTGGTGATTTCTTTGGGTTGCGGTGTTGTAGGAAGGAAGTCAATACAAGGTGGTCTACAAGGTAGTACAATGGGAAAGAAAATAAGCACAATGGATTGAGGTTGGAAAATTAAGTGTGAATGATGTAATGCAGAGTTGGATGTCTTCATAAAAGTGCACCAAGGTGTGCTCAAATGAGTGGGTTCACAAGAATAGACCTAGGAGGTGGAAGTGGAATGATTGTATTTAGTGATTCATATTATTTAAGATGCGGATTGATAGGAAAATGTTGGTAGTTATTTGGGTTGAGTTGTCAGGGAAAGGAAATGGGTGCATGAGATGGAAGGAGGTCATCCAATAGATGAAGAGGATAACACAATAAAAAGAAGTTGAAAGCTAAGGTTGAATGTGTGAATTGAGGAAGAAATTTGGGTTTTGTTTAATAGGATGACACTAGCAGCTAAGTTGAGATGCAGGTATCATGGATATAGTTCTTAGAGGCATCATCAATGATGGATAGCTCAATGGAATGTAAGGGCTAGGTTCTTGTAGGGTGTTGTTTTGTTAAGTACTATCCAAAAAGAGTGAGGTCACTATTGAGGATGCTAACAACATCAAATATGTAAGGGGTATAGAATGTGCAGAAGCATTAGAGTATGGTTTGTGTGTAAGGAATAGAGGCTTATATAGATCCCTCCAACTAGTCCTAATCTTGTAAAGTACATGAATTGATTTAGATGGTCCAAAATTGAGAGCATCAATTATTTTGGAGTAGGGGAGGATGTAAGGGGATAGAAAATCATAAGGTGACATTACAAGTTAGGGGAGTGCTAGAGGCATTTATAATTAAGTGGGAGATTTTTTTGGTGGTGGACCATTTTAGATGTCATTCAAACATAGCCTAAGAATCCACCTAAAAATCTATATGGGAGGGGAGATATTGGTTGTTAAAAAGATCCATGTGCCACGAGTGTATTAGAATGATCCAAGGTGGACATCGTCCCTCTAGTAGAGTGAAGAAGAGTATCCCTATCCTCTAGTCTCTTGAGAAGACAGAAGGTATACATGGATTTAGTGGTGAAGGAAAGAAGCCCTGGATTGTCATAGACTCACAAGGTGGTGATGTTTGGTGGATGCATAGTCACAATCTCTATATTATTGGATGCAACAACTCTTAACATTAACAACCTTAAAACAATGACATAAAGAAAAGAAAAGGCAGGGTGCACATTCACCAAGGCATCATGGAGAAAAATATTCTAGGAGGGATGCCAAAACATGCTCCAAGAGAATTGATTTCTCTCAAGATGATGTAGCATTTATTTCTTCATATTTATATATTATATTATATTTTTTCATACATTTTTTTTGTCTCTATATGCTCTTATTTCCCTTACACTTTATGTTTAGTAACTTTTAACTTTCCGAAAAAGTTATAATACTTTAAATTTACATTTATAATTCATCAATTTTTAATATATGAACTAATTAATCATTTTTCTATCTACTAAGTACAAATATTAAAAAAAATGGATAGATCAAGGCTCCAAAACCTCAATGTATAAACCCTAAAATCATTTAATAACATAGAAAAATGTATGGTATGATACTTTCTTGGCAAGCATGAACATGTTGTTTAAGGTCATCTGAAAGGAACAAACTAAAGCCATCTTCATCTTCATTTTCATCCACAAACTAAAGAAATACGAAGCTTCCCAAGTCTCTGTGTTGTCCAAAACTGTGCAATGGCATAACAAAGTCTTTTGTTTTTGCCGGTCATGACTTGCATAACAAAGTCTTCATCGACCAACTTATCACACTAAATGTTGAAACGATCATCATCACCTGTTCAAACGTGGAAAAATCAAAACACAATTTCAAATCGCAAGACAGAAAAACTTTCCCATTTTTGACGTTATTGATGTAGCTAATTCTGCCTCGACGAAAGCTGAAAGCAGTGAAGATTCTTCTTCATTTTACTCTGGTACAAATTTACTTTTAGTCACTGTCCTTGGGATACATATGTTTTGCCATTCCACCTGGTAATGAATGAGGCTAAGAAATTTTTCTAATACTATGTAGACAGTTTTTTTTCTAATATAATTATCTAATAGAAATAATTTGTTCATAATGGGCTGTGAATTCTTAATTCAATCTTTCCTCTTGGTATTTTTTATGTTTGATTATGGTTATTAGAATTTTACATTTTATCAAAATTTGGTTTTATCATAGTTATGTAGCCCATTCCTATAAGGTTTTGGTTGATATATTTTCTCATTTACTTCTATGTAGACAAGGTAGGAAGCTACCTTACATTCCCTCTAGTACTAGGAGTCTACCTTACTTTCCGTATAGTACTATATATTTATTTTACATGCTATTTTTGGTGAGATATCCACAAAATAATCTACCCATTTATGTAAGATTTTTGTGAAAATTTGTTTATCTTCTATTCAATCAAAGCATATTTTAATATTTTATTAATCATTTTGAAGTGCAATTATTTGAATATAAACTAGAATGTTTATCCTCATATTTAACCAAATCATATTTTAATGTTTTCTTGATTGTAATATTTTTCATAAATTAGATGAATAATTTTATACAACTTCAATTCAAAATCATATTGCCAAATTAGATTATTTTAGATTTATTTCTTTTTTATATAGTTGAAATCTTTTTATATATTTTTCTCCAAGTAAATGTAGATCAATTGATTGCTCCATCTCAATTGTGTTCAAAATAGTTGCAAACTCTTTCAATATAGATTAAAGGTATGGCAACATTATTAGATATTTTTTTGAGTCCATTATCTAATATTATGGCTATTTACTCAAAGATCCTTAATAGATGTTACTATTGCATTCATCATAATAACTATTATCTCTTGGGTTCTTCCCATAGTTTGTCAGTTAAGTGGTGGTGTTATTGTTGTAGCTAACAAGATTCAAGCCTATGCTACGCCATTGTCCCCACCGGTTTCAACTTGACTTGTTTCTTTCTTACCCAATCAAAAATGATATTTTATCTTTTACTATAGACTATTGCTTTTATGTTTTCTTAGTATTCTTTACTATTGAAAATACCTAAATAATTGCAAACATATATTCTAATTTTCTTTCCAATACTGATATAAGGGTAAAAGCACAATCAGGTGTCACCTTTTAGGCTAACTTATCAGCACAGCTGAATTTTAGTATTTCTAACTAAAAATTAATTTTGGTCAAACATATGGTCTAACTACATTCATTCTAGCTAAGTTAGATAAGTGCTTTGACTTTTCCAATTGAAAATATCTATTTAATGCATGTTTTATATCACTTTGGGTCCAATTACCATAAAAATAAATTTTTTTCAGAAAAGTGGTGTTTCAATAACTCCTTATCTTTTTAATGATATTTTTTTAAAATTAAAAAAAAAACCCTTTTGTAGAGATCAGAGTCAACAATATCCTCATATAGATTTTATAGTGTTTTAAATAGACATAGTTTATTGTAATTAAAAAATATTGCAAGTAGGTATTTTAACAGTCAAGGAGATGTTGATTCGAAAAAAGAAAAAAAATAGTAAATCAAATTAAATAAATTTTAAAAACATATGGTGCACTAGAGGAGAGAGTCCTCTTCAAGATTATATATTTCTTTTTTTGATTGGGATAGATTTGTTATGAAAAATATGTTGCGAGATGAAAACTGTTGATTTCAGTGAGTTGGAATTTGAATTGTTATAAAAGAGAAAATATAGGTGACAAATCAAATTTTTATTTCTTCATGCACTAGCTATATATGTCATCTATGACATATTTTGAAATTAGGGGAAAAAATGTTAATTAACATATAATTTTTTGGTGGGAAGTAGACCCCTAATTTTCAACATTTTTTCAGAAACTGAAAAATCATCTTTAAAAATTAAAAAAAATATCAATTCTTATTCAAAAAAATTATTAAAAATATTAATCATAAACGTAATCCATTTTATCACATTTAATTAGCTTACATCATCTTCAAATTCCAAACATAAATGCCATTTTTATACTATTAAAGTTGAATAGCTTTGATTTTGTTAGCATTTTCCTTTGTAAAAGGATGACAGCTTATTATGCTTTTACCCATAAACCTTAATATTCTTCTTCCTTCTCCATTTTTTTTCTTCCATATACTCAACCCAATTTACTTATTCTTCCTCAATGCTCTCATCATATCTAAGGTTAAGATTTCTTCTATGGTAATCATCAAATCATCCATCTATATTTGCATAGCCTTCACCATATAAAAATTGAAAGACATACAAGCAAAAATAACTTCACATTAATACTTTTAATAAGATTTCAAACAGAGTCAACAAGATTAGGGAAAACAAATGGAAGGTCTCAAGAAATTAGATTATACACAGTAAAACTTGTCTTTTCTAGTTTATATTCACCATTAAAAAAATTTACCCAGTATGGCTATAATTTGATTTTGGTAGTGTCTAGCATGTCATATTAAATAGATGTTGTTTACATCTATTACAACCAAACCGATATAGTAGAAGGAAACAAGGGAACTACAAGAAACAAAGTACTAAAACAAAAGAAAAAAGCATATAAGTAGTAGCATATAAATCAAAATTGTTGATCAAAATAAAACTACAGATATAGATTTTGTATGCTACAACATTGAAACAACAATTTTATTAATGGACAATAAGTAAAACAAGGGATTGAACTCTTTTGGGTTCTCAAAAAATTGCATGCCATGTTCCTTACAAAAATATCTCAAACTTTCATATTACAATTGTATTTATAGAAAATGATTCTATAGTAGTTGGTCAGGTTAACTTGCAAGACACGAAAAGCTAACACATAATCTGATTTTCCAAATCAGATTTCCAAATTATATTGACTGTAGAGTAAAAAAAATATATAAATCGGATTTTTTCAAGTAGATTTTTGCTGGAAGATATAAATCTTGCAACACAAGGCAAATTAAGATCATATTTTTTGTAGATAGATATAGATTAGATTTTTTTCAAGCATGTCAAGATAAGCACAAATTATATTTTATGCATTGGCAGTGGGAGATATGAGTCAGTAGAGAGAGAAGAAACTACGACCAGTTTCAACATTCCCCCTTAATTTTGACCATATATTCTTAAGTAGAATTGTTATTATACAATACAAACTCCTATATTTTCTCTATGAATTTCAAAAAACTCATTTGCCAAGGGTTTTGTAAATATATCTGCAAATTGATTTTCTAACTTGTGAAACTCCATACAAATTTCATTTCCATTTACCAATTCTCGAATGAAATGAAACCTAGTATCAATATGCTCACTTTTCTTATGAGAAACATGATTCTTTGCTAATGCAATGGTAGATTTGTTGTCACAATAAATCTGAGTTGGCTCTTCTTGTTCATGTAGTAACTCAGTCAAAATCCTTCTCATCCAAATAGCCTGACAAGCTTTTGTTGTCACTGTAACATATTCTGCATCAACCAATGATAAAGTCACAATGGGTTGCCTCTTTTATGCCCATGCTACTGCACCTGATCCAAAAATGAACACATACCCAGATGTGCTTTTTTTGTCATCAACACTATTTGCAAAATCATTAGTAGAATATCTGGTAAATTTAAAATCTAAAATTGATGTATACAAAATGCCAAAAAAATTGTGTTGACAATATACCTTAGGATTATTTTTGCGGCTTGCTAGTGGATACTCATAGGAGACTCCATAAACCTAGAAATTAAACTTACCAAAAGCATTAAATCAAATCTTGATGTTATCAAATACATGAGACTTCCAACCAATCTCTTATATATAGTCAGATCAACATTTGACCCCTGATCTTTTTTACTAATCTTTGTACTAGTTTCCATTGGTGTTGTAGCTAGCTTACAGTTCAACATCCTAAACCTTCTCAAAACATCTTTTGCATACTTAGTTTGACATATTAAAATACCATCTTTAGATTGAGAAACTTCAATACCAAGAAAATACTTCATTAATCCTAAATCGATCATATCAAACTCTGTTTTCATGGCAGTCTTAAAGTATCTATAGAGAGATCTCCAACAAAAATCAAATCATCAACATACAAGAGAACTATTAAAAAAATTCTTTCTTGATTTACCTTTGTACACAAGGTTGGATTTCTTGGGCTTCTATTGAATCCTCTACTATTCAATTATTGATCAATCCTGAGATACCATACTCTAGGAGCTTGTTTCAATCCATACAACACCTTATTTAGCTTGTAGACCTTATCTTCTTTTCCTTCAATCTTGTATCCTGGAGGTTGTTTAAATTAAACCTCTTCTTCCAAAAATCCATTTAAAAATACAAACTTTACATCCATTTGATGCATTTTCCATTTATTTTGTGCTGCAATAACCAACATCATTATCATTGTGTCAAGTCTATCTATAGGTGAAAAAGTTTCATTATAATCAATAACGGGATGTTGACTAAATCCATGAGCTACAAGTCTTTCTTTGTGCTTCTCAACCTCACCTTCAATACTCAACATAGTCTTATAAATCCATTTAACACCTATACTATTGTTACCTTCAAGTAAATCTACAAGATTCCATGTGTTATTTCTTTCTTTGGCATCAATATCTTCATTCATAGATTTTACCCAAACCTCTTCTTTTACAACTTCATCAAAGTTGACAGGATCATATGTAATCAATACAAAATTTGAAATTTCATCTAGTTCTTCATTCTGCTCATATCTAGCTCTCTTAAGATTCTAGTCTTTTGACCTTTGATTATATTCCTTAATGAAGCTAATGTGGGATTTGATTCATTACTAACCTATGATTCTATTGTTTTTTGTCCACCATGACCAAATGGTTCACAATGCTCTTGAGTTTTGGGCATTCTGAACTACAATGGGCCAACACTTGGAGATTGTCTTTATGGAGTACTTATTCGAGGTGTATGTGCTTGTAGAATCATTTGTCCATCTTTTTGGCTTTCCCATTTACATCATTATCTCCATGAGAAAAAATAACTCCCTTTGCAATAGATTTATCTATGCTTCCATCCCAAGACTCTTTTTCCATGAACTCAACATCTCTACTAATAATATACTTCTTGGTGATGGGATTATAAAGTCTATATGCCTTAGAATCCTCATTGTACCCAATTAAAATACACTTCTCACTTCTGTCATCTAACTTCCTTCTCATCACTTTGGGTACATGCGCATAAGCCACACACCCAAAAATCTTCAAATGGGATACACTGCAATTCTTACCACTCCAAGCTTCCTAAGGAACATGGTTCTTTACACCCTTAGCGGGACTCCTATTTAGGATA
Source organism: Chamaecyparis obtusa (assembly GCA_027943335.1). NCBI lineage: Eukaryota > Viridiplantae > Streptophyta > Pinopsida > Cupressales > Cupressaceae > Chamaecyparis > Chamaecyparis obtusa. The sequence continues at coordinate 1,100,130 of BSBK01002629.1, read as the reverse complement.
TAAATAGAAAAAATAATTGTTTCTCCCCAATATTCATTTGATCGATGCTTCTCCTTCAATATACTTTGAGCCATGTTCATAATGGTTTGATTCTTCCTTTCAGCTACTCCATTTTGTCGTGGAGTAAAATGAGCAGTAAACTATCTCTTGATTCTATGATCCTGACAAAACTCAATGAATTCATTTAGCATTAACTTTAATATATTTTCCACTCTCCTTTTCAACCATAACTTTAAACCTTTGAATACACCATAAAATTCAAACTTTTTCTTCAAAAGATAAACCCAAGTCTTCTGAAAATAATCATCTATAAAGGTTAAAAAGTAACTATTACCAGTAAATGATGGTGTTTGAATTGGTCCACACAAATCTATGTATACAATCTCTAATGGAGTTTTTTCTCTATATGAAACTCCATAAACAAATTTGTCTCTGTGATGTTTTGCAAGCATGCAACTTTCACATGAGCTTGTTGGTTGATGAATATTGGGCAACCCTTTCACAATCTACTTTTTTCTGCAACAAATCTAGACCTCCAAAGTGTAAATGGCCATATCTTGAATGCCATAACCATGATTCATCTAAACTATTAACTTTATAAGCATTCAAAGAGTTAGATAGTTCATTTCTTATAATGAGTGGAAATATTCTATTCTTAGTCATCTCTACTCTTTCTATCAACTACTTTCTTGGATACTTATCAACGATTGTAGATACCTCATTTTTTAATAACACTCTATACCTTTTCTCTATTAGTTTTCCAATGCTCAAAAAATTGCATTTCAAACTAGGTACATAATAAACATCATCTATTGTTCTTCTTTCACCATTCTCGGTATACACTACAGTCACTCCTTTACCATTAACACTCACCTTGTTATCATTGCCCAACTTTACCTCAGACTGAATACTAGTGTCTAAACTAGCAAACAACTCTTTGTTTCTAGTCATATTATTTCTACAACAATTGTCCAAAAACCAAACATAATTTAAAATTTCCTAGGTTACATTGTAGGTCAGAAAGACAAGTTTTTGATTATCTTCATATTCCTTTGTAATATGTGCAGACTGCTTACTGGTATCAATTTGCATCTTCCAACACTTATTAGAAAAATGACCAGATTTTTTGCAATAAAAACATTGTACTTTTAACTTATCATACCTTTAGTTTCCTTGTTGTTATTTTCTATTATTATTCCCCCTCAAGTTAGAAGGGCTCCTTTGAAATTTCTCTTCAGGTTCTGAATCAGTTCTATTGTCTCTCTGATTAACATTTTTTCCTCCTCTTCCATTGTTACTAAACCTTCCTCGGTCATAGCCTCTACCTCTACCTCTAGTAGCTTGCAATTTAATTTTGAGAGCATTCTCCAATGGATTATCACCATACCTTGTCATCCTTGATTCATGTTCAATCAAAGAACCATCCAATTCATTTATATGCATTTTACTTATGTCTTTAAACTCAAGTCTATGGGCACAACTACAGTTTCAAATTTCTTTGGAAAATATCTAAGAACTTTCTCAATCACTCTCTTATCTGAGAGGTCATCACTGTATTGTCTTAATTGATTCACAATATTCATGACTTGAATCATAAATTGTCCACGGTCTCATTATCTTTCATTTTTAGGTTCTCAAAGTCTCTCCTCAAGTTTTGCAACTTAATTTTCTTGACCTTGGATATACCTTGGTAACAAGTTTCAAGTGTGTCCCAAGCCTTCTTCAAAGAATCTACACTAGAAACCTTTGGGAATATAGTCTCATTTAAGCCTTGGTGAATAAGGCCAAGAGATTTATTATCCTTCTTTCGATTCTCCTTTAATATATTTTGATCAGCATTTGATAGAGCCAACTCTGTTTCTTTATAGGGAAGGTTTGGATATCCATCAGTCACAAATCCCCAAAGACCATCAACACAAAGAAATGTTCTCATTCTAACAGACCTAGAATCATAGTTTTTTCTCAGTTAGGACAAGAACCTAATATTGGACTGAACTATTTGAAGTCATCTTAGTTCATATTTTTGACAAGCTAGCTCTTCACACAACAATAATACTTCACATTGAATCCCTAGGGTCTGATACAAATTTGAAGGAAATGTGGGAACTACAAGAAATAGGGTACTGAAACAATAGAATAGAACAAATAAGTAACAACATATAAATCAGAATTGTTGATCAAAATAAAACTACAAATATAGATTATGTATGCTACAACATATAAACAACAATTTTATTAATGGACAATAAGTAAAACAAGGAACAAACTCTTTTGAGTTTTAAAAACTTGCATGCCTTGTTCCTAAAAACATATATCTCAGACTTGCATATTACAACTGTATTTATAGAAAAGGATTCTATAGTAGTTGGTCAAGTTAACATGCAAGACACAAAATGTTAAGACATAATCTGATTTTCCAAATCAGATTTCCAAATCATATTGACTGCAAAGTAAAACAAAATATAAATTTGATTTGTCTGAAGTAGATCTTCGTTGGAAGATATAAAGCTTGCAACACAAGGCAAGTTAAGATCAAATTTTTTGTAGATAGATACAAATTAGATTTATGTTAGGCACATCAAGATAAGCACAAATTTTATTTTATGCACTAGTGATGGGAGATAGGAGTGAGTAGAGAGAGGAGAAATTACAACTAGTTTCAATACCCCCCCTTAATTTTGACCATATATTCTTAAGTAGAATTCTAAAAATTGGTATCAGAGCGATGATCCTCTTGGTGATAAGCCTAATAGCTTGAGGAAAATATCCACAACCATGGATATTTATAGGTATGAGATGTAACTTGAGAATGCACACAAGATGATTGATGAGTTGTAGAGAAAGTTGAAGGAGTCACTTGCAAAAATGAGAGAACTTACTAAGAAGTTAAGTAAAATCCAGGGGTACATTGATCAACTATCTAAAGACCATGTAGTATGTCTGAAGAATCTAAAGAAGAAATCAAAGACCTTATGGATAAGAAGAAGAAACTTAAAGAAGAAGTGGAAAATCTGAAAAGAGAGCTTGAAATTCATTTTGTCAGGATGTGTGAAGACCTTGAAGGATAGAGAAAAGATGAAGATGCAAAGAAAGTTGTTGAGGATGCATTGAAGGATATAGAGGAACAATTCTTTAGGATATCTCAAGAGAATGCTATCATGCATGAGCACCTTCATGACACAAATGAGGAGAACCAACAAATTCTAAGTGAAAATTAAATACTTAGAGAGGAGAATGTAAAATTGAAGAAGGAATTGCAAACTGAGAAAGAAGAAAATGAAAAGATGAAGCAATACAATGAAATCTTGCAAAATATTGATGAACAATTGAAGAGAGAAAGAAGGAAGAGACCCAACTATTCTTAGTTACACCAGTTAAGGAACATTTAAAATAAGTGAGTCATCTAAATATGAACCTGAGAAGCCACAGAAAGATCAAAAGATAGATCCAAGAAATTCAAATATGAAACCTAACAGACCTGCTTGTTTGTTATAATGATTTTAGAATAAATGAGAGGGGGGGTGAATTAGTTATCCTCGGGTCCAAATGTACCAATTGAACTTTTAATCACTCCAACCAACTTAGATCTACTCAAAAATCCACTCAGTCTCTATGGCATATAATTAGTAACATAAACTTGCATTCCACTATCCAAAAGTAATCAACTTGCAGAATATAAAACTCTTAATAGTAAAACACGTCAAATAACATTCACATAAGTATGACACCAAGATTTAATGTGGAAATCCAATTTGGGAAAAACCACCAGTAGCATGCTATCAATTTTTCACTCTTCTAAAGTGAGCTATGTGAGAAGCCAACCTTGTTAAAGGTTAGAATACACACTGTTAGGTGTGACCCTATTAAAGGAATTAATCACCCTGTCAGGAGTGGCCTTGTTAGAGGACTTAAGAACATCCCATTAGAATGTCACCTTGATTAAAGGATTTACAAATGACTATTAGGTCAACCTTGATTAAAGTATTTCAACTGATACAATGGTTAGAAAGTAACAGTAGGTTAACAAATTCATTAATAAATCAAAGATGGTTATAGCAAGATAAACCTCGCCTTATTCATAGTGAGATAAACCCACCCCCACTCATATTTTGTGTAATGTAGGCTATGTGATTGGGTAAAGATCTCAATGACAATTGTGAGGATTTGAGATCTCTACTATGGAAGCTTCTTGCCTGAAACAAGCAACTAAAAATTTTGGGTAGTAAGCAAACTGTTGTGTTGTCACTTTCAACATCCAATTTTAGGGTTTCCATTTATTTTGGGCAACCTCGTGTGGGTTGCAGGTAAACTATTGATGTTTCCTGTTTAATTGCATGTCTCCCAATGTAAAATGTAACTATGCCATATTATTGAATGTAGAATGTTTAACCTCTTCCTTGCAAAATGATTAATTCTACTGCAGTTTTATTATTTTTTCCTAATAAATATTTGGATACCACTTTTCTAATATTTTCATTCATAGCAAAATATATATATTGAACAGTGTTGTCTTCTTTCATTTTTTCTAACAATAAAAGTTTTACATAAATTCAATATTTTGCAAGAAAATGAATGCCCTGGCAGGCCAAATTAAGAATTCTCTAAGTTTTGACAGTAAAAGAATCAACATCCATGAATCATATCAATTCAAAATGTAAATTTTTTGTATGTTACAATTTAAATTCATCCCATTAACAGTGTTGATAACCTCATCTCATAGATGGTTGAAAAGGTAGAAACATTTATCATTACGACATAGAACACATTTCATAAAGAAGCTAAGATGTCAAGCCAATGCTTTTAAATAATTCTATAGACAAGAACATATATTTTTGCACACTCAAGAAAATTAATGATCAAACCTTACCTCAAACTCCTCCATCTTGTCACTTGGCTTTGGCTTCTACATTGACAAGAAAAACTTTTTCATCTTTTGAATGCATTCTTTTATATATTTTTTAAATATTGCACACGTTTGTCAGAATTATGATGAATGTGGTTTTCATTGGAATTTTGACAAACACAAGCAAGATTTTTTTTTTTAAAGGAATTTTTCCACAAAGAAAAATAAATCCCATAGTTCGTCGAAAAATGCACCCAAATGAGTTAGTGTGGAATTACCAAAGCTTGATAAATACAAAGGAAAAGAAGACCCTAAGGATCACTTAAGATAATTTTGTGCTAGTACTTTAGAATTTGCACATGAGTAAAAATATCTTATGAGATTTTTCTAGAATAGTCTTGGAGGAAGTGTCACGGAATGGTTTTCGCGACTACCTCCAACTATCAAATCCTTTAAACTTTCAAGAATTGGCTGACAAGTTTGTTGTACATTAGACCTACAATCTAGTGAATGTGAAACCAACATGATTGATCTATTCAATACAAAACAAAAACAAGGAGAATCCTTTATGTTATTTTTACAAAGATGGCAACAGTTGACCAAAAGAACACCCTGAGACATTCTAGACATAGAGTTGACTGATATATTTTGTCAAAATCTAACTAAAGAAATGGAAAAATAACTTCATCTTAAAAATGTTTAGATGACATCAAGGAAGTGATAGAGAAGTGATTTAGAATTGAAAAATCCTTATTGTTGATGGAACTATCAAGATAAACAACATGGTAAAGATTATAAGAAAAGTTTCAATTCAAACAAGAACAAGATGCCTTTTTGGGCTATAAACAAGAATGTGGTCAATGATGGAGTTGTTGATGCAAAAATGGTTAAAGCTTTACAACCCATGTACAATCTTAAAGGACCATCTTCAAATAAAGGAAAAATGCCTCAAAAGAATTTACTCAGAATTTTACACCATTCGTACAATCAATTGAGTCAGCATTGTTCAATGAACTTCTTGAACATGATCTCATAATACTATGAAAAATAAGAGAATATAATCCACAAGTTAAACCTCCATGGTGGAATGAGGATCATTTTTTTTAATGCCTTCGACATAAGTGTCACAGTACTAATAGTTGTAATTGACTTTAAAATATAATACAAGATCTTATTGATGATGGTAAAATTACAGTTGGACATACTCCTACTAGTAATTTTGATTGTGAGTTATTCAAATATCCCTTCCCTAAGCATGAAAAAGATAAAGGAAAAGCCACTAAATATAGTTCTAGTGTAAATTATACCAACACTCAATATGATTATTGTATAAACCATATCAGTGAAACTGACATATCAATGAAGATGACAATCATGTGAACACCCTTCATTATAAAAGGTAAAGATCCTGGATGCAATGTCACTACATGTAGAGGTATGATTACCCTTCATAGCCCTACCTCTAAAATAGATGTCCCAACTTCATGATACAGCCTTATAGAGTAGTTAGGGAAAATACCCACACAAATTTCTATACTTAAGCTTTCATGTGTATCTCTCAAACATAAATCTATCCTTTATAAAAAAATTCCAATACTACTATACCTACTGACCTGTGTGTAGATCAATTCCAAGCTATGGTGGGACATATTACCTCCCATAATACCCTCACTTTTATAGAATATGATGACTCTTCCATAGAACAACCCCATAATGCACCTCTATGCACCAAATCTTTCATTCATAAAGTTAAGATCAAACGAGTATTAATAGATGGACGAGAAAGTCTCAATATTTGCACCTTGAAAGTGATCATAGAACTAGGATTTTATGAGAATGCAATAGATCTGAAAAATAAAATCACCATAAAATCATATGATGAGGAAGAACATTCATCTAAAGGATCTATTACAATGTCAATCAGATTTGGACCTATGGTGAAGGATGTGGTTTTCCAAGTCCTAGACCCACCTTTAACTTATAATATATTCTTTAGAAGATCATCGATTCACACAATGCAAGAAGTCCCCTCTACATACCGTTAATGTATCAAATTTGCACATAACGGTTTTGAGATAACCATACTAGGATATCCAAACCCCTTTATGTACTACAATAATTTATATCCTAAGATAGAATCCACAATACCAAGTAATCATGAAGAACCTCCTTCTCGAGCATATGTTCATCATGAATCGCTAAAAGTATCCACTTCTGAATCTAATGAGGCTAAAGTCAAAATAATATTGAAAGAACAAGGATTTAGAGAACATTCCATGAATCATGCATTTTGCATTAGAAATTTAACTTTGTCTCCCTGGTCTGAGGGAAAATCGTAAATGACTGAAACCACATCAAATACCAATATTATGGTCTACAAACAAACTATTTTCAAAAATTGGGGAGCACTCTATGATGATATGGAAGAATAATATCTCTTTGGTTTTTTATACAAAGATGAGGATACATAAAAAGACAAAATTGAAAAACCAGAGGTTAAGATGCTAGATAAAAAGTATGGGAAAGGATTTAAAATAATGGAATGGTATGGATATGATGGTCATAGTCCTATGGGCTTACAAAAGAAAGATATCCTTGAGCCCATACAACCTAATGATGGATGTAGAGTTCCTGGATTAGGTTATAACACGCAAAAAGGTTAGACCTCGAGTACTAAGAGCAATTTGGATGAGGTATGGGAGTACTCTAACATGACATAGGTTGAAGAGGAAGGTACCATCAATGACCTTTATGATTTAATTGACATTCATGAATATGAGTACGTATTTACCCTTGAAACAATACATAGCATTAATTCTAATGTTGATACTTTACCCTTTGTCCACCCTCAACTTATTGAGAGGGATCAACAAGTACCACAACAATTGGATACCTTCCAAAATGATAAGGATGTACTAAATTTTCTCAAAGAAGAAAGTGATAAACCTCGCGCAAGGACCATAGAATTGGAATTTCTATCAACTTTAATGGTGTGACATACTTTGGAGAGGGTGTCAAGCCTTTGAGTCACAAAATTATAGAAAATATAAAAGATCTTCTGGTGAAAAACTATTGTGTGGCTTCTAGACTCAAAAAAAACTAAAAATAAAGAACATATCCAAAGGTGAAAACCTCTCTAAGGCACCGGAGGATGGAAGGCTTGACACACTTCCTCAACCATATTATCATGAAAAATAATCCATGTTGGAGGAGAAAAAAATGACAACAATCTTGGAACAAAAAACAAACACAAAATTATACATCTAGCTTAATCATTGACATCTAAAGTTCAAGAGAGGGATTTATAAAATTTTCCAAGGAAAGACAAGTCGATTTTATTTTTCCTATGCAAATATGTTAGGACTTGATCCTAAATTGGTTATGCATAGCTTTTCTTTAACACCAAGGACAAAACCTATCAAACAGAAATTGAGAAAAATTCACATGTAAGTGGAACTATTGATGAAGGAAAAGTTTAAAAAGTTGCTAGATATTTTATTTATAAGGCCTATTGATTATGTAGAGTGGATTTCCAGCCTAGTACTAGCTTCAAAACCTTATGGGAGTTTTTGTGTTTATACAGATTTTAGAGATCTTAACAAAGCTTGTCCCAAAGATGATTCTCCACTTCCAAATTATATTGATATAATAATGGATTTAACAACATGACATGAGATTATTTCCCTTATGGATGGTTTCTTAAGTTATAAATAGATCAAAATTACTCCTGAATATCAAGTCAAGACAACATTCACTTGTCCTTGGGGAAATTTTTGTTGGAGCATCATACCCTTTGGGTTGAAAAATGTCGGGATCACCTACCAACAAGCTATGACTATTATTGTTTATGATATGATGTACACCTACTTAGAAGACTATGTGGATGATGTGTTGGGAAAGTCTTACACAAGAGCTAGATATTTGGAAATATTGGATAAAATATTCACACGACTGGAAGCTTGTATGATACATTACTTTTGCCAAAGGATTTGAATCCAATATTGCTAAAGTTAAATTGATACGATAAATACCACCACAAAAGAATATTCATTAGCTAAGATTTGTGCAAGGGAAACTACAATATATTTTCCACTTTATAGCACTATTAATTAGTAGGGAAACTACAATCTATTTTCCACTTTTTAGTGCACTATTAGCACTATGTGGACTATTTGTTGGGAAAGTCTTATACAAGAGCTAGACATTTGGGAATATTGGATAAAATATTCACATGAATGGAAGCCCCTAGGATACATTACTTTTGCCAAAGGATTTGAATCCAATCTTGCTAAATTTAAATCTATACGATAAATACCACCACCAAATAATATACATTAGCTAAGATCTGTGCAAGGAAAACTACAATCTATTTTCCACTTTATAGCACTATTAGCAAATAAATTCCATCCCTTTCAACCAAAGTAACATAAAAATGGTCCATTTAGATGGGATGACAAGTGTAAACAATATTTCCAAAAGATCAAAGAATGATTGATGTCGCCACTAGTTTTAATACCTCCTATGGGTGGAAATCCCCTACTCCTTTACATATCAGAAGCTACCATGACACTAGGGGAACTTTTAGCACAACATTACATAGATGGGAAAAAAATAGACTATCTGTTATATCAGTCATTCTCTAGTGGGCTATGAATTGAACAATACTTCTATTGAAAAAGCATGTCTTGCATATCCATTACTTTTAAAAGAGAATGGTGGATGACTTTAAAGCATATTGCATATCCATTACTTTTAAAAAAATCCTAGAGACAATAATAAAGTAGTTGATGCCATGGATACAACAGAAACACTTGTAGAAATACGAAGTAACACCTTATAGTAGTTCTTGGTGGAGCCACTCTTGGAACCTACCTATAACTATCCCCAATCTAAAATGATATGTCTTATTGTTGGTCCTAACTCCTAATGGTATGGAAACCTATAAGATTGTTTATGAGAAAATATTTCACCATCTAACCTTTTCAATAACTCTTGTAAAACCTTTATACATCAAGCTTCGTGCTATGGAATTTTAGTTGATACCTTATATCACCAGGGCCTTGATGGTACCTTACTTAGATGTCTTGAGTGTAACGGGGCCAACACTTCCTTATGAGATGTGCACAAGGGTATATGTGAGGCACATTCTAGAAATCATATGCTAGCTATAAAAAAAATGTACACTAGTTACTAATGGCCTACCATGGAAAAAGATGCCTAGCAATTTTTCAAGAAATGCAAGCAATGTCAAATACATGGAGACTTAATATATACACCTACCCAAAAATTATAGCCACTCACAACTCCTTGACCCTTTTTTCAATGGGGACTTGACATTGTAGGAAAAATTCATCCACCTTCTTTCAATGGTCATAAATTCATTATCACTATGATAGAATATTTTACAAAATGGATTGAATTAGTTCCATTAACAAATCTCACCGACAAACAAATTTCTACCTTTATCCTCAACTATATCATCTATCAATATGGTCTTCTATTTTCTATCATCACAAATAATGGTCGACCCTTCAAAAGAAGGAGGCCTATGAGCTCTATGAAAAATTTCATATTCAACATTGATTTCAAAGCCTTATTACCCTCAAGGTAACACTCAAGTTGAGGCCTTTAATAAAAATATCTTGAAAATTCTCAAAAAGATAGTCAATGATGTTGGTCATGATTGGCATATCCAATTGAAACTTGTCTTATGGGCTTATTGCACAATCTTCCACAGTCCTATAGGTGTAACCCCATATGCCCTAGTTTATGGTTCAAAAGCTATCATAACTATCGAGGTCAAGTTACCATCTCTACAAGTCTCTTTTCACAATTTGATCAATGATGAAGACTACAAGGTCTCCAACTTGCATGGATTAAGATTGCTTGATGATCATAGATAAACTACTTTTAATCACCTCAAGACATACCAGTAGTGAATGTGTAGAAGTTATAATCACCAAGTTAAACCAAAAGAATTTGAAATTGGTGATCTTTTTCCATGGGAAAATTCAAAGAACTAGCAAGATAGAGAAAAAAGTACAAGTTTGAACACAATTGAATTGGTTCATTTATCATTACTACTTCATATGGCTCAGGTGCATACCAGCTGGTTACTCCATAAGTTGAATCACTAGAAGATCCAATCAATAGCATTCACCTTTGCAGGTTTTACACTTGAGCATTTTAGGGAAGTTCTTTTTAAAAGTCCTAAAAAAAATACAAATAATAATAATAATAAGTCGTACAAAAATAAAAAAGAAACCATAAATACTCCCAAAAAAAAAGAAAAGAAAAAAGGAAAAATCAAAAGCAATAAAAATTTCATCCTCTGGTGAAAACCACTTTGGTGGCGCCTTGGATAAGTACTATGGTGAAAACTGGGAAACCTACATAGTGTGTAATGACTTCCCTCCTTCCTTCTAGATTCTACTTGGTATTTCATCTCGCATCCATTTTCCTTTTGCATTATAATAACATTTCCACCCTCTCCATATCTTGTGGGTTATTTCAATTTTCTTTCTTACCTACAAATATTTTCTCTGCATAATAAACTAATCATGTTCTTCACTAGGGAAATTTCCTTGACTTTAGTAGTGGGTTGGGATGTTTGGCATCTCACAATCAAAGGAACTATAACTTTTTGTTTGTCTTCTCACTCACAAACCATAATAAAGTCTCACTTAGACCATCAACCTTATCACTTCACCTTTCTTTGCAATAAAACCATTCAATTCGTAAATGAATTACACTTTAGACAAACATGCAGTTTTGGACTTCAACAAAATCATGGCAAAACAACACTAAATTTGAGAAAACATAAAAACATCCTATCAAGGTATCAAATCCAAACATATCACTAGTGATAATGATCATTTCAACATGACACATAATGCTTGATTTTTTTCTTTGGGTCTTTTATTTATTTATTTATTTTATCTTTGGTGACATGCCTTTTAGCTTATCAAGGATGTCTCTAACTAGAGATTTTATCTCTAGGATGTCTTTGAAAAGAAAGGTGGGGATGGGCCATGTTCACTTGCTTGTTTCTTGTGCATTTTTATTTAGTAATATGATTACTCATCTTAGGACATGATTTTCTAAGGTCATCAAGGACATATGAGTCTCATGTGAGTTGGGGCATTCCTTAACTTATGATGTGTCTTTCTTCACAAAATGGTTATGTTGATCCATTTCAATCTTTCCCACGTCCAGATGAGTTCATCTCATTTCTATAATAAGGTCACTAATGATATAAGCACTTTAAAGAACGAATCTCACCACCTTCATATATCTTTCTTCTCATCCTCTCATTTCGCCCTTCATCGAGCATTTCCTTCATTTCATTTCTCTCATCTATTTTCTTCCTTTCATTTCCTTTATCAATCAATCTCATTCATCACTTTTATATCTCTTGTTCATCAACTATTTATTTCATCATCTTCCCATCATTCTCATTCTTCTTCCTCATCTTAGAGATCAATAACTTGTTTTATCCAACTAATGGATGCCTCTTAATTTCAATTTCAAATCAATCAACTTACTTCTTAACCTGTGATCCCATCATCCCTTGATCAACCAATCAATCATTGCACCAAATTCCCTTGCACTAGCATCAATCTCAATCAGCTTAACTAGCTTATTAGCTTGGCTTTACTAATTAGTTCCATCAATTGTTCAGTTATGCTTATCCATACCACATTTTCATCAAATGTGCATCTCGACTTAATCACTTATGCTATGCCATTCATCAAATCTTTTCCTTGTGATCTATCAAGAGATCAATCTTATCACACTTTGTTTGATCAATCTCTTCAGGGGGCATATCTTATTTATAATCATCCTTACTAGGATATCCTTGGGGAATTTATCAGTTAATCAATTTTTCCTTTGAAACAACATGACATGTTACATATGTATTTGGTGAGTATATCAAAATATCTAAGAAGCTTGGATGAATAATAGATGAATAATGTAATACTTTAAGACACAGATCATGGCGATGATGCATTCCCAACCAGACTATTTGAATGCATATCCGTAGATTTTCTGGCCTGGCTCCTTTGGTGCTGCTGGCAGAGGGGCTCATGGGCCTTCTGCGGTTTTGGGGAAGGGGCACCGTGCTCCTAGGGGGTTGGCCTCTCCAGTGTTGTGTTCTTCTTAGGCCATTGGTTGTGGAGCCCTATGCTACATGTTTATCCCATTTCCTCCTCTATGTCTCCAGTTGTGGATGCTTTTAGGGCTTCCGGTTAGCAGCACCCTCTCATGGTAGGCTCTTTTGCCAAGGTTTTTACCAAGGCTTCGAATAGGCATAGGGTTTCTTTTGGAAGTGAATCTTCCACCACTCTGATTCATGTCATTGGTTCTCTTTCTATCAAGATTTTTTTTATTGTTGAAGGGGATTTGGAAAATAGTATTGAGATCTTTAAGTCTCATGGACTGATATGTTGTTTTCAAGGTTTCTGGCCCAATTTCCCCCAACTACATGATTGGGTGTCTTGAAGATAGGAACCAATATTATCAGATAATGTTCATATTTTACCTTTATCAAAAGGGTTTTTTGTAGCCAAATTTGATAGTGATAAGGTCAGAACTAAGATCCCGTGCAAATATTTCTTCAGCTGGGAGTAGGACAAGTTTATGCTTATGGTTAAGCCCTGGCACTCCGATTTCAATCCTTCCTCTGAATTCTTTAGTAAGATCCCTATTTGGGTTAGGCTCCCTAATCTCCCCCTTCATCTATGGCATGATTCTATCCTTGAGGAAGTGGGTAAGGATTTGGAGGAGTTCTTGATAATGGATCATGATTCTTCTAATATTTATCATTTTACTTTTGCCCACATTTTGGTAGATCTTGATACTACGTAAGGTCTTCTAGCTGAAATAAAAATTGAATCATCCTTGGGATCTTGGATCCAACAAATTGACTATGAGGGTATTCCTTTTAGGTGTAGAAAATATTTTAAAGTTGGTCATATTTCTGCTCACTATGGCTTTGATATTAAGAAGAATAAATCCTCTCATTCTTGGTGGAAGGGTTTTTCCATCCACCATTATACAATTTTGAAAGACTTCTCTCAACATGAGAAGGAGGTGGCTCTTTTTTTGGGATTGCAATTGCCTACTATGGAGGTGGAAGTCTCATACCCTGTTCTACCTCTTGATGATCATGTTGGGCTTGCTGAGGCTGCTGGTTTTGGTCCTTCTTTTGTTTCTAGACCTATTCTTCCTTCGTTGGTTGATGTCAGGCTCTCTATTGGGAGTTATGTGGTTGCTACTTCTACCGACTTTGTTGCTGTTTTGGTTGCTAAGGGTTCTAGTTATCCTATCCCACTTGGTATGACCATTTCTAACCCTATGCTCGATGTTTCACTGGCTGGTTCAACACCTTTTCTAGGTGCTAGATCTTTTGTATTGGATTCGTTGTGCTGGCAGGATGAGGCTGCTAGAGTTGAAGAAGGTTGGATCATAGTTAAAGCTAAACATTCAAAGATATCCTCCTCTTCTTTTGACATGATGCTTCGGTCCCATAAGAAGGGGTCTAATGGATAGTTTGTATAGTAGTTAGGGTTTTTCTACTTTGGACTGTTGTTCCTCAATGTCTTTTCTTGGCAGTTTTCTTTGTTAGGTGTATGGGGTTTCTGGCCTTTTGTTTTGGCTAGTTTGTTTCATTTTGAGAGCTCTTAATGTTCTATTTTTATTTTTCTCTTTGTTAAGGGTTTCGGGGCCCCTTCAAAACTTGTCTTTACCTTAATAAAAAACATGACATGTTGCATTGTCTTGAAGAGGGGCAGAATATAGACACATAAAAATGTCCTTATTACTAATCATATTTCTTCTAGTAGTTAAATAACTATTATGGTCTATTTAATTGATTCATTAATATTTTCCTCTATTGATAAATTTAATCCTCCTAATCTACCTAAATCAATAAAGCCTTTTCATATAAACTCATACACATTCTCTATTTCCTAAACTCATTTTATTTATATCCTTCTAACCCCACCATTTGCATTCACTTATAAATGTGGGATAAATACTTGTCTCCAACTACCGCCAGCTACCTTCTTTATCCCAAATTTCTCCTACAACTTTTTCTCCCATATGAGGACAGTTATAAATGTATTTTACCCTCATTTTCTTAGGCCTCGTGATCTTTAAATCTCTCTGGCTTCTTGTATTTTGAACATTGTGAGATCATTTTACATAATTGCATTTTTTATAATTATTTAGATTAATATTTTAATCCATTCTTCATAGCCTCTTGTACATGATGCTCTAAGAGAAAACATAATTTAGACTCGAGATCTTGTAAATATGAGGGCAATGGAGTTAGATTTGAATGCCTTTATTTTATTTATTTAATATTGTTTTACAATTGTATTCAATGATAGGACTCCATTGTTATGACGTTGGGATGAATAGATCTTAGATATTATTCTATATTTCCGTCATCATACAAGTTGTACCATTCCTAGCCAGTAGTACCCTTTCTTGAAGAGCCACATGAGGTTTCTAGGGTAGTCATTGGGGTTTGTAAGAGCTAGAATCTGCATTTATAGGCACACTTTGCTTCTATGTGAAATTTCAAGACTTAACTATCCTTTTTGGGAATATTTTAGCACTACTAAAATGCATATTTTATGAGTAGCTCTAATTATTTTTTGGTTGCATTTTGTGGGTAATTGGGATTTAGATATGTTATGTCATTTTATGATCTAGATTTATCATTATATTTGAGAAATGTTGCAAAATCAGATCAAGAATAAAATCTGAAATTTTCAAGTGTGTAATTTCTAAGTATCATCTAGTTTTCTTGTATTACAAGTGTTGCAATCTTTCATATTTATCTGCACTATAACTGTCATTGAAGCATTGCAAAAATAATTCACAACACATTCCAAAACTAAAAAATCCAGAGCACAAATAGAGCTGCATATTACATCACTTCACCTCCTATGTAAGACTTGTATCCTACAAGGGAATTTAAATCCCTCTCCCATACTACTTTGCCTCCATTTCCTCTTGTTGGTGATTTTATTGTTAACATCAACATAACATTATTTTGTGGATATTAATAAGAGTGATCTTTATTCCTAATAAATATATGAATAATAAATAGTTCTAACATCAATATAGCTAAATTGAAAACACAAATTCTTCATTTAGATTCAATAACAATCAAGTTATATCACAATAGAACATAATGAGTTCTACAAGTTGCAAGCCAAATAATATGAAAATCTGAATTATTTATTATGAAAACTATATGTCACCCACATGATGTTCCCGTCCTTAAGATGATATCATCATGATAGCTCTATTAAGTACTTTTGTGATAAAGGAATGCCAGACCTTGAGCACCTACAACTAGATAGTAGGAAATAGAAGTACAAGTGTATATATATTAGTAGGAGAATATGTTTGAAAAACTATAGTCTTATGAATAAGATGGTTTTCCTAATTGCATTAGGAGGAATAAGGATCAGTCCAAAGGATAATAAGCAACATGTAAATCATACCAAGTATGCAACTTCATTGTCATCAGTTCGTTCAAGACGACATCATGCACTTTATATTTTGTAGATTTATTTGTCTTAAATTGTAAGGGGCGAACAATATGGCATCTCAGAGTATTCATCAAATAAAGAGCATATTAGAGAACACTTATGACATACTATCATGAGAAGATCGATTACTTATATCACAAAGAATTGTTGGCAATGGAACAGTGGTCATTGAGATCATCAAATAGATTTTCAACTAAGCATCAACTAGTTGTATGGTGTTCATAACAATAAATCGGGTATCAAGAGACCAATAAAGAACAACAACAATGTCAACTAAAGGATGAGGAGAGTCCATGTCAACCATCAAGAAGTAGACAAACGCATATATGTAATGTTGCCAAGTATCAAAGGATATTGTCGATAGAAGCATTACCAGTGAAGATCATCGAGTAGCAATAACAACAATCTGTCATCCACATTTCGAAGATAATCATAATCATAATCGACAAAGACATGTGCCGATAACGATAGGAGATAATGCCTGGATTGATATCTTATTGCCATTAGTCGATATCATAAGAAGAAACACATTTATCAATATGCATAACAGTGAATGCCTTCGATGACTAGATAATCTATTAATGATTATGATTAAATTATAGGATATCAACTATTGATTGCAATACTGATTAAGGGGAGAAATATATATCAATTAGACAAGAATATCGACCTAGTATAAGAGAAGTCATATCGATGCATTTAAGGATTAGTCGTGTGGGTATCCATAATCAATCAAAGAATAATAATCGATTAGGCTTAATATTAATCCTCCACTAATCAGTACTTACTGAAGGGTGTTAATCATTGATCATACTACCAATTAATGAAGAGCGATTATCCTTGAAGAGACATGATGCAAGGCTGTAATCCATAATGAAATAACAACGATTAAGTAGAGGATACTAATTGGTATTCATAAGGAAGGCATGCTAACCAATATGGATTAAGACAGCGATTAGAAGGATGAATGGAAAGGTGTGATTAGTAATCATTATGAAGAGAGGAAATTACCAAAGACATGAGACATGTCTTATCCAATGTGATTCCTCATTCCAAAATGCAAATATAAGAGACATTTCTACTATTCAACTTAGTATTGTTTTAGAAACTTATAACTCTTTGATCCTTAATTAGATTGTTAAAGTTTTTAGGATCATTGTAAATATAATAGCACAGTTCAATTGTATGTGTTTTCCAAATGCAACAATCTCTTGCATTTATATTGAGAATGAGCCAAGAAGAGACATGTCTCTTGAAAGGACATGTCTATTCATTATTATGTAATTAATATAATGACAATTATATATATATATATATATATATATATATATATATATATATATATATATATATATATATATATATATATATTCACTAGTATTGACTCATAGTGTTTATTCAATTCAAGCTACAAAACATCAGCACTTCTTCTTAGCCAGGGAAGATTAAACACATGATTAGGATTAGAAGATATCATTTACCATGATATCAAAGATATGGTTTGACTAGGAATATCAAGTTGCATGATATTCACCATAACTCATATATTCATAAGAATATCATCTCATGATATTGACAGTATTGGCCATAGAATATCAAGTCGGATGACACTAGTACATTTGACCTCATTTTTCTACCAAAATTTTTGACCATCAATTATAAAAGTTTAGGTTGGTCGGATTATAGAAGAAAAACTTTCTTTTTTTTAATCCATGCCCGTGTTGGTCGAAAGTTTACCAATACCATGTAGGTTGAAATTTTGACTAACACGGGATAAGTTTAAAAAGAAAAAAAAAATCATATCTCATTTCATTATTTGGTTTTGACTTGGAACACACGAAGGAGGAGCGCCTATGAGGGTTTTAACTGTTATTTGGTGAGAGTTTTAGGAGGACCACCTGCGAGGGTTGCCACTGTTATTTGGTGTAAAAGGAGGACCACCTGCAAGGGTTGCCACTGTTATTTGGTGTAAAAGGAGGACCACCTGCGACGGTTGCCACTATTATTTTGGTGTAAAAGGAGCACCGTCTGTGAGGGTTGCCACTGTTATTTGGTGTAAAAGGAGGACCGCCTGTAAGGATTTCCTTACTCTGCATTTATCTGGCATTGTTTTATGCTTCTATGCTATTGGTACTTGTTGGTTATCTACTTAGGGCCTTTGAGCAATGTGCCAGGGCATCATGTATTGTGTATTTGCTGGCACATTTTTTATCGTTGTATAAGTGTTTGAGATTTTGATCTTTGTTTCTATACATTTGATTCAAACTTAGTGACTCGGCAAAAACTTGCAAAACCCTAAATTTTTGAATGCTAAACCTAAAGCACAAAAAAACCCCCCCATTTTTTTACAAACAACTTTAAAACCTAAAGTAGACTATGGGTTGATGTGAGAATTTCATAGCACAAATAGAGGAATCTCTTGTGAGAATCCTCCAAGTTGGGTCTAAGAAGACTGCATCATAGGAAAAATCCATTGAGAAGCCTTTCCAATTAATAAAGCTTTTCCTCACCTTCTTCGATGATTGCTCTCAATTACTTTGGTTCTACCAAATCAAAAGCAAGCATGAAGTGTTTTTGACATTCAAAAATTTCAAATATCTTTGATCAAGCAAGGGAAGCAAGTATGTCAACAAAGAGTTTCAACAATTGCTTACGAATCACCGCATCATGTTACAATGTAAAATTTGATACATTTCACAATTTAATAATGAGAGGGAAATACAATCAAATTTGTTTCTATAGGATTCCTACATACAAAATCCCCAAATTGTCCTCTAAACCCTCCTTAAACTAGGGCCTACTCAATGTATGCCTTTTCAACCCAATATCAACCAAAAAATGTTGGTTCACCATATATCCAACATATACTAACTATTTCAACCGTTAAAAGGTACCCTCCTTATGGTAGATTATCTACTGCAATACATTAGCCTCCAATTTTGGTGTTCCTTCAACCAATATGCATATTGTGATCACCAAACTTCAACACTCCTCTAAAATTTAAGATTATTTTCATATCATATATGTTACAACATGATCATTACATGAGTACCAATTCTTTACATCCATGGAATGATCATGTGATCATCATGAAACTCAAAACAGTTAAGGAAAAACTCAGATTTAATACGATGTTAGCAAATTTAGAGAAAAAATAGTCTACAATAGTTTCTTAAATCATGTAAATTGTTTTCATTGACACTTATTAATGTTCATTAACCATTCAAGATTTATGAAATATAGAAAATCAAACTACCATAAGGAAATTTTCATAAATTGGTTACTTTTATTGTTTCCAAACAACACAGTTTGTACAAAATGCTTCCTCCTATGTACTGTTCTTTTCTTATGTCGTGACCAAGCTATATAAGGTGTATGAAAACTTTTCCAACCAATTTCAATCAATTCCCTTTGTTTACAAATGCATTTAAGCCTTTCAACAAGCTTTCCCTTCTAATTAACACTAGTCATTAGGATTTAAATATTTGAATTTTTTAAACTATATTCAAATAAACTCCTATAGACCTATAACTTTAGCATGGGTCATTTTCTGACCTTATTACATCATCAAAATCTCTAAAATCCTAACTAACCAACCTATGCATCATGTTTCCCTATTACATGAATTTGGTCCTATGGTCCTTACCAGGACCATTAGGACATTTTCCAATATTTACTAGAAGAAAGCACAATGCCATTATGTAAATAGCTAGATGCATAATTCATGTCAAGTATGTGGATGTTAAGTTCCAAGGAGAAGTGGCTGCCTATGTCATACACATCATCAACTAAATAGTAAATAGTGACTTGATTTCTCAAAGGGTGTACTCCATATGAAGGTTTGATGAAAGAAAAATCAAATATTTCTCATCTCTCAGGGCCCGTTTAGTAGCGGGAATTAGAGTGGAATTGGCATTTGCTATTTCTGATTTCGTAGAATCCTCAATTTGGGAGTGCAATATGAAAATAGAATGCGAATATGTAAATGCTCATTTTGTCCAAAATGAGCATTTACATCTTCCACCTGAAAAGGTGGAATTGGAATTTGAATTGGGGGCAAAGCAAATTTTTAAATTTTTCATGTCTACACTTAATTTTTTATTTTTTTATTTGTGTGGGGAGGGATTTAATTTATTTTTTATTTGTTTGGGTAGTTTGTAACTTTGTTATTTATTCGAATTTTTTTGAAAAAAAATTCAAATTTTTTGCCGAATTTTTTTGTTGATTTTTTTTTCAAATTTTTTTTTTTAAAATTGATTTTTTATTTTTTTGAATTTTTTCTCGAATTTATTTTCCAAATTTTTTGTCAAATTTTTTTTTGAATTTTGGTTGCGATCAGCCACCAACTTTGGCTACCTAAAACGGTCTGCCATTCCATTTTAAATTCAATTCCATTAATAAAAATGAATTATTAAATTCAAAAATATTAAAACAATTCAAAAAATTAAAAAGTATATCATACGCAAATTCCATTTCCAGTTTCAAAAAGTGGAACCAAACGGTCTAAAAATAATTTGGAAATAAAAAACTGGATTATCAAATCCATGATTTGACCATTTCCAACATTGATCAAATCCAACATTTTCTAATTCTCGCTACCAAATGGGCCCTTAGTGTTTGGATATGATGCCTAGGCATACATTCCTTATAAAATTCATCACAAGCTAGCATCTAAGTTGGAAGTGCATTCCATCAAATAGAATGACGATTCCAAGGACTATCATTTATATAATTATTCATCCAAGTAATCTTTATAAAGAGAGATGTCTTCCATGACAATATCTCTCTTATACTTCCACCAGGCCACTTCCATATTTGCTTTCACTTAAGAATTCTTACACTTATGTGACTTTGTCCCTGTTCCATCCCTTGCTTTCAATAGATGCTCCTACCACTCAACTTTGATCATCTTTCCCTATACTCCCAGTTATGTAGATGGCATCTACAATACCCAATTTGTACTTCCAAAAGATGTTTACTCTAGCAAAGATTCTTGAGGTGATCAATGAGACAGATCCACAGTCCACCACATTCCATAAGATCAAATGATTGGGAAGCATTTGTTTGGCATTGTTTTATGCTTCTATGCTATTGGTACTTGTTGGTTACCTACTTAGGGCCCGTGAGCAATGTGTCAGGGCATCATGTATTGTGTATTTGCTGGCACATTTTTTATCACTGTATAAGTGTTTGAGATTTTGATCTCTATTTATATACATTGTTGCTATTACATTCATGAGGTACTTATTATGTTCTTCACATTACATGAAGCTAGGGAATCTTTATGTAATTATTCCACTTTCTAGTTTACATATAATTTTATCTTTTTCTAGAAAAAATTTGTTTAACTTATGATCACATTATTGAAAATTTATCTGCATCATCACACCTTTGAAAATTGATCTAATGGACTGGCAGCATGCTAAATATAAGTAAACGTGCTTATTCATGTGTTCACTAATACCTTCAAGTTACAATGAAACATCTTCCAACTCTTTTATCTTCTCATTAGATGCTTGTTTATGTCCAAAAAAAATCATTACTTCTAAACTATCCCAACTTGGTCTTTATACATGTTACTTAAAAAATTCAGCATACAATACAATAAGCATAAGTAGGAAAAGGTTGCATTTGTTTGTCTAATTAACACTACCTTGCAGGTTTTGTTAGTTTACATGTCCTTATTGCATTCATTCTAGATGTCATTATTGTACTCTAAGTATTGATTATCGTTCCAAAAAATTTTCAAAATTCATGAATAATCATTACATTGTACTTTCATACTGAATGTAGTATACAAATGTCCTTTCTTGTTTCATATTTCAATTCAATATTTAGAATACATTGCAGAATTGAAAAGAAGAAAGTTTGAAGTATGGAATAGGGGTCCCATGTATTGCCTTGTCTTGTCTTTGAGTCTGCTGGTTGTTTGTTAAGTCTGCATTCAGGTCTTCATCTTTAGGTCTCCATCTGCATCTAAGTTTTCTAGGTTTCCATCTGCATTGAAAGAAAGAGAAATGATTAGATCCTGATGGATCTAAGCAATACATGAGAATCAAATAACATACTATAGCAATCAAGTTTTCAATACTGCATCAATCTGGAAAATTAAATGAAATAAGGAAATGTACACTGACACTCACTACAAGGTAGTGTTAAAGGGACTTGTTTTTGACATGAAACCTTTTACTAGTAATGATCATTGTGGTGTATGTTGTCCTTTTTATTAACCAGGTATCTGAATCAAAGGGAATTAGTATGT
Source organism: Chamaecyparis obtusa (assembly GCA_027943335.1). Classification (NCBI taxonomy): domain Eukaryota; kingdom Viridiplantae; phylum Streptophyta; class Pinopsida; order Cupressales; family Cupressaceae; genus Chamaecyparis; species Chamaecyparis obtusa. Next base: position 1,077,455 of record BSBK01002629.1, on the reverse strand, counting down.
TTCCAAACTAAGAAACCTTTTTCAAAATAATGTATTTCATGTCATGATGTTATTTGAAAACTTAACAGATTATCTTGTAGTTAGCAACTATTGGTGCTCATATTCAGTTATTACCAAAGATACAAATCAAGCTGGTTTGGATACAAAAGAATGCTACAAGAAATGCCAACTTTCCAGTTTAAGATACAAAAGATGCTGCATAAATATTGGTACAGATGTGTCCTTACTGTCATTTTTCACATCATAATCATATTTGTTGTTGAATACAGAAGGGTGCTTCAAGTTTTAAAATCATAAAGTGTTTACAGTTTGTTTTTATTGAGTGTCACAAACCCGTGTTCGAACCTCATTAGTTAAACATTCTGATGTTTTTGGATGTCACAAGCCCGTGCTTGAACTTCATTAACAATAAATAAACATTTTCATCTTGTTGTGCTTATCATATTAAGGTACAGATTCAGTATCAATGTGAGTTATTTACAGTGGACAAAGCTATAGGATGCAAGCTGAGCATAAATGAAAAACATGTACAAACTGAAATAGAGCATGTGTAATCAACAGAGGAATATCATAAAGGACAGAGTACTTATCTGCTGTGGAAATAAGTGAATGTGTTGAGCATCTCTTAGTCATTATCACCTACTAAGGACTGTCAAGATTATGACCGTGTTAGTAACAGATTACATCTTTAACATTTTTCATTCATAACCTTGCAACTTTAGTAGGTTATCAATAGGTGTCTTCATGGTTTCCTGGAGTAACTCTTCAGCATGGTGGATCTCATCATGTATGAATTGTAAAGCAGAGAGTTCATCAACTCATCATGATTATAGTTGTTAATTACACAAGGTTTTATTCATGTCAACAAAAGAGAGTCAACAATTTGGGTGCTCTATGTTATCAACAGAATATGCTAAGGAAAAAATTGATGAAGTTACAGAATTGAGGTAATTCAAAATTCCTTGTATGTGAGAAATGTGTTGCCAGTACACACTCAGAATTATTACAAGTTTCATATACAGCAGAAGATGTCTTTTGTCTACCAATGATGGGTACAAGCTTAAAAGATAAGCAAAACTTCAGACATATCAATGTTCAGTGCTTATTGTTAATAAGTTCTTCTTATTTTCTAAAACTGTGCTCAATATTTTGGCATTTGAAACTAAAGAAAGAACAGTTATGACAACTTCATATAATGCCCAAAAGTTATATATTGATTTCCAGTTGTCAACAGGTATGAAGGAAGGTTTTCATTGATAAATTTAAAAACCCATAACCACTACTGGTTTGCAATATGAGCTCACGGTTTTTTATTGTCACAATAGCATAAATGATGTATTTACAGCTGTAATAAAAGTGTTTCAAACAATTTCAGGTTTATAATGTTTGAATCCATATATGGTTTGCAAAATGAACTAATAACACTGTAGCCTGAATTTGAAGTGTTCACAACAGCATATGTAAAGAATAGTTCAGCAAATAAAAACTGAATCTAAAGATATAATGCCAGTTCTAAATTATTGCCAGTCATTGACTATCAACAAAGTTTATTCTACAAATGGTGGTCATAAGTTCAATCAAAAGAGACAACAAAGTGTAAACAGCAGTGTGAGATTTCAGTCTCAATCTTCAGTAAAAGCCATGAGTCATGGTACATGTTCGCAGTTAATACAAACAATGGAAAAGAAACTCTCAAACATATCCTAGTTTATGCAAAGTAAGAGTTATAAGTTACACTTTGACTATTGATAGAAAATACAACTGTGAATATAAACTGTGACTACATAATCAAGGGAAATAACAATGATAAAAGCAATAGTTATACATGGAGAGCCCACATTTTTGCTGCATATTACGGTTTCATTGCATATTCATAGCAAAGATAAACAGTGAGTTCAGTAAATAACCTACGGTTTGATCAAGCTAGAGTTTGCCTCAATGTCGAGTTCCCTGTTTAGGTTGAGCTCTAGTACAATAAAAAGTGATCTCCAGTGCAACTGAAGTTTTGAATCCAGCAAGATCAAGTTTATTCACATTCATGCTGTCGAGCTTCTTCAACAGTTTTTGAACCCTCTTTTGTATATTAGGGTTTTCATTTTCCCCAAATTTGCTATGAAGAATGAGATAACACAAATGCCGAAATCAAATGAAGGTAATGAAATTTGGAGTCCGCCAAGCTACAAGAACCATTAATTTCTGTGCACCTGTCAGATACAGCAAGAACTTTGAAAATTGAAACATGCTACCTGTTACTCTCATCGATACATGTATTTGCAAGTGGATTGAGTCCTGTCGACTCTCCACTTTGTATGAGTTCATACTTAGATTTTTATCTAAGTTTGGAGTTTAGGTTTTTAGATTTATGTCTAAAGTTAATTTCTTTTAGAATTTTATTTTAATATTAATCTTGTTTAATATTAAAATAAATAATATTTTTGGCAATTATCATTTGTAAAAGGATTTAAGTCCTTTATATAAGCCAAAAATTTAGGAGAGGGCTTTTAGACTGAAATCTTTTAGGCTTAGTTTTGGCATATTATTGGGCACATTTTTGGGCCAAGATTGAGCATTTTCAAAGAGGTTTGATTTTCGGATTTGAGGGTACGCTAGCTTATAAAATTGATTTTTGAGAATCAATTAGGGGTTGCAGATTTTGGAGAGAGGGCATATAGTGAACATATTGTTCACAAGTAACTAACGGTCAATAGACTCTTCCAGTTAGTTGGTGGTTACAACTAGCCTTGAAGAGGCTTATTTGTGTTTGGATGTGTGTGTTAGAGGCAGAGAAGAGGGAGGACCAAGTTAATGATCGATTCCAGATCATAACAATGAATGTAAACTATTTTCAAGTAATGAAAACGTAAATTCATTAGTAATCTGCTAGTCACTGCCCATGAGGGTACGGTCTAACTATTCTATTGAAAAACATTTATTTTTATGGTTGATATGGTTTTAAATGATTGCTAGGGTATGGTGTTCATGTCATTGGAGTTATGAATAGTTTTGTGCAGGTTTGAAAGCATTTTTGGGTCCTCTGGATCTGACTAGTTGGTCGAAAGGAACAGTATTTCATTTTCTAATATGTTGTATAACACTAAAAAGGGTATCCAAATATATGACTATCTTCCTGAGTCTTCTGGGAAAGTCTGGCAAGAACCTTGTGAAATCAGTCTAGAAGGCTACTAGGAAACTAGGCTCATCAGGAGTGTGTACCTAGTTGTGGGTAAAGGATCTAGAATCCATTATTGTGTGGGTTAAAGAGTTTTGAAGACCTTTGTTTTGGTTTTTGGCTGCATAGCTCTGCATCACTAGGGATTTGATTGACATGACTAGCAAAAATAGCTTTGTTAAAATATCTATTCCTCTTGTGTGGGCATTCTATTTTTTGTACATTGCTGACCTAAAAGTGAGTGTGAACACTTCCCCTTGTGGATAAGGATATTGGTTTTGTGGTCAGCACCCTCATTTGTCAAGAAATTTTTTTCCTTATGTAGGCTATGAAAGTAATTCAAGGGTTTTCTTCTTTATTAAACATCTAGGGTACAGTCAGTTTAATAGTAATTTGACATTAAATATATGAAGGCTACTTTGTTTAACTTAGGGATGGAGATAATTTAATTTTAACTTTGGCTGTGTTAACAGAACTATGTTAACTTTATTTTGTAATTGTTTAACATGAGAGTGTAATACCTCAAAATTGGCACCTATTAATTTCAATCAATTTTGGTGCATTTCTTGAATTTCTGCATCTTCAAAGTCCTACTTTGCTAGGCAATTTTCTCTCTCCTACCTGACTTTATTTGACTTGATGTCAATTGCAAAAAACCCTAATTTGCATTAATCAAATGCTAAATTAATTCCTAAGTCTTTTGACTTTATTATCTAATTAATCCCTATGATAAATTAATTTAATTCTAAAGTCCTAAGTGCTTTAAATTAAATTAAAATCTACCCCCTTTAGCTAATACACATGAAAAGGGAATTAATAATTACTTGTTATTTGAATGGACACTCATTTTTGAATTAATAATTCAAGATATTCGAAAAGTCCCCTATGTGGCAATTTCCATTCTTTTAATTAAGTAATTCTTGCATATTTGTCTCAATTGGGAATGAAGAGTCAGGAGTTTCAAATCAAGAAACTCTTCATTCCTCTTCTGGCTTGGTCTATTTAATGAGCCTCTTTTTCTCATTCAAGGATGGCAATTTTGAGAGTAACTAAACTATAGCGATTTTTAGTCTCAATATTTTCAAGCTTTTACTTTGCAAATAGATTAATTGTTCATTTAGTTTAATATTGCATCTCATATATTAGATTAATTTGTTCACTGCTCTTAGATTAATATCATCTTTCTTTCAAGTAATTTAGATTAAATTGTATTTCATATCTCTTTCAAAAGCATTTCTAGATTAATTGCACTCATTTTAGTTCAATTTTAATTTTTGCATATCTTCGTAACTTTGGAAAATCCTCCATTGTGAGATTGGTCTATGGTTGTTGGCTCTCGTTCTGAGAGTAATTAAACACCCCGTCCACATAGGAGGCAACAAGTCACTTCACCATGGATTTCGGATTGAGTCACTCATACTCTTTCTCATATTTTGATCATGTGAGTAATGACCATGTTGCGTTTGTGCCTAATTTAGAGGTCACATTCAGACACACAGAGAATTTGTAGATTAATAGGAGTTCACAGATACTAGTGTGACATAGTTGCCCATCTATAACTAGTGAGATGCACATAACTCATGTACCTCATGCTAGTGTGCTTGGATACCTTATATACACTATTTTTCATTAGACTAGACATTATCCAAATAGTGAGTATTTATATAAAGTGTTGTAACACACAGGTGGTCCTCCTTTTACACCAATTAATAACAGTGACAACCCTCACAGGCGGTTGGATAATGTCTAGTCTAATCCAAGCACACTAGAATGAGGTACATGAGTTATGTTCATCTCACTAGATATAGATGGGCACTAATGCTCAATTGAATGATACGTTCCAATAAAAATGTGAACTCCTATTAATCTACAAACTCTCATAATAAACAACTACAAAATAAAGTCAACATAGTTCCTTTAACACAACCAAAGTTAAAATTAAATTATTTGAAAAAGGATTTGTGTTTTGAGTTAATTTGTTTATGTAAATCTGTTTCAGCAATCATTATCTTGATAAACTCTCTGTTTGGTTTCAACACCCATGTTAGTTTTGAAGTAAACAGTGGTATAATATCATTTGGGTTTTCTAAATTGTGGTAAAGTTTTGTGTTATACCCGTATGGATCAATGGCAAGTTTTTAGTCTCTATAACCTATGTGAATAGTTCTTGTTTATATCCCTAGCTATTTCATATTGGGCTTCATAAATATTGTTGATTTTTCATTAAAATCTTAAACCTCATTTTGAGTTCTATTGTCTGTGATTATATGTCAAATCCTAATTTGAGTAAGGTTTTTGTTTGGAGTATGGTTAAGATGCATAGTGTTAGTCTTTGAACTAATTGTAATGTAACCCTATGTCGGGTCATTGTTCAGTTTGTAAACCAGTGTTGTGTTTATGGAGGGTTTACTTAACAAGTTAACACATTGTGTAAGGGATGAAATCGTGACAGTTTCAGTATTATTATTTGAAAACAATAAATGTTCTTGAAGACCATTATTCAGACTTATTGGAGATAACAAAAGATATTGTTATGGTTATCTCAGAATAGAAAATGGTTATTATTTTGTTAAGGCATTCTTTTTTGAAAACTGCTTTGTGACAGTTAGACATGATATTCGGTTTTTGAAAAGGATTTATTTTCAGATCAAAGGTGAAAGACTATATAAATATATTATTCTTTTTCTCTCCATTGTAGAGAGTTGTACTGAAAAGAAATATCTTTCAAAAGATGAAAAGGAATGTATTGTTTTATAATTTATTATACTGCAATATTCAGTGCTCTGTTATTTACGTTAGTTCCATTAGTTGTGACTGGATGGGCATGGATTAAAAAAAAGAAAATTTTCCTTCTATAATCCGACCAGGTGTCCACACTCGTTCTACTGCTTGTCACCAACGGCATCCTGATCAGTGATTTCAACCAACACGGGCATGGATTAAAAAAAAAGAAGTTTTCCTTCTATAATCCGACCAACCTAAACCTTTTTAATTCATGGTCAAAATTTTTGGTAGAAAAATGAGGTCAAATGTACTTGTGTCCTATTTTAATTGAGTTGACTTCTTTCAACTTCTTTTAGAGTTGTCTCAAAATTAAATTCAATTCAATTCAAAAATTTCAATTTCACCTTGAGATAATTCCATTTGTTGCTGGGTCTAGCTCCCAGTATTGCTTGGTCAAATCTACATATTTTTCACCTGTGCATATACCTTCTCTAATCAACTCTGATATGCACAAGTGATGAACATTCATATTTTCATAAGCAGTACTTTGAGCTTTCCTGCAACACATACTATTGTGAAAATCATCACAAGTACATTTGTTGTAGGAAAGCTCACAGTACACATGTTTGGATGTCTGCATGTTTTTCACCTGTTCATATACCAAATGATGAATGCTCAATTGTTGTAATGGCAAAGCATTAGAACCGTCCATATACGTTCCCATAAAAATGTGAACTCCTATTAATCTACAAACTCTCATGTTAAACAACTACAAAATAAAGTCAACATAGTTCCTTTAACACAACCAAAGTTAAAATTAAATTATTCGAAAAAGGGTTTGTGTTTTGAGTTAATTGGTTTATGTAAATCTGTTTCGACAACCGTTATCTTGACAAACTCTCTGTTTGGTTTCAGCACCCATGTTAGTTTTGAAGTAAACAATGGTATAATATCATTCGGGTTTTCTAAATTGTGGTAAAGTTTTGTGTTATACCCATATGGATCAATGGCAAGGTTTTAGTCTCTATAACCTATGTGGATAGTTCTTGTTTATATCCAAACCATCACATGAATAGGAGTCAAGACATAAATTTTTGTTGGAGTGAGCTTGTAGAATCTGAAATTCATTAATTATTGGCTATTTTCATGGTAAGAGACTCCTTAGTATTCAACCCATTTGGGTAGAAACTTTGACTAATACTCTGTCGAAAAAAGGTGCAAAATGTACTAGTGTGATATTCACCAAGTACTCAAAATTTATAAAGATATGATCTCATGATATCCGGAGCATTGGCCACAGAATATCAAGTCGCATGATACTCACCAAGTACTCAAAATAATGTGAAAAGATGTATTACCTTAATGTAATATCAAAGTTTATAGCGATATCATCTCATGATATTAGGAGTAATGGCCACAAAATATCAAGTCACATGATATTCACCATGTACTCAGAGTACTAGCCTACCAACATCAAGTCTCATGATGTCCACCAGATACTCAACAAATATTTTAAATATCACCTCAATATGGTATCAAAGATATGGTCTGACCAAGAATATCAAGTCTCATGATATTCACCATAACTCAAAAAAAAATTTAGATATCACCTCAATATGATATCAAATATATGGTCTGACCAAAAATATCAAGTCTCGTGATATTCACCATAACACAAAAAATATTTTAGATATCACCTCAATATGATATCAGACATATGGTCTGACCAAGAATATCAAGTCTCATGAAATGTTCATAAAACAAACTATGAATAAAATGAAACCATCTTTTCAGAATACATATAAGCCATATTTTAAAAATAGTTCTACGTCATCTATTTGGAATGCATCTAAATGATTTTCTCCAAATTAGCAATCTTTTTAAAAACATTTATCGCCAATTCAGCCTACAGAGCAAATGGATTATAAAAGTATTAGCTTAATTAGTTGATTTGTTAGCGAGCAAGGAAAAATACTATCTCGTTGAAGGAATTGATTAACGTTGAAAAAACAATGCTTAATAACTAAGGCTATTAAACAAGCTCATATTCTATCTTCGATACCCTTTCTTTCTTTAAATTCAAAAGTAATTAGAGCCTAAGACTCCTCCGTTTAATGGGAGCTGGGATATCTAACAAAGATAGCACAAACTTTTTTATATTTCTATCAAAAATATGAATAATTTCATTGTCCCGAATTTTCTTATTGTCCATAACTCAAAAAATGTCCTATAAGTAATGTGCACATGTACCCTCAATAATACTTACCATAGGAACATTCCTATCATCTATCATGATGTGTTTCAGCCATCATAAGATGTCTATCACAATAGAAGATCATGGCCTATTTAAGGAACTCAATCCACCATGCAAGATATCATCTACCATGATCTGTTTCAGCCATCATAAGATGTCTGTCATGATAGAAGATCAAGTTGTTGTAAGATCGACACCTTCCAATAACTTTAAAAAATACAAGTGATAATCATTTGGAAGTCGTCACTTCCTCATGATTTACACAGGGCCCAAAAGGCATTCATGATTCCTAGTCATCTAACTGTTATAGTTTCTTGATCACTGGAGAATCCATCTCAGTATGGACTGCTCCCTCTGAATCAATACGACCAAGATTATCAAAAGTTGATTTAACCATATCCTCTATCTGCTCCCTTTGAAGCTCAAGTTCTTGTATCAACCTCTTGTCTTCTTTTGAAATGTCAAACTCCCTCTACATCTGGTCTTAATCATCAATTTGTTTGCAAGCATTAAGTTCTTTCTCCCTTGAATGCACTTTTCTTGTGCTTCTATTCTGAAGGTACGTCAGAGTGAGATTACAATTAGCTCACTAAACTATATCGGCCGAAAATACCAATGATAAAAGCATACAAGATTTTACTAACCAATAGTATAGCATGAATTACAAACTTAAAAAATTATGTGCATTAATAAAACATGGAATACTTATCTTTTATAAATTTCAAGTATTTCATTCTCTAAGGTGAGTCCATATAGAAAATATCATGCAAATTCACAGAATGGTATTGTCATTCTAAACATTACCAGAATTCTTCACATGACCTGTCTTGAATATCCAAAGGTTTTATACACTATGACAACCTTCAATCTGATCAAATCTCCCTTCAAGCAGTTAGGTTTTTAAAGAAGGAACCTCGCTCTTTTATTGTCCATATACATCAAATCAAAAAACACCTCAAATATTTGAAAGACATCTCCCCTTTGAATCATCTCCCCACTAAGGATGGTTCAAGTGGGAATGTAACATTGATTATTATTTCCCCCCACAATGTATAATTCTCACTCTTATATCATTGAAAAATGATTGTCTTCTTGTGAAATGACTTGATTGCTCCAAGAGAGGTGACACTCTAATTAATTATTTCTTTCTAGAAAGAGACACCCTTCGTAACAAATCTGCTACGATTCACTTGACCTTATTCTTTGCACTTGGTGTGGGCAAAAATCTACAACACAACTTCACTCACCAGATTTTGCATAGGCACATACACATTCAGTCATAGCTTTTGAACCCGACACTTTCTCGTCAATTGCGCTGATGAGATTCTTCTATTTATCACCAACATATCCAAAATTTAGAAAAATCCAACGATGTATTTGTGAGATATGGTCCCCATACTGAGACTATATTTTCTGAGACAGACACACATTCACCATCAACAAATTAACTACTCTCTTACATTTGCAACTTGGCTATGATACCATGTTAAGGTTTTTAGGATCATTGCAAATGTAATAGCACTGTTTGATTGTATGTGTTTTCCAAATGCAACAATCTCTTGCATTTATATTGAGAATGAGTCAAGAAGAGACATGTCCCAGACATGTCCCATGAAGGGACATGTCTATTCATTATTATGTAATTAATATAATGACAATATGTATATTCACTAGCATTGACTCATAGTGTTTATCCAACTGAAGCTATAAAACATCAACATAGATTTACTCATTTGAGAAAGTGCATGATTGACATATATCGGTTGCAAGCACATATTTACAAATCGGAGAAGGCACCAGTGATTCCAAATGAACAAAGCATATATCTAAAACAACATCAACCACATCGATGCAAGTTATTATATCAAAGATTAAACATAGCAACTATATCGCTATAGGCAATATCTCATATCATATATTACATGCATTAAGAGATTACATAAGAGCCAACACCTACATGTTGCTACAAGCAATATCATATCTCCTTGCATATTCATATTGTCATACTTGACATTGCAAAGATCCTAAGAGATCATTGCACTTAGTGCAATAATATCAATTTACTTATAGCATATATATTATTGTATATATTAGAAATAGCAAGTGATAATGTTCCTCCATTACATAGTTAAATTGCAAAGATTAGAAAGTGTAAGTTTGAGGAATTGAAGTAATTGTCCTCATATTCCAACATATCTTATAAGGGGACATTACACCCACATTGGCACTCCTTGATGTGGGCATTCCATTTTGCCCAATCAACTACTCATACAATTTACATTATTCTTCTTGGCACAACAATATCTACATCCACAAAATATTCACGAATACATGCATAGAATATAAGTACTCTACATAGTGGACAACACAAGGGAAGACAAAGGACAAATATATCCAAAAGGAATAATTGAAATCCCTAAAGAGTATGTTAACTTGGGGTGTGCCTCCATGGCGAGTTTGTTTGAAAATTTTATTGATAAAAGGCGAGAATAAGTCTTTTGAAAGTGACCCTTGGTTTTCTTTTTCCGAATGAAAAATCTCTTCATTAAGTTTTGGTCTTTTTACTTCAAATCCACATGGCAATGCCCATCACAACCCATATTTCGATTTAAAAATTCTACATGAGCGACTCCCAAAGAGAATCACAATTCTATCAAAAGGTTGGGAAAGGCTACACAAATAGATGGAATATATTGTGCTTCATTGTTGGTCGCATCATTAATAAAGGTAAAAGCAAGGGATCGATATAAAGCCTGACACAAGGAAGGCACCAAAGACCAAGGGCTTCCTAAAGCCAACAAAACCCACCACAGAGCTCACGGATAAAAATCACAAATTAAACAAACCCACCCAATTTACTATGATATATATAAAAACAAGACTACACAGGAGAGTGCTTTGGAACTTTGGAGAAATATATCCAAGAAACACAGCATGATCTCAACAAGGACACAGATCATAAGGATACTCAAAGGGTGTTACAAATTTTTAAAAATGCTGAACATTTCAGGATATAGACATTAAATAAAAATGGCGACCAACCATGTGGAGACAATGAAGAAGCATGAAAAATGTCATTGAGAATCAACAAAAGCTAAAAAAATGTCTCATCCTTGATGTATATTTGGTTGACCATAAAAGCAAACACCAATATCCCAAAATAAATAAGCAAAGTGACAACGGCCATCACAAAACTGCAATGCAAAAAAGAATGGAATTGATCTCAAGTTTTCAATCTTAACTGAAAGATGTTTCACCTCAAAAAGCCCTGTCACATTTAAGACAAGGAACATAGGAGGTAGGTCCTAGCTTACCCGCTAGCTGGCATAGAGGTAAGAAATTACATTACACGAAGTCATCTTTCAGTGTTTGTGTGGCACTTTCTAGACCACTATGCACTACGAAAGAGGATTATAGCATGCATTTATAGGAGAAAAGCAGTCATCTTTCAGTGTTTGTGTGGCACTTTCTAGACCGCTATGCACTACGAAAGAGGGTTATAGCATGCATTTATAGGTGAAAAGCGAAGTAAAACTTGCATGCACATGAAATCAAAATGTTTTTTATTTAACTCAAAGAACGTGGATGCATAGATCAAAAACAGGGATTGTACAAGCACTAGAAAAGCATCACATGCATATGAAAAAGCGAGGACAATGTTTACTTTTTTTGTTTGGATATAGTTTATTTTTCCTCTTTGTATGCACCCAGAGAGAGGTCCCTTCTCACTTGTTGCAGATTTTTTCACAATAATCTTAGGATGTTTACTTGAATATGCAATTATTGCCCTTTGTGAGTTTACTTGTATATGAATTACTATTTTCAAGATGTATATGCTGAACCTTAATCTCTTTTGTTGAGATAAAATTTATAAACCTTTTAAACCATATATTGGATAAAATACATTTGATGACCGTGGCAGTTCCTAAATGTGTGTTACCTTGAACCTAAATCTCCCTTGCATCACAAACAACAAAATCAATATCACCTCATAACATTCGTCCATTTAGATACAAAATCAAAAAATTTACTCCAATACAAAGGGATGGAAAGCTACTCAGGAAAAATCGGTACCAATCATTTCATAGCAATTGTACCAACAATGGATTTAGAAAGATACAATTCTAAGAAGATTATTCAAATCAACTCTGAACAAGGGATTTCCCACAAGGTACAAGACCAATGATCCACATATTTACAATCGAAAAATAAGCATAAGATTTCCAGAATGCCCCAAATCAAGTTAGAAAGCTCCCGAAAATAAAATTGTATATTAGAATTTAACATCAATATTTTGGATCACGTGATTGATGAAAAAGATGAGATCAGGATTGCAAGAACAACTCCATAAGGAGTGCTTGTGATGCCAAATGAAGGTGAGCCTGGGAAACACTGGAACCAGAAAATTAAAAATAAGGTTGAAGATAGAAGATGGGAGGGATGACAGCCCAAAAAAAACTTGAACAAGAGGTAAAGTATGCAAAGAAATAAGTGGTAATGTCAGTGGGAGAAAGGATGTGACACAGAAAATTATCAGCAACTTACAACCAAATTAAAAGGAACAGAAGGTTATATAGAAATTTTGCATAGATCATAGGTAGGTCATATTAATGTTCTAAATTATGTGTTAGAGCATAAATCATATTAAGGTTGCATTATTTACACTCGTGAATTTCTACACTTCCAATGGGTGGCATTCAACATCATCCTTCTTCAGGACATCTCTTCCATGACTTTGAAAATTTCCTTTCACTTAACTTCCATCTGCATTTTTAGGACTGTCCACATTTGCTACATATAATGTTTCTTCAGCTGATTCTGGGGAAAAGATTTCTATAGATTTAGGTGATGCATTTTCTGAATCATCATTTGAGTTGGAAGGCTTGTTCTCGCATTCACCAACAGTATAACGATATTCAGCTACTCTTTCACCTGCCTGTCTAAGTCGACGCTTGTTAGCAATAAGATGCATAGCAACTTCCATATCAACCTGAGCATCCTTCAAATTTGGCTATATAAAAGCAACTCACCAACATCAGTATTTTGCAATACATACAGAATCAAAAAACACTGTTAGATTATATAAACTAGTTTTAACAATACCTGCAGTTCTAACGCTTTCTTAGAGCTTTGGATAGAAAGCTCTGGCTCTCCTAAATTTAGCTGAGCTCGGGAGAGGGTCACCCATGCCTGCACAAAATCATCCGCACATGTCTATCAATCATCCACAAACTAATCTGCAAAATTTCTAAGTATTTAGTGGCAGAAAGGGGAACTCATAATTGTGTATCGGGCATCCATCCAATGCATAGCTGGCTCAATTGATAAAAAGATTTGATTATTTATGAGGAATTATGTGTTAAATACAAGGTATATACTACATACAGAAATATGCACAAAAATACTTCAGAATTTGATGGTTAATGTAGAGCTAAAATATATTGACAAACCATGCAACTGAAAACACAAATGACAATGTAAGCACCAAAAAATAAATCTTAAAACCTTTTTTAGTTTAAGAAGTGATTATGTCAATGACTCAGATCAAGAATAATCATAGAATATAAAGCTAATTGGCATAAAAATCAAGAAGGTTCAAATTAATCACAACAAGATAATGAATATTCGAGCCAGTGATCTCTCAAGTTTCACAGGCATACATGAGAAGAGGCTTTATTTATTAAGGTGCCACTGACAACTTGTGTACCACAATTAAACACTTATCATTCTATTTGAGAGGAGCTTAAAATAAGGGCTGCAGATATAACCATGATATTGCTAAGCAGACGATGCCTAATGTCTGTCCGCCCATCCATGACTATGTTACATCCACTAGTGACCCAGATTCTCTTCATCTTCTCCATCAAAATATTAATATTGGAATAGTTCTAATCCAAGATTGTTGTCCACAATTTAGTCTCCCCTGGTGGCACATATGATGGTCCCACTTACTATCTTTGACACAGCTTCCTTATAATAAGGAGAGCAAGCTGCATGGAATGGACTGCCATTGGCAAAGAAGAATTTGCCAACAAAAGATGAAAGGAAATGTCCTTTTATAGTCCATGATACCAGTCATGTGTTTTTGGGTCTACATATGGTGACAGCAATATGTGACTACCCTGTAATCCTTGCGGGAGGCACCTAACTGTACTACAAATGAGGCGTACATGCCCTATCCCCCAATGGGATTTGAACTTGGACATTGAATAAATCTGCCAATGGATGTGAAGACAGACTTGTCATCTTACATTTCCCCTTAGGCTCTACCCTTGAACTAGATGGATTCAGTGGCCTTGGGCTCTGCAAAATAAAAGTAGAAACTATATAAATCTAATTACCCCTACTCCTTTGTAGTAAAGGAGCTGATACAGGTACTTCATCTTAATTACAACACCATGATTTTAATAATTCAGACCCATATTTCAGGTTCCCTTCCATCTTTTGCACACATCTACACCTTTGCCTCCAACAAGAAGGAAGTGAGCATTAATTCTAGTAATGCTGCCAAAACATTCAAGATTGCACATGTAGCACTTCCACTATTTATTGCCCCCAGCTGTCCCAGGCTTTGCTGGTACCTTAGATGCAAACTGTATTAGAGGTCACTTCGGATCAAAGGGTCCCTTGGCCTATTTTCGTAGAATTTGAGAAGGCCATCCATAAATTTGACTCCCAATAGAACTTGTTTCAATTTGAGTGTTAATGTCACTCCCCACTCCTTCTATGCCACCATCATCAGAGGATTCATTTTCACTTAATTTCTACTTCAGCCTCTTGACCTTCATCCTCACTCATGTTGTGAGAACTCATAATGATAATTACGCTGCAATAACAATGTTACAAAAAAAAATCAGAAAACCAATATGCTATTGTCATAGTTTATTAATTTCAAATGTGTCAAATTAAAAACAGTGCAATGAGTTTACAAATTTTGGACAATGAATATGAGTGCATTATTCAAGCAAACAGAAATGAAAATCATGATTTCTAACAGCAGAGTTTTAACTTTTACTTTTCAATGTTCATTGTTGATCTTTCAATGACAATCATTCATAAATTTAAATGAACATTGAAAATTATGATTTCTAACAGCTGCATTGTGCAATGAACAATGTGACTGATCAATATACAAAAATGTTTGAAAGAGTGGCAAGTGCTTACCTTTAATCTTGCTGCCCTCTTCCTCTTGCAAGAATGAAGAAGTTGCTCTTGGCTTGCTCTCTTCTAAGTCTCCTTGCAGCTCAAAGTTCAAACTCTCAGTCTTCACTCTTCCTCTTCAGACTGCAGCTGCTGATTTTGTATGAAATTGTGATTAAGAATGAGACAATGTGTCTCTTACAGGTTTTTAGAGAGGCCTTGGGGGTTAGGGCTGAGATAGAGTTAAGATTAGTCACTTTGAAGTGACTTTTGTCCTCTTCCTTTTTAAAAAAAAGCCTACCTACCGGGCATTGTCACGGAAAACTTAGTCATATCCCCTGGGTGTTAAGAGCATTCCAGCGTCCCCTTTCGCATTTCTGGTGCACAAAATGTCTGAGAGATGTCCCTTAGAAGAGAAAACATCTCGGAGACAGCGTCGAGTACTTGGTGGTGGTGGAGGGACAGCAGGGAACGTTCCAAGGTGTGTTCTTGCGTCTCAGGGACATGCCCATTTCAGAAACGCCATGTTTTTCAAGGGGGATGCATCCCCATGGAACCAAGGAAAATAGTAATACATTTGAGAAAAACTACAGTACTTTAGAGGAAAGGTGGCCAATTCCAAACTGAATCTCTTCTTGAGAAATAAATTTCTTATTTCTAAATTGCCTATAATAGATGCAAAACAAAAAGGTAGGAGACTACTTGCTTCTGTTACCACTCATTTTGCAAAGAAATCTCACGTTTTAGATGTTCTAACATAGTAGTTTTGTAACCAAAGAAATATCGTGGAAAACATATAATTACATACTGTCCATATAATATATTGCATTTTGATTTAGCACAATAAATAATACAAATAAAAGCATGGAGTAAGCCATGACATCTATGATGGTTCTCATCCCAATTATGTGTCTCAAAGGAGATTTGAAATACAACAAATTTATTCTCCATGCATAATCTTATCCAAATTCCAAATCCTGTGTTTCTTTCAAACTCCTTTGTGGGTTTTATACAATATCAAAAGATACTTTTGTAGGAATGTTTCATGCTTCATAGATGCCTTGGGGATCGTATATGCCATGCACCATCCACCATTTTCTTGGAGGCTATATTACATTTATTGATTTAGAGGTTCGGGCAGGGATGTGTGTACTCATGAGCTGCAACCTTTGTACCATTGTTTTTCTTTCCATATGTATCACATTTTCTTGCAAAAATAAATATCAATTTATTTCATGGTTCAAGATACACCATAACAAATAAAACAACTGATTTGTTTCTAAACATTATCTTTGGAGAAAAAAATCCTAATAAAACCACATGCACAGAAGACTATTTGATTACCTAACTTAAGCCATAAGGTTGGCATACTATGCAACTAGTATATATAGCTTAAATACATCTATCTAAAAAATGTCGAACGTGATATCAATTTGGAGCTATTTTACATAAAAAAATAATTTTATTTTTCTTTGTAACTATTTTATTTACTACATTTATAAAAACACAAATTTTATGTACTGCTTATTTTGGAAATATTATGTTTATTATTAAACATTAATATTTTGATGTGCAAATTGCTTCATATATAAGATAAAAGATAAAAGATTTTGTTAGCACACTCACACTATTTCACACCACCCCTTGCTACCATTGTAGAATGCCTCTCAGCATTAAAACTTGATGGCCAAGTTGAAGGGGCCCTCTTAAAGATGATCATAGACCTTTGTGGTAAACAAATGAACAATGGGTAACCAATGTAAGTCAAACTAACTCTTTAGATTTGATATTATACTAATTGTAACTCCAATGTGGTTCTCCCACCATCTTCAATAGTTTATTGTCCCCAATATGAACAGACATCGCAGAAATTGTGGGCTAATAATTGTCCAATGCTAGCCAACTAACAATTAAGTATGCTTCCAATGACAATAACTTTTTTATATACCATCTTCTAGACTAAAATAGTCGTTTCAAGCAAAATGACCATGGTAAAAGTGCAATTACTAGAGTTTCAGTTCCTTTTAAATTATTCACATAGAAAGGATTCAATAGAGGGTTACAAGACTAGACAGAAACTTGTCAAACTAATTAAGCAGCATGAAACGAGTCCCATGGACTCAGACCCAGTTTGTAGCCTCAGATTCGGCAATCAGACCAGGGGTGAAAAAGAAAAAGAAATTTTTTTTAAAAAAATTAAAGCCTACAACCTTAAAAAGGACCTACATCACTTCTAAATGCTATCCATTTCGTTTACAAGCACAAAAAGGAGAAAACAAAAGATGATTCACTACTAGTGATGAACCTAATTATTCCAAATTTGGCATGTAATTACTAATAATTTTGCACCCATTGGCCTTCCACATTCTCTTCCAACTCTAAGCATATCTGGTATCACTATAATTATGAACTAGTATAGATAAATTGTCTGATGTATGTCTTTCAAACATTTCAAGGTGGATTTCCAAGACCACCGTCAAATTTTCTTTGATCATCTAACAAAGATGACTAACACTTCTTACTGTTAAAAAACAAGAGTGGGCATTTGCTACTAAGAAGTGAAGACAAATAATAATTTTGATGAAATTGATGCAATTCCAACAGAAACAAATCCTCCAAGTCATTTCTGCCTCCATAAACTTAGCTTTTCCTTTCTCTTTTGCGAAATGGGACATTTTAGATAAATGAATACAACATATAAATCATGCAATCTATTCATTGTTGATTTATAGTGTAGAATAATAGACTTTACAGGAAGTTAAGAAAAATAGTCTGAACCACAAGATTCTTACTGACACTGCAAACAATCACTGGAGACAAGAATAAGAGAGACCATACATTGACCAAATGCCATGCAATATTGCGTAAACCAAGCATACATTCACCCAAATTAATTTACAGAAAAATACAAAAAAAAATATGCACCCCTGACATTTAAATAATAATAAGGAAAGAATCAAGCAGAAAAAATTATGCTTGCTCACCTCTGGCCAAGATGGTTGCAGCTCTGTAGCACCTGTACACAAGGAGAAATAGCCTAATCAAATATCAAGCAGCTGCAAAACACAAATAACACCGCACAAGATGTGTTAGCTATCTACAAGACTGGAAACAAATTAGATAGATTCAACTTATAATTGTAAGTTTCGTTACACGCTTCAAGATGAAACCCAAAAGAATTACAAATAAAAAGTTTAAGTTTTCTCAATAGGTATTTTTTTAGCAGGGAAATATGGCCTTAGACACTTATCCCTGAAGTTATCAGGAAATATTCAATTTTTATGCAATATTTTGCATGAATGAATCATAATGACAGAAATATGGCTTTAGAAACTTACACTCGAATTTTTAGCATTTTTCTACAAGATGGAAATAAAAATAAATAAACAAGCACAAAGAGATTCAACATAGATACCAATTACTCACTTGATCGTACATCAATTTAGAATGTTTATTGTTGAAAGAGAAACAAGCTTCAACAGAAAACTTGAAGCACAAGACTTGGATCCTAGAAGGAAAGTTGTTCAGAAAATTGCCAAGGCCACTAATTTCAATGATATTGTGAGACATTACAGAAGATAGAGCACATGAAAACTTTTCAACTGGAGTAATATTACTATCTCATTGTAATGTTCAACGCATCAAACCAATTAGGCATGTGATTGAGGCAAAATCAAAGATAGAGAGATCATTTAAAGAAAGCATAGACGAACTTTAGATAACAAGCTCTCAGATATAAAATGTGTACAATCCAATAGCTTCCAAAGTAATTAAAGATTGGAAAATGAAAGAAATCAAAATTTGAATGAGCATCAACCTATACTATAATGGTAATTGTATATTCAATAATGAAAATGGAGTTTACAATATATAGGCAATTACATTACGATGTTTCTTAAAGAAACAAACTTAAACAGGAGTCGGATATAGAAACTACCTAAACTAACTAAGATGACCATTAAAGAAACATTACATTATTTGAATACCCTACCTTAACAGTCATCATTCTAACAACCCTACAAAAGTCAATTTGCAAGTCTTTTGGTCACAAATGCATAGAAGGCTACCCCCTTCTCTTCAGAACACTCTACGACATGACTCTATTGTTGAGACCCTCCCTGATGTTGCAAAACTTCTAGAAATAACCAAGATAACCAAAATTCTTCCAACCTGATGTTGGGAAACAAAAATGCCCCTCCCTATAGGCAAAGATACCAAGAACACCTCTCAACGTGAAACCACGATTTTGAGGAGAAAATCACCAAACTGAACTGCTTCAAATAAACGGCCACGATTTTGTTCAAAAAATTGCCAAATACTTTTGCAGATGAGCACTATGAGCCAAAACAAACTACAAGAAACCACAATTTTTGTGGAGAAAATTGCCAAACCCTTGATGTGATGCTGAGAACACTCAAAAAACTGCCTGATTTTTTAGGAGAAAAATCATAAAACCCAATAGTAATTTTTTGAGGGAAAAATTAAAAACCTTATAGTAACTTTTTGAGGAAAAAATTGTAAAACCCGATGGTAATATTTTTAGGAAAAAATTATAAAACCTTACAATAATTTTTTGAGGAAAAAATTATAAAACCCAGCAGTAACTTTTCCAAGAAAAAAATATAAAATCTTACATTAATTTTTTTAGGAAAAAATTATAAAAACCTAGACACTAAGACATCGGTCATGATTTTGTGTAAAAAAATTAGAAAATGCTTCGACAGAGAAAGTACCCACAAATTTTTAATGGAAAAAAAGGCAAAAAACAAAAAATGCATGATCATAATTTTTGAGGAAAAATCGAGCAAAACTTGGATGCAAGAAAAAACCAAAATAATTTTGTGGAAAAATTATAAAATGTAGAATTATTTTTTTGTGAAACAAGATTATTAAACCCCAAAATAATTTTTTGGAAAAAAAAATTATAAAACCCTAGAAACGACCACATTTTTTGGGAAAAATGTGAAAAACTGCTCCAAAAACCCTTGCTGTAGGAAAAAAGTGCCCAACAAAACAGAACAAAACCCTGTCGAAAGCAGTCCTTGGATGTGAAGCATAGTTACATTGCCCTAGGGGATGAGGGGACGAGGGAACGGGGGGACAAGTTTCTGGGACAAGGGGACAGAGGGGCCTCAATTTGGGGACGACGGCGGGGGATGAGGGGGGGGTGTATATACTATACATGTATGATCATGATTTTTGAGGAAAAATCGAGCAAAACTTGGATGCAAGAAAAAACCAAAATAATTTTGTGGCAAAATTATAAAACGTAGAATTAATTTTTTGTCAATCAAGATTATTAAACCCCAAAATAATTTTTTGGAAAAAAAATTATAAAACCCTAGAAACGACACTACATTTTTTGAGAAAAATGTGAAAAACTGCTCCAAAAACCCTTGCTGTAGGAAAAATGTGCCCAACAAAACAGAACAAAACCCTGTCAAAAGTAGTCCTTGGATGCGAAGCATAGTTACACCGCCCTGAGGGACGAGGGGACGGGGAATGGGGGGACAAGTTTCTGGGACAAGGGGACAGAGGGGCCTCAATTTGGGGACAATGGCGGGGGATGAGGGGGGCTGTATATACTATACATGTGGCACTTAAAATGCTAGTTATGAAAAGATGTATAACAATATAAAACATAAAGATGTAAAATCATTGAACATTGAACATTAAACAGTAAATTTTAAATTTTAAATACTCCAATCAGCAAATAGAAGAGTTCTATTATATAAATAATAATAGCAAAGCCAAATACTAAAGTATGAGTATCTATCTCATCATAAAGATGATTACATTGAGTAGCATGATATGATATATCAAAACAAGTACAAACTACAAAATCAAAATGCCATGGCCCAAAATGTAGTGATTCTAGTGAAGGAGGCCTCTAATCATCCATCGGGGGTTCAGCAAACTCGTCATCATTAGAACTATCAGCCTCTCCAAGGTTAAGAGTCGCGAAAGGAACACCGACCAGCCCTACATCTAAATCATCCTCATCCTCATCCTCATCAAACTGTGATGGCTCGTCTAGCTCTACATCCCATTGTGATGTTGGGCTCTCCTACACACGTGTCTTTCAATCAGTGGTACGCAAGACACTATGTACAGCCAGTAGCTTCTTCACTCTCTGAGAGGTAAGTTTGTTCCTCTTAAGAGAGTGGATGAAGTTATAAGTAGACCAGTTCCTCTCAGAAGCTAAAGAACTAGATACTTGAGATTATCAAATTTCAATCAAATGACTAGTGTGAGAATTTAGAAAAGTTGAATCTAAAGTTCCCTAAAGTTAAAAATAAAAACTTAAATCTTTAAACGTTAAAATATTTATTGAGTTGAAGAACTAGAAACTTGAGACAACAAACGAATGGCTAGTGTGGTAGTTGTTGATTTTGGTCCATGGCAATTCCACCACAAAATCGGATCCTCCTATGCCATAGTTTTTATGTCCGTCTTTGCCGCAGCTGCATAACCCCTAATTAGGAAATCTGGTCCACTCAGTGCGAACCTTCCCAGCAGTCTCTGCATCATACATCATATCAATATACTTGAAGAACCCTTCCTTTACCTGAAAAAAATTAAAAATTTAAAAATTCAAATTATTGGCAAATAGAATTATTGATAAGACATAAAGATGATTACAATGAGTAGCATGATATGAATTTTCAATTACCTCATCATCCTTAAGTGGTATTACTCTGCTAGGCCTAGGCATGTACCACTTCGGATTTAAAGCATAAGCAGCCATCTGTAAGGGAGTGTTTAGGTTGTCCCTATATGCACCCTAAAATGGTCGCCTAGACTTTGGGCCCCCATTCTGTAATTTTATCAAATCCCTGAATCAATATTTTCAAAAAATCAACATTTTCAATTATATCAATTTCTTTGATCAAATCCTATTTCATCATTTTCGATTATTTGCCTTGGGCTAACCATTTTATCCTAAGTCTTTATTTAAAAAAGAATTTTTTCTTCCCTTTTAATAAATAAAAAGCCCCCACTTTTCCTCTTATCCTAAGTTGCACAAATAAAGTATTATTCTTGTTTTATAAAAAGGGAAAAAGTACTTTTTGTCTCATATGAACACAAAAGTCAACTCTTATTTTCCCATTGGAGGATATTTGTGCACAAGGATCAAGCTTCCATTTTTCTCCACCGTTGATTAAGTCTTTTGCCTCTTAATCTCAATGGTCCATTTCACCTCATTTCTTATAAAAGGAGAGTTCTCTTCTTCATTTGGGACATCATGTTTTTATGCTAATGTTATGTTGCAGGTTTTCTAGGTCAATTTGGAGCTTTCTTTGAAGGCACCCTTGCATCCAAGCTTTGAAGATCTTTGTTGCATTTCATTTAGTTTCATATTTGCTTTCATAGTTGCATGATAATGGCATTCTTAGTGTAGATTTCTTTTTATACAATAGTTTAATCTCACATAGCCTAATTAGGAAGGTTGTAACCTTTGTACTTTCCTTTCATAGCATAATTTGTACTTTCATTTCCATAGAATAATTTGCATACTCATATAGGTTGCATTGCATTGCATTCATTTGGATTTCATTGAGGATATTGGCACTCTTGCCCTTGTCTTTGATTTGGAATCTCTCATTGTGTGGTTGACTAGCAAAGTCATGAGTTTATAGCTCTAGATGAGAGCAATTTTACAAATCTTGCAACTCCATGCATAGAGAGCTATGGATCGATTTGTGAGGGCTCATTCTTGAGTTTCCTTGCATGTAAAGATTCATAAAAGTGTGGTCACATTTTCACCATATATTTTTGGCACCCACCGTGGGGCAGAGTAGCTTAACTTTGTCCTTTCATTTTTGCATTTCCATCAATTTTTCGGATTAATTTCGGCTTGATTTTTAGTCTCTGTTTTTCTATCTCAGTGTATCATGCGATATTGTCCAGGTATATCACGCGATAGTTCTCTGCATATGCGTGCGATACTTCGCCTGATTGAAGTATCGCCTGACTGTTGTAAGAATTATCGCCTGGTGTCGGACAAAGTATCGCTTGGCTTAAGGCGAAATATCGCTCAGACTTAAAATATTGCACTGTTATACAGAATTGTATCGCGCGATATTCCTGGTGTCTGCAATGTGTTGCCTGTACTAGCAAAGAACTTTAATTTGAGTTTATTTAGCCGAGTTTGATCTTAGATAACTTGTTGTTTCTGTTCACTGCATTTGGATAGAGCTAATTTGCATCTTTTAGTTAGATCTTGTTTCATTTCACTTAAATTTTGGTTTTCCTAACCTCTTGTTGGTCTAACGAGTTGTTTTGTAGGTACTCTTGCTTGAAGGAAATTGCCACATTGCATGCTAAAAGGGCTACTAACTGTTTTTGCAGGGCTGCCCAAAAGCATAAAAACAAAAAAATATATATATAATATCAAGTGCTTGTGTTTTATTTCATTTCAAGTGTGGCAATTACTAGTTGTTCATTTTCATAGGAATCTTAATATCTTGTGGAAAGGAATTTGAGGTGGTAGGAGAAGTATGCTCTTCACCCTTGTGGTGAACCAGAAAATCTTGACCCATCTTGGAATTTTGGAAGCAAGAGGGTAATTGAATCTCTTCTTGGTGTGTTTGGGAGAAACTTTGAGATAGGGGAGTATGCTCTTCACCCTTGTGGTGAAACAAAAACCTTGAACCTCACAAGTTGATCCACTTTTTGTTTAGTTGTTAGAATCCTTTAGCGGGCCTGCTCTTGAGCAATCAAGAGGAACGACCCAAGTGGGGACAAACCTTTTGTCGGCTCTTCCAACCCACTATAAACTCAAGGCTATCGAGGACACAAAACCTTGGTAGACATAACACTTGTCTTTGCTTGATGTGAGTAGCTCATGGGATTGTGACCATGGGGAAAGCATTGAGCAAGAATGCTTAAAGTACTCTTGAGGCCACGAGGTCCTAGTCCTTTTTGAGGAGCAAGAGGGGTGTTGTGAACGGAAGCCCTTATTAAGAACCATTAGATAGAGGCCACCTTATTTTAGCCACTTATCTTCTTAGAGCAAGGATTGATCCAAGTGGAACAACCCGAATCACCTCAAGACACTCACCATATGTGTTCCTTTGATTGTGTTATTTGACACTTTCACGACAAAGCCAATATCTCTTGTGGGCAACCACTTGGTGTGAGACAAAGGGATATCAAGTTGTGGGCTAAGTTGGTAAGTATTGAGCCTTGACTTTTTAGGATAGATATTGCTTGAAGTGTCTTCGATTGTGTGATACTAGTGTAAACGTTCTCAACATACAAACAATCGGTAGCATTCATAGGGTGTTTTTTCAATTTTGATATCACAAGTGTTTGTCTTGGCAAGGTTGTTTTTCCCCTTGTTTCAAGTGTTTGGAGACATGTTTGATCCCTTACTGTTTGCAAACCTGTCAAAATCCTGCTAAATCTGTGATTGAGCCCGAAATTTTCACCCTTAAACTCAATTTTGAAAAATCAGACCTTAAAAACACAAAAATTTGCACAATCTGGTCAAGTGTCGTATAAATCAGCATCAATATCGCCTACAGTGGGAAAGTATATCGCGCGATAGTTCGCTCTGAAGTCTATCGCCTACCTTGCCTGGTGTTTATCGCCTGGCTGTTGTCAAGTCTGTCGCCTGATAAAAGACGAAATATCACCCTGTTATAGGTGTATCGCTCTGTTAGCCTAGAGTATATCGCTTGGGTAGTTTCTGTTGTGTTTTCAGTTCAGTCAGTTTCAGTTGTTGTTAGTCATATTAGGTCTTTGAGTAGGTTTCTTGCTCTATTGTTAGAGACCTGTCTTGGCTCTAAATCTTTGATTTTTGCCCTCTAGGGACAGCATTAATTGATTTACAAGGTCACTTTGGAAATAGTTGTCAAGTTAGAAGGTTATTCTTGGTGAAAAAGTTTATCTCTAGAATTGTTAGCTACATTCTTGGAAAATTTTAGTACTCTTATTGTCCAAATCATTTTCATTTAATCTCAATTTCAATTATATTTTGGCCTAGTCCAACCTCTTGGTTCAAAAGTGCAAGGGTAGTCACCCTTTGATTTGAAGCACCTCTTTGACAGTGTTGGTAAAGCCCCCTTTTGATATTTCTATCTTTTCATTTCTCTTTGGACAATAGAGAATTTTGATTATCCTAGTTTGGTGTTGACACTTTGAGAGGTCACCCTATCATTAAGAATCTTTTTCTAGTGACCACCACATCAATGTAGCTAACGCAATCAGACATTCAAGGCAACCTTCTCCACTAAAAGATACCTCTCGATATGCAAGTACGAGATTGAAAAGCATTGAAAGGGAGAAGCAAGCCTATCTAGATGAACAAGCTGCCAAAAGAGAGAAATTTAGACAACTAGAGGAAGAGGAACGTGCATTATTGGACATAAGAAAAAGAGTCGCCCAAAAAGAAGAAGATAGACTCTATGCACAACAACTCCAAAATCGATTCAATGGGAGGGGTACCAATAGTGGGACCAACTCACCCCCATCTACCCCCTCACCAAGTCCTAGAAGAAGGTCAAGGACACCCTCAAGATCCCCAAGTCCTAGGGGTAGAAGGACTTCAAAATATGATCACCATAGGAGACAGTCACCTCCTAGACTTTCAAAGCAACCCTCCCAACGAACACATCATGGCTCACAACATGGAGGAAGTTATGCCAACTTTGATCATATGGATTTTATGACTATGCAGCAAGAACCATCTTTTCAAGCATATGTAGAAAGATATGTGGAACAAAACAAGGATCAGTTCCTAGAAAGTCTCATCAACAAAGGTGCTAAGGTCCCATATGATTTTGATGTGCACCAAAAGATTAAGAAACAAAATCCTTCAACCAACGAGGTGATCATGCAAATGCAAAGGGACATAAAGAAAATGAGAACTCCTAAGAGTACATTCAATTTGGACTCCATATGTCCCAACCCCATAGACAAAAGTGTGGTGATGATTGAATTTCCTAAGAAGGTTGAGTTCCCAACTTATGACAAATATGATGGCATTGGTGACCCTCATGACCATGTTAGACAATTTTATATAATGAGCTTTGCTTTTCATCATGAAGACTCCTATTTAATGAGATTATTCCCAAGGAGTCTAAAAGGTCAAGCTATGGAGTGGTTCACCAACCTTACTCCTCCAGTGAAGACATTTAAAGAACTTGTCCAAAGATTTGTCCAACATTTTGCTTACAATCTATCAAGGTCAGTCACAATGCTTGATTTGTGCAAACTCAAACAAAATCAAGGAGAACCTTTTGTCACCTTCTTGCAAAGATGGAGACGGTTGTGCTCGAAGTATCCTAAAACGATTCATGAGGAAGAAAGAATAGACATAATTGTGAGCAATTTAATACCAGAGCTAAGGTATGAAGTGAGGAAAATGGTTTTTAGCTCTTTTGATACCATGGTAGAGACTGCATGTCGCATAGAAGATGTCCTAAAAGAACAAGGCATTTTGGCCAAAACAACTAATAACAACAATGGCCAAAACAACAATCATAATGGTAATAAGGACAAAAAGAACTCTTATTGGAATAAGAATAAGCAAGTGGTCACTGACGAGGTTGTTGACTCATCACAACCTAAGAATGAGGGAGTTCTTAATCTCTCTAACGCAGTCCAAGCCATGAAGCTGCAAACATCTTCAAAACAACAAGAGAATAAACCCAAGTATCAAGGGAGACCTAAAACAAAAAAGAGACAATTTACCAAACTTGGGGACTCATATGCAGACATTTTCAAGACGTTAATTGCTCATAATTTGGCACAACCTCAAGATCCTGCCAAGCACCGCATACCGGATCCTAAGCCCTCATTGGTGGAATGAGAAGGCTTTTTGTGTCTTTCACAATGGAATTGGACATGATATAGAAAATTGTTTTAGACTTAAGCATCTTGTCCAAGATCTTATTGAAAGTGGAAGATTACAAGTTGATGGGTTGACCACAAATGCCGACCACAAAGCTTTTAAAGAACCCTTGCCCAAATATGAGAAAGGAGAAAACTCTAAGAATAAGAATGGCAAGGCCGCTATCAACTACACTTACACAGCTGCTGAGAATGTTATTAATATGCTTGAAGTTGTTGATGATAATGTCAACATGATGAGAGGGAAAGACCCTTATGGATATGATATGGATTCGACTCCTATGCCTAACGAAGGACCCGTTGTAGTGCTCAGAGGTCCTCACTCACGAAGGATGTCTCAACCCCTCAATGCTGTCACTAGGAGTCAGTCTCAAGCTCCCATTGTTATTAGAGGTCCTAGCTCTAGCAAGTCTAAGCAGCCAGTATCGAAGGGTGCTCTTCCTAAATCTGTTGTTGGTCCTGATTTGAATTATAACCTTATTGATCAATTACAACGCACACCAGCGCAGATATCTATTTTTGAGCTTTTGGAATTGTCTCCTAGGCATAAGCGTGTCCTTGAGGATGCTTTGCGAGCGGCTAATGCCCCTAATGATATAGATGTAGACCAATTCCAGAATATGGTCAACCACTTGGCTAGCCCTCACTACCTTACATTCTCAGAAGAAGATGACAAGTCATTAAGCCACCCACACAATTTGGCCCTTCATATAGAGGTTATGATCCACAAGACCCGTGTGAGGTGCATGTTGATAGATGGGGGTGCTGGGCTTAATATCTGTTCTTTGAGCTTATTCGCCTTGGGTTATTCAGAAGAAGTCATTGATACAAGGAAGATCACCATTAAGGCTTATGATGAAGCAGAACGTAGTTCTAAAGGATTGGTTGTTCTTCCTATCCGAATTGGTCCTGTAGAGAAAGACATTTTGTTTCAGATTGTTGACGCCAGTCCTTTGGCTTACAATATTTTGTTGGGTAGACCATGGATACATGAGATGCAAGCAGTCCCATCTACTTATCATCAGTGTGTGAAGTTCCCTTATAATGGAGTAGCAATTTGCATACCAAGGGATAGCACATTATCAGTCAACACAATTTCAGCAGGGTCTCATATTCCTTTGAATAGGGAGGCTAACACTTTTGATACTACATTTGAACAATGCAAGAATAAATTCAAGACCATAGACCTTGGTATGGGGGATTACAAAATGGATACATTCACAAAATTGCCAATTTCCCCTAGGTCTTATGGCAAACCTTCTCCAGAAAGAAGCCCTCGTCTTCAGCCATGAAATTGTTCGATAAATTTGTAGAGTCCTCAGTTCCGATTCAAGAGGAAAAAGAAGAGGTTGCCGTTAGGGACTGGATTTACCAAGAAGAGAAATACCGACATAATGAGAATTTTGCACCTTCTCCTAGAGCTTATGGGAGAGGGTATACATTGGTCAAGAATATGGGTTATCCAGGACATGGTCCCCTTAGTCATAGGTTGGATGCTAAAGCTGAACCTCTTAACCATGCCCTTTTTTGACGAAGGAATAAGTCAACAGTTGGCTTAGGTTTTGAAAATGAGAAACAAACAAGCGTCCTTGTCTCAGCTGCGACGGACAGTGACAATGACTCAGAGTACACACCTAATCTTTCTAATCAGCAAGACATGTCTGATGATTGGGTGCCTTCAACAGCTCTCCTTTGGGGAGATTCAAAAGATTTGACAATTGACAGTCCTCCTATCCCAACTGTGACGGATAGTGACTATATGAATGCTAGATTGACAATGGAAAGCGTTTCTATCCTAGCTGCGACAGATAGTAACAACGCTAGTGCTAGAGAAGGGGAGATCCTTCCCAACCTTGAGGCTTCTACATCACGAGGCCCAAATACTGATTCAGAGACAGACTCACATGAGTTCGAATGGGACTCACTTTCAGATGCAACAATTGATTTAGACATGGATGTTGTCCATACTTATAGTACTCCACCCGATGTGACCAACGAGCCTAGTGTCGGACTAGAGGATTCGACTCCTCAAATCGCCTTAGTGGACGACGCTTCGTATGGTAGGACACATCTCGATTCGGGTATCTTAGAGGGAGACTTGATGAATCCCGATTATATGGCCACCAGAGATAACACCTTCCATATAAACAATGTTGAACCAGTCATTGACTTACCCCTTGTCAATCGCCATTTGATTGATTGGTCACAAATTTCTCAAGAGCCTCAACTTCTCACATTCCACAATGACTACGAAATTGCTTGTTACCTAAATGCTCTTGAACCCATAGTCTCTTCCACCAGTGAACCTACAACAAGTATGACGGAGCCTGATATTAAGTACCTCAGTCTGAAAATAAAAGAAAAATGGTTCTGATGGCGAAAACCACTTTGTGGCGGTGTCAGAACCCAAAATAGTAAAAATAAATGACGTATCTAAGGGTGAAAACCTCTTCGAGGCGCCTAAGGATGGGGTACTTAATAACTTGCCGAGTTACTTCCAAGACAGGTCATCAGTTCTCATTGAGCCTACACAACCAGTGAATTTGAATACAGAAGAGGCTCCTCAAATAGTGCACCTAGCTCAATCTCTATCAGTTGAAGAAAAAGAGGCATATACAAAGTTTTTGCAAAAGAAGAAAATCAACTTTGCTTGGACATATTCAGACATGCCAGGGCTTGACATTGATCTTATTATGCATCATCTATCTATAGCTCCAGGAATAAAACCGGTCAAACAAAGGTTGAGGAAAATGCACCCTCACGTAGCTCTCCTTGTAAAAGCAGAATTAGAGAAGCTCTTAAGAGCTGGATTTATTAGAGCTATTGACTATGCTGAGTGGATCTCAAACATTGTTCCAGTTTCAAAACATGATGGATCCATTCGAGTATGTACAAACTTCAGAGATCTCAACAAAGCATGCCCAAAGGATGACTTTCCACTCCCAAACATAGACATGATAGTGGATATGACGGCGGGTTATGAGATATATTCCTTAATGGACGGTTTTTCCGGATATAACCAGATAAAAATAGCTCCCGAAGATCAAGAGAAAACAGCTTTCACATGTGCATGGGGAACCTATTGTTGGAACGTCATGCCATTTGGCCTAAAGAATGCAGGAGCAACATACCAACGAGCTATGACCACAATTTTTCATGATATGATGCATAAGAACATGGAAGATTATGTGGATGACACCTTGGCTAAGTCCAGGAAACGGGATACACACCTCGACGATTTGTAAGTAATTCTAGATCGCATGGAACAGTTTTAGCTTAGATTGAATCCGAAAAAGTGTGCATTTGGAGTTGCCTCAGGTAAACTTCTAGGATTCATAATTTCAGCAAAAGGAATAGAGATTGATCCTGAAAAGGTCCAAGCTATATTAGATATGCCACCTCCAAGAAACATTAGTCAGATGAGAAGTCTTCAGGGACGACTCCAATCCATAAGGAGGTTTATTTCACAGCTTGCAAATAGAGCACAGCCTTTTAATAAAACATTGCATAAAGGAGCCACATGTGTATGGAATGAGGATTGCCAAAAGAGCCTTGATCAAATAAAACAGTATTTGGCTAATCCTCCAATTTTGATGCCTCCTATTCCAGGGAAACCATTGATTTTGTACATTTCAGCAACAGATTCTTCCTTGGGGGCATTGTTGGCTCAATTGGATGACACTGGGAAAGAAAGGGCCATTTACTACATTAGTCGTACTCTAGTATCTTATGAGATCAATTATAATAGCATTGAAAAGTCTTGTCTTGCAGTAGTGTTTGCTTCCCAAAAGTTGCGACACTATATGCTTGCTCATACTATACATTTGGTTGCAAAAATTGATCCTCTTAAGTACTTGCTTGGTAAAGCTGCCCTCACGGGTAGACTTGCTAAGTGGATGATGGTTTTATCTGAATTTGATATAGAGTACGTTGAGAGAAAGGCCATAAAGGGACAAGCTATTGCTGACCAGTTAGCTGATTTTCCGGTTAAGGATAGTATGCCTATTCAGGTGGAATTCCCAGATGAACACATACTGTATATAATCTCTCGCACTTGGCAGATGTTCTTTGATGGCTCCAACATGCAAAATGGATCAGGTGTTGGAGTATTGTTTGTCTCTCCACATGGGTACAACATACCAAAGTCTTTACAAACTTCTATTCCCATGTACAAATAATATTGCAGAGTATGAAGCTCTAACCAATGGATTGAAACTAGCTATAGAATGGAACATAACAGAGTTGCATGTCTTTGGGGATTCACAATTAATTATCAACCAAGTCAATGAGGAGTATCAAACCAAGGATGACAAGTTGATACCTTACAAAAAGATGGTTGATTCATTGAGACGTTACTTTACATTTGTGACATTTAAACAAATCCCTAGAGCAGAAAACAAAGTTGCAGATGCTATGGCTACATAAGCTTCACTCCTACAGTTGGAATAGCACAAGTCTAGATTTGAATTCCTGGTGGAAGAGCTACACCATCCCATATTTGACTCATCTGAAAGCCATGTCATTTATACCCTTGTCACACATGAGTCTTCCTGATATGGTGCTATCTATTCGTATCTTCATGATGGCATCATCCCTAACACTTTCAACCGTTCTGAACGCAAAAATCTCATCTGTAATGCCTCTCGCCACACCCTTATCTCTGGTGATCTGTATAGGAGGGGTTTAGATGGGACACTTCTTAGGTGCTTGGAAAAGGAGGAATCCGACCAAGCGTTAGTTGACATCCACGACGACATTTGTGGTGGACATTCCAACGGTCTTGCCATGGCCCGAAGGTTGCTTAGGGTGGGGTATTACTGGCCCACAATGCAAACGAATGCAGTAGCTTTCTCTAAGTCTTGTGAAAAATGTCAGAAACATGGAAACCTGATTCATGCTCCAGGTAGGGAGCTAATTCCTTTTATTTCTCATTGGCCATTTTAGCGCTGGGCCTTTGACCTTGTTGGGCAAATTCACCCCAACTCATCAGGTGGACATAAGTTTATCATCACAGCTACTGATTATTTCACAAAATGGGTAGAGGCAGTCCCTCTTTCTGTTGCCTCAGGCAAAACAGTTTCCCTATTTATTTTGAATCATATTATTTGCCGATTTGGAGTGCCTTCTGAGATCATCACTGACAATGGAGGTCAATTCAAGAACAAGGACCTTAAACATCTTTGCAACAAATTTAAAATCAAACAACATTGGTCTTCCATTTACTTTCCTCAAGGAAATGGACAAGCAGAAGCCTCTAATAAAACCATTCTCAAGATTCTTCATAGGACAGTGCACAAGAATGGTAGGGATTGACACTTGCAAATCAATCCAGCATTATGGGCTTATAGGACAAGTATTCGCACACCTACAAGGGCTACTCCTTTTGCCCTTACCTATGGTGCTGAAGCAGTATTACCTTTAGAAGTAGAGATCCCTTCACTCAAAGTCTCTCTCAAAGGTTTAGTAACAGATGAAGATTATCGTGCCATGAGGTTACAGGAATTAGAACTTCTAGATGAGAAGCACAGGGCTTCATTTGATCATGTGAGAGTATATCAGAAGCGTATGTCCAAGGCATTCAACAAGAAGGCTCGCCCTAGAGAATTTCAAGTAGGAGATCTTGTTTTGCGAGAGAATCCTAAGAACCAACAGAACAGAGAACAAAAGGGTAAATTCGAACCTAATTGGCTTGGGCCATATGTCATCACAGCTGCTTTTGGGACAGGTGCTTATTTGTTATCTGATGAAGATGGAGAATAGCTCCCTAAGCCCATCAACATTTTGCACCTAAAGAAGTTCTATCCTTGATGCCCATTTTCTATTTGGGGGCATCTTTTGTATATATTTTATGATCCTGAAAAAATTCATATATGATGCTAAAAAAATCCTAAAAAGCATAAAAAGTCTTGAAAAAATACAAAAAAAAACAAAAATAGCAAAAAAAAATATATAAAAAGTGCCTTGGTGAAAACTTGGAAACAGGCGCCTTGGTAGCAAAAAACCAAAAAAATGAAAAAAGAGAAAATCAAAAACATATCCAAGTGGTGAAAACCTGGAAACAGGCGCTACTTGAGGCCTTTGCACCCTTGTCTCTTAGCATGCGTCCTCGACACTTAGCCATTCTCCATCATGACTTGACCTTGTTGCCTTGGTTTGGAATTGGTCTTTGTTTTTGTCTAGGGGGCATAACTATTAGCAAAGATCCTTTAGGTGCGTTTGTCTCTTGGGGCATTTCACAACAGGTGTTTTTCAACACCACCCCAAACAGTGTTTTTTAACACTATCCTAGCGTCAAGTGTTTCTCAACACTTATCAAATGTCTCACCCCCAGTCTAGAGTGATGCGATATTTCTCATTGGCAGATGTGATAACCAGAGTTTGACTCTATGACCAACACACACGCACTTAAACAATCAACTCGCTTGAGATATGTTGACTTTATTTTTCTTTGTGTGCTGTCTATGAGGATTTCTTAGATGAGTGGTCTCTCCCTAAGAAGTTTTCGATGATGCATAGCTAGAAGACTAAGGGTATGAGAACATGTTTTATTTCTTTATCTGCTTGTGGGTATATTTTGTTGGTCCTAACCGTCATGAGCATTTATGCTGGTCTTACTTGACACTATGGATTGACAAGGTATTATCCTTGACTGTTTAGCGAGTGCATGCTTATAGCTATCCTGACTTTCATGTGTCTTGATACAAGAATAATCTCGCCATAACAAACTTAGGTAATCTCACTACACTAGTCATCTTGACCTCTATGTCTTTGATGCCTAAGTGAGATTTCCACATTCCTATCTGATATAGATCATATTCAGATCCACATAGTTATGCTAGTGTGCATTGTATGATCTTATGACGCTACCAATAACGCTCGATGATGATAATTAGATGTCTATAAGCGTTGTGACCTTGCAAGTCAACCACTTTCATAGTAGCTTGCATTTTTAGGTTCATGTTAGTCTAGTTTTGCATTTTTGCATATGGAGAGAGCTCTCCTTTTTCATCTTACGTGGACCTATCAGTCGACTGCGCTCACCTTTCCTTCTTCTCGATCACATCTTTCACTCCTTGTCTTTTTCATCTCGAACCTGTTCCTGTTCATTACAAGGGGTTAATCATATCATCATATCTATATCTCAAAAATGTCATTTTCAGAAACATGAGTCTATATTATAAACATGAGATCAAACATACATCTATGAGAGATAACATACATAAGCACATACATAAACATTTTGAGCAAATATAACAAGACAATACATATGTAAACTGATATACACATCCAAGTGAGACAATCAAACATGATATATCAAACATCCAATATAAAGAGAAAGTGTCATGGTAAAATGTCATCAATGATATAAACCATACAAATGGGATACCAACTTTGTTGGCTTGTTGATTTGATTCAAGATCTCCTACAACTATAATACAAGATCAGTTTCTTCTTCAAACTTCCTCATCCTTTCCTTCAACCAATTTGGAGCGGCTATATGCTGGTCGTAAATTGGCAACCACTCATGTCCTTGTTCCATCTCTTCATTGATTTCTTCTTCTGCAATGGGACTTTCTACCTCCCACATTTCCATCTACTATTGTATCAAGGCACTCTTTTGTAGTAAGTTCTCGCTACTTATTCCCTTGTTGGACAAATTCTTAACAACCATTCATACTTTGCCTATCTTGCATCGGCATAGCAACCTAACCTTCCTATGACCATCTCCTACAGGTTCTAACATCTTTAGCAGTAAAGGGATCAATTTCTGGCAAGCTCGAGGTCATGTTGGGTGATGGTGGTGCTACATTTGGCCTTTGCTTCTTCCGTGAAGGCTTTTCACTCGGCACATCTAGCCTCTTCATCGATTGCACGCCCTGGACAGCACTCTTTCCCTTGCTCAATATTTTCTGATGGATTCTCTTCTACTTCAATTATCACTCCAGATGATTGTTCAGGTCTATCATCTTGTGGCTCCTAGTGTCCCATCAAGTCATAAGTCAGGTGGACATTACTCATCTTCAATCTACTGACTTGATGCTCAACCCACCATCTAGTGAATTTTAAAACTTGTCAAGATATCGAATCAAGATCTAATATTTCATGCTTAGACCAATCATATGGCTAGATGATCATTGTTCTTTCTTTCTCAGACTCAAGCTAGATCATGTTTGTATATTCTTTTACTTGATCTAGCACTTGGATGATCTTGCATGCTCTGATCATTCTAAGCGACGACATGGAGAACATCCTCTTCTTAATCTGATACTCATCTACAGCATTTGCCCAAAAATCTTCAAGATGCATCATGTGTTGCTACTGTCTGCCAACTACCACTTTGATTTTATTGTAAGGTTCATAATCTATCCTTGTCATATGAAATGTTAAATGGTAGAACTACAATTCCACTACTGACCTATGTACTGCCTACAAACATTGACACATTTCATCAAAATCCCCCGTGGTGATTGGGAATTCAAATCCTAATTTCATTTTTTGAATTTTGTCGTATACACTTATCTGCCTAGTGACTTCCAATAACACCATTTTGCTAGTCGAATACCTTGGAAGTCTATATGGCTCAAATGAGAATCCTTGAAGCCTAATGTAGAAGAAAGTTACAATTGAATGAACCGATCCGTACTTTTCCACCAACTTCATTGTTTCAGATAACCTTGTATGAAAGTCATCTTGCAAAGATCTGACAATGTGCATAGCAAAGGCATCGTTGGCTCTCATGAAGTCAACCCTAGTGTAGAGGTGCAGTTGAGGATAACTCATGCACTTTCAAATTATTCGAACCACTTCTTATTCGTCCTTTGTATCTCAATCCTTCGTATGTAGTCATTTTTGCCAACATGTATATAACATACAAGCTCATATAAAATGTCCTTGACTGCTCTAGATTTCCGAATTGCTCGTCCAAGATATTGTTTATCATCCCTAACCAATCCATAGCCTTGACTCCATCTGTCACCTCCTCAATAAAGTTCCACATCCAAGGCTCAAACATATAGGACTGCAGGCATCCAAATATTTTGCTTAGCATCATCACCAAGTCATTGTATTCCCTCTTAAGATCCAACCAAACAATCTGTTTGGGCCATTTGGAATGGTGAGGCTTGATTCTTTGTTGCCACTTCTGGTTGATAGCTTCATCACAATGGTTAGCTCTGAAAGTATAGACCCTGAACGCCTATTCTTTTGACTTGCACACCATGAATGGTATACTAGAATTCCAAATGCTTCTCTGATTGCCGATGGAGAGAGATCTACTAGCACCTTGCCATCTAGAGCCTTGATTACTCTTTCTTTTGAATTATAGTTCTTTGCACATTTCACAATCAAATTAAGATGTTGGATAGCTGCCACTACAATTCTACTCTTGACTATTTGCCTAGCTAAGAATGTGGGAGAATAATCTTTATAGCCAAACATTCTTTTGTTAAACTCATCCATGTTGAGGCTACCCAAGTTTGTGTCACCAACTTCTTTCCATTTTGAGACCAACTTCGACCCCGGAAGGAATCCTTTCAGCTCATTCTTGATCAATGCCGTCTAGACAAACCTAATCCTCGGCGTTTTGTCATTCTTCTTCCTACAAAACAAAACAAAATAACATAAATATCATGCGAGGAGATTTTTAAAATAAAGCACAAATATGGCTTCAAGGAATAAAAGCATATAAAACTTCTTCATTCCAGCCATGGAATAATTTTGAAATTTTGAATAATATAATATACTTGGGCACATATTTGAATAATATAATTTATTAACTCCCTTTGGCTCCAAAAACAACCTTTTCATCAATATCATGATATTCTGACACACATGGTCATTGTTTCCTATGCCCAAGATTTAAAGCTTTCAACCCGGTTCCAACGAGCTATGACACTAAGGTGACCAATATACAATACCAACAAAAATAGAAACCTTATCGTATTAATTAAATAATAAATCATAATTCACCCATCTTGCGAAAATGACTGAAGAAGCATCAGAATTGAAATATGATAGCACATGAGTGATCCAAATGAAGAAAGTTGATGAATAAACCTGACAGGGTGACTTACTAAAAATAGACGCTCCCTCCAAGATTCTTAGAGCCCAAACCGGAAGCCAAAAATAAAAACTGAGAGCATCATTCAACTCCTCTAACTCATCTGAGCTCATCGGAACCATCCCTTGACTTACTATAAATAGTAAGTCCCATCAAACGGAGCCATAACCCTCAACAAGGTCCTCTAATCATCAGTATTAACCTACAAGGACCCAGTAATAGGCTAAATCCATCCACTATCATGGTCATGCTAAAAAAGGGCATTGCATCTATAAAACTCTAATTTTGCATCCTGCTTTAGATTTTCACAATATTTAACTCGTTTGCCCATAACACCCAAGAAATGAGACCACACCCTTGTGTAGCTCCCTCTAATTTCACCTTCACATACACCATGACATTTATACACCCTACTTCCACATGAATTTTTCTTTTTGACATCAATTGGATGAACAAGGCAAAGTAGAGGTTTTTTAGGATTGAAAGGGCCTCGTGCAAATTTTTTCAAGACAGTTGAAGGGATTTCAAGTTTGTTTGGTTCCTGTGTTGATTCACCCCCAACATTTCCACTACCACCCGCAAATGCAACTTCTTCCCCTTGCCATTCTTCATCACCACCATCACTACTACGGCTGCTCATTTTTAGTGGTATTATGGTACTGTATAATGTAAAATTTTAAAATCTGAAATACAAGGGGAAAAAAAGTAGACTTTCCATGCTTTAAAGTTTAAACTACATAGAAATTAAAAAAACTATTTTTTGAGACTATGATTTAAATTTTAAATTGACACAGTGATTAAATTTTAAATAATAAAACAATAAACTACTAAACTATGATCTTAAAAGCATTGATTAGTGATTCAAAGGTTTTGCTAACCATTGATTATCACTAATAAATTGATGATCAATGGTTAACAAAACCATTGAATCATTTTAATCAATGGATTTTTTAACATTTTTACCTCTTAGAATGATTGTTGAAACAGAGAGAAATTAAATATTTGTCTACAAGTGCAAAGTTCAAACCCCCTCTCATCAAAGGAGGTTAGTGCATAGTTTATGATCTCTAGGGGTACAAAAGAGGGCCCATATTAGCTATGTCTTTCATCATTTTCTTGAAGAATGGAGAACGGGCCACATGAAATAGGTTGGCATGGACAAAAAAGAAATCAGCAATGGAACACCCTATCAATTCCCATACCTGTGCATTGAACAAATCTGTAACCGACCCTGGTTGCCCACTATCACTAGTCTTCTCCTTTCTTTTTTCATTTTTTTTGTCTCCCACACTAAGAATGGCACTACCACTAGATGACATAGGGTGAAGACCATGAGTAGATGGCTGTAAGGGTTGAGGCATTATGAAGGGAAAACCCTTAGACTTGTATTTAGCCTCCATGTGTAATCTATAACACTCTAATTTTGCATCCTCCATTAGATTTTCACAATATTTAACTCATTTGCCTGTAACACCAAAGAAATGAGACCACACCCTTGAGTAGCTCCCTCTAATTTCACCTTCACATACATGACATTTATACACCCTACTTCCACCCAAATTTTTCTTTTTGACATCAATTGGATGAACAAGGCAAAGTAAAGGTTTCTGTGTTGATTCACCCTCAACATTTCCACTACCACCCCCAAAGGTAACTTCTTCCCCTTGCCATTCTTGATTGCCACCATCACTACTACTACTGCTCATGTTTAGTGGTATTATAGTACTATATAATGCAAAATTGAAAAATCTGAGATTTAAGGAAAAATGACCTTCCCTGTGTTAAACTACATAGAAATTAAAAAATTATTTCTTTTGAAACTATGATTTAAACTTTAAATTGATGCAGTGATTAAATTTTAAAATAATAAAACAATAAACTACTAAACTATGATCTTAAAAGCATCGATTAATGATACAATGGTTTTGTTAACCATTGATTATCACTGATAAATTGATGATCAATGGTTAACAAAACCATTGAATCATTTTAATCAATGGATTTTTAACATTTTTACCCCTTAGAATGATTGTTGAAGCAGTGAGAAATTTAATATTTCTCTGCAAGTAAAAAGTTCAACCCCCTCTCTGCAAGCATAGCTTCCTTTTCCCTCTAAAGGCAGTTAAAACGGGTTGAGCTTGTGCAACCACAGCCGCCCTGTCTCTCCAAACACAACAACACCACCAATACTGGCCAACTTGGACAGCAAAAACATCCATTTTCTCAGCTCAACGTCGATAGCAAAACTAGCAATGGCATGTAATGTTTTAAAAGTTAAAAACTTTATGTTTTTGCCTTATAACATAAGCTTATAGTATATTTTAATATATTTTTATTAGGGTTGCATTATGTACGCTCCGCAAAAAAATTTTAAAAAATTATAAATTATTTTTAACTAACGTCAAAAACTCCAATCCATTCCTGAGACAGTCGACAAACAGCTTTGTCGTCCCCGATCGTCTAGGGGACAGTCAACGGCATTTCCAGGTTTTGGAAACAGTTTCAGATTTTTTTGACCAATCAGAGACGGCTTGGAAACATCCCTGGCCATTCCCCCATCCCCGAAACCATTCCCGTTTCCTAAACTTGCCCATTAGGGGTGGAAAAGTGTTTCTAGGTAGCATAGGTTTTGTGCCTTTCCTTCCTTCATCCATACCTAACTCCCCATCTTCGAACTCTAATTTGGAGGATGGCAACTCCTCACTTATCGCCCGATTTCTCAAGTCGATGACATACTTCCTTTACTATCCATCGACAATGTGTTCCTCTTCCAATTGTGCTCTGCCTTGGCAATGATCAACCAACCTCTCCCAAGGATTGTGTCATATGCCTTCTTCTCTAACAGGATTACTACAAAGTCCAAGACAAAATACTATACCAATAGTTATCTTTTGTGCGATCAATGTCCCCAATGGCTTAATGCCATGTTGGCCAACACCTACCAAGTGCAAGGTTAGCGGCCAAAGTGTTGACTTCCCCAAGCACTTCCAAGTTTCCCCCAACAATACATTGACTCCTAAGCCTCCATTGATGATGGTATTTCTCAACTTTCGTCCCATTATCTCCATCTCGATGATAGTCGACTTCCTCCCAATGCCTAGCATCAATAGCATCGAGTCAATGGCCAAACTCTCTATTGGCTTCTCCGTCAATTTGTCATGCTCCTAGCCAATTGCGTCGTTACCAACTCTGTTGGCAATGGCCATCTTTAGGTATGGCATAGTTTGCAGAAGGTCGAATACCCATAAAGGTATGGTGGCACCATTCAAGGCTCTTCTCTCCTCCACCATCGCTCATTCAATGTTTGCCTTGGCTTCTTGAAGCATTTCCTTCTCTATACAGGGGTCAAGATATAATGCCTTCTTAGTTTGGAGTCTAGTGGTCGCCAATACTTTCTCGTATTGCTCCTTTACGTCTAGCATATTTACTCCCTTCTATTTTGGGCAGTCGGTGTCCTCATGGTTCCCTGAACCAAACCACTTGCACAGAAAACTCTGATTGTTCTGCCTCCTATGGCAATCTCGTGTGAAGTGACCCCACTCGTTACACCTTCGACACTGTATGATAGGACGTCCTCTAGAGTTGTATTGTATTTGATTCTGTCATTGATTTCCATAACCGCTTGATGATACATTTTGGGGATTCGATGGAGTGGACTCTCTATGTGAATAATGCTTGTGTGCTTCTAGTCTTCAAATTATACGGACACTCCTTTATTGAATGACCCATCACTTGGCAAATCTCACAAAACATCATTTTAGGATAATTACCTTTCATGTGCCCTTCAATTTTGCACTCTATACACCATAGTTAATTACTTTCTTTACTAGTCCCTTTCTCATCCTTTAGTTCTTTCATCATTCTCATCATGTCTCTCTGTAGGGCATGGATTGTTGTTGATACATCATCGCTACTATCCTCAGTGTTATCGGCATCATGCATCTTCCTCTTCCCTCAAGTGGATGTCTTGTTTTCACTCTCAATATCCATCGCCCAATTATAGGCATCGGCATATGAGGGTGGAGGCACCTCTTTCATCTTCTTGCGCAAGGAGGGAATCAACCCCTCAATAAACCATCTCTTCTTCAACTCGTCAGCTAGTTGATTATCCAACTTTCCCAACAATTCCTTGAGCC
Source organism: Chamaecyparis obtusa (assembly GCA_027943335.1). Classification (NCBI taxonomy): domain Eukaryota; kingdom Viridiplantae; phylum Streptophyta; class Pinopsida; order Cupressales; family Cupressaceae; genus Chamaecyparis; species Chamaecyparis obtusa. The sequence goes on along the minus strand of BSBK01002629.1, from coordinate 1,036,113 downwards.
TATGATTGTAAGCATGTATACTCTTATTCTTCCCTTGTTTGATATTATAAATTTCGGCAACAATCTCATTGTCATCTTGTAGCACTTCAAACTCGGCCTTGAACACCCTCTTGAGCACATCCCAAGAGGCTATGGATGAAGCATCTAGTTCTATGAACCAATCAATGGGTGTACCCTGTAGGGTTGCTAGAAATGCTCTTAGCCAATAGTCCTTGTCAACTTGACTGTTCTCTACCCAAATGGTCATGCACGTCTTCCAGTGCCTCGTAGGATCTTCTGACCCATTCCCCTTGAACATCGACAATTTCTATCAATCCACGTTTAGACTTGTCGAAGGAGTCACCATCTTTCTCGCCTGCTTGCTCCCTTGAGTGTTGAATCTAGGTGGACTGTTTCGGCAACTATGTTCTAGTGCTTTTCTTGCACCCTTAGCCACACACGCATCCTCTACACATCTACCTCCAATGTCCCTAGCACCTAAGGTACTTTCGGGATCTAACTCATACTTGTACCCCCTTCGTCGAAGGGTCTTCGATTAGGATCCTCTTATTATGGGTTCTCCTGAGATGGATAGATTCTCAATGCCATGCAATATGTCTGTCAATTCAATTTTTCCTTGTTAACACTCCTTGTTTGACATCGATTCTTTGGTCGGTGAGCTACATTTTGTCAAAGTGGTAGATTTTTGGCAATTTCTCGTAATCTTCTTCATTCTCTTTGTTCTACAATCCTTAGAGATCGCCTAATCACTTGGTCTTGACCACCTTGCAGTCTCTTCTCGCCTTTATTGGGATCCAAGGGCATGAATCACGCAATGATGACCCGGTTCCTTTTAAGGCAACGCCACCAAATGTTTACTGCTATACCTGGTAAATTATGTACATGAAATAATAATATAGATGGCAGTGCGTACCAAATATAGTACTAAAATATATCTTTATTAGCTAATGAATTCATTATAAAGAACACCAAAGATGGTTGGCCAAGGATTACAATTCATTCCACTCTACACTACTCCCTTCCTTGGCAGTACACGTCATATTTAAAGGACCTAACAGTTCCCAAGAGAGACACAACTGTCAACCAACCAACACTTAACAACTACACGAGAATGACAACCAACGGACAATTAATACATTGATGGATAACCAATTTCATCAACCATAACAATAAGCATTGTATGCCGACTACAAACTTTCACTTTTCACTACTTCGAAATGACAATTTGACTTTATGATGTGTTATCCTTTCCTTTTGGCACACTTTCCCTAGCTATCTACCACCTTTAGCACACATTCACTATGGTGTTGCCATCCATTTTGCACCTTGTTTGAGCTGTTTTAGACCCTTATTGCTGAGTGCTGATTACTAACTTGTTTGCCAAGTTCTAGGCATGGTTTTCTACTGGCTTTGTGATCTTCCCTTACTTTACTGTCCACTGCCTCTTTCCAACCTCTGATTTACTGTAGTTCACATCCTAAATATGACTTTATTTGACTGATGTATAGCAGCAGAACTTCATGTCTAAAGCAATGAAAAAGAGTGCCATTCTTTACCCTTGAAAACTTGCCCATATTCTGCCCTTTTATTTTCATCATTTCCTGCTGCTCTTTCTTTCCTTGAATATCAGCATTGTTTCACTTTCCTCTTTATCAAGCTCAAATGACCCTTTGCACCCTGCAAAGTTGTTAAAAGAAAGACCCAGAAAAAGCAAGCTTTGCAACTGATGAGGAGAGCACAAAGTCATCTTGGCATTGATGCAAATTTAAGGATAAATTAACAAGATATTGACAAAAGGGGAATGAAAACTTACTTTTGCAGGGCTACATAATTTTGTGGGTCTGTACCCCAAAATCACCACGTAACCCACTAAAAGGAACATTTAGCAAAAAGCTTATACGAACAAACCCTAGAAAACCTTAATTGTATGTGTCCCCCATCCATTTATAAGATTTCAGATAACATATGCTCTAAAATTTATTGGTGTGTCTGTTGTATTTGTGTTGAGGATTCATCGACTCTTCTAATTTGACTACCACTCCTCTGCTACTGAATATGATTACAAACTAGCCTGTGTTTAAAGCATTCAATGCCCTCAATAAATTTATTTTTCTCATTATTCAATTCATATTATATGTCTTCAAAAAAAGTTTAGATGCAAAAAAGGAACTTATCATTAACTCTCATGCCAAATCCAACATTAAAATTTACAGCTATATAAGACATATATGCTGAAGGAAATCTGCTTCTTAAAATACTTAAACATGTCAAATTATTACAATCTTCTTAAATCTTATGATTTCAGTTTGTAATTCATTCTTGAATTAGTTCTTATCCATAAACAACATGTAATCTGATCTCCTATAATTCAATGCCTCTAAGTCTTACTTCTACGCTTTTTAACATGCTTTTCTCTCAGCTGCAATCGTGACGCTCTTAAAATGAACTTGAGCTACCAAAAGATAACAATATATGCAGCCTAACTTGATGGAAAAGGCATACGTGTGGCTGCTTGCAATGCTTTCCATGTTTCTCCAATCTCAAGCAAGATTTGTGCTTTTTGTTCATGCAATACTGCCCTTTCAGGTGTTATTGAAAGTGCTGCCTCCCATTTTCCAAGTGCCTCATCATATTTTCCATTCTGCACAGTTAAAAACGATAAATAGTAATGCTCCACTTTCAAAAGCAATGCAACAGAAAAAAGATAAATCAACAGTTCAACGCTCATTCATCTAATCACATTTCCTCACAATCATATAAATTTATTGTCATTTATTTTGATGTTTTCTTACAATGCCTTATGGGATATAAAGGTTCAAGAAAATGGAGTCTTTTGTCTTTGTCTCTAAGACCAAATTTATTAGCCTTCATTCCACCTTTCATTCAAAAGTTTCCCACGGGACTTCAGAACTCCCTACAAGTCCCAAGATAAATCAGCCACAGTATACCCAGACTTCAGCAGCACAACATGAAATTAAACTTGAACCATGAATGGCATCAGAAATTAGACAATGACCTAGCAAGACAAATTTCAAAGGAAGGATTAGTCCCTCATTTTTATTCTACATCAGGTCTGGCTTGTTTAGGATCCTGTAGTATTGAGCAAAGGAGCAAGAAATTAACTAAAAAACTGGAGAGAGACCAAAGCAGAAAGTGCAAGTAGCTTCAAAAATATTGAAATCTACAAAATGAATGCAAAACAACATTTCTCATATGTAAAGTTCCCTTCAGGCGATTTTAATTTTTCTCAAATTGGGCATTTATTTCTGTTGTCATATGTTCCTCTGTTCTTACTGTTGCAGATTTTTAATTTAAAAATGTTTGAATGTTTGAGCAGAATTTGTTCTACAAATTTAATATGAAAAGCTTAATGCAGAGCCAACAAATATAATTTTCAAAACAATTATATATCAACATCAGGAGTGCTCAGATATTAAACTATTTCAGAATAAGCAAGCTAACAATCTGACCTGTTTATTGAGAATACTGAAAACTGAGAAGCCAGATTACTTGATAGTCATGTCCTCAGACAATGATATCTCCAAGCCAGAGTTGAAACTGAAAACTGAGAAGGTAGATTACTTGATAGTCATGTCCTCAGACAATGATATCTCCAAGCCAGAGTTGAAAGGCACTAGCTCAACAAGTAAATCCTTTGCTTATATTTTTTTCTGCTCACCACAAGCCAGATACAGGGCTCTTTGTTGCAGATATAATTATGTATCCAGCAAGGTACCCACGTTGGAATGAGAAAGGTAAATACTGAAGTTTACATCAGCTATATTGAGAATGCAACCAGAGTTTGAAGCAGCAGCAGTTAAAATGCCCCTTTAGAGCCACACTAGTAATGGCACAACATATACCAAATGCTTCCAAAAGCTCCCACGAGTTGAGCATATTCATGTCATCCTTCACATAGCTGCCATGTATCCAAACAGCAGGGAAATATGCTTTAACTTTCCAGCAATGAAGCAGTAGAGTTCAAACTCAACACAAATATCCTCCAATCAAATTCATGATTCGAATATTTCAAGCAGCCCAAACCTTTCTTTAGAGAGACATGACAAAGGAGTATTCAGCTCAATAATATGTCTCCCCTTTACTAAATCGATTCATACAATATAAAGGTAATCTTTATTTTCCCCATACGTCTAAAATTTACTGTAGCTGTTCTCACTTACAAATGGATTCCTTCAGATTAAATATTATTTCCTCACAGAGATCAATAAACTCACTAGATGAAAAGGAAAATTTTAAATTATCAAAAAACCTCCAACATCTGCAAATTTGTATCAGACTGGGACTTCACAAATTTGACAAACTCCATCCATGAACGAATTGTGGAATACTTAAAGGATATATCCAATTATGGCTAGGGCAGATAGTTTCACTATCGAAACCAGCAACACCTTAGGGTTTCTGTCCTAGGGTTACAATCTCCAAGAAGCTCTCCAAAACAAAATAAGAAATAATAAGGCATAACTCAAATGAGGCCCAAGCTGTTCTCTTATAACCACCAGAGATGCTTGTAGACACCTTTTAGGTTTACCCTCTCTTTTTTATTCAAATTTGAGCTGAGGGAATAAATAAAGTGACTTTATTAAAATTCTCACTTATATTACCATTGAAGTCACTTTTATAACTTTATTAAATTAGTAAAAAAATATTACCCTTCTAATTTACTTTTGAGGGATAACATCAAATAATTTATTTATTTAATTCCCTTAATCCCAACAACAGCCTACGTGAATTAAATCCTCCTGGAGGGCTAGTAAGTCCTCTTGGAGCAACTATGCAGAAGGGAACATTACATCATGGTTATCCTTTTATTAAATGTGCTTTTAAGTTGTTTTATCAAAAAAAGCACCAGTTTTGACACTGGGCCCACGGATGCTTGTGGAAGCTCACGGGTGCTATGTGGATGTGCACAAAAAGTGCATCCTGGGCATCAGAATTTGCATCAGAATTATACACTTAAGTAGAAATAATTGAGGACAAAGCTATTAGGAACTGAGATGTCTAATGATCACTGTGGGATTGGTTATGAACAATATTTACTATTAGAAAGACATGAAATGAATATACTAAGTTAAGTAATCATTTAGCAACTATGGACACTCCTACAATGGAAGAAACTTTAGGATCAATAATGGAGAGAGAGAGAGAGAGAGAGAGGATTTCAAAACAACCCTCTAAGGTACAGATGTGACAAATTTAGTCACAAAACGGCAATTTGTCCAAATCAAAACTATCTTCAAAACTCTATTGAAGAATCTGAGCCTTCACCTTTGAGAGGGAGTTCAGATATGGGCCTTTCTTGAACTTCAGAGTTATTTTATAAACTTTTGGATTCCTTGTCAGATCTTAACATCACTTGTTGTAGATAAATTCTTTGAGAATATGATTCTTCGTTATGTAAAATTATTATGTGTTGAAAACATGAGTATTTTTGTTATACTAACATATTTTGCAAGCTCTTGCACCTTTTTGAGTGTTGAGGCTCTTGCACCTTGAGCACTAAGGCTCGTGCATATTTTTTGAGCATTGAGGCTCGTGCATATTTGAGCGTTGAGGCTCTTGCACCTTTTTGAGCGTTGAGGCTCGTGCATATTTTTTGAGCATTGAGGCTCGTGCATATTTGAGCGCTGAGGCTCTTGCACCTTTTTGAGCGTTGAGGCTCTTGCACCTTGAGTCCTGAGGCTCGTGCATATTTTTTTTGAGCATTGAGGCTCATGCATATTTGAGCGTTGAGGCTCTTGCACCTTGAGTGCTGAGGCTCATGCATATTTTTTGAGCATTGAGGCTCGTGCATATTTGAGCGTTGAGGCTCTTGCACTATTTTGAGCATTGAGGCTCTTGCACCTTGAGCACTAAGGCTCTTGCACCTTGAGCACTGAGGCTCATGTATATTTTGAGCATTAAGGCTCTTGCAGATATGAGCGTTGAGGCTCCTACATATTTGAGCAATGAGGCTCTTGGATATTGGAACTTTGAGGACTATCTCTCAGAGAACTTGTGGATGTGAGTTTCGAGAGCTTGTGGATGGGATCTACACCCTAAGGTCAATAATTTATTTATGTTTATATCTTGTGAAGATGCTTCAATTATCAAAGTATTGATAATGCTTATAATTACATAGATTTGAGATCTATTATTATGTTAGTTACATAGATTTGAGATTTATTGTTATGTTAGTTCTATTGTTACCTATTGTTTACATAGATTTGAGATCTATTGTTATGTTATAGATTTGAGATCTATTGTTATGTTCCATTGTTACATCTTTTGTTATGATGATCACATAGATTTGAGATCTATCGTCATGTTTTATTTAAATTTGAGATCTATCATGCCTAAATTGAGATCTATTATTATAGCTTACATCATATGAATGATGGTTGAATAACCTTGAGGATGGTTAATCACTATATGATGAATATATTATGTTTTTTTGAAATCTAGAGTGATAAAAGCTTGTGATTACATAATGAGATTATTTTGATCTTCCCTCGAGACCAAGAGGGAGTGTTAGTATAATGGTCTTTTCGGTAAGATCAAATACTAAAGAAAAATAAGAAAATTCACTCAATATATATCACTCTTATTATATGGGACAACCTTATAAAGGTGATCATTAACAAGAGGTCGGCCTGTGTTGATTAGTCCGACTTGCTAAATAAAATGAAACTTGTTAATATTTATTAGTGCTGACTTGCATGAGCAAGTCCACCCCCTTACATTGTGAAGTGTTTGGTATAAATGAAGAGATATGATGAGAATCAAGGCAATACAGAAAACATAATGTCACTGCCCTGATTCGTACCATAGCAGCAGCATATAGCAGTCCACACAACCCTTCCATTCTGATCCAAAGTTGATATATCTAATACTAAATAATAAACAGACATTATCTCAGAAGAAGCATTCACAGTGAGTGATTGGAGCAGACATATCTCAGGCTGCAGCAAACCATGATATCTAGCTCATCAATTGGCATCAACTTTGGCAACACTAAATTAGTTTGTGCATTACATCCATCCCTCTACGATCTACAGCATCGACATTCTAAAAGCCTTGCAACAAAACTCATTGGTGTGTGATAACAAGCATCCCCCATATCATTGTGTTGAGTCGGATTACACAAATCCTAATTCAACATACAACAGTTTGCACATCCGAAGACACCTCTGCGCTATACATTCTAGACTGTTGATAGAGTCCACCTTGGTGTCGATCGTAATTCACCATATCATCAATGGTGCATCCACATCAATTCATTCACAACCTACAAATCGATATATCATTTGTGTCGCCTTGCCAAAGTTCATCTTGCATCACAACTCGACAGCATTTCATTAATATCATCGGTTCGGAGATCTTATATATCCTGAAATCACTGATCACAGATAACCAAATGGTTTGATTGCTTTAGAATTATGTTCAGCATATCAATCTATAACCACGCTTTCCAACATGGATACCAATCGTGGAAGACTTGTTGCTCTATATCATCTGATATTCTAATTGTATCGACAAATCTGATTGTAACAGCATATTAATAATCTATTAATCTCTGATTTGTGCCTACAAATTTGTGTTATTTCTGTGTTTTTGCCATTTTCAGTACTTGCGACATTTCATGAATAGGCTCCATTTCAAAGATATTTTCATGGAAAAACTGTTAATTTTAGTTTCAGATCTAACTATTTACTTAAAAAAAACAATAAATAAGAGTAATGGCAGATAACTAAATTATGAACACAACACAAGATATACCCTGGGAAACCTCCCTTGTGGAGGTGAAAACCCAGCAATCAGATAGACGTATAATATTAAGCCCTGTTTAACTTACAAAGTTCAGCCTGACCTGGAGAAGTAATCAGATCTGAATGTTTACTGGATCAGATATTTATGGAGCAGAGAAGGATTAATGAAGTAGCAGACCCTGAATGAATTCTCCAAGAGCAGATCACATGTCTTCTTCAGGAGCAGATCGCAAGTAGACTATAATAGCAGAGCAGACTGTAGATGTTCTCAAGAGCAGATCGCAAGTAGATGTCAGAGCAGATTGTAGGTATGCTTCAAGAGCAGGTCGCACTTCTTCCTTAGAGCAGATCGCAGGTATGCACCAAGAGCAGGTCGCACTGCTTCCCTTAGGGCAGATCGCAGGTATACACCAAGAGCAGGTCGCACTGCTTCCCTTAGGGCAGATCGCAGGTATATTGTATTTCAATGTGTAGACAGCTATATGTGAATCGCTGATGAACAAATATGTGCAGTTCCCAGTTACTGAATGTAAGCAGCAGAGGTTAGCTTTAGAACATGTGCCTGAAGATAGTCGCAGTTGATCAAAGACCAGAGCCGCACTTCGCAGGTGTCTTAATGACTAGATCGCATATGAAAATGTGTGTAGGATGATGTTTGATGTCAGATGAACTCCTTCTTATATACCGGACGGCAAGGGCATTAACCAGGCCAACCTTTGCATGAAGAAATTCTTTTGTGTGCACGGCAAGGACATTAAGCAAGCCGACCCTTGCATGAAAAACTCTTGGCGCGAAGACTTGAGTCGGCCCAGGCAGATTCGACTTTAATTTTAAATTAAAGATATAAAATATTAAGATATTTAATATATTAGCTAGCATCGACTAGCTAAACATTAACAAAAACTGCACTTAGAACAGCAATTGGAAGCCTTAAACAGAAAACTAATTAGGGATGGGATGGAGGAGGCTGACTTTCTTGAAGAAAAGGCATTCTCAATATTCTGAAATTCTTGCGAGGGAAGAGATTTTTTGGCGACAAAAATCTATAGAAAATTGGCTCAAGGAAGAAGATCATAATACAAAAAATTTCCACAATTTAGTGAAAGCTAGAAGGTCAATTAACAAGATCAATTCAATCAAGAATTCAAACAGTTGATAGATTTAGGACAGCATAGAAATCAATAGGGAAGTGACCTCTTATTTCAAATCACTCTATCTATGGATGACAATGGCTCCTTGGAGCCAAATGAAGATATTCTTAATAGTATTCACAAGTTGGTGTCAGAGGCTCAAAATAATATGCTTGAGGAATCAGTCACTTTAAAGGAAGTGAAAAAAGCCCTATTTTCCATGCATGGTGATAAGGCTCCAGGGCCTCATGGTTTCCTGGTTGTCTTCTTCCAGAAATTTTGGGACTTATTGAAAGATGAGTTACAGGGAGTTGTAGAGGAATCAACAAAAGATGCTACATCTTGAAAGACTTAAATAACACCGATAGCTTTAATTCCCAAAAGAGAAGAGATTCGGTCCTTTGATGACTTCAGACCAAATTTTTTATGCAACATAGTGTACAAAGTTATTTCTAAAGTTGCTACAAATAGGCTTAAGAAGATTTTGGGGTCAATAATTTCAGAGGAGCAAAGCGGTGTCACTCCCAACGGATCTATTGTGGAAGGAATAATCATAGCCCATGAGGTTATCCACTCAATCAAAACAAGCAAAACTGAAAAAATGTTTTTGAAATTAGAAATTAAGAGGGCTTATGACTGAGTGGATAGATCATTCTTGTTGAAAGTTTTGGAATGCTTTGGCTTTTGCCCAAAGTTTTTTTCATGGATCCAGAACTGCATCAACACCCCATGTTTCTCTATTCTTGTCAATCGTAGCCCTTGGGGATAATTTTCAGCATCAAGGGGATTGAGACAAGGTGATTCTTTATCACCTTTTCTCATTATCATAATGGAGGTTCTGGGCAGGTTCATAACTAAAAAAAGAAATGTGGGGCTCTTAAAAGTTGTGAAAGTGGCAAGGGGGGTTGAACCAATCTCCCACCTCCAATTCGCGGATGACACTTTATTAATGGGGTAGGCTTCTTTGAGAGAAGCAAGAGTTATGAGGGCTTCTCTTGACAGTTATAGTAGAGCTTCAGGGCAGAAGATTAAGTGGAAGAAGTCTGAGATTTTCTCCAACCCTGAAAAAAGGTGGGAAATCTCAAGAATCCTGAACATCAAATCTAGTTCACTGCCTCAGAAATTTCGGGGATCCCTTTATTTGTTGGCTCTTGTAAGTCAAATTTATGGAGCAGATTGATGGATAATTGTATTGGCAAGATGGAAGGATGGAAAAGTAAATGGCTCACTTCTACCGGCCAGATTTTAATGCTGAAATCGGTCATTTCAGCGATTCATAATTTCATATTTTCTTCATGATGTGCCTGAAAATTCCTTCTAAAGTGCTCAGAATTATTGAACAAAAAAAGTGTACATTCTTCTGGAATGATTAACCAGGATCATGCAAAGATCCCACTTTTTGGTGCAAGGGCACCTAGGAGGATACATGAATGCAGGAGGGTCCAAGACATGAAGGAAGACTTCAGGACATCAATCAAAGTAAATTGGGATGTTTTGAGGCCAATCAAGGCCATTTGTAATAATCAACCCAATCTAATGATCAAAGGTCCTAAAGGTCCTGATAAAGACCCTACGACCAAAATTTCTTGTAAGGGGGGCTAGTAGTGCCTAATTGGGATCTTGATGTCTAGGAGGGTCCTAGATGGGATAATTAGATACTAGGATAAACTAGGAAATAAGTTTGCTAAGTTAGAATGCTTGGGAGGGCAATTAAATAAAGTTACAAATTCAAATATTTAAATCCTAACGGCTAGTGCCAATTAGGAGGGAAACTTTGTTAAATAGGCTAAATGCATTTGTAATGAAGGGCAACCGGTTTGGAACGGTTGGGATAGTTATAATCCATCCTACATAGCCTGGTCAAGGCATGAGGATTGAGAATAGTACAGAGAAGACAGAGAATGTATGGACTGTCTTTGGAAGCAATAAAATAACTAAATTCTGCAATATTTCCATGGTGGTTTGATTTGATTTTCCTTCCAATGCATCTCTAATGTTTTGAATAACCAAAATAAGAAGTTTTGGAAGCCTTTCATATGTCCTGAGATTTCATTTTGTTTGATCAATCACAGTATTTGCTGACAGTTACAGGGGAGTGCATCTTTTAGTGACAATTTGATTGTCTTCCATGAATTAGGTGTCATTCCATGAATGCAAATTACTGATTCTCATGGAATGACATTAGAATAACATGTATTATAATTGTCTAACAAGATATTGTGCAGAGGAGTAAAGGGGAAAGTGGGTGATCACTGATTAATTGTGTTGAAGGAACACCAAATTGGAGGCATTGGTGTAGCAGCAAGAGTTTTGTCCAAAGGAGGGCATCATTTTATGTTTAAATCCATTAGGATATGTCAAACTAATGGTGAATCAACTTTTGTTGGGATCAGATAGTGCTCGGATGGTTGACATTGAGTAGGCCCTAGTTTTAGAGGGTTTCAAAGGAGGGTTTTTGAGTTTGTGTACTTGCAGAGGGTTTGGGTACTTAAGACCGCCAAAACCCTTTAATTTGTACCTATCTCAAGACTGTCCAAGATTGTGGAGTCAGGGGATAAGGGAATCTAGTAGTTGCTTTGTACAAGTGGGGCAATTAGCCCTCAAATTCTGTCTCAGTTGGCCATTTGGGAGATTTGGTCCAAAGAACCTAGTATTAAGGTTTTGATATTTGTGGAGAAGCCAAATGGGTGTCTAAATCCATAATTTGTTTAGGAAGTCTTTTGAGAAGTTTTTGAAAGAAGTCTGAAAACACCAAATCCACTCGGTGAAGAACACCACCGAGTAGAACAGAACACAACAAAACCACTCGGTGAAAGGCACCACCCAGCAAAGACATTTGGTAGGAATGATTGATCCTTGTCTTATGTTTCATAGGGAGTTTTGGTAAACATCATGGGCTGTTTCGAGAGCTTGTTTCAAGGTGTGGAGTCTTTCATATAAATCCCACCCTTAAGGGATACCAGTGTAGGTGAGGGAATAGGATACCCTAAGGTATGAGAGGCTCTGCATCACTTTTGGCCTAGGATAAAATTTGTCAACCAAAGACAACAGGGTGTGCCAGTTTGTATAATATCCCCCTCTAATAATGAAATTTAATATCAAATCACAATAGAATTGAAATACAAATAAATAAGTAATAAATAAATAACAAATATTAAATCATGAAGGATTAGATCATCAGTCACATAGGAATATGATATCAATCAAGGCAAAAAATAATTTAAGTCAATCGATACTCCCATGAAGAAACACGTCACTAACTAATTATCAGCAGATCGAGAGTGGTTTAAGATAGCGATTAAGGAATATTGTTAAGACTCCTTAAATGCAAGAGATCGTCTATGACATAACAAGCTATAAGAAAGTATAATATCATTGAACGATTGGTATTGTAAGTCATGGTTAGCAATTGCTAAGAGATGCAATTTGAATAGACAAGATAACTAATAGCCATTAACTATGAAACCTTGCAATATCTTGGAGAAAGATGAGTAAGAGAGATGTGTCTCTTAAATTGAACAATTGTGATTGTTCGGTTAGCAAAATATATTATGAGAGGCGATCTCACTTCAACCAGCATCAAATAGGAAATAGATATTATTTTGGTACTTGTCAAAAGGAAGAAGGATATAAATAAAATAATCAAGGTTGGTCATTCACAACAACCATCACTTATGCATACAAAAATATATCAAAAGATCAGAATATGATTGGAATCAACATTTGTAACCTATCAGAGTTATATAAATTGAGACGTATAGTGACCTGCGATTACACACAAAGATACAAGATTCATTATCAACAACCATATCACTATTACAGTTCACTCACTATTATAGTTCACATACAAATATCTCTGCATCAAGTATGCTGCTCCTGGACGTTGAATCCAAGATGCACACAATTAAATCATTCAATTAATAATATATATATATATATATATATATATCCGTACTCCCATTTGTCACCTGTCGGACTGGAAGGAAGGAATATAAGGATGTTTTGAAGGAAAGCTTGTGTAAATCCCGCCACTTCTGTCCCAAAATAGGGTGGGGGTCAACCTCCCAATAGTTTGGGCTTGGACCTATAAACCTTGAGGGAGCCTATTGGGAATGGTCTCTAAGCGCCTCGGTCACATCCTAAAGTCTTCCTATCCAATTCGACAGGGTAATAAGTTGGACATGGGACCATCAATATGGTCATAAGAGGAAATATAAATTCTATTTTAATTATCATTTCATTTAATTAAGTTGAAATACTAAATATATCTATATGAATTACAAGCATGATAAGTAGACTAGAGAGATCCAAGGTTACAAACTAACAAGGGTCATTACAGTTTGGGGAATTGGAAAATCATGAATGAGGCAATGGGGGCGAAGTTGATTTGGAACATGTACAATAATCTCAATCAAAGGGTCTATTATCTGAAATCTTATGTTGTCATGTCAGCCAGTAATAACTTTGAACATTTATTGGATGCTTGGAGATAGTAAAGTGGCAAAGATTTGGGAAGAATCTTGGGACGGGTTGGAAATCCTTGAGAATGATGCAAATTTCAACCTCCTAAAGCAAGTCGCTAAGGATCAACGGGGATCAAAGGTTGCTGATTTGTTTGTCTTCTCAAGTGGATGGAAGAATTGAATGGGAATGGAAATTAGTAGAGGAACTCGGTCTCAACAAAGGTAATGGTGCTCTTTTAAAAGATATTTTCTCCTCAAGAAAAGTGGAATTAATAGGAGAACCAGATAATATCATTTGGTGTGGTTCTCAACAAGGTAATTATTCAGTTAAAAATTCAGAACCTTCCCCACCACAAATAAATTTAGAAACAACACCCATCAGATTTAAAGAGGATCCAGATCCGGAAAATAACCTTGTAAAGGATAAACAGATTGATATCTCCTTTGACAGTGGTCTTAAGGACAGCAAGGCAAATCAAATAGATTTATATAAAAATGAAAAAACTAAATCTGGAGGCAACTCCACTCAGATTTTGGATGTAAATGAGAATGATCAACATAATAATCAGATTGTAAAATCTGATAGTTTTAATATTCCAGATTTAGTAGATCCTGAAGAAGTTAGAGACAAGGAAGACAAGATAATCATGAATTATCTAGGAGAATCACTAACGGATGAATACATGGATATGTTTCTGGATGAGATCTGTGACTCAGATGAACTAAAGTATCAAAAAGAAACCTTGATTAAATTGATTAAGATTGCTAAGCTAGAAAACGAAGAAATAGAGGAGTGTAGGATGACTCAGACAGCAGAATCTGAGCCTATCCCATCAGCCCTCTTAGAAAAGGAAGGCTGTAACAAAGCTTTCCCGGACAATCTTGACAATATCACAGAAGTTGCTGAAAAAGCCAGCAGAGAACAAAAGGACAATACAATTCAAACGGAAAATAAAAAGAAATTTAACTTAAAAGGGGTCATTGAACCTAATAGTGAGATTGCAATTGAACCTTCTACAACTTTTCACCACAAGGGGGTAGAATCTCTAGTCTCAATTCCTATAGAGATGGAATCTCTAAACCTGGACTTATCTGGTAATTTAGAAAATCTAACAGAAATGTATGGAAAAGAGATTTTAGATAAAGAGGACCCCCTTCCTCTTCTAAAGTGTGATCAAAAAAGCTTAGACCATAAGAATGATACTAACAATAATATTATTGATATTTCTGATCCCATTAAGGAATCTATTACAGGCCGCTTTGGGATAACTAATGAGGATAGACAACTTGGTATTGCGATAAATAGAGGAGGTTTAAGCACTCCTAACATTAACAAAATGAAAAAAAAAAGAGGCAGAAAATCAGTTATTGAACTAAGAACCTTGGCAGGTAAAGCAGACAATCAACAGAAAATTGCTGACATCTTGAATGTTGGGAAGGGGAAGTGCCTTCCCCAGGACCAATGAAAGTTACAACGTGGAATGTTAGGGGATTAAATGCCCATAACAAACAGAGACTTTTAAAAAGATATTTAAAAAACTTTGAATCGGAAATCATTTTAGTTCAGGAAACTAAATTTAGCAATGAGGAAAGCATTAAGTTTAGTAATAAATTAGGAATATGGAAGGCAGAGTTCGTGTCATCTAAAGGTTCCTCCGGAGGACTAGCGGTCCTGTGGGACCCCCGAAAAATCGCAGCTCAACTTTTATCTAAAAATGATAACTGGATGGCCTTAGAAATTAAGAGCCTTAAATCCAATTTAAAGTTTAAGTTAATCAATGTATATGGGCCTATTCCAAACGAAGAGAAAAGGAAAGTATGGCAGGAAATACATTTGTATCTAGTAGCCAGCTTAGAAGATACTCACATTATAGGAGGGGATTTCAATGCCATCTTAGACCCTAAAGAAAAATACGGAGGTTCACAATACATCTCACAAGCACAGAAAGATTTCAATAAATGGGTTATGGACAATCATTTAATAGATATAAATACAAACAATGGCATATACACCTGGAATAATAGAAGAGCTGGCTTTAGTCATATAGCTGAAAAACTTGACAGATTTCTGATAAGTACAAACTCTGCCGATTTCAATCAGATATTAGATGCGGAAATTCTCCCTGAGGCAGGATCGGATCATTATCCTATTAGGCTTTCTATAACAAAGAGCGGCAAACCATCTCGAAATCCCTTTAAATTCAAGTTTATGTGGTTTCAAAACCTAGATTTTATCAACATATTGGAGCAATGGTGGAAACAAATAACGATTAAAGGATCTAAAATGTACAGTTTAACAGCAAAACTGAAAATCATTAAAAACAAAGCATTAGAATGGAACAAGAATAATTTCAATAACATCTTTGAAGAAAAAGTTCAAATAGAGCAAGATTTAGCTGATCTTAACAACATAGTAATATCGCAAGGTATGAATGAGAGCAGCTATCAAAAAGAAAAAGAACTTATGGCAAAATACAATGCAATTTTACTCAAAGAAGAGATTTTCTGGAAACAAAAATCCAGAGAATCATGGCTTAAGGAAGGGGATAACAACACGAAATTTTTCCATAATACCACTAATTTTAAAAGAAACATTAACAGAATATCTAAAATTAAGAATAGTGATGGTCAAGTCTTGGAAGACCCAAATCAGATCTCAAACATACTCACACAATATTATCAATCCCTTCTTAATAACACAGAAGCTATTGATTACATAGCGCAAAATGAAATGCTTAAAGCTATTCCAAAGCTGATCTCAGATGCCGACAACAAAATGATTAATAACAAAATATCCAAGGATGAAGTTAGAACAGCAGTATTCCTACTCCATCCAGATAAAGCCCCGGGTCCAGATGGGTTTCAAGCAGGCTTTTTCCAAAAATGTTGGCATTTTGTAGAGGACAAAGTTTGGCAAGCAGTAGAAGCTACTAGAACCTCGGGATCCTTATTAAGCGAAATTAACAATACCTTTTTTACACTAATCCCTAAGAAAAACGAGTGTATAGATCCAGGGGATTTCAGACCTATATCTCTTTGCAATACCATTTATAAGATTCTATCTAAATGTTTAGCTAATAGACTCAAAACGCTCCTCCCTACCATTATCTTGGAAGAACAGACGGGCTTCGTTGCGAATAGATCAATCCTAGATGGGATAATTATAGCCCAAGAAGTAGTACACACTGCTCAATTAACAAAGGAACCAAGCATGCTTATTAAAATAGACATTCAAAAAGCATACGACAAAGTTGATTGGAGATTCCTCTGCAAATGCATGGAAGCCTTTGGCTTCTCTAAACAATGGATCAATCTCATCTTCAACTGTATCTTCACTCCTAAAATTTTGATTCTTATCAATGGTACCCCGAAAGGCTTTTTCAATATTTCTAGAGGCATTAGGCAAGGAGACCCTCTATCCCCTTTCCTCTACGTTATCATGGCAGAAGCACTAGGAAGAGCGATCACGAAGAAACATATAGAAGGTAAGATCGTAGGTCTAAAAGCTTCGGAAAATGTCCCTAATATTACTCATCAACAATTTGCCGATGATACGATTTTACCGGGTGCAGCTAATTGTCAAGAGGCTAAAGCTTATAAAGACACCCTTAAGTTGTACATGAAGGCCTCAGGACAACAAGTCAATCCCACTAAATCTGAAATCTTCTTTATAAATACTACTCCGAAAATAGAAAAGGAAATTTGCAACACGATGGGTTACAAAAGTGGCAAATTCCCTTGCAAGTACTTGGGCATTGAGTTGGACAAAGGTCTACTCTCCACCAAGCTCTGGCATCAGGTGCTCACTAAAGTTCAAAACAAAAAAAGTTCGTGGAAAGGTAGATGGCTCACAAAAGTAGGTAGGTCGACAATGATTAAATCAGTTCTTTCAGCCATACCCACATACCATATGTCAGTTCTTCCCCTCCCAACTAATATTAATAAGAGATTAGAGAAAATGTTCAAAGATTTTTACTGGCAAGGCCCAACAAATGACAAAAAATTAGCACTTATTAAATGAGACACCTTATGTAAACCAATCTCCAAGGGAGGTCTTGGTATAAAAAATTTACAATGGCAGAATCAAGCATTAGGTGCAAAACTTATTTGGAGATTATACAAGGAATCTAATAGCAAATGGGCATCAATATTATTACACAAGTATATCCCTAATGCGAACCCCATCAATATTTTCAGGGCACACACACATGTAAAAGGATCGCGAATTTGGAATTTTATTAAGGAATGTAGAGGGATTATAAGTAAATTTTTATCATGGGATGTAGGTCTAGGAGACAAGGCACTTTTTTGGGATGATTCCTGGGCTGGTCTCCCTCCCCTAAATAGATTGGGCTTCTCACCGAAGTTTATGGATGCGTGTAAGAACTCCCAAGGCATTTATCTTAAAGATTATTTTTGCAAAAATGAAGAAGCAAAATGGAAAAATATAGAATGATCGGCTTCTTCAATCATGGAAAATCAGAAACTTATGGCTATACTCAAGGAGAGAGAGATACCCCTTAAAACCAGATCAGATAAGTTGATATGGGCTGCTTCAAACAATGGAAGCTATTCAGTTAAGGAGGGCTATAAATCTATAATTATGGAGCATAATATGGACAATATAGATATGCCCTTGAACCTTTGCTGGAATAAATCATGTCTGCCTAAAGCTGGAATGTTTTTATGGGCAGCCATGCAAAATAAAATCCTAACAGCAGATAGAATCAATAAACTGGGTTTCGAAGGGCCATCCCGATGTCCCTTATGTGAAAATCAATCAAAAGACGTCAACCACCTTCTCCTTAATTGCACCTTTACTCAAAACTGTTGGAATTGGTTACACCAATGTCTAGGGTGGAAAACCGCTCTCCAACCTGATCTTTTAAACTCTCTTAAAGCATGGCCAACCCTTTATAAGGATAACCTTTATAGAGATATTTGGACTATTTCTCCCTCCATATTAGTCTAGGAAATTTGGAAAGAATCGAATAGGAGAATATTCACTGGTCAAAAACTAGAATGGAAATCAATAATTAATAAAATAGAAACGTCTATTATTGAAATCATTAATAGCAAACTTAGAGACCAACTTTGCTATGAAGAGTCCTTTAAAAGCTAGGATAATAAAATCAGGATAATATGGCCGAGATTAAATATTCCACCCTTATATGGTAAAGGGGGGCCCAAAACACAATCAGACAAAGCCTCTTGCAAATGGATTCCCCCAAATGGATTGCACTATCCACCTTTGCTGGGAGACAGAAGGAAGAAATCATCAAGGTAGCAACAAAGATCTTTGTAGAAGACCACCTGGGAGGACTAGACAAGATGGTTCATTGCATAGACCACAATCTCACCATTCCTCTTCCAGAGATTACCATGCAGACAAACATAGAAGAAATGGATAGGATCCCCCAATCCAAAAGAATTGCATTAATGACCTTTAGGAATGAAGAATGCTTCGACAAGCACTGGCCGGATATGGTTAGAAATATTGAATATCTCTATAAAAAGGTTATGGAAGAAGAAATCGATAAAAAATGGCTCTTAAAGTATTGGAGGGAGGAAGGTTTCAATATCCCAGAGTACCTAGATGACACCTGTCCTGCAAACCTCCATATCATGGCACCTGAAGTGCCAAGATGTACCAGGAGAAACAAGAAAGGCAAGGAAGAGGTTGAATGTATAATGGTGATGATCAAAAACAACAATGCATGGAGCTACACAGCAGTGCAAAAGAACAATGATGAGTAAGGGTGCCTGATAGTTTGATAGATGCTGTGAATCACAGGTGTATATAAGCATAAGATGTTCATAAGATATATTTTGTTTATACTAAGTAATATCCAGCAATAGCAACTTTAGATAGTCTAGTTCTTATCATAGTTAGACTGAGATATATTATAGCCCTGCACTAAAGCACAAACGGTTCAATCCATGGATAATATGTTCTAATTCTAATATACTGATGTAAATAGTGCGTATATTTTGATTAAGGATCAACCTTAGATTTACTTTCTGTGTAAAATATTTCTTATTCTTTACAGAGATTTATCTGGCATATTTATAGATAATCATAAGGCATGGAAACCCAGGAATGTTCAGTAGCTCAGGCTAAATTTAGTTAAAATTTCTAGAAATGGTTACTGGCTGGTCTAGATAAAAATTTCCATAAGGATTATACAGGTATGATTGGATCAATGAGTAGTAAGGAAGCAGTAGAACTACATTAGCCTGGTTTAATGAGGGGACATCAGCTAAGAAATCTTTCAGTTTATGAAAATGGTAAGCACAGTTTAATAGATAATGCTAATGGACTCTCATAAAAAAGAAGCCTACGTTTACGATTAGAATGTTTGCCTATTACCTTTTTTAGATGTTTAACTCAGAAGTATAGATACGGATATATTGGATGGATACATATATCTAGCAATTTATAAAAGTATATATAAATATATATATACTGGTATATGTATATATATATTTATATATATATATATATATATATCTTAGCAGCCATGATATATGAATTGTAAAAAAGAGGGGATGTGTTCCGGAAACCCAGAACAAATCCTCAGTTCAAATTATCTTTCTCAGATATGTTATAGGTATATATATATATATAAACATATGTATATACAAACAAGTTTATGTTTATTCAAATCTTCAGAGATTTATAATACCATATGGTTCTATTTTGTAAAATTAAACTTCAAAGGCTGGTAAGGCATTTAGTATTTTTTTCCATTCGGATACACATCCAGGTGTGCCTTCTTACAAACAGACAATTAAGCATAGTAAAAGAAAGACCGATATGTCCCTATGAAACTATACTTAAAACGTCATGATTAACATATATTAAAATTTGGCAAGAACTGAGAATTTAAATCGGCAGGGACAATAAACACATAGATATGATCTGATTCCATCTTTTTTGTGTTAGAAAGATACGCATTTTCAAACAAAGGTAAAGGGAGGATAAAATAACATGAGTAGCCTTGGTTTAAGATATGGCTTGAACCCCTTATAGAATATTAGCTTTCTTTTTTTATTAGCAATATATTAATAGTTATTGATTCTCCTGAATTCTTAGAACTATATTGGACTTTATGAGGTCACATGGCCACATGGTCATGAAGCTGAATTCTTATGTTATAGGTAATTCCTTTCATTTTTAAGATAATCTGAAGGGTTATTTATTCCTTTATGCATAAACTTAGTATTTCAAAGTATCTAATATTCGAAGACAGGTTTTTAGGCCCAGCTGTAGGACTCATTTTTAATATCTTGATGCTGGTTAACCTTTGGATGTGGAAGATTTTTGTCTTGCTTTTCAGGAGGAAATAATCATTCGGGTGCCAAGTACATCCTCTCGCCGAAGAAGAAGGATCAGATATTGTTTATTAAATGTATGAGAGACTAAATCCAAAAATGTATAATCACTAATCAGTGTATATCAATTGTATCATGATTTTAAAACAAATCTCGAGATTTATCGAGACGTGGGTATGCCCACGGAAAATATGTATTTTAAACAAATCTCGATAGATGTCAAGTCGTGGGTATGCCCATGTATATTATGTATAAGGACAGGACCTATGGTCCCGAGCAAGGCTGGAGGTTTTCTCAACCCCGTTCTTTCCTACCAGCACCCGCATTGAGCGGGGTCTTTTTGTAAAATTAATTATTTATATATTAATAAAATTTAGGGCCTCAACCTTTTACCGATCAAAAAAAAAAATTATTCAATTAAAATAGGTTATTAAATTTTAGAGTCGGCCTTAACGAATGAGGAATGGGCATCCACTCTTTGTTGGAATAAGCATTGTCTACCCAAGGCCAGATCTTTTCCATGGTTGGCCTTGCGAGGAAGGATTCTCACTGGGGAAAGATTGAAGAAGATAGGGTTTTCAAGCCCTTTTAGGTGTGTCTTATGTAACAAGAATGAAGAAACTCTGAACCATTCATTGTGATTTCACTCAGAAGTGCTGGATATTTTTAACAGGAAACTTGGGTTGGCAACTTCCTTTGCTTGGAACACTGTTAGAACTCTTCCAAAGTTGGTTTAGGATTCACAAGGCAACTACTTTCTCTAGCATCTGCCAAGTAAGTCCCTCCTCAGTGATTTGGGAAGTTTGGAAAGAGTGGAACGGCCACATATCCCAAGAAAAACCAGAACCCCTGAAGAGCATTTTGGTGAGAATTGAGTGGGCCATATCAGAACTGGTAAGCACAGCATCCACACAAATAAACCCAACTAAAATACCGGTTAGTCTTGTTGACAGGACTAAACTATGCAGTTGAATCCTGATAAAACATCATTCAAGCTCTGCTCCTTTCAATCTTGTTCCATTTGTTATTCTCTTGTTTTGTTTTGTTTTGTTTTTGTTTTTGTTTTTTTTATTCACTCACTGTAACTGTTCTTTCCCAATTCAACTAGCGTGTTTTTCAAAACTGTGTTTCACTCACCATTATCGTGTCTATTTTCTAAATTAATTACATATCTATTTTTTATTTTAACTGCCATGCTTTTACCCTCGGATAATTAGGATACCCTCAGCTTGGCTCCTGCTACTCTATTTAAAATACTAATCGAGCAGGTTTCCGCAACTCTTTTAGAGATTCTATAAAAGGAAGTTTATTTAGCATGACTGTAAGCTGACTTGTTTTCTCGAAGTGAACCCTAAGATAAGCCCAGAATTATTTACTTTTAAAATTATCAAGGTTTCCAGAACCAAGGTGTTCTACCTATTTTTTCTATCAGAATTACAAAGTTCATTTCAAACCGGAGGACTCCTCCTTGATTCACTGCGCCCAAAACCTCGACTCTAATTCTTTTCAAGCTTGGATTTCTTCCATCATGATAAGAAATTATGGTTCGGACATGAATACTTACCTCAGGGCAATAAAACTGAAACTTGAGGCTAAGGACATGAATACTTACCTCGGCTAAAACGTCCCCTTGGTCTTGAAATTGTTTTGATAACGCCAAATTCTGCTCTGAATCATGAAGAGGTTGAGGATGTGATGAAGCCGGAGATTGAAGTTGTGCTTCGTTTTCATCTTCGAAAGGAAGATTTGATGGGCGCGGGGGCAGGGGACGTGAGCGCTTCTTGTTTTTCTTCCATACTATCTGCATCTTTCGAAATGTCAAGAATGGACAGATCGGAGAAATATAATCGTAGGAGAAATAAAATCAAGACTTCTGCGGCTTTCGAAAGGTACCAAATAAGGCCTGTAATTTGATGGTCCGTGGACCAATTTTTATAACGTTAGAATTCCCGAAGTCATATATAATTTGCTTTGCTTTATTTATTTTTTATTATTATTAGTTCCGGCTTTTTATTAGTCCCGCCTATATACAGGCGGAGACTAATGTTTTCAGTTGAAATCAGCTGCATTAGTTCGCCTTGAAAACCGTGCAGCACAAAATATTTCTCACGCTTTCTAATGTTTAACAGTGTCTTTATTTTTATTTTGAATTATTTGAAATATATTCCTTTTTTCTGATTGGTTAAACATGTTTTTGGGCGTTAAATTATTTTTTCAATTCAAAAATTAAGAATTTTTTTAATTAATAGTTATGCAATCGCATTTTCCCCCGCCAAAAATAATGTGGGCTGTCGAATGAGACCACAGTGGCAGAAGGCCAAGCATTCAATCCTCTGGATGCTTCAAGAAGAAGCATCAATAGCACAGTGATTAGGTGAGGTCCTCAGATCGAAAGTCGATAACACCAACAAAACGGAAGGTCATCGGCTTGAAATTTTATGTGGCGAAATAGAAGCATTTGAGACACGTCTATGTCATTCTTTCTACCCTTTCCACCATGGAAGGTGGATGGAGCCACTACTGTAGGATTGTGCCCCTTTGTTCTATTTTTTTTAAATCCAAAATTAGGGTTTTTCTTTTCTAAATTTCAACAAAATTTAGGGTTTTCTCTCTGAATTTCAACTAAAATTAGAGTTGTGTCTCTGAATTTCAATAAAAATTAGGGTTTCTTTATGAATTACACAACTCATCAAAGTCGTTGTTAACAACCATTCTACCACAAATGTTTCAAATCCAGCAAAAGTTGTAGTGGCTTCGCCCTTTTATAGGGTAATATGTTAAATATTTGCATCAAGAAACCCCAAGTTTTACGAATTTACTGATTTTATTTCTATTTTATGTGCAGATTAGTGCGCCCAGGAGAAACATAGCAACACATACTAGCATAGAAAAGAGATGCCACAAAGACGAGGGACACCAATCCACAGCAACTTAAGGCAGAGCTTGAGAATAGGGTTCTCACTGTTACAATTCTGAAGCTTTCTTCCTCTGATGGAATTACGGTTGTAGAGGGCCTCCACTAGGTGCGATGCCACTTTTCCCATCGCTCCACTAGAGTTTCCCATTTTCAAACTGCTCCACTAAATAGACTGTAAGTCTTGGAAATGTTTCACTAAAAGTTTTTAAAACTGTTATTTAAAACCAGCTATGCAAAAATGGAAGTTTTACATTGTTGAGATTTCATAGTTGTCTACAGGGCATTTTATCTTAAAATCTTGTTATAGGTTTAGTTTTAGGAATAATTAGTTGGGAATTCATTTAATTGGATGAGTTTGGATCATGACTCATTTTCTTTCTTTTATTATTATCTGTGGAAATATGATCCCTCTAAGTTCTATTGGTAGAAATCAACATTAATACATTATTTGAACTGTGCTCCCTACCCCCTTTGTTGATCAAGCATGAATCTAAAATTTCCAGGAACTGTCGTTTGAATGGACTCTATTTTGGGAATTTGGACATTGGTCAAATTCCATTATTGTCTTCAAGAGAAATTGTCCTAAACTCTTGTTGTGGATCTAGGAAATAGTTTAAGATAGAAATTATATGAATTCTATCTATTTGGAGGTGAATTTATGATATTTAATCAGGTGAAATTGGATCATGCAATGTTCTTGGAGGAACTTATGTTGTTCTTGCACAAATTTCTTTGATTACAATATTGGGAAATATGAGCACCCTCACAGTGGAAATCAAAATTAATATATGTTTAGAAGTGTGTACCATGTCTCCCTCTAATCTCTATAGTCTCGGTATGATACAAAGCTTAATATTCCTATTCAGATGATGGGATATGAAATATTTGTAAACCTGATACAAATTTTTAAGTCCAACAGATAATTGAAGTTACATGCTTAAGTTGTAGGTAAGCTTGCAACTAGTGGATATCGATGAATGTTTACATTTCAATTTTTTTTTCATATATTTTTTACCTTGTTTGTGGATCTATACAAGCATTAAGCTATGACTTTGACTACAATGATTATCACAGGTATATCTCAACACTGATGCTTGCTAGATAGGATTTGACAGTTTTAAATTTGTTATTCTTGTTATGAAATGTGCCAAATCAAGAAAAAGTTGAATTTTGTTTGTGTTTTTGAAAACTAATTTGTTTGGTTTTCAAGTTTCTTTTTTATTTCAAATTCCTTCTTGATTTTCCTTTCCTTGATCAAAACATTTTCTCGTATGCTTATGTTCATGGAAGATTTCCATAGGAGAACCTTAAACTTGACCTAGTGCTAAAGATTTTGTTATTGAGCTATTGAAATTTGAAAGCAGTTTTGAATACTTTTATGGGATCTTAATTTGATCATGGTAGCAGATAATTGAATGTCTTAGTTCTTGAGAGCCCATGAAGTTCTTTGTAGTTCAAATGCATAAAACTAAACTTTTTGCTTTATAAATTAGATATTTACAAATAGTGACAAAGTTCATGTTGCAAAAGTTCTAAGCAGGCTTGGGTTGGAAGATTGCTTTGAAGGTGTCATATGCTTTGAAACACTCAATTCTCATCCAGAAGCTACTAAAAATAATAAAATCCCTTGATGTAGAGCTACATACAGGTGATAAGTTCTTAACATCCTCTGTAGCCCTTGCTTGTGGTCATCTAACCTACATATACAAATTTTCATGATCCAGCAGTTACTATAACCCCTTTGAATTTACTTCATTCTATTTATCATATTTGGGGGAAGTTTATACAAGAAAATCTATATATTTCTTCTCGGGATGAAGCCTGGCATGATACACATCAACATGACTGCAAATTTGAGGAAGAGCACCTAATTCAAGCATTGTTACCTAGGTGATTTTCATTTTCTAAATAAATTTGATTTGATGTTATTAGGGTACTGTTTATATTTGCTTTGAAGACATTTTTGTATTTTTAGCTCAAAAGTCCATTTAGACAAAAGCCAATGGAGACTTGTTTATTATTTCAGATATGCCCTTATATAAACAAGTTCTCATAAGAGTTTGTACTAGTTTTTTGTGACAATTTTCTATTTTGGCATGCAACTCTGTACAAGGGACATTGCAAATTAATTTGGGTGTTGTTATTATGTTTTGTTGATTTTAATTACATAAGAGGAAAATCCAATGTACTTATTATTATTATTATTGGTTGTTCTTAACATTTAAAATTCATTCAAGCATATTCAATGAAGATGGATTCTCTTTTCACTTTCTTTTTTTTTTCCACCTTAAATCTCAATCAAGCAGTTTCAATAAACACACACACACTCTCTCTAGCAGGAGAGGAGTGTGACTACAAGAGCTTTGGGGACAGATTGAAAATAGATTTTGTATTTTTGTTTTTTGTGTGACATCCACACAATCAAATCTAATGATTTTTTGGGTCGTTTGCTTTAGAATCTACTTTAGCATAGTCAATGATGAGTAGGTTATAATAATTATATTTTGCAGATCTAATCATCAATAAATAAACCTTAATGAAAACTTCTATTTATGACTTCATCTGTTTGGAGTTCTACTTGTTGGCGTCAAGATTTGATCTCTAAATAAAATTGTACTACTTTTAATGAATTGAGATTTGTATGAAATCACACTTGTTATGGTGAAAATTTGGGCTTTGTATAACTTTACATTGGTCTGGTCAAGATTTTAGATGTATTGAAGTTACAATTTTTGGGTGTTAATATTTTAACTTTGTAAAAGTTTATTTGTGTTGGGGATTAGATTTGTAAAAGAAAGCATGTTGTTCTAATGCATATCTAAGATTGTAATACTCTATAAAGAAGATCAAGTGAAAGTATTTAGTTTTTGGTTGCTCATGATTTGTAGTTTGTCTTTGCCTATATATGTTTTATGTTTTTATGGTATCTAAATCTAATACTTGAGGATTTGGGCTATGTTTCTTTTGTTGTAGGAAGGGCACACTTCCATTCATTTCACTATGTCTGACACTTTCATTTACAAACTTTAATTATAAATTAGACCAAATTTCAATAACATAGTTACATAGGTATTTATTTGACACAAGATTTGGAAACAAGACTAAATTTATGTTGCATAAGTTCTTACTTGAAAATTTTTTATAGGAAAAGACTAAAATAAATGAAAATAGGGTTTCATTTCACAACTTGACCATAGAAAAGACTAAATTTCAACAGCTTGGATTTTAGTTCTTCAAGTGTTTGCAGAAAAGACCAAAGTCCAATAACATGTAGTTTCATTGCATAGAGTATTTCTATAGAAAATACCTAAACTTCAGCTATTATCAGGAGCTTATAAATAATGTCGCAATTACATGTTTAATAGTGTCCTCTTAATCAATGCCTTACATCTCATTTTTAAGTTGTAGAAAAATAGTTTTAAGGCAAACTTTATATTTGATGGCTTAATTGACACTTAATCCATGTTACTTAATGTTTGTGTAGTGTTGCATATGCTTCGGAGTCTATGGATGTATTACTCCTAGGTTCTATAAATTAAGTCAATATGTAGTGGCTAGGTTTAATCACCATAGTATGTAAAAACCAGTGATTCTTTTACTTTTTAGACTGTGTCTAATTGGCTATTTAGTATTGGATAGAATCACAATATGTTATGTAAGATTTTGAATGTCTCAAATCCTTATTTTGGGTGTTCTCTTCACAAAAAAGCACTTCTCAAATTGGGCCTTCTCTTCACCAAAAATAGTGTCTTAACTATTTCTTCTTTGTTAGAATGGATTTTTATAATTGGGTTTTCTCTTACTACAAGAGTCTTACTATTTCTTCTATGTTAAGGATGACTTTTCAAATCGACTTTTTCTGAAATTGATTCTTTTCTTAACAATATATGTCTTACTCTTTATATAGGTTGGCTTGCAAGGAAATATACATTGGACATAGAAGAAGGTGTTGCGTATGTTCACTTGGCTTTAATAGTTCTTGTATGCTTAAAATTTATGTAGGTATTACTTGTTTCTTGTTTTGATTAGTGGAAAAACAATAATTGATATGATGCTTTATGGTGATGGTGTAAAAAACATTGGATGCATTTATCATCATCTTGACATTTACCCAACTGGTGTATTTTTTCTTACTCCATATAGGGCTGGTGACCAACAGATATGGGCCAGCTTACAAAAATTCAGGCTATGGCGGAATAATTGCTGACCCAGAAATGAAGCCTATAACACCTTCAATTTGATTTTTGTCTATGACATTCTATTTTAATGTGCATTTGGTTTGAGTGCTCTTCTTTTCTTAGTGTGTATTGCAACGAAGTTGTACACATTTGTTGATTTTCTAGGACATAAAATGCACCTTCAGTACACAATTCAATAGGAAGCATGTATGTATGTGGATTGTTAATGTACATTATGAATTATGTTACCAGGTTTGGTGTTTTAGAATGCCAATACAGATCTTAAAACACACAGCTACAACTTAACCTTTGAACAAACAACATCCAAGAGTCTCTTTAGTTAAAAGTTAAAGCAATGCATAGTATACTATTAGCAACATTTGACCTAGCAACATTTTTTAATGTGATTTTTTTTAATGCAAAAAATATGCTAAGGTTATCTTTATAATTCATAACAATTGTACATAAATTGATATCTCATTTTGTTCATGGGTGAAGTGAAGATTACAGTAAGCATGCTAGTAATGCAAAAGTTTACACTAGACATTTTCGCAAATCCTTCAAACCTAATTTTCACTCAATATTGATTATTTTTTTCCATTGGGCGAGACTCCAGCTGTAACACAGCTCTTGTTATTATTAGTTCCTGCCATAGGTAGGATACTAATTCATTCACCTAAATCAATGCCAAAGCATCAATAATAGTAATTAGTTTTGTCATTGATAAAGTCATTTGATTTTTAATAATAAAAATTTAAAAATTACATACAATTATAAATATCAAGCATATAAAAAGATTAAATATATAGTTTTAATTCACTCGTTTAGATAATAATAAGATGTTAATTTCTTATATAATATTATATAATAAATAACACTAGTAAATACTCTGAATATTTAATAATGTAATATAGTTTATATATATTCACGAAAAAATCATAATACACTTATTATACATAAATTAAATAATTGAATAATTAATATTTATTATTATGTAGTCTTTGGTAAAGTGACCACCAAGGTTCAAATATCTATTGGGCCACTTTGCTTGCACCTTATGCCTTCACTAGGTCGTTGACTTCAAAGGTTTGAACAATGAAAGTGTGGGAATGAAGTACCATTTGTGGCCTCACCAGATCGAGTCAAGTGTTTCATGTGCTACTAGAGGGTGTGTCAAGCCAACATCAACAATCAGTTAAAATTTTTACCAGACTTTTAAAAAGATATTTATTATTATATAGTTATTAATAATAAATAGTAGAATAATTAAGTTATGAATAATCATAGATTTTATTAATACTTAATATTATAAAAAGTTGTTGTTACATGTCTATATTAGTCTAAAGATCTATTATTACTTGTATAATTATGATACTATTTATAATTATTATTATATTTAATTCATCAACAATAATACTTGTATAGCTATTATAATTATGTAGATATTATTATAAGAGATATTATTTAATTTTAATTTAGAGATTAAATATCATTGTACATGAAGTTTTAATTCTAACTTCAAATACTTTATTTTTTACAAACTCATTACTATACATATCGTGTTTTTGTTGCACGCATAAACCATTATTGTTACAATGTTGTTTAACTAAGCAACATGTTATAAATTTTGCTAAATATAGATGTGTCAATATTAAACTTTACCAATATTGTTTGTTAGAAGATTTACTATATTAAATCACTACAAATATTATTGAGAGAACTCCAAAGTATTGTTCAACAATGTCAAGTTTTAATATTATTATTACAATTTACAAAAGTCCCAACTTCAATACAAAGCATTATGGCAGAACATATGTTGTGTCCTCTTATTTTTATATAGTCTTTGTATTAATAATGTTCGTAAAAGTTGTATAAATTTATTATAATATTTGCTAGTATATCTATCTTTTAAATAAAAAAATCTATGTACAATAAGTCGAGAGGTATCATTCAAAAATACAATGATCTTGTCAACTAATCTAGTTGCTTCTAACTAATTTAATTCAAATGTTCCATAAACTCTCCAAAAAAAGAGCTATGATTAAAATTAGAGATATCTAGTTATGATTAGAAATAGTGTTATTGTTAGAATTGTTGGCAATTTGGCTAATGTGGATGCATAGATGTTGTCATTATGGCAACATATGATCTCTATTGAGAGTGCAGAATCTGGAATGCAAGTATGGCAAGTTGAAGGAAGAAATTGTCTAAGTATGGATACAGTGATCTTGACAGAGCACCCGATGAAGATTTAGTTGGCGACGTCCACTGGAGCAATATTTTTGTTTGCGCAGTTAACTAAAGCTTCTACAAAGTATGAGGATACCCCATCTTAGTGCGCATAAAGTTTGGAGCAGTATGAACAAAGTTATTCGAAGTTTACCGAAGACAGTTTTTGTAGACAGAACAGTTTTGGAGACAGTATTAGCGAAAGAGTTAAGGGATTATTTTTGCTTGTCAAAATAATGACTTAACATTATGAAGGGATGACATCCTAGATGTTTACTCTTGGATAAAGATTTTGGAAGCTGACCATGTAAAGTTATTAGCTCTAATAACTCATATATTAGGCATACTTGAAATGTAATGCAAAAATATGTGTGATGTGTAAAAAGAAAGAAAAGATAACTTGCGATAGTTGTATATTGTGATAGCAGAAAAGGCTATTGATGCGAAGTTGTAAGCAGTACCATACTACAGTCAAAAACATTTTGTATTGCCTATTTGGGTAGTGAGCTCAGCTGGTGATTAGGTTTTGTAATCTAACTCCTAACAGGGTTAAGGCTTCTAACAAGGCCTAAAGTCCTTTAACCAGAACAGATCTACTATATATTGTAAATTGACTCCTAACAGGGTCCAATATCTCTAACAAGATACTTTTGATTAGTGATCTTTGTGGGTACCATCCCCACCGGGGTTTTCCCTTGGCCAGGGTTTCCTCGAGAACATATCATGTGTTATGAGTTCTTTCTATTTACTGCTATGTTTGTTAATCAGCTTGATAATCTTTGTATGCACTAAAGTAATCTTTTATATCCATAAGTGGGCAAAAGAAAAAGTTTGTGAAATACTGATTCACCCCCCCTCTCAGTATTTCCTATTTCTAACAATTGGTATCAGAGCACAGTTACTCGGAGAAGGAACATTCAAGGAAAGCTTAGCAGCTTGAGTAAGATCTTTATGGATATGGATCAACTTCAAAAGAATCTTGAAGAAGCTCTTGAATAGATTGATATGCTTACTGATGAAAGAAACTCCTTAAGAAGAAAATATGAAGATGCAAAGAATGCTATTGACAAATTAAAAGGTAAGATTGAAGATCTGAAATTTGAAAAGAAATCTGATATGCTTGTTGAAGATTGTGATGAATTAGAAAAAGAAAATGAGATCCTTAAGCATGAACTGAAGATAGTAAACCTGAAACTTAGTATGAAAGATGGAAATTTGAGATCTGATAATGAAAAATTGAAAATTGAGAATGAAGATCTGAGATCAAGACTTGAAAAGGAAACATCTGAATCTGAAAAAGTAAAAGTGTAGTATGTGGAACTTGAGAAGTATAATAAAATTGTGAAAGGTGAATTAACTCAATCTAAACAACAAATTGAAAGGCTATATTCAAATAGTGATAAGACTGGAAAACAAATTTCTTTTGAAGAACCATTCTTTGATAGGACTGGATTTGGATTTAGTATGTTTAGAACAATCCATGAAAGTAAGAAGCCAGATCTGAAGACATCTGAAAGTGTGGAGGAAATAAAGCTAGATGAGAACACATTGGAAGATCCACCTAAAGAAGAACCACCTAGAGAGAAAGAAGAATCAAAGCAAGAAGAATCAAAATAGGAAGAATCATCTAAAGGTATGCAAAGAGAATTCAAAGGTAGATGTTTTGCTTGTAATACTACTGGACACATGAAGAGAGATTGCACAGGTAAGCAATTTAAACCTCTTAATGGACATTGTTATAATTGTCATAGTTTTAGACACAGAGCTAACGAATGTATAAGACCTAAAGTAATTTTGAATAATTATGATAGAATGATTGGGAATACTAACAATGCAGATAAGAAATCTATTGAAGAAATGAATCAAAGAAAAGTAGTAGTATGTTTTAGATGCAGCAAAGTAGGACATATTGCTAGAAATTGCAGGTCACAGATTAACCAGCAAGGACAGAGATTTGGAAATAATGGAATCATTTGTCAGATATGCAACAAGTTTGGACACTTAGCAGGAGTTTGTAGAATGAACAATGGAGGTTATCATCATAACCCTAACCCTAGGAACAATGCAAGAAGGAATGAAAATGCAGGAAACAAAGAGAAAGGTTGTTGTAGCAATAAAGATGAAGTAAAATTTGATAAAGGCACAGATCAAGGAGGTATATTCAGCACTGAAAGTAGTCAGGAAGGTAATGTAACTAATGGTAAGGATGAATCTTTACCTGACCCTTCTTTAAGTACTTAAATTATGTAAGTTTATGTAGTTTAGGACTTAGGATTAGTGTAGATTAGGAATTTGAATGAGTTAAGTTTTGCACAGTTAGATATAGGTTTATTATGTTGTACTAATGCTATGGTTAAGTGCACAAAAGAAAATATTGTGTTTTGCGAGGTCGCAAAAAGTTTTATGGTTGCAGGTTTGCAGAATCAGCTTTTTGAGGTTTTAGCGGCAAAATGAATGAATGCAATGTCAGATCGAGTTAATGTGAAGTGTTATAAGGTCAAAATCAAAGTTATCACGATTACAAAGTGATTGAAAAGAGATTTGAAAGAAGAAAAAGTGAGTTGAGGATGATTTGAAGAAGTTTGGAAGTAGTTTGCAGTGTCGATCATACTGAAACCCTAGATTTGCAAAGTTGAGGTATTTTTTGATCTTTAATCAGTTGATAAGATGGATATTTCTATGGTTCATAATGTTAAGGATAAGAATAGACCTAAGATTAAGAAAGAACCAGTAGAACCAGCTGAAATTGATAACAGTCTAGCACTATCATCCGTACTAGACGAAGTATTGCACATTGAGAATGTTAAAGGATATTTAGGTTGCAAGTTTGAAACTTTGGGAGACGCAGATTTTAGTGATGATTATAGGAAATTGTATAATCAAGACATGTCAATTAAACCAGCTTATGGGCACCTAGAGAACAATGAAATTATCAAATATTCCATGAAGTATAAATTTAATGATGAGGAATGTACCAAGATCATTTTAAGTAGAATCCACAATGGGAAATTCTGGATGGAGGATAGAGTTATTGATATAACTGCCGACCTAATTCATGATGTTACTAGATTATCAAAAGTTGGAGAGATTCCACTGAATGAAAAGAACATGAGAAAGATTGTTTTAGACAACACTGGATCTAGTTATAATGGTAGAGGAATTGCGATAAGTAAGATTAAGCAAGATGATGTTAGGTACCTTTGCAAGATCCTAACAACTAAATTCTATGGTAGTTCAAGGGAAGATGACATGGCTGCAGGAATGGTTCATGTAGCTTATCTTATGTGTATTGAGAAGAAACAAGTAGACCTATGTGAAATTTTGAAAATTCAGTTATTTGAGAACTTAGAAAAGATTAAGAAGGCTAAGTACACATAGTTTAGGTTTTCATCTCTGATAACCTATATGTTTTTCCATATTTTGAAAAGATTTCCTTACATAGTTGATTGGAGTGATAATGTGAACACAATGGAAAGAATAAACTCAGTCTACATGAAGCACCTTTTTGATAAAGTCAATGATAGTGTGAAGCTTGTATTGAAGACTTTTTAGAATATTGTTAAGAACAAATCAAGGATTCCTCAATCCTTAGTTGAAAAGCATAAAGATGACATTTGTTTTATGGTAGACACTGATTTCACCTACATTGAAGCAGTTGAGCCTAGAATGGAATTCATAGATCCTCTTGGCTATGAAGTATCTGAAGCAGAAACAATAGGATATGTGAATAGACTATTAAAGTGTGAGTTGGATGGTCATGCAAATAGGTTTGGAACCTATGAAGAGAATTTCAACTCTGTAATAAGTTTGAGAGAAAAGAAGTAATCTAGTAAGAGATTTGAATCTACTATGAAGAAAATACTAAAAGAATCAGGTATGTCAAGTCATGAGTTTGACATAGCTAAGAAGACTGCAGAAGCCTTGAAGCAAAGTGAAAATCTTGTAATTCCACCTGAGGCATCTAGTGCAGATCCTATTGATCCTATTGCAATAAAGGTAAAAGTTGAAGTACCTGAGAAAGATGAAGGAGATAAATCTTTTTCTCCTACTCCTAGCAAAAGAGTAAAAGTGAGTGCAACAGGACCTGGCAAGAGATAGAAAGTGATTGTACCACCTGTATCTAGAAAGGTAGCAGTAATTAAAGATGATGATGAAGTTTCAATCAAGAAGAAAACTTGGAAACCAATAATTGAAAGAGTTAATGAAGATATATTGAAGCATGGAGACTTCACTAAGCTAAATAAATTCTATGATCTATATGGATCATTTGACAGATGGAACTTTGAAAATGCAATGATTACACATATGATTGTGACAGATAAGAAACTTAGCACTATTCATGGTAAGATCCCAGAAGATTTGTATAACAGACTTGTGAATAGAAAACAGAGAGCACAAGAAGAGGACATAAAGATGAGAGAACATGTAATCAGACAGTTTTGTGAAGTTGAGGATGAAGATCATTTGAAGAGATTCTTGAAGTCTCTTGGAACTTTATTGAGAACTAAGAGAAAAACAATCCTTATAATGGGAGGCAAAAAGGAGGAAGTATAGAAAGAGACAGAGCAAGTAGTAATGCAAGTTCTTGCAGATATAGTTGCAGGAAAGCATGTTGAATCAGACCCTTAGCAGAAGCAATCAGAGGAACCACATGCAGAGGAAGTTAGTATTGAAGAAGTCCCATCTTCTTCACATATCAATATTGACAAAGAATCAATGGACATTGAAGGAACCAAAGTGACACTAGAGTCAGATGATGTAGTATTTCATGATCTAGGAAACATTGTTGAAAATTTGGCTTTAGAAGAGAAAGAGAAGATTACAGAATCAGAAAAGGATACAGAGGCAGTGGAAGCACCAGCAGTATCGGAATCAGTTCCAGCAGAACAGACAGTTAAAGGTAAACAAATTTTGACAGAGGTCACTACCCCTAGTGCACCTGACAGTAAGAAGAGACAAATTGGTTCAATATTTGAAGACCTTGGAAAAGAAGTTGAAGATGATGATCAACTTGAGTTCATCACATCTCTTAATAAAATTATTGGAAAGAATAAGAAGGTGAAGGACCTTGAAGGCAAAGTTAGAGTTTTGACAGAGAAACTTGAGAGTGTGATCAGCACTAAGGTATTTGAAACGGATCCACTTGAGAAAGCTAAAACAGTAATAAACTCTTTTGACTCTGAATTTTCTAACTTAAAGGATATTGCTAGAATAAAAGTTCAAGAAGACTTTGAAGCAGAAATGCAACAAAATTTAAGTGTAAATATTCGAAATGATATTGGTAATTTGGATGTATGCATAAAGAATTTGAGGAAACATTTTGAGACTGGAAAGAGTTTGTATATACAATGCACAAAATCAGAAATCTTAATAGCTGAAGAAGATAAAAAGATTAGAGAGAAGATAGATGCAATTACAGCTGAAACAAACACCTTGTCAAGCCCAAATGTAAAGATAAGTTCTATAGAGAAGAACATAAGGAAGTTAAATGATGAAATCAGAATGTTAGCAGAGGAGAAGAATAGAAAGATGCTCAGGATTAACATCTTGAGAGAGCATATCTCAATCAAGACCTCAATTGTTGAAGACCAAATTGAGCAGTGTCTTTTAGCAAAGACATCTTTTCAAAAGTTTAGCTTCAATTCCCTGCAAGCTTGTCAGACAGCAGCATACAGATTGAGTACTCTACTCAATGTTGCTGAATCCATCAAGAAGATATGGGAGAAAGATTTTGAATCATGGAAGTCAAAGTTTGGTGACTGTGTTGCAAGCCTACCGGCTTTGCAATAGCTGACAACAAAGTATTAAGTTTTTGTTTTTTTTGAAATTTTTGTACACCCTATCTTTGTCATTGTTGTCAAAGGGGGAGAGATAACAAAAAAATGAATATATGTTGAGGAAGGATACTCATAGGGGGAGCTATTCTATGGAGTACAATATTGTATATGTGTTGTATAACTTTTGGCCACAATTTTGTGTAAATACTTTGAAGTTTTGTTTGCACACTTAGCCAATTTTCCCATATGTTGCCACCAATGACAAAGGGGGAGATTGTTGGCAATTTGGCTAATGTGGATGCATAGATGTTGTCATTATGGCAACATTTGATCTTTATTGAGAGTGCAGAATCTAGAATGCAAGTATGGCAAGTTGAAGGAAGAAATTGTCTAAGTATGGATACAGTGATCCTGACAGAACACCCGATGAAGATTTAGTTGGCGACGTCCACTGGAGCAATATTTTTGTTTGTGTAGTTAACTAAAGCTTCTACAGAGTATGAGGATACCCCATCTCAATGCGCATAAAGTTTGGAGTAGTACAGACAAAGATATTCAAAGTTTACCGAAGATAGTTTTTGCAGACAAAACAGTTTTGGAGACAGTATTAGCGAAAGAGTTAAGGGATTATTTTTGCTTGTCAAAATAATGACTTAACATTATGAAGGGATGACATCCTAGATGTTTACTCTTGGATAAAGATTTTGGAAGCTGACCATGTAAAGTTATTAGCTCTAATAACTCATATATTAGGCATACTTGA
Organism: Chamaecyparis obtusa; assembly: GCA_027943335.1. Classification (NCBI taxonomy): domain Eukaryota; kingdom Viridiplantae; phylum Streptophyta; class Pinopsida; order Cupressales; family Cupressaceae; genus Chamaecyparis; species Chamaecyparis obtusa. The sequence goes on along the minus strand of BSBK01002629.1, from coordinate 999,555 downwards.
AATGTAATGCAAAAATATGTGTGATGTGTAAAAAGAAAGAAAAGATAACTTGTGATAGTTGTATATTGTGATAGTAGTAAAGGCTATTGATGCAAAGTTGTAAGCAGTACCATACTACAGTCAGAAACATTTTGTATTACCTGTTTGGGCAGTGAGCTCAGCTGGTGATCAGGTTTTGTAATCTAACTCCTAACAGGGTTAAGGCTTCTAACAAGGCCTAAAGTCCTTTAACCAGGACAAATCTACTATATATTGTAAATTGACTCCTAACAGGGTCCAATATCCCTAACAAGATACTTTTGATTAGTAATCTGTGTGGGTACCATCCCCACCGAGGTTTTCCCTTGGCCAGGGTTTCCTCGAGAACATATCATGTGTTATGAGTTCTTTCTATTTACTGCTATGTTTGTTAATCAGCTTGATAATCTTTGTATGCACTAAAGTAATCTGTTATATCCATAAGTGGGCAAAAGAAAAAGTTTGTGAAATACTGATTCACCCCCCCCTCTCAGTATTTCCTATTTCTAACAAGAATAAATGTTAGTGTTAAAATTAGTACTAATGAATTACAATCTTATTTTTATTTTTAACTTAAAATTGAAATTAATTTATTATATCTTCTTTTATACATAAACCACATATCTTTGGATATTTTATTCTAAACAAAATATTTGTGTTACCAAAATGGATACAATGAAAATGTGTTGCACTTTCAACAAAATATTTCATTACTAGAACAGTTGCTAAAATGAAAGTAGAAAATAGTAAATTCCAGAATGAGATTGAGCAATTAAGAAGAAGTTGTCAGAGAATAGTAGAAAATGAGTAATACAAGAACATGGAGCTCTATGAAAGAAATGAGATTTATCAGGCTTTGGAAAATCAGGCACCATTCGAATCATCGTGGAGATATGTCACACTCTTTCCCTTTGTAACATAAGTTTAGAGATAAGACCTCAGAAACAATGAATTGTCCTACCAAAGAAATATATCAATAGACACCCCTACCCAAATACGAAACAACAACATCCACTCCATCTTCATGCTAATGTAACCGTCACAACATTCTTTTTATCTTCCATTTTTTGTATGTCTCTTTGTATCCGAGTGTAATTGCCATTTTTTTTTACAAATTTTAACAACAAAACTAATTCAAACCAATAGTTACACGTTAATTTTTTTAAAAACAAGTCTAAATGTTTACATTGAAATTTGTTTCCATTGTAAGAATCCTATCAGCTTAATAATAAAGAGTACTCTCGTGCACTTAAATGTAGTTTAGAATAAAATGGCAAGGTTAAGAGAATGACACTATCACACCAATTTTTAGTGTAATGAATGGTTGTAAAGCCCTCATGTGCATATGCAATAATAGATTCAATTCCATATAAGGCTATTAACAAGAGCTTTGCTTAAGATCACATCACCTACCATTTACTTTAATGCCAATCCTTGCAGCAGAATGACAGAAAGACAAATCAATTGTCTATAGACAGTCCTAGCGTTATGCCATTGTGCACTCTCATGAATTTCAATAGTGTAGGTGTTTTCTAGGATGCTTAAAATGCGACAACCGAGTACATTTCCATTTAGCTTTCATAAATCCTTGTTTTGATTTTCTTGCTTTTTGAGTTACACTAGCAAATCAAATGGCACACGTTGGAAATATGTGGGGTTAACAATGACTATGAATATTTTGATCGTGTTTGATTTAAAATTTGAGTAGCTTTTGAAATGGCATCACTATTTTTATAATTTTATACTATGCTTCCCCATGATAATTATGTATTTCTACAAATGTTTGAGATGAAGAATCTAATTAGATGTGGAATTCAACCACTATTTTATTAGATTCTTGGTTCTTATGTACTCAAAATGCTTTGGGTTTCATCTTTTGTTGTACAAGAAAGTAGGGAAGGTGACAAATCTTAATCCATATGGGATAGAATTATGGGATTATTGATATTAGTTGTCCTTCTAATTTGAAGATAAAATTATATTTTTTACATTGAATATTGGTTTTAAAATAAAGTAGTAAGGAGTAATTAATTGGTTAATTATTTATATATACTTAAGGATTTTTTCATATCTTAAAAAATTTCAACTATCACAAAATAAATCTATTGGCATTTTCATATTATTCAATATTTTTACAAAATCAGAGTTTCGCATATGTCTATTTGTCTTTGTAGTTTACTTATGTAAAAGTAGTAATTGATAACTATGTTTTACTATCTTAAAAGATTATTGCTAAATTCATATAGGATATGTATGTTAAATAGTCAAAATACCACAAATCTTTCATTATCTAAATAGTGGCTTCCAATTGTAAAATATTAGGTTTATTTGTAAACCTTTAGGAATTATAAGTAAACAAAATATAAATCTCATCGCAATTTCTTTTTTATTGGTAAATTATATTTTTTATATTATTAATATAAATGAAAGTGCTATAGAAAATAGAGTATAACAAAGTCCATGAAAAGAAAACAAACCCTTGTCCGAGAAACTAGTCAAGCAATTATGAATAGTCTGCCACCCAAACCCTACCAACTATTGAAAATCAGCTTGAGTGGTGTACAAAAAATTGGCAAAATTTGCAATATATAGTCTCTCCACCCCAACCCTAGATACAAAGATCCTATAATGGGGAATTCATGTCAAAATTTAGACGTGCAGAATGTACCTACTTGCTACCAGATTGACCAAAATATACACCAAACACTTCAAAAATGAAGGTGACACCAAAACTTGGAGAAAATTTATAGTACAAAAGTGGAAGGATAATGAACCATCCCTTATTAGGGTAAGTTACCACATCCAAAATCATGACCACCTCTACACCCATGAGAAACCCCACACAAACGACCATGAGAAACACCCACCTACGAGAAACACCATGTCCACACCCTTGATAGCCATGACCCCTAACCCTCTCTTGCTCCTGCATTTTAGTCCACACCCTTGTCGACTTGATCCTAAACAAGTTTTGGTCTATCCAGTTCTTGGAGACACCTACAACAATGACCAACTCCTAATCATGGATGTAGTCCACAATGTATGTCCAATACTTTTGAGCATTTGCCTTTTGTTTTGGTATATTTCTCAATACCCTATGTAGAAGGAAGGGTGCACATGATGGGGCACACTAGGGAAACCAATCCAATCCCCATGTGCAACTACAAACCCTCACCCTATAATTGCACATTGTAGAATCACCTCTAGTACCACACACCATTATAGTAGAACACAACACTTCATCAGTACCCAATTCACCTCTACCCTTGACCCAAAGTAGAGACCCCAAGTGCATAATAGGGATGATATATCTATGTTTGTGTGAAAACATAACTTTGACGCCTTGCAAAGCCCTAACCAAAATGAGGAAGAAAGGGTTGCTTGAAGTGAAAACATTCTTCAAGTGTTCTTTTGACATTGAACCCTAGAATGCCATTTGCTATTTCAGTTCTTCGAAGCTGAAATTTGCCTCCATGACACCATTAATCCCACCACTCTAATATGTGTATGTGTATTAGTTGTCAAGGCAATTCAGATGTACTCCTTGGTACTGATAAAAAGGAATGAAGTTGTCTCAAATAAATACCATGTATTCAATGCAAAGTTTGGTTACATGTGTGATGTCAACCACCAAGCCACCACATAGTGTCAACCTCACATTCATAAATGATATTGATATCCTCTTGGGCCTGCATTTTCCCCTCACCAAATGTATGCCAAATTAGAGCCAAACTTATTTGCAAATATCGCCACCAACTTAGATAGGGAATCTACTAAAGCATTGCCTTCTCTGTAAAAAATGGGAAATTTTGAATTTTTGAAAAGCACCATGTTTACTCTGAATGATGTTGATTAATTTATCCAATATCTAGACTTGGGATTTACCATTGGAAATTGTATTTACTATCACCTACGAGCCACCCTCGAAATATAAACACTCCACCTTCAAATTGGTTGCCAAGTCTACTGCAAGAAGTGTACCCTGAACCTTTGCTTCATTGTTGGTTCCCCTTGCCAACTTCTCAGTTTCTATTACAAGAATATTCCTACGTGTATCAAGAGAAAAACACCCAACCCTAAAAGGATTCAATTTTCCTTTTGACGCCTCGTAAAAGTTAATTTTAACCCATCCATCCTCAAGTTTACTCCACTGAGTTGTAGCCTTGGCCTTGATAGAAGAACGAACCCCCAAAGACCCATTAATGGTTTCCATCTTGATAAGGGACCACTTTTAATGAATAAAGTTATCCTTTGCTCTAAATGAGAATTTTTATAATTGATTTTAAATTGTTATAGTAGCATTAACTAATTCAGAAACTTATTTTTCAAGTCTTTGTGTGATTCTTCCCAGTTTCCACTAACTTTGTTTTTATTTGGAAGATATGGTGATTTCGTTCCTTCCATAATTCTTATAAGACGACTAAGGGGCATAGTTGCCAAATCCATGAAAAAGTCAATTTGGATTTTAGAATTCTTTAGCTCTTGAACAATCCCTTAATAGTGTCTGGACACACAAACAAATACTTTAGCTTATCTAAAATAAATTACCAACACTTGTAGGGAAAACTACAATATAACAAAAGATGATTGATGTTTTCATCTTGTTGCCTACATAAGACAAATTCAAAGGGGCCATTGTAACCATATATCTTCAATCTTTCACCTATGAGGATTCATTGTTTGATATCAAACTACAAGAAAGAACCAACATTAGGGAGACAATATTTATTCCAACATAAGTGCCCCATCTACTTGTCATCAACCATAACAACCTCATAAATTTTTTTACCCAATTTTAATAGAGTATTCTCCACTTTTAGATCCATGCCACAATAATTCTTCCTTATATTTAGAGAGTAGATAGTGCATTTTCTTTTCCTTCAACTCATGCATGTGTGGTTGCATGAGAGCCAATTCATCACAATTCTTCCAACGCTACTGCGTTGAATTAGCTATCAAATATTTCTCCATGAAATCAACTAATTTTGTCCCTTATTTTTGTGTTGTGAATCTTCTAATGTCTTTATTATAGTGTCCATCAATGATGGATGATAGTCCTTCCATAGAATCACACCAAAAATCAACCTCCCTCCCATTTCCAACTTTCCATGAGATATTGTATGTTATGATGTGTCTATAATCTAGCATAAAATTCCAAATTTTTAAACCTCTTCGAGCCTCTAGAATAGTTAAAACCCTCTCATTTGATTGCACATCCAAGTAAGTTTATGGTTGAGGATTCTAACCCATTTATGCGTCGACCCTCTATACATCATCCAAATAAGCTTGGCTCCCATTGCCTCATTCATAATGTTCCAAGTTATGAGTCTAGCACCCCCTATCAGTCTAGGTAGACAAACTTTATTTCATGCCACCTACGAGATTTTATCTTGGCCTTGACTACCATTCCAAAAAAAACTCTCATCTTTTATTCTATAAGTATAAAAATCTTATTTGGAATCTTCATACACATCATTGAGTATATTGGAATGTCTTATATATTAGATTTGAGCATCAATAGATGACTTGGAGAGGACAACAATCTACTCTTCCAACCATCTAGTTTACCCAAGCATAAATCAACAGGCTTAGACCACAAGTTTTTTCTATTTGCATCAGCAAAAAGTGGGAGCCCAAGAAACTTACTTGGTAAAGACCCACACCTAATTATTAGAATCCTACAAATGTCTCTTTTCTTGTTCACACATGTATTGAAGAAAAGAATCTCAAATTTATGCTAGATCATCGATTGTCTAGACACAAGACAATACTTATCAAGAGTAGTCTTCATGCATCTTTCCTCTTGTGGATTTGATTCTCCCATGAGAAGGGTGGCATTAGAAAATTATTGATGTGTAAATGCTTTCATACCTTGTGCAACTATGATGCCTTTCCAACATCCATCCAAACATCTTTAGTTGATGAGTCTCCAAAGGAATTCTATCATGATGATGGAAAGGACATGGGATAAAGGGTCACCCTATCATAATCCTCGCTTGGATTCAAAAAATTCCTATGGGTTTCCATGGACAATGACTGGGAATCTTGGCGTGTTGATACAACTTCTAATCCAAGAAATCCATTGATCATCAAAAAGAAAGAATCTCAGTACCTAAAATAGAAAAGATCAATTTACATGATCATAAGACTTCTTGATATCCAGTTTGACTAGCATTCCATCTGTCTTGACACATCTCACAAAATGAATGACCTCAAGAGAAATGATGATTCCCTCAACATTTGATCTCCCTAGCACAAAACCACTCTTATCTTTGGAGATAATGAGAGGTAGAAGTGACTTCAACATGTTTTCTATAACCTTGACAATAGCTTTGTAAGTGACATTACATAAAGAGATTTGACAAAAATCATCAAATGATTTCATAGCCTCTTTCTTGGGGATGAGAGTAATGAAAATATTTTTAAAGCCCCTACACATATATTCCTATCTTAATCTTGATTCCTCCATAATAGCCACAAGATCATGTTTGATAGTCTCCCAATGTTTTTGAAAAAATCCTATAGGGAAAGCATTAGACCCCGGGACTGTATCACTCCCCATAGAAAAAAGGGTGACATTAACCTCTTCCTCTAATACAGGGCTAAGGAGGAAATCATTATGTCTTCTAGATATGATGTTGGGTATACTTGTTGAGATCTTTTCATCCATAAAGGGACTATTAAAACCACCTTGGAAAAAAGTAGAGAAGTACTTGATTGCCTATTGATTGACCATGTTCCTCTTCCTTACTATATTACCATTCAAATCCTTGATTTCTAAAATTCTATTCTTACATCTCTTGACCTTCACAAAAGAGTGAAACAATTTGGTGTTCCCGTCACCAACTTTGAGCCATGTTTCTCTTGACTTATGTTTCCAATACATCTCCTCTTGTGCTAACACTTTTGAATATTCTGAAAGTAGACCCTTCTCCTTAGAAAATTCAAAATCTAACATACCTTGGTTAATCACCTTGGTCTTCATCAGATCCACCTCTTTTTTAATCCTTTATTTTTCCATAAAATTGTTCTTAAAATGTTTGGCATTCCAATATTTGAGTTTTTCTTTGATAATCTGCAATCTTTTGAAGAACCTGAAAACCAAAAATCCTTGGGGGGCATCTGCTTCTTTCCACCAACCGTCAACCCATGGAACCAAATTTGGGTCTCTAAACCACATCATTTCAAATTTAAAATGGGATCTGATAGGGGTAGCATCATCGTGAAAGTGAATGGCCATTAAGAAATGATCATGATTCAAAGATGAAAGGAGATCACCTCAAACTGACCACCACAAAAAACTAGTCCAATTTCTCAACAATATTTGAGAAACCCTATCTTTTGTTTGTCCATGTGAAAATTATAGACCATAGAAAAATCTCCTCAATGTTGTTATTGAAGATAAAGTTTTTAAAATCCATTTGAATAGGGCATAATATACCACCATTGACCTTCTTGTCAGGGAGCTCCTTTGTTGCATTGTAATCACCACCCAAGATCAATAAGGAAGAAGTAGTACTTTGAATTTATTGGTTGAGTTTATCCCACAACAACTTCTTTTGATTAGTGCTAGTCAAGCCATATACATTAAAGAGGAATATATTTGTCCTCCTTCTAGGAAGCTAAAACTTGATCAATTACCTATTGTGCCTTTATTCACTTCAATCCCACCACCCATAGTGAGATTCCACAAAAAAATCCAGATCAGTAGAGACGTCAATAGATTCAACACAAACCCCATGCCAACCATGCCAACTACTGAGCAAAGATTAGAACTCCACATTACCTAACTTAGTTTCTTGTAGTAAAACAAAATCTGGACTCTCATAATAAATACAATGTTTGGTTAGGCTCATTTTGTTAGAGGCATTATAGACTCTAACATTCCATGACAAGGCCTTCATGGCTCCTTGGGAAGGGAAAATCCCTTCCTCAAATGTATATTTCTTTGTCCTATGGTACTACCAGCCATTTCCAAGAAGACTCTTATTGATTTCCTTTCTAGATCTATTTACGTTCTCTAATTTTTGCCTTTCTAATCTTCAACTGATATTAGCAAGTAGTTCTCTTCTCCAACACATCCTCTTCCTCTCTAAGTTCCCAGCTAAATCGTCATCAAATAGTGGTTCGTCAAAATCTAGTCTACCAGTCACCTTGGGAGTACACAAATTCTCATCTCCATATCAGGGTGTTGTATTCTTTCATCAACATCTCTCTTTGGTTGGTATGTATTACTCACAACCATAGAGAATCCATGTCCCTCACCTCTATCAACCTGACACTCTTCAAAGGGAATATTTGTCCTTTCCTCTATAAGAATAGGAACCATGCCATTTGAATCTGAAATCTGCACACATGTCTAACTATAGCCTCCTGCCACCTAATTGAGAATCTTTGCTTCAAAGGTGCTATGATAGTACCCCATTCTATATGAAGACCCTCTTACTGGTGAAATCATGACATCCATTCTTTTTATCTATTTAGAAGGAATTCCAAAGTAAAAAATTACCAAGCTAGTAGAGGGAAAGGAATGGATCCCCTCCAAAGTATTCAAGGCATCATCCCTAGTACCAAGCTCCTTGGATCTATCTTGACATAGGTTGTTATGCGGGCAATAACTAGCCTCCACCACTAAGGCTTGAGGCCCAGTTGTTAGGTGTGAAGGACCATTATCATCACTCTTCCCATCAATTTGAGATCTTGATAAAATAGGGCTACAATCTTTGGTAATCTTTATGGGGTTTTATGTTTCAACAAGTACAGGGCGAGTAGCCACTTCTGTAATCTCTACACCACTAGACTCTACATGAGAGTTGGCATTGCCTACCACTAGTGGGGTAGTTGCAACCATTTTCTCTGACCTTTTCTCCATCATATTTATCTCCAGTCCTTTACCTTTATTATTCTTGATGCATTCAACCTCTGAGTGTCCCCATTCCTTGCATTTCTTACATTATTCTATTAGTTCTTCCACTTCAATCTTTTACCACCAAACCCCTGCACTTGTTCATTTCTCCATTGCATGAGGCGAAGGGGGGTGGAGTTTCCATTTAATACAAATTCTAGCATATTGGTTAAAGTCCTTCTCGATGGATTCATTAACCTTAATAAAATTGCCCAACTTATTCCCAAGGGCTCTAGAGGAGTCTTCATTCCAATATTCATGTGGTAGGTTATACAACCTAACCCAAATGGGTATTTCCTTAATAGTAACATGTTTAGGGTTAAAGTTTGGGACCCAATCCTTGATAATAAAAAACATATACCTCCCATTAAGAATGACTCATTGTACAAAATTGACTACTTTTTTATAGCACAACTAGTGATGACTAAGAAAAATACATTGGGAAGGGTTTTCAAGATGAAATGCTTACCCTAGTTTTCATCACACTACTTGTGAATGTGATGATATGACATCCAACCACCACCCTATTTCATAAAAAAAGGCTATTTCCTTGTATAGGTTGATAGATTATTTCCACCCCTCTGTTTCAAGGTGAATCGAAAAACTTGTTTGTTGTAGTTGTGGGTATAGTCCTGTGTTTTCTAAGCTCTATTGAGTTCTTCTTCGGCCTCCAATTTTTTCTTTCCACATTCTTGGGGTCCCCTATGGGGTTCTTCGTCACTTCTTTTGGCTTGAATTCTTTCCCTTCCATTTCTTTGAAACCATCCTTGGACCCATTGATTTTTATTTTTAAAGCCCCAACAATTTGCATCCATTTAAGAATTTTTTGGTCATTGTGGGTTGAAACTGCATCACTTCTTTTCGCTAAAAGGTGGACGCAAATTTAGAATATTTTGCCTATCTTGAAACCTCATATTGAAGCGTTGGTCGAGCCCAATGGCTATGCTAAAACCCTAGCCTCTGGTGCTACATTGCACAGATTCAGTTAACTCCCTCCCAAACTTTGGGACTTTTTTTTCATTGCAATTATTATTAAATTATTGAAAAATACTAATCTCTTACTTTAAAAACAAAAATACATGTAATTATATGGTTAAACATGTCTTAAAAGACTGCAACTAAATTCTTTCCTCACAATACTTGAAACCAACATTTTGATAGCATTTCCCCCCTTTCTATTTGAACATACAAAAACTATTAGTTGGTATTGATGATGAACCTGCATGTATATCTATTTCATTGAGCCTTAAGAATTTCTATTGACAATATTTGAGTTGGCACTCTAGCTCCATTAAGTATTTTTACATTCCAATTAGAAACAGACTCAAATATACTATTTTGTAGGAAGGACTATTTAATATTATTTTTTCTAATTTCATTTTTAATTTCTAATATAAATTGTTTCTAAAGCAATATCTCTTGGTGTATTTCACATAGTTTTTAAAAATATATATGTAAAAAGAATTTAAAAAATTTATGTACAATAAGCTGAGAGATATCATTTAAAAATACAATTATCTTGCCAACTTATCTATTTGCATCTAACTAATTTAATTCAAAAAAAAAAAAAAAGAATTAAAGGTAGAGTTATGATTAGAATTAGTGTTATTGTTAGAATAAATGTTAGTGTTAAATTGTTTGTGATTTAGGTGAGCACAGACACGAAAGAACAAAGAAGAAAATTGTAGTCTTTTTCATATAAAGTTTACAAGAAGTTACAATGTTTTGGCATATAACCAACAGGCGGCCGCTAAGCTCCCGATAAAAACGCACATACGACAAAAATATTGAGAATATTTTTTTTCAGAGATTTGAAAAATGCAGTGATTGTTTTTTTGGATTTTTTTGGTTGTTTTCGATTCAAAATATGCAGATCATGAAGAACAAATGCTGAAAATTTGGCAAAAAATCTATTGTGTTTTTCAATTTTTCAAATTTGGTCAATAGTACATTTTGGATGGAGCTTAGCTAGAATCATTCGAAATCAATTTTATAATACATAGATTCAATGCTCAACCACATATTCAAAAACTTAAGGAATGTTTTCTAATCCTTATTTTTGCCTCGAACTTCCAATTCCACCGGGAAGTGGTTTGATATAGAGACAAGTAGGATTCTTGTGCTGATATAAACTTTCTATTTTTTGAACTATGTTGCCAGAAACAAGAAACACGACAATGGAAACGTGACGAGAAATGAGATATTTTACGATTGAGTATAAGAAACGGATATATATGTGTGTGTGTGTGTGTGTGTCAAAACAATTTAATTAAATAATAATACATATATTTTAGTTTTATAAAAAAATTATTTAAATATGGTGAAAAAAGTTAAGTGTATATACAAAATCATTATAAAAATTAAGAATATAGACTCCAGTAATTTCAAGTTAATAGCTTTGACTCATTTCAATTACTTGTAAGGAGTTAATTGATAGGTTAAAAAAATAAATTTAAGTTTAATTGTCAAAATCTTAAAAAATTCTAACAACAATTACATTGATTTTTTTTTTTTAATATCTAAAAGATTCATAAATAAATCTAAAACTTAAATCGAGTGAATTATGCATAAAATTTAACTAGAGGAAATCATGCTTAAAATTTAAAATTTAAGTGGAGGGAATTATGTTTAAAATTTAACTGGAGTGAATTATGCTTAAAATTTAACTCTAGTACATTGAATTTTTTTTAAAAAAATTAAAACCACCGGCAAAGACTGGAGCAGTTTAGAAACGGCCGTTGGCAACGGAGAAAGCCGTTTCAGCCGTTGAAACGCGAGACGAGCCTCTCCCGTTGCGTTTCTGGCAACAACCAATCTGGAGAGAGCATGAATCTATCCACTCTTTCTGAAATTGAGGTGAATTCTATTCATGGTTGGGCAGTCCACCAACCCAGCCAGAGAGACAAATTCTCATAATTGTATCATGTTTCTATTTACTGCACTGATCCCTCCAGTTTTTCAGATATTTGAACCATCGTGTTTAAGTACCCTATGATAATGATTCTACTTCATTTTTTTTGTTCTATGAATTGCAAGACGTTTTTCCAGACTAACTAATTCTCATCTGATTTGGTAGGGCCATAAAAATGGATTAAGATGAATTCCATACTATTGCCCAGACCAAATACTCTGACGACCATTCAATTCGGGTAGGAACACACATCATCTATCGATGTGCAACTATCCTTCCATAGTATCCTAATGCCTCAAACATCGTAGATCAGTCCTCACTATGGTTTGTATTATTGTTCAAATTTATTCCTCTCTATTGTTGTTGATTTCATTTCTTGGAGAATTACTATGCTACTTGCAGATTTCTGTAAATGACGCCAAACCAGGTGTCATTTTTAGGGGCCTCTAGGCCCCTTCACATTTCAAGTGGACAACCTCATTTCTTCCCAAGCGAGGGCCTACCTCTCTTGGTACTTAGGAATTTTGTGATGTTTGTATAATTCTTGGCAATCGCTTCTTCATCTCTTAGCTGTTTGATTGGCTTTCGTCCTCTGGTCTTGTGTTTCTTTTCAAGTTTTTCCATTTCTAGAGCTTTGGCCGCAGATTGCGAAATGCACCTTTCATCTATTATATCTATTCTTCCTCATCTTTTTCATCCTTAGATTCTGAGGAAGGGTAAGTCTCAACAAACCTATTTTATACCCTCTGTGGGGTTATATCCATGTTGTCCATTAGTGCAGTAGGAGCAATTTGATCTGAATTTGTGGCCGCCATTGGATTATCTATAAATATAGTAGGAATATCTCGGTCATGAGAATCCTCAGTTTAAACCAGTGGGTTTTCCAATTTTGATGATTGTGAGAAGGGGAGTTTGTCATTTGTTTCTATTTTCTATCTCCAGATTTTCTTTGACCTTGGTCTTATACTACATGTTCCTTCAAAGTGTGAATGGGAGCCACACCTTAAGCAATATCTTCAATCCTCCTCGATTTCGATCTCTCGCTTCCATTCTATGCCATTCACAATTAAACTAATAATTTGAGGATTTTTTTAAATTTCCACAACCGTAAGCCTTACATATTTCTATAAATCACCTTCAATATTATCCATATCGATCTCCATTAATGTACCCAGAGTTCTTATGATTTTCTCCAAGTAGCCCCCCGCCCAGTAGTCAAATGACATATCATAAAGCCTAATCCATACTGGGTGTTTGTATAGTTGAAAATCAAGTGGATTAAAATCTCGATTCCATGGTTGCATGAATAGGGGCTGTTTCCCCATCATCCAAAGTGCTCAATTGGAGATCTTAAGATTTTCTTCTTTGGACACAAAAGTTGCCAGGAAAAAATGATTCGGAAGGAATTTGATTAAGATTTCGGTCTGGCATTTTTCCTTTATCCATTTCTCGATTGATGCCCTATCCGATCTTATTGTTGTGAAGCGATAAACAAAGGAGAGATCCTCCAATATGACTATGTCTTTTCAAACCTCTTATGTGAAGTCTATTGCAATACATTCACATGGATTCATGAGTTCTTCACTAGGGTTTGTCTTATTTCATCTTGCATCGATTCTGCAATGATGTGACTGCCCATTCGCAGCTTCTATACTCTTCCCCATTTTGGCGCTCCTGGTGGTCCAATTATCACAAGTAATATTGAGTTGGTTTCAATTTTAGTTAGTGTTAAAATTAGTACTAACATTATAATTATATTTTAATTTTAATTTATAATTGAAATTAATTTTATGTATCTTATTAGTACTTGTCGATAGACTAAGCAAGTACTATTGCATCATTTTATGGATTTCTTTCATTAAGGAATGATTAAAACTATTTCTTTGTACCAATAACAATTTAGTGTATTTCTTATTTTGTTAAATATAACATATATTTTATATATTATATAGTCTAAATGTAAATTTTTTAAGTTTATAAATTGTGAAAACTATTTTTTAATGATATGATTGGCTAATACATTTGAGGTCTTATAGACCACTTTTTTAAGAATAAAGAGCATGACTTGAATATTTTTAAGATTTTTAGTAAAAAAAAAGTACAAGTTTTATTTTTTTAGGATATGTAATTTGTGTCATAATATATTAAGATAATATTGGATATTTTTTAATATTATAAAATATTGAATTTTTTAATTTTATTTGAATATATATTATATAAATTTAAATTTAATATAATAACATTATAATATTGCTATCATATTTTAATTATCTACTCTATGAAAAATAGTTATTTAGATTCTATTTTTTTAATATTATAAAATATTGAATATTTTTGAGTTTATTTTAATATATATTATATAAATTTAAATTTAATATAATAACATTATTATATTGCTATTATATTTAATTAGAGCTAAAATTAATTATAAGAAAAACTATTTTACAATTTAAATTAATAATAATTATATTTTTTAATTATTTATAAAATTAAAAAAATATTATCACACTTATAATTATAATAATTTTATGATTATTTATAATTAAAAATCAATTTACATATAAATTAAAATTAAAATTAAACTTAATTATAAAACTAAAGGCAAGTACTGGCCATTGCGTGGCACTTGTTTTATACATAAATTGCATATCCTTGGATATTTCATTCTAGACAAAATATTTATGCTACCAAAATGGATATAGTGAAAATGTGTCATACTTTCAACAAAATATTTCATTACTAGAATAGTTGTTAAAATTAATGAAAAAAATAGTAAACTCCAAAATGAGCTTGAGAAATTGAGAAAGTGAAAATGTGTCGTACTTTCAACAAAATATTTCATTACTAGAATAGTTGTTAAAATTAATGAAAAAAATAGTAAACTCCAAAATGAGCTTGAGAAATCGAGAAGTTGTTAGAGAATAGCAAAAAACAATGAGTAATACAAGAACATGGAGCTTTATGGAGGAAATGAGATTTACCAGGCTTTGGAAAATTGAGCACCATTTAGATTGTCGTGAAGATACATTGCACTTTTTCCCTCTATAAAATAAGTCTAGAGATAAGACCTCAAAAAATATGAATTGTCCCACCAAAGAAATATATCAATAGACACCTCTAACCAAATACAAAACAACCACACCCATTTCATATTCCATTTTCATGCAAATATAACTGTCACAACATTCTTTTTATCTTTCATTTTGTGTATGCCTCTTTGTATATGAGTGTAGTTGCCATTTTGTTTTATACATTTTAGCAACAAAGGTAATTCAAACTAATAGTTGCACATCAATTTTTTCAAAAAATCTAAATGTCTACATTTAAATTTGCTTCCATTGTAAGAAACGTCTTGCCTTAATAATAAAAAATACTCTCTCGTATCGTTTAGAACAAAAATGACAAGGTTAAGAGAATGACACTATCACACCATTCTTTAGTGCAATGGATGGTTGCAAAGCCCTCATGTGCATATGCAATAATAGATGCAATTCAATGTAAGGATATTAGCAAGATCTTTTCTTAACATTACAACATCTTCCATTTACTTTTATGCCAATCCTTGCATCCTTCTTGATATAAATGAAGTAAAAAACTACTTTAAATTCAATCCTCTTAGCTCATTATCTTGGAAAACTAACAAGAATGCACATATTTGACAAACTTAAGCCATTCCCTACATTTTAGAATAGTTAAAAGCCAAGCCTCATTTGTACGTACATAACTATTTTTAGTAAGACTACATTATTTATAATTTAATCTCAATTCTATGCTTAAACGTACATCTGATTTATCTTTTTATAGAAGTAATATCAATATCACTAAACAAAAACTTTATTTCACAAATACCTAGAAGTGGTATTGTAAAAAGCAATTATAGGTCATAAACATAGCTCCTTTTACAAGAAAATAGGTTGTCCAAAAGCTTTTATCATGAGTACAAAGAGAAATTTTCTCAAACATTATTGACCAAGTGAACTAGAGGCCCACCAAAGAGTATAGCATTGTTATGTTACAACCATCTATTATTTTCAATCATATTCTATTGAATTTAGTTTTAGCCTTTGGAGATGGTTTTGAGCTCTACTAGGGTTTGGTATGTCATACCTTTTTTCTAAAGCTTTGCATTTTCCCACTAACATACCACATTTATTCTGGTATTTTTAAAGGTTTATTATGGATCCGACCAGCTTTAGTCCAACATTTGATGTTGGTGTTGGATTTTTGGCAATGGATATCAATGGATCCTCCAAAAAAATGCCCTCACAAGTTTGTTCAGAAGGTGTTTCATGAAGTATGATCTCTCTTGATGTTATTATTCTTGTTCAATATTTTGATAATGCATGTGATTGGCTTGATAAATTTACTTTGATTGGTTATCTTATAGGGAGAGTTCCACCTAAAAGCATGTTGTGTGAGTGGGTGGCCATAGCTTGGACTCCTCATGGGGTCCAACTTGATGGCATCCAGAATATGACCAAGGGTTTCTTTTTGTTTCTCTTTTCCAATCCCTCCCTTGTTAAGGTTATCCTCAAGCATGGGCCTTGGTATGTTAGGTCCTCTTTTCTTTTTTTTCTAGCCACAGTCTCAAGACTTCATGGTCTTATATGAGAAAAATCTCAAGGTACCCATCTAGGTTGAATTCCTAGGTCTTCCCTTGCCTTGTTGGTTGTTCATGCAAACTATTTCTCAAACCCTTGGAAAGGTGGTTTGCATGGAACCATATCATTTTTTTCATGCTCATATTGAAAAGAGGGTCTGTGTTGAAGTCAACATGTCTCGTGATATCAAGGAAACCATCAACATTCAAGTGGGTGGCCAATGTTTCACCTAGAAAGTGCCTTATTTGAATATGCCCAACACTTGTTTTAGGTGTCAATTTGTAGAGCACAAGATTAAGGATTGTCCCTTAGTTTTTCCTAGAACTAAATCCCCTCCTAGGAACCTACTCCTCAACCTTCTAAGGGAGCTAAAATAGAAGAAGATTGGACTATAGTGGTGTACAAAGGAAAACACACCTTGGTGTTTTCTCAGAAGCAACCTAGTGGTTCATCTTCTTAGTTGTCAGTGGTAGAAATAGTTTAGCTTAAACTGTCTCAGACTCAACCATTTGCATCTCTTGCTTCAAACCCTGGCCAATAGGGGATTATGTTAGTTGAGAATGCTACCTATCCTAGGTGGGTTTTCACTCCTCAGGATGTGTTGGTGGTTGCATCTCAACCATGTTCTTTGCGATGATCTTGTATCTCTTCTAGGTGAGTTGAAGACAATGATGGAGGTCTTGAGAAGCGACAGGCGGTCCTAGGAGGGGATTACTTTCCTAGATTTAGAACCACTTCATATTTCTTGTGCAATAGATTCTCTTCTCTTGGGGATGAAAATTGTAAAGTATTTTGTAAGGGATACTCATCAACATGTTATTTTTTTTGGATGTTTTATGCTTCCAGGAGGTTAAAATTGTTTTTTTTCATGCTTTCTACTACATGTCATATTATTTGGTCAAATAGCCTTATTTTTTATTCCCAGCATGAAGTTGGTCAAGGTGAATTTACTACTCACATTTCCCCTCATTGACAATCTACTTTTGTTGATCATGGGTCTGACCCCATGCAAAGAATTGTTTGGGGTTTGTTGTTAGTCGACTACCATTCTTTTGGGATCATTAATTTTTATGCTCCCAATGTTTTTATTGAGAGATGACACCTATGGCATTGGGAGGCTAACTCTTTGCCACCTACTACGTGGGTCATGTGTGGGGACTTCAATATGGTTGAGGTGGCATCTAATAAAGATGGCATTTTTCCTTTTCAATGGATGACTAGAGAATGTGAAGCCTAGTTCTACATGTGAAATAAGTTAGGTCTTTTTTATCATAACATCAACTACCACCATCCTCATTATTCCTAGCACACTTGGTGTAATTTCCAAGCTGGATCTGACAAGATTTTGAAAAGGATGGATTGTTCCATGATCAAAACTCAATCTATTTTTTCATTTTGTGAAAATCAAGATTTACTTGTTTTACCTCTTGTTGAGATGACATTGTTAGACCACTACCTCATCAAGTTTTGCTTTGAATGGTAGATAGCTTGAGAGTGTCCTTCCAAGACACAATTTTATCTGAACATGTCATTTCTTCATCATCAACTCACTATGAACCACATTCAAAGAGTCTAGAACTTGGAGTGTAGGCCATCTCATCCAACTAGCTAGATTTCTTGGTGGAATGATGGCATCACTTGTGTTGTGAGGCTTCTCTGCATTTATGGTAGACAAATGGAAATGTACTATTGGTGTTCCTATGATACAAACACCAAATATTTGCATGTTAACACTGAAGCTTTGGCTTCAAGTCCCTTTAACTCTGACTTGCAGGTCAGGGTTTCCCAACTTTGCCACCATAAGAAGATTGCAGACCAGCATGCTGCCATAGGTGCTCAAATTAAAGCCAAATTGCACTTTCTTAAAGTGGGTGATATATATCTAAAAGAATTTTTTCTTTCCTTGAGAGTTTTTCATTCTTCTCTTGGCATTAAGATGATTAAGGAAGCTCATTTGACACTCCCATACATCATGAGAAGGTATTCATAGCATAGGAAAGTTCCCCTCCAAGTGATCAAGAATTAAAGTATTATATTTCTATTGTGTCTTCTTGGCTCTTAAATTCTTAGAGAATATTCTACGACCAGATGCTTACCCTTGAAGATCTCAAGGAATTTTTATCTTCCATGGTAGATGACAAGGCTCTTGCCTGTGATGACTTTCCTTGTGAGTTCTACAAAAAAATTTGGCCTTGTGTTGGTCTCGACCTTCATAAGGTCTATCTAGAAGATTTTCACTCTCAATCACTTGATCAGATCATTAAAAAAGGAAATATCAATTTCATCCCTAAAGCAAGGGATCCAAAGGATATTTTCAATTGGAAACTATTGCCCATTTTTTGAGTGAAAGTTTTTAAACATTCCATAAACTCAAATAGCTTCACATTCATGAAATAAAGGGTCTCAAATTTGGATTAATGATGTCTGAAATATTCAACACAAGAGCTTTGAAGACACCCCTCAATATTTCCATGAAAGAAGAACTTGCATGAAGAATCATCTCGATACCCATATTTATTTAAGCCATGAAAGTCTTGTCCCACTCACATAAAGAGGAGCTTTAAGAAATAATGGTTTGGCACGTTTATGGAATTACTCAAGGTTACAACTTGGTTATATTTGTTTTATTAGCTCTATAAAAGAAGGCAAAAATCAAAGAAATTGATCATCTATGAGAAATCAAGCTCACTAGTGAACATGTGGTGCTTGAGCGTAAGTTTCGGGTGAAGGCGAAAAATAATCTAAAGCAAAATGCCCACTCTGTTGCCAAGTGGAAAATGCATGCTCAAGAGATTTTGTGTTTAGCCGATGGTGTAGAGACCATAGCTTAACAAAAGTGAGCGAGTCTGAGTGGACGTGTGGTGCCCAAGTGTGAGTTCTCGACAAAACCAAAAAGGCTTTTAGAGAAAAATGCCCACTGTGATTCCAAGTGGAAAACGTGCACTTAAGAAATGTGTTTCTTGATGAGTCGTTGGTGTAGGGACCACATGTTGATGAAGGTGAAGTGCAATGGACATGTGGTTCTTGAGCGTGACTTCAGGCAAAAGAAAAAAAGAAATCGGAATAGAATGTTTGCCATGTTGCCAAGTGGTAAACACGTGCTCTATGCAAAGGCAAAAGGGAAAGATTGTAGAACACCCATCTCGACATTTCTATTTAGTTGGTTATTTTTAGTTATTCAATATTTTCTTGGATAATTCTTTATCTTCCTATTTTAAAGAGGAAAGCTATGTATCCATTGAGAAGTCAAAAGGCACTATATAAACTACTTTGAAACTTTTAACAAGGATTTGATTCATATTTCCTCCTACTGTTGTGTCAATGGAGTGTGACTCAAACTTTGAATCATGGTTGTTGTTCACTGATTTATCTCTGATTGATTTATTATTGAATGGGTGAATATAGGATGAACAAAATGAATTAATTGTGGGTATCAAACTATGCTTTTGCAATATGTGGTTATAAGGTGATTTGCGAGTCACTATTTATTTCCTTCTTCTGTTATATTCATGTTGTTTGATAGATTTATATTACTTATGGTTAAACTATATTTATAGTCTTCATGGTCATGGAGGTGTATCTATATAGTTCATATGGTGATTATAATTGTGTTTGATTTTTCATGGTCATGAAAAATATGGAACGTCATTAGGTTTACTTGAGTAGTTGATTTATCCCTGATCATGGATGTATCATGGTTATGAGAATTCATTAGAAGTTTCTCTTGTTCTTTGGTTAAGAGCACACCACACTTATTATTGAAAATAACACAAAAATATATTCATTTCAAATCTATCATAGGGAGTTGTACCTATCAAATTTAGAGATCAAACTATAATTCCTTATTTTTTAGTTTGTTCAACCATTGTTGGTAGAGAGGCCTTGCGAGGGTTAGAGTCAATATTATAAATGGACAATGGGTAAAAGTACAAACATGTGTCACACTTTTATAAAGGAAAAGGTCAACAACACAAATTATTCAACTATAACGACATAAATGTGGCATTTATGTTTAGAATCTAAAGATGATGTAGACTGATGAAATGTGTAAAACTGGATAAAATTTATGCCTATAATTTTTAAAAAAAACTTTGAACAAGAATTGACACAATTTTTTAATTTTTGAAGTCCAATTTTCAATTGTTGAAAACTGCTAAAAATATGTGGTTTAGTTCCTACCAAACAATATACAAATGATCTTTTTTTACTTTGATTTCAAAATATGTTATTGATGACTATAGACACCTAAAAATCCTTTAGAAAATAAAAATATTTTTATTTTTCAAAAACCCCTAATGACATCATCATTAATTAATTAATTAATTAATGTTTATGCCATTAAATCCTCCTATTTCAATTAAACATCTTTCTAAGAATCCCTCCCCAAATCATTTAAATCAAGTTTGAGTGATTTTCCCCTATTTATTAATTATTAATTGATAAATTGACCAAAAATCCTTTAAATAAATAAAATATTTATTTAAATCCTAAAACCTTAGAAATCTTCTAGAAATCCCTAACCTCTTCTAGAATTTCCTAATCTCACCCTAAACCTAATTAAAAAGTGATTCCTAACCTTTTTAGCCTAAACCCTTCAAACTTTGACTTTGGGTCAAAAACCCTCATAAATGAGCCTTACATGCTCATAAATGCTTCTTACATCATCATTAATGACTCTTACAAGTCATTATTGAAGCCCATGTCTCCTCTCCTACTCTTGTTCCCCTTGCACACTTCCCTAGTGTTACTCACACATGTGTGAGCGACTTTGACCAAGGTTAGACCTTACCATACCAAAACTATACCCCAAACTCTACCCCAAACCTTACCTCTAACCCTAACTCTCCTTCCTAACCCAAGCCTTTCCTCAAATCCCATAAATACCCTCCTATTCCAAGAGCAATACACCAATTCACATCTTTTACATTGAGTAGTGTTATAATGTTAGTTTCATTCTAGAGCTTAAACATTTAGCATACTTTGTTAGCTTACTTCATTTTTATGATTTTCTAACTCACATTAGCATAGCATAATGGATTAATCTAACCTCTTTCATAGCATTTGCACATCATTTTCAATAATATCATACTTTCATTTGGATTAAAATGAATCCAGCTTAATCATTCTTAGCATCATTAGGATCTTTGAAGCCTTAGGGGCAAACTCCAAGTGCTTTTAGAGCACACCCACATCCCTCTTATCAAAGCAAATCAAACAGTGCTTAGATGCATCTGTTTTGGCTCAATCTAAGGTGGCTTGGTTTTTTATGTTTATGTTTTGGACTAATATAAATGGTATAATTAAATCTAACATTTGCCTTGTTTACGCTTGTTCCGAACAGATACAGATCAACAGCATAGTCTACATTCTGGCACGCCCAGTGGGACCCACTTCACGGGTTCTTTACTAACATTCTGATGAGATTTGGAGTGTTTTTCTAATTTTTCCAGCTTGTAGGTTGAGGGAGCATTTGGAATTCTTCTTCTTCTTCTTCTTCTTATTCTTCTTCTATTCTGTCTACTTCTTCTTCTTGCGGTATCTTTGTTAGAAAGTAAAGATCCCCAAGATAACTGAGAGGGGGGGGTGAATCAGTTATTAGATAATTTATCCATTCAACTACTTTAAACAATACAATCAATGTACTGATCAACCATAGAAAGATAATCATACACAATTGCACAATAACACAAGATATGTTGACTAGGGAACCTCTTGAAAAGAGTAAACCCCAGTGGGAATGATGCCCACAAAATGATGCACTAACATGAAAGTTCCTTGTTAGAGGATGGACCCTGTTAGGAGTCTTATGAAATACATTCAGTACATATAAATCCCTGTTAGGAGATTTTGAATCCCTGTTAAAATATTCTAACCTGGTTAAGAGTTTATGGAAGACAGAAGGACTCACTGCCCAAACAACTTCAAGGCGAGATCTCTGAACCCACTGTCCAAAAGATCTTAGAATTATTCAATAGAATAATATGAAATATATTACCTCCTTCACACTGTGCCAAAATTGCACTCTCTGCTACACAAGATCACAATTCCAGATCTCTATACTCACAAGTTTTCCTTCATCACTGAATTAGCTCTTTTCTTCACTTCATGCATATATTCGCATCTCAATCTTCATAGTACACATTACAACAAGGAAAACATTCCTTCTTATATACCAAACTCAAATAATTACAAATGAGTCGGTCCTCAATTACAAAATAATAAATTCTACACGCTACACACAAAATTCACATAAAATTATCAGCTTCCAGATATTGTAACTTTCTCCAAACATATCCTTGAAGTTTGTGCTATGAACCACATCATCATTAATGAGTCTCCAACATCCCTTTAACTGCACAAAATCAGATTCCATCCCAGCTAAGAGATATCCTCCGATTTTCGAACATCGCTTTACAGAAACACTGTCTAAACACTGCTTTCACCAAAATGCTCATAACTTTCACAAATGAATGAATTTCTTTTTACATTTTTAACCATAGGTTAATAACACACCAAAGAACATACCATCAACTGTGCAAAAGCCAATCTGTAATACAACATGTGCGCAAAACAAAACTGTACCTACTTTCCTGCAAATATCCAGAATATCACTGTGTTGACATCAATGACAATCCAAGTCATGAATGCAACAACAACTGCTACAGAATGATTGCCAAAATACTTTGCATTCATTCCTAATAATCTCCCCCATTGGTATTGATGGCAACATAGATGAAAAACATCCAATGTTCCAAAAATCCAATACTCCAACATCACTGCAAAATATCAAATTAAATCTTGCTTCGTTTTCCTATTCAGCTCTCTCATACAATCCACAATGTTTTTCATGTATATCTCTCCCCCATTGACATCAATGATAGAAATTCCATCACTAAGTCAACAACAACTTAATGTCAAAAGATATTTTTTAGAAAAATACAATAACAAGAGTCCTCATGACTCAGCTCATAAACTCCCCCATAGAGGAAGTTCCAACATCCAATCCAAAAGAAAGATAGGGCTCATATGCCACTGGACGAATGCAATCATCTGCATCAATTCTCAAAAATAGGTTGGGGCATAACCCCAAGCATACCTCTCAAATACACAAATGTATCCTTAGGTAAAGGCTTTGTAAATATATCTGCTATCTGCTCCTTTGTACTTATGTACTCCAATCTTATTTCTTTTTCTGCAAATTTCTCTCTTACAACATGATACTTCATCTCAATATGTTTAGTCTTAGAATGTAAAACAAGATTTTTTGACATACTCACTGTACTGGTGTTATCACAATGTATAACAACAGGCTCATCAAACTTTATTCCAATATCCTTCAACATCTGCTTCATCCAAATAATCTGATTACAATTATTTGTTGCTGCAACATATTCTGCTTCTACTGTGCTTTGTGAAGTACAATTCTGCTTCTTACTTAGCCAAGAGACCAATTTTCCTCCAAGAAAAAAGGCTCCACCACTGGTGCTTTTCTTGTCATCAACGTTGCCTCCCCAATCTGCATCAGTATAGGCACATAAAGTAAAATCATCAGAATTCTCATACCATAATCCATAATCCATTGTTCCTTTTAGATATCTCAGTATCTTCTTTATTACTGCATAATGTGATTCTCTAGGTTCTGCTTGAAATCTTGTTACAATCCCCACTGAATGTGCTATATCAGGTCTTGTATGTGTCAAGTACTGCAATCCTCCAATCATAGATTTGTACTTTTTCTGTTCAACTGCTGGTGTCTCATCTTTGCTAGATAACTTATGTCCGGTTACCATAGGTGTTCCAACAGGTTTAGAATCTTCCATTCCAAATCTTTTCAATAAGTTATTCAAATACTTAGTCTGACTTACAAATATACCTTCCTTGCTTTGTGTTATCTGTAATCCCAAAAAATATTTCATTTCTCCAATCATGCTCATCTCAAATTCAATCTTCATTTCATCTGCAAATTTATCACTAGCTTCATCTTCTCCTCCAAAGATAATATCATCAAAAAATATAACTATAACCAACAAACCATTCTCAATTTCTTTTGTGTATAAGTTACTATCTACTATTCCTTTTATAAATCCCAATTTCAATAAATACTTATCCAATCTTGCATACCAAGTTCTAGGTGCTTGTTTTAATCCATATAAAGCTTTCTTTAACTTACATACCATATCTCCTTCTTGTGTCAAAGGAAAACCTTCAGGCTACTCAATGTAGACTTCTTCTTCGAATTCACCATTCAAAAATGCTGACTTCACATCCATCTGATACACTCTAAATTTCTTGTAAGTTGCATATGCTAGAAACATTCTCACTGCTTCAAGTCTGGCCACAGGTGAAAAAGTTTCTTCATAGTCAATTCCTTCTTGTTGTGAATATCCTTTACATACCAATCTTGCTTTGTTTCTTATCACTTCTCCTTGTTCATTCATCTTGTTTCTGAATACCCACTTTGTTCCAATCACATTCTTGTCTTCAGGTCTAGGGACCAATTCCCATGTCTTGTTTTTTTCAATCTGCTCTAGTTCTTCTTTCATAGCATTAATCCAATGTTCATCTTCACAAGCTTCATTAGTAGTCTTAGGTTCAATTTGAGAAATCAAACATAAATGTACCTTATTTCGAGTCAAAACTCCTCTATCTAAACTTCCAATAACTTGCTCAACAGGGTGATGTCTTGAAGTATACCTGTTAGGTGTCATAGTTACTGATCTTGTTCCGACTATAGATTCTTCTCTGCTTTCTTCTCTATTTTCTTCTCTGTTTTCTTTAGTATGACTTTCATTCAGCAAATCACTATTAGTTTCAAAAAATAATTCTGCATTTTCAATGTTAGGCTGAGGTTGTGCTTCTCCATCAGATTCATAATCAAGCATTCTTTCCTGAATTTTAAACTTTTCATCAACTTTTACATTTGCACTTTCAACAATAGTCTTAGTTCTTTTGTTATAACATCTATATGCTTTGTTTTTTAAAGAATATCCAAGAAATATTCCTTCATCATTTCTAGGATCAAACTTTCCTATATCATCATTTCTCTTTATATAACATTTACTTCCAAAAATTCTAAAATACTTAACTGAGGGTGTATGTCCAAACCATAATTCATAAGGTGTCTTGTTTGTATCTACTCTAATTTGTACTCTGTTCATAGTGTATACTACTGTGTTCACTGCTTCTCTCCAAAAAGTCTTAGCCAAATCATTTTCAAACAACATAGCTCTTGTTGCTTCAGTTATTGACCTGTTCCTTCTTTCTGCAATACCATTTTGTTCTGGTGTTCTAGGGGCTGAAAGTTGTCTCTTAATACCATTCATTTCACAAAAGGTGTTAAACTCTCTAGATGTAAATTCACCACCTCTATCAGATCTTAGACACTTAATCTTCATTCCAGATTCATTCTCAATTTTGCTTTTCATGATCTTAAATTTATCAAATGCTTCAGATTTTTCTTTCAAAAATGCAATCCACATCATTCTTGTAAAATCATCAACAAGAATCATAAAATACCTTATTCCATAGAATCCTCTAGTCCTAGTAGGACCACTCAAGTCTGTATGAACAATCTCTAGCTTCTCTGTCGATGTGAACTTCTTGTTGGGAAATGAACTCCTTTTCTGCTTTGCCATCATACATTCTTTGCAAATCATGTTAGTAGGTTTCATAATTCTAGGTAAATCTCTTACCGCAAGTGTAGTGCTCACCTTGACAATATTATCAAAGTTTATATGACAAAACCTTTTATGCCATAACCAACTGTCATCAATCCTAGTTATCAAACATGTCATCTCAGTAGGATTCAACTGAAATACATTACCTCTGGTTCTGGATCCTTTTCCAATC
Source organism: Chamaecyparis obtusa (assembly GCA_027943335.1). Taxonomy (NCBI): domain Eukaryota; kingdom Viridiplantae; phylum Streptophyta; class Pinopsida; order Cupressales; family Cupressaceae; genus Chamaecyparis; species Chamaecyparis obtusa. The sequence goes on along the minus strand of BSBK01002629.1, from coordinate 973,271 downwards.
AAATTTGCATCTTTATCTTTTATCACACAAGTTTTCTCAGAAAACCAAACTTGATAACCCTTATCAGCCAATTGTCCAATGCTTAGTAGATTATGTCTCAGTCCATCAACAAAGTAAACATCATCAGTGTTAGTCTTTCCATCAAGAGTAATAGATCATATACCCTTAATCAAACAAGGTGCATTGTTACCAACTCTAACAATTCCTCCATCATAATTATCTAACTTAACAAACTTTCTTTTATCTCTAGTCATATGATGTGAACAACCACTGTCTATAATCCAATCAGATTTCTTTTCAACTTGTGAAACTAATGCTTTTTCTTCCCTTTTATCAGATTCAAAACTTTCTTCTTTAATTGCTACAAATCCTATTTCCTCAAAGTTATCATTATCACTGTCACTTAAATGTTTTTCAATTCCTGCTTCAAGATCTTCATCATTTGCATAATAACATTCTTTAGATCTCCTAGGTTTAAAGTTGCTTCTATACTTCTTAACTCTTTTAGGACATTTAGATGCAAAATGACCATATTCTTGACAAGTCCAACATTTAAAGATTTTCTTACCATCTGATTCTCTTTTTACAAGTAATGCAATACCTTCTTCAATCTTCTTATCTTCCTCAAATCTGCTACTGCTGGCATAATCTCCATTCACACTAGTACTTCTAGTAGGTCTAATGTTAAGAGCACTGAATGTTGTTTCCATTCTAGGTAGTTCTCCTGATAATCTCAAGTTCATCTCTACTGTTTCTAATCTTCCAAGAAGAGTCTCTCTTGAAAAGATTGATGTACAAGGTATCACTTGTTCAATCATCTGCATTGTCTTCTTGAATATTGGTGTCAAAGTTCTCAGAATTTTTCATATCACTTCATTCTCTGTCTTATCACCTCCACAAGACTTTATTCCTGTTACAATCTCAGACATCCTACCAATATAGCTTCTAATAGATTCATCTTCCATCATTCTGATATCTTCAAATGCACAAATCTAATTATGTAATCTAGCCTTCTTTGCATGTTCATCACCTTCAAAAGTAGAATGTAAAGCTTTCCAAATTGCATGAGATGTTTTCAAACATCTTACCTGACTATATTCATTCTCTGGTAGTGCTGACAAAAGTGCTTCTCTTGCAAGTATGTTACACATGAATAGATCTAGTTCATCTTTAGTTCCTGCCTCTAGATTGTCTTCCTCAATGATAGTCTTCTCATTCTTTGTAATCAACCAATAACTTGGTCCTAAACATAATAGATGTGTCTTCATCTTTTCTTTCCAGCTGTCAAAATTTACTCCATCAAACTTAGGGCTTTCTTTTCTGAAATTCGCCAAGGATCTCCTTAAGTTGTTAAACTTTTCTTTCAAGGACCTACTGCTCTGATACCAATTGTTAGAAAGTAAAGATCCCCAAGATAACTGAGAGGGGGGGGGTGAATTAGTTATCAGATAATTTATCCATTCAACTGCTTTAAACAATACAATCAATGTACTGATCAACCATAGAAAGATAATCATACACAATTGCACAATAACACAAGATATGTTGACTAGGGAACCTCTTGAAAAGAGTAAACCCCGGTGGGAATGATGCCCACAAAATGATGCACTAATATGAAAGATCCTTGTTAGAGGATGGACCCTGTTAGGAGTCTTATGAAATACATTCAGTACATATAAATCCCTGTTAGGAGATTTTGAATCCCTGTTAAAAGATTCTAACCCGGTTAAGAGTTTATGGAAGACAGAAGGACCCACTACCCAAACAACTTCAAGGCAAGATCTCTGAACCCACTGTCCAAAAGATCTTAGAATTATTCAACAGAATAATATGAAATATATTACCTTCTTCACACTGTGCCAAAACTGCACTCTCTGCTACACAAGATCACAATTCCAGATCTCTGTACTCACAAGTCTTCCTTCATCACTGAATTAGCTCTTTTCTTCACTTCATGCATATATTCGCATCTCAATCTTCATAGTACACATTACAACAAGGAAAACATTCCTTCTTATATATCAAACTCAAATAATTACAAATGAGTCGGTCCTCAATTACAAAATAATAAATTCTACACGCTACACACAGAATTCACATAAAATTGGCGGCTTCCAGATACTATAACTTTCTCCAAACATATCCTCAAAGTTTGTGCTATGAACCACATCATCATTAATGAGTCTCCAACATCCCTTTAATTGCACAAAATTAGATTCCATCCCAGCTAAGAGATATCCTCCGATTTCCGAACATCGCTTTACAGAAACACTATCTAAACACTGCTTTTACCAAAATGCTCATAACTCTCACAAATGAATGAATTTATTTTTGTGCTGTTAACCATAGGTTAATAACACACCAAAGAACATACCATCAACTGTGCAAAATCCAATCTACAATACAACATGTGCGTAAAACAAAACTGTACCTACTTTCCTGCTAATATCTAGAATATCACTGTGTTGACATCAATGACAATCCAAGTCATGAATGCAACAACAACTGCTACAGAATGAATGCCAAAATACTTTACATTCATTCCTAACAATCTTGGCTTATTTTCTAGAAAAAACCATAAAGAGGCACTTTCACAAAAACCTTTGTAACTTTTGCATATGAGCTCCATTTTTGATGATTCAAAAAGTAGATGAAAGATGGTTTAGAGGTCTATCCAAATCTGCAGAAAAATTTACCAGATTCTATCCCAAAAAGGAGGAAGAGTCAGTGGGATCATGAATTAATGATAAAAAAAAAGAATTAACACACTTAATCCTAAGGTCTTAAAATGAACATTGTATGAACTCACAACACCTCATCATTTCAATTTGGGCTTAAAATTAACAAAGGATAAAATTGAACAAGGCAAATCTTACACACTTTGTTTGGTGCTTAAAATGAACAACAACCAAGTCTTGAATGCCTAAGGGATAAAAGAAAATCAATGCAATAAAATATTTCATTTTAGTGCTTGAAATCAATCAAACAAATCTTGAATGACTCTAAAGGATGAACCAAATCAAAATCAATTATTTCATTTAAGTTTTAAATCACATTCAATCTTGAGTGAACAAAAGGAAATCAAAGGAAAATTAAAGCAAACTTCATTCTTCTAGTCCTAGAAAGCAAAAAATCTTGAATGCTTTCACAAATTTTCATGCATAAAATCAATCTAGGAACCTATTTTGGGGGTTTAAAACTGAATTTTAGAGCACCAAATCTTGAGTGAAGCTAAGAAATTGCATCAAATTGAAAAGAAATGTTTCATTTTAGTTCTAAAAGAAAAATAAAAAAAATCTTGAATGACTTAAGGTTGGAAAACAAAGCATTTCAAAAGTGCAAATCAATTTCCTAAAAGCTACAACTCAATCTTGAATGCCAAGGTAAACCAACTTGCAAAATCTCTTTTAAAACTTTTTGTGTCTTCAAGGAAATGGATAGATCAAACTCATAAACACATGTGTCTTCAAGCTTTCATTTTCAAAACTCACTAATCAATTTGGGAAAGAACATCTTCTTGGTGTGTTTATTAAAAAAGTCTCCAATTTTGCAAAAACCTTATTAGCTAAATAATGTAGAAAAAGTTGGACTTGGACAAGTTCACCTATTTCAATTTTAGAGAAGCCTGTCCAAAGAGAAAAGTGCTTCCTCTTTAGAGAATGACTTTAAACTGGTACTTCCTCGGCTGGTATAGAAATAAAGCATTGAGAAAACTCTCGCTTCATCCCCTCAATCTCAGACGATGCGTGTTGATGGTAGCTTGAGGTATGTGAATATCCCTACTATTTCAGCATGCCCAACTAGGCTCTTAAGTGAGTCACGCGCCTACAAACTAATTGGGAGGACTTCACAGATCAACTAAATACTTAATAAATCAGAAGCTACCCGATCTAATCTCGTAGGTGTCAAAATATTTGTGCAAGGACCGATCCTTGTGGTTTCCTGGATCACCTTAAGACACTCACCATATGTATCCCTTTTAGAGGTATCAAGCTGTGGGAAAATATTTTGATACTATCCTTCCCTTAGGTAGTTTTGTTTGAAGTGTTTTCAAAGTTCAAACTCAGTGCAAACATTTGTCAAAACATACACTATCTTCGGAAAAACTATGAATTTTCAGTGGTCATTCATTTCTTGTATCCCATAAAGTTGCCTTGTCCTTTGTCATGATTGCTTTCAAAGTGTCTTTTTTTGAGTTTTTTCCTTTGCCATTGGAAACATCAAACTGATACACAACTTGATCAAATCTTTTAAAACGTCCTCATAGAAAATATCCTTCAAACATCAGATTCCCAAGACCCTTGATTCAAATCCAATTACCAAATCTTCTCGAGCTATGTCTGATTTATCCAAACACAAGAAAGCTAGACTTCCCAATTTCCAAGTTTATCAAGAAAAGAAAGTTGCAGAGAGAAATCTCAAAGATCACCAACCTTCCCTCAAAGTGATCAAAGCAGAAGAAAAGAATCAAGAGAGACTGGACAACATAGAGTATAATGCAAGAGTGAAACAGTTTACAAACCGATTCCAGGTTAATTGTCACTATGTCAATCTAGAGAGAGAGGACTAGTTTGGCCCATCTTATATCCTTCATTCCTTCAAAATCCCACAATCCTATCTTGACATCCTTTGCATCCTAGACCATTCTTAGATTTATATTTGCATTGTCATCCATCCCTAGTTGCATCCTAAGTCATTTTTAGTTTCATCCTTGCATTATTTATCATCTTCCTAGGTGCATCATAGGTCATCCTTTTCAGCTGCCTCTAGGTCATCCTCATAGAAATAGCATCATTCCATCATCCTTCCATTTTCAAATCCCAAATAAGAATCCTTTTCATCATCCATCATCTTTTATCCAAATCTAGCATCCATCGTCCAAGTCAGAAACCCACCATCCTTGAACCAGATCCAGTGATCCAAATCCATCCACTTCGTGTCTAAATCCTTTGAGTTGCTTCAAATCCTTATCCCAAATCAGAAATCTTCACCCTTTGACTAAGCATTTTTCCAGGGAATCCTTACTTGTCCTTGTAAGCCTCATCATCTCGAGCAAGAGATTGGTGTACATTGATAAAGAATCCCATCTTCTGAAGATCATAAGTATATCTTAGGTTGGTAGTCCTCTTTGATTCTACATCAGGAAGCAACAACTCATTTGACCCAACACTTAGTAATCATTCACAATCTTCCACCAAGCAACAATCATCCTTGACCCAAATCAGAGTATCCCACCAATCCTCCATCATCTTCAATCCAAATCAAAGCATCTCACCAATCCTTCATCATCCTACCATCATTCAGTTGTTCCAAATCCTTGCATCCCATCTTAGAAATCCACTATCTTTAGAGTTCTTAGAAATATCTTGCATTCATCCATCATTTGCATTTTTATCCTTAGATTTGCATTCCATGCCTGCTGAGACAAGATCCAGGAAGAGAAGGAATATGGATCCTAACTGGGCCACTAGTTCTTCAGATCCTAACAATCCTACCAGTGCGATGGTAACCTACAATCCCTAGAACCCACAAGTTGATAATGTGTGGGAAAACCCAAATGGACCACCCACTTCATTTTCCATGGAGACCTTTATGAATCATCCAAGGCATGCACAAATAGTGAGTGCACTTATTGATTAGAATCAACAAGCCATATTGCCCAACTTTGCACATGAGGGTACTCCCATTCCACCACATCTCCAACCCCTCATACCCATTAAAGCCAACCAAATCCCAGCACAAGTCTACACCCCCATCATCCAACAAATCCCTCATCCCAACTTGCACATATCTTAGGAAGCCTCATCCATCCCTTACTTCTTGTAAAGCAGTTTTACGAGCCCCATCACACAAGACATAACACAATTCACTCTGTTTTCCATCATGGGAACACCATCATCTTCTATGGCATCTCAAGCCATTACCCAGGCCCAAATCTTTGCACAAAACCAACCTCCACTTCCTACACAAGCTACCCCACAAGTAGTTCCTCCACCATCCATGAGCCAAGCAGCATCATCATTTTCAGGGGCAACACAATCATTTCCTTCTTTTTCCCAACAAGCCTCTACCTCAGTATCATCATGTCCAGGGACAACACAATCGTTCCCCTTTCCTACTCAGCAAGCTTCCACATCAGCATTACCCTTCATGTGGGGAACACAAGGATCTCTTTCACAACATGCATGCCTTCCATGGGATTTCCAAATCCACCACCTACATCCCAAATCCCCACATCTATATTTCTAGCATCCTCCACATTGTAACTCCCACCACGAACCGGTTCTCGTTGGGGCCTTACTCGAGAAGAAATGTAAGCCTTAGGAATACCAACCCACTCTCCTGCATCCATACTTACAACCTAAAAAGTTACCTTCTCTCAAGCAGCACAACAACAACCATCACAACCTCCACCAACTTCATCTTTTCCTTTATACACTAATTACATATCTATTCCACCCTTTGCTTCTCAAGTAGTTTCACCACCTCAGCAGTAGAGTTCATCTCATCTCGCCAGCTACCTTGTACAACCACCTCCTACTTCTAGTGTCCCAACATCTATTCCAACCCTAAGCAATGCAGGAATGTATCCCTCCTACATCAACCAAGCGTAAAGCCAAGTACACCAAGCACCATTCTATCAGCAAGCTGCATCATTCTATCAGCCTCCTCCACTACAACAACACTTCCCGTCCTAGCAACAACAACATTTCATCATCCCCTAACAACAATAAGCTTCATCATATTGTACCCCAACAACAAGTCAGTTCATATCCCCCATAATAGTACACTCTTGCACCTCAGTAGCAGTATCATCCCCAACAATCATCACCCCAAAATCCATTCCAATCCGCTTATCTTGTTGGGCAATCTCTATATCCCTCTCCACAATATCCACCACAAAATCACCCTTATTCACCAGCACCACTAGATCCTTTCCAAATGGGAGTACCCACTCAAACGTCGATCAATGTAGAGTGGGAAGAAATGAAGAATGATCTTAAGGAGCTAAAATCCAGAACATATAACAAGACCTTCAAGTTTGAAGCAGTGTGTCTTTATTCATTTGAGAGATCAATCACAATTGTCCCTTTTCCTAAGCACTTCGAGACACCCAAATTTGATAAATATCGAGGGAAAGGAGACCCCATAAACCACATCAAAGAGTTCTATATGGCATGTCAAGAAGTGGCATATAGTGATAATTATCTCATGCGCCTATTCCCCAAGAGTTTGGGAGGAATTGATATTGAGTGGTTCTACAGAATACCTTATGGGACAATATCAACATTTGCCAAGCTCTCTGAGAATTTTTTTGCCCAGTAGGCCCATAATGTTGAGAATGAGTTGTCTTTACTAGACCTTTGCAACTCAAAGCAGAAAGGAGGAGAAAGCCTAGTTGGCTATTTGCAATGATGGAAAAACCTCACAACTAGGTTATCATATCAACCACTTGAGAAGCATCTAACCAAGATCTTTATCGATAATCTGCATCCCAAACTATCCCACTTCATGAGGATGAACTACATCCAAACGTACCAAGATATCAAAAGCAAGGGGATAGATATTGAAAGAGGCCTCCTAGACGAAGGAACAATCCAGCACTACAAGGACGATTCCCACAACAAGTCTAGTAATGATTGGACCCATTACTAGAATTGAAACAAAAATGCTATCACTAATGGAGCCATAGACACTAAGCATGTCTAAATCATTGTGGCCAGTCCTACACCTATTCTTGCATATCAGCAACAAAAACCTCAAAATAATCAGCAACCTATGCAAACCTACCAGCAACAATCTCCCATCCATCGACAACCCATGCAAAACTATTAGCATCAAGCACACCAAGAAAATCAAGGTAATCTAACATATCAGGCCAATGCCATATCAACATCTTCCAATCAGAATAGGCCTCAAGCCCAGACTCACCATAAGAGAATATTCACACCTCTTGGTGAACCTCTGGACGTCATCATTCATCGCATGGCCAAGGCCAATCTAATCACATATCCACCAACTCAGCAATTTGATGATGCCACTCCCAAGCCTAATTGGTACAAAGATCATGAGTACTATAATTATCATCATGTCAAAGGACACACTACCCTAAGGTGCATGAAGATAAAGCATTACATCCAAGATCTCATTGACCGAAAGGAGATCCAAGTGGACACACTATCCCAAGCCTTGCCTAATGCCAATCTGTAGATCTATCAAAATGTGTTCCCTCAACAAAATGCTGGGAAGAATTAGGTAATGCTAATCCTCCACCCCAAATCCAAGGCAATGGAAAGCAAGGAGATCATGCTGATCACAAAGACTATACGAATGCCCATATCAACTATGATAAATTTGTTGGATGTATAACCCAAGTTGAACCCATAGTCAATGTCATCCACGTCAAGGGAGAAGATAGTCAGTGTGATGTTACTACCCGTAGAGGCTGAATATCTATCATCGATGCAAATCCAAGGCCAACACACAATGCACAATGCAACCTTATAGAACATCTTGGGAATACACCTACCCAAATCTCCATCCTCAACCTTCTCCGCACTTCACCCATCCATCAAGAAATCCTCAACCAAGACCTCCATGAAGGACATGTCCCCACAGACATAAACACCATCCAGTTCAAGAACCTTGTGGGACATCTATCCACATCATGTGCTTTATCCTTCAAGCCATCTAACATACCAGTTGTTGCACATGACCACAATCTCCCTCTCCACATCGTCGTCATGGTCAGAGACTTTTCCATAAAAAGGGTCATGATAGATAATGGCTCAACCCTAAACTTGTGTACTTTGAAATTCATTTAGAAAATTAGGTTCACAGAGGCTAACATATCACATGAGGTCATCACCATCAAGGCATATGATAACTTGGAGCATACCTCTGAAGGTACCATTCTTTTGCCTATCAGGCTAGGCCCTGCAACTCAAGACACCATCTGCCATGTTGTTGATTTTGATCTACTGTTTAACATCCTCCTTGACTGACCATGGATTCATTCCATCAAGGTTGTACCATCTACTTACCATCAGTGTGTCAAATTTTTGCATTAAGGCATTGAGGTTACCATCCATACTGATCCCCAATTCTTCACATATTGCCATGCGATGGAAGCATTATTCACTCATTCCACCCATTATCATGGAACTGACATTGGCACTTCTATTGCTAGCTCTTCACAATCCCATAGTGATCTAGAGACCATCCTCACCTCCACTCTCTCTTCCGCCAAGTTCAACAACCAAGGCTATAGCGAATACACCCTGAATGATGCATTTACAGTAGGGGCCCTCCTGCTTGATCCACATACACAAGGGCACCCAAGTCACCAAAGTAGGTCCACTGAAGCAAATCATGAAATCAAGAAAATGGGACCTATGACTTTTGTTTCCCATAGCAACATAGACAGTCAAGAGATGGACCTTGATACCAATAGGTGGTTGTATAGAGATCCCCCACCACCTGACACTCAACTCCTTGCCTACTTCAAAGACAAATATCCACAATCACACAAGTATGCCACAAAAAAATGGAAATACCAAGGTGGTAGTCTAGGACCACAAGAAGGCGGAAGCAAAGAACCCATCCCAACATCAAAGAATCCAAAGCATCAAGGTCTTGGCTTTAATAGCCCTTGCCTATGTACAAAAGAGCCCAATACCGCGACTAGGGACACCAACATGACCAACGTTCCCTTCTTGAATAGCCAAGATGACCTCGTAGAGATCAAAGACATTCCTGGAGAGGAAGAAAAGAAATCATATGATGACATCTTCAATGATGATGCCCTCTTGGATGCTTCTATCCTCCACCAACTTGCCATTAACATCATAGAACTTCCCCTCACCCATCCTGAACTCATAGAATGGGATCAACCAAACATCACACACATCGATGAGTTCCAAAGCACACAAGCACTCCTAAGATTCATAGGAACATCAGGCCAACAAATAGATCAGCATTAGGAATCAGTTAGTGTCTGCAAGCTTGACCCTAAAGGATATTTCAGGAGAGAGGCAAGCTCTAGTCGCAAAATTGAAATAGAAAAAGAAAAGAATGAGTCCTTATGTGAAAACCCCTATGGGGCACATTCTGATTCCAAAAAAGAGAAAATAATGGGTGTATCTTCTGGTGAAAACCTCTTTGAGGTGCTAGAAGATGGAGACTTGCCTCTTCCTCCCATCCAAGATTATAGACCCGAGTAGTCACCCATCATCATCAAGGAAACTAAACTAGTCAACTTGGGCACTAAAGAATGCATAAGAATCACCTACATTGTAGCATCTCTAATAGAAGGTGAAGAAATGGGCTTCACTGCCCTTCTCAGAGAATCAGCTATAAATTTTGCATGGTCATATGCACACATGCCAGGGCTTGATCCAAATCTTGTTGTGTACAATCTTGCAGTGGACCCCAACACTAAGCCAGTAAAGCAGAAGCTACACAAAATACATCCTAAAGTAGCCTATTGGTGAAATTAGAACTAGAAAAGCTCCTACAAGCCAAGATTATTAGAGCTATCGACTATTCAGATTGGATCTCCAACATGGTGCCTATTACCAAACCTTCAAGAGAGATAAGAATCTCCACAGACTTCAAGGATTTGAATAAAGCATATCCCAAGGATGATTTCTTGCTACCCAACATAAACATGATCGTAGACCTTACAGTGGGCCATGAGATGTTGTCACTCATGGATGGCTTCTCCAGGTACAATCATATAAAAATAGTAGAAGAAGACCAACACAAAACAATATTCACCACACTATGGGGAACCTTCTACTACAACATGAGGCCATTTGGGTTCATGAATGCAGGAGCCACATATCAGAGAGCAATGACAACCATCTTCCATGATATAATCCACAAAATCCTGGAAGACTGTGTGGATGATATTCTTGCAAAATCTAAGACATGAGGTGAACACCTAGACATCCTTGAAAGTGGATTTGATCATCTACATCATTATGGCTTGAAGTTGAATCCAAAGAAATGTTTCTTTGGTGTAACATAAGGAAAGCTTCTAGGTTTCATTGTATCACGACATGACATAGAGATTGACCCTAAAAAGGTCAAAGCCATTACATAAATGCCTCCTCCTAGAACACTCAAGAAGCTTCGAAGCCTACAAGGAAAGCTCCAATTAGTACGACACTTTATATCACAATTGGAAGATAAGTGCCAACCCTTTATGCATCTACTTCGTAAGGACACAAGCTTCAAATGGGATCCTATTTGTCAAAGAAGATTTTAGAAGTTAAAAGAGTATCTAGCCAACTCTCCCATCCTTGTACCACCAGTTTCAGGATGCCCTCTCATACTATACATCTCAACAACAACTACAACACTGGGGGCACTCTTAGCACATCATGATGATGAAAACAAAGAAAGAGCCATCTATTATATCAGTCAAACTCTAGTTGGCTATGAGCTCAATTATTCACCAATGGAGAAATCATTCCTTGCAATAGTCTTTTCCACCCAAAAGCTCAAACATTACATGGTTAGCCATACAATCAAGCTCATCTCAAAGGTGGACCCACTCAAGTATCTGTTATCAAGGACAACTCTCACAGGTCGTATGGAAAAATGGGTCATGCTACTCAGTGAGTTTGACATCCAGTACATAGATCAGAAAGAAATCAAAGGGCAAGTAATTGTCGATCAGCTAGCAAAAGCACCTCTAGAGGATGCATATCTCCTAATCATGGAATTCCCTAATGAGAACCTAAGTATGATCGAAGAATAGCCCATATGGAAGCTATACTGTGATGGCTCCTATACATCACATGGATCAGGGGCATGAATCCTATTCATCACACCTCAAGGTGACTATATTCCAAAATCATTCAAATTAGGATTCCCATGTACTAATAACATTTTAGAATATGAGGCACTCATCTTAGGCCTCAAAACAACTATCCAATGGAATATGATAGAATTGGAAGTATTTGGAGATTTAGAGCTAATTATCAAGCAAGTCCTAGATGAATTTCAAACAAAGGACGACAAGCTGCTACTCTATAAAGAACTAGTGGACAAACTGAAAGAGCATTTCCTGAATGTACAGTTCACGTAGATACTAAGGCTTCAGAACAAAGCATCCGATGTAATGGTGACCATCAGATCCTTATTGGAAATCCCTTGCGATACGTCACAATACAAATTCTTAGTCGAGCAGCTACACACGCCTTCTTATGAGAACATCAATGTGGAAATGGTGTGTGTCTTGGTTGGTCCTCAGTCCCTGTGGTACCATGACATCCATGCATATCTTAAAAATGGTATCATATCTCCCCATATCACCAATAACCAATGCCAAAACCTAATTCAAAGAGCTTCCTGATAAAATATTGTAGCCAACACCCTTTATCGTCGAGGATATCATAACATCCTCTCTAGGTGTTTAGATTCAAATGAGGCCATTCTAGCTTTACAAGAGGTCCACGCTAGAATTTATGGTGCCCACACAAGTCACATGGTCCTAGCTAAGTAGTTGCTTTGATTCGGGTACTATTGGCCTACAATGGAACATGACGCTTGCGAATTTGTCAGGAAATGTCTCCCATGTCAACAACATGCAAATCTGATCCATGCTCCAGTACAAGACTTATAGCCCATTGCGCCACCTTGGCTATTTTTATGTTGGGTCTTTGACCTCGTTGGGTTAATCACTCCCTTTTCCTCAGATGGACATAAGTATATCATAACATCCACATAGTACTTCGCAAAGTGGGTTGAAGCAATTCCGCTCACCCTCACTACTAGCATCCAAATATCCAAGTTCATCTTATACCACATTGTTTGTCAATTTTGCATACCATCTACCATCTTCATAGACCATGGCACACCTTTTGAAAACCATCATGTGGATGATCTATGTGCCAGACTCCACATCCACCATTGTTTCTCCAGTCCATGCTTCCTCCAAGGAAATGTCCAAGCTGAGGCAACCAATAAAATTGTCCTCAAAATCCTCAAGAAGGTTGTCAATGATTCTGGTCATGACTGGCACCTCCACATAAATCTCACCTTCTAGGCCTATCATACTTCTTACCGCACTCCCACAGGCACCACCCCATATTCTCTTGTATATGGTGTCAAATCCATTCTACCCATTGAGGTTGAGCTCCCATCATTGCGTGTCTCTATGAAAAACTACACTACAAATGAAGACTATTGCGTGGCACACCTCACATAGCTAGACTCGTTAGATGAAAAGAGACAACAAGCATATGATCACCTGGTTGCATACCAAAATTGACTCAAAAGGAGTTATAAAAAGAAAGTCCATTGAAGACAATTCCAAGTAGGTGACATGGTCCTAAAGGAAAATCAGAAAGTGCAAGCACATCGAGAGAAGAAAGGCAAGTTTGAGCCTACTTGGTTGGGCCCCTATATTGTCATAGCATGCTTTGGCTTCAGAGCCTATCAGTTATCAACACTAGAAGGTGAGCCCATGAATGATCCAATCAACATCATACATCTGAAGAGGTTCTATGCTTGAACTAGATCCTACAACATTCCAAAAAATAAAAAATAAAAAATTGAATTGAAAAAAGCAGAAAAATACAAAAAAATCAAAAAAGCAAAAAGCAAAGAAAAATAATTGTCCAATGGTGAAAACTTGGCAATTCAAGTGCCTTGGACAAGTATGTTGGTGAAAACCAGGAAACATGCACCATACATAGTGGACTAAGTCATTATCTATCAAACTCCCATCCTCCCCCATCCCAAATCCCAATCCTCTTTATCCCATCCCCATCCCTACCACCAGTCCATCAATCCCATGGTGTTCTATCTTGTAGCAATTTAGATCCTATCCCCCATCCTGAGCTTCTGTACATATTCGGTATCAATATGTTCCCGTCCATTGTACATATCATCTCATCTTGTTGTACATATACTCACCCATCCTGCAGCAACATTTGATCAGATAACTTGTCCCATATAGCCTTGTACTTTCACAACATCTTTTTTCGACTATCCTTGATCACAATGATTACTCTTTAATTCATCACTTACCAGCGAACAACACTCATTCTCCTCATCAATCAATGGGTCCGCACAGCCGTATGCTTCTGTATTATTTGGCCTAAGCCTAATCACGGGTTTGCACAGATGTATCCTTCTATTTTGTCCACCCTCATCTTCCACCTATAATTTTTTTTTAAAAAAATTGAACAAGAATTGAGACAAATTTTTAATTTTTGAAGTCCAATTTTTAATTGTTGAAAATTGCTGAAAATCTATGGTTTAGTTCCTGCCAAACAATATACAAATAATATTTTTTTACTTTGATTTCAAAATATGTTATAGATGACTATAGACACCTAAAAATCCTTTAGAAAATAAAAATATTTATATTTTCCGAAAACTCATGATGACATCATCATTTATTAATTAGTTAATTTTTATGCCATTAAATCCTCCTATTTTAATTAAACATCTTTAATTAAAGAATCCCTCCCCAAATCATTTGAATCAAGTTTGAGTGATTTTTCCCTATTTATTAATTATTAGTTGATAAATTGACCAAAAATCCTTTAAATAAATAAAATATTTATTTAAATCTTAAAACTTTAGAAATCTTCTAAAAATCCTTAACCTCTTCTAGAATTTCCTAAGGTCACCCTAAACCTAATTAAAAAGTGATTCCTACCCTTTTTAGCCTAAACCCTTCAAAATTTGACTTTGGGTCAAAAACCCTCATAAATGAGCCTTACATGCTCATAAATGCTTCTTACATCCTCATTAATGACTCTTACAAGTCATTAATGAAGCCCATGTCTCCTCTTCAACTCTTGTTCCCCTTGCACACTTCCCTAGTGTTGCTCACACGTGTGAGAAAGTTTGACCAAGGTTAAACCTTACCATACCCCAAACTATACCCCAAACCTTACCTTTGACCCTAACTCTCCTTCCTAACCCAAGCCTTTCCTCAAATCCTATAAATACCCTCCTCTTCCGAGAGAAATACACCAATTCACATCTTTTACATTGAGTAGTGTTATAATGTTAGTTTCATTCTAGAGCTTAAGCATTTAGCATACTTTGTTAGCTTACTTCATTTTTATGCTTTTCTAACTCACATTAGCATAGCATAATGGATTAATCTAACCTCTTTCATAGCATTTGCACATCATTTTCAACAATATCATAATTTCATTTGGATTAAAATGAATCTAGCTTAATCATTCTTAGCAAGCATCATTATGATCTTTGAAGCCTTAGGGGCAAACTCCAAGTGCTTAGAGAGCACACCCACATCCCTCTTATAAGAGAAAATCAAACAGTGCTTAGATGCATCTGTTTTGGCTCAATCTGAGGTGGCTTGATTTTTTATGTTAATGTTTTGGACTAATATAAATGCTAGAATTAAATATAACGTTTATCTTGTTTATGCCTGTTTTGAACAAATACAGATCAAAACCGTAGTCTATAATGACATGTATAGCTAGTGAAGAAAAGAAGAAAGATTGGTTTTTGATGTATATTTTCTCTGATATAACTACTCAAAGTCGAACTTATCCAAAATCAATAGTTTTCATCTCCTATCAAATTTCTCCTATCAAATCTACACCATTCAGAAATTTTTTTACAGTCTTAAAGATGACTCTCTCCTCTAGTGTTAAATACAAATTTTAAATTTTTCCAATATGACTTACTAGTTTTTTAAAAAATTTGAATCAACATCTTCTCGAATGTTAAAATACCTATTTGCAGTATTTTGAAAGTATAATATATTAGATTTAATCAAAATACTATAAAACTTATATGACAATAATCTTGACTCTGAGCTCTACAAAAGGGTATTTTTATATTTTTTTAAAAAATATCATTAAAAAGAGTAGGAGTTATTGAAACATCACTTTTCTGAAAAAAAAAATTACTTCTTTGGTAATTGAACCCAAATTGGTATAAAACAAGCATTTAATAATTTCCAATTGGAAAAGTTGAAGCACTTATCTAATGAATCTAGCTAGACCATATGTTTGAAAAAAAATATTTTTAGATAGAAATACTCAAATTCAGCTGTGCTAATAAGTTGGCTGAAAATGTGACACAACTTTGTCCTTTTACCCCAATACATTAAGCAATAGATTTTTTGCGACTCTAGTGGGGAAAGAATTGAAGCATTGGTGTCTTATTTTCTCAGAAATCTAAAAGGTTCCTTCCCTAGAACAAAGGCTCATGACTTCATTTTCAAAATCTTGAATCATGCCTTGGCTTAAACAAAGACCATCATGTGCCACTTCTATGGTTGATGATGATGACAATGATGAAGATGAAGACTATCCCTCTTGTGACACAGTTATGAGTAACTCGATAGATGTGGATTTCCTATAAAGTTTATATGGTAGCACGTAGTTTCAGCCCCACAAGGTACAACCATCTCTATTTCTCACCTTATAAGATATAGAACAAAATGTTGATAATAAAGATCTCTTTCTTACTCCTTATCAAATGATCTCTAGTGTCTTCATAGAAAATAAATCTACACTCATGGATAGTGTAATATCAAAAAATAAAATTACATTTTAACAAGACAATGTAGGAAGATATAAAAGATAGTGTAGAAATGCATCGTTCATCTATGGTGTACTGTAATAATAAAGTGAAGGTCCTTGTCAATGGAGTGAAAGGTCATTTTCCAATTCCTATGGAAGAATCTCCAAGTTGCAAAGAGGAAAAAGGAAATCACTTTCTTGTTGATGAAATTATTTCAAAACACATGGAGGATGGCAAGGAAGTGGAAGTAATGGAAAAGAAAGGTTATATGGAAACATATGTTGATCAATAAGAGAGTACATATAAAATATCACAAGTACCTTCATTTTATTCAAGACACAAAACTTTTTCCTCTAAAAGTATTGGTGAATTTTTAGTTAATGGTATTTCTAAAAAGAAAATTGAGGATTGTCTTGATGATAAATTTGAAAAGTGTAAATTTATCAATGGGAACTATAATGAAAAACTCTTGGAAGGAGAAGTAAAGAGATGTATGCCTTTTGAATATTTCTCTTCGAAAGGAATGTCTTCAAAAATTATATCAAGTGAGACACAAAACTATGGAATAGAAGATGTGGTGAAGGATGTCCATTCATATTTTGATAGTATTTTTGTTTCAAGTGGTTGTGTGAAATTTTAAAATGATAAGGGAGTTGGTTCAAATTCTACAAATATTTTTTATGCTTCTATTTCTATGGAAAGACTTTTGTCCATCAATGAAGAGATAGATTTAATATTAGCACAAACACATAGGTCCCCACATCAAAAATTATATGAAGGATGCCCAATTGTTGGATCCATTTGTCTCAATAACTAATAGGGTCAAGTTAAAGGTGTTGAAGATATTAATAAAAAGCCAAAAATTATCACATAGGAAGAATCATAAATCTACGATGAGAAGTGGCTTTTCAGCTGCGAGTGTGTTTACATCTTATTAGTGCATGCTGCCAGTTTGAAAATCAACATTGAGGAGTTCCCTTTATGGCCATTATTCTTAAGAAAATTGCTTGGTCATAGTACATTACTTCGAGAAGGTTCATATATCTCATATCCTATGAATGGTTTTGCATAATTTATCTATGGCTTTCTTATGGTAAGGGGATTCTTTCCCTATCCCTTTTGTAAATAAAATTTTGGTTTGATGTAGGATGTAGAAAGTTTTGGATTATCCACTTTTGTTCTGCCATGTTCCCCTCCACCCTCTACAAAGTGTCTCCCTTTATTCATGCCTCTTGACCCTATTGCCCAATGAATTAAGCATTGGCCTATACCACAAATTTTGGGTTCCTTGCTTTGTCCTTACAATCCTCATCCCCAATCAGAGATAGTTGTTGTCCATTTTTGGATTGGAAATTTTTTAACTTTCCATAAACTTAAATAGCTTCACATCTGAGAAATAAAGGTTCTCAAATTTGGATTAATGATGTCTACAATATTTAATATAAGATATTTGAAGTGACCCCTTAGTATTTCCCTAAAGGAATAACTTGCATGAAGAAGCATCTTGATACCCATATTTAGAAACTATGAAAGTCTCGGCCCACTCACAAAAAGAGGAGCTTTAAGAAATAATGGTTTGACATGTTTCTGGACTTACTCAAGGTTACAACTTGGTTATATTTTTTAATTGGGTCTATAAAAGAAGGCAAAGATCAAATAAATTTATCATATATGAGAAATTGGGCTGTCCAACAAACACATGGTTCTTGAGCATGATTTTGGGGTGAAGGCAAAAAAGCGTCCTAAGAAAAATGTCCATCATTTTTCCAAGTAGAAAATGCATGCTCAAGTGATATTATATTTGTTAGTATTATAAGGTTCAATACTACTGAGAGGGGGGTAAATCAGTAATCTACCAAATCCAAAATTTTCATCAACCATTCAATAACATTCATCAACATATAACTTGTGTGGTAATAAACAATGAAAAAAATGAAACCATCCAAACATGAAACACAAAAACACCAATATTCTTATCGTGGAAAACCTTGGTCAAAGGGAAAAATCACAGTGGGAATTAAAACCCACTAATAATTTGCACTCTTATAAAGTATGCCTGGTTAAAGGCCTAGCCCTTTTAGGAACTTTACAAATGCCCTATTAGGAGTCACCCAATTAAGGGATTTACCTCTAGACTTGTTAGGAGCTTTACCCTATTAGGAGTAACCCGATTAAGGGATTTCAAACCCTAATTAAAGAGCCACTTGATTAAGGGATTTATAATTTTAGACATGTTAGGATCTTCTTGGGTAAGGGATTTTCTTGGAGAACCTATTAGGATTCAACAAGTAAAATGATCTAAGAATAGCACTACTATTTTTATTGTACAAATATAGTTAAGCACAAACACTGCTTCTCTTGCATACTATTCATACCTTCTTCTTTCCTTCTTATCGATCTCACCTGACATTCACAATCTACAACTTCACAAATTCAACAAACTGGATATAAATACTATTTTTTTTCAATAGCTAGGGAAGCCAACACCTTAAAGAAAAATGTATTACATTTGAATCAATCTAGCCTACCAAAACATATTACCAAACCCTAACAAACACTTTCTAGTTCATCTCAGCCTCCAAAAGTGATCTCACATTGATTAGAATAAGAACAATCAAACCTTGGGACTTGTTCCATCAGTCTTACATGAAATCAATAAATTTGATCACCACAATCAATGCAAAGACAACCATTGTAATATATCAAATCATCCACATCATTATGCCACCTGGATCATGAAGAGATCCACCACAACTAACCACATCATCAACACTTAAGGATCAAACACAAACTACTCCAAACACTACACATAACACTCTTTTGTTCATTGAAAATATGCCTACTGGTCAACCAAACTTGTTGCGGTCATAGAAAAAATCTTATAGATTAGTCATCATCATTAATATTGAACCACAACTCTTGAATTTCCAGCATGTCGATAGGCCAAGAAAATCATTCATCTCTAGTCTTTGTCTGTTTTGTTAGTTCTTTTATCAACCTTCAATCGATCATAAATCTCTGCATACTTAACCAACCATTGTGGTCATACATATAGCAACGTGAAACATCACCGAGTCTTCATCTTTGACTGCACACTCCAATGCCTTCATTGTTAGGATTAACAAGGCAGAAATAACAATTACACGCAAAAATAACCAATATCAGAAAAAACATAAACCACACAGAAGAGAACATAAGACACAAAGATTTAACGTTGTTCACCCAATCCTTGGGCTACGTCCACCAACAGCTAGTCCAATATTATTATTATCCAATGATTACAACCTGATTACAATCTATAATCCCTTATAGCTCAATTCTATCACAAGTACTAAAACCATACATTATGAAATCCCTAACCCTAAGCCATATTATACAATATTTTGCTGCTTTAGGGTTAGAATGAGTTATGACATGTTGGCCCAAAAAATAGCCGAAAATATGTCGGCCCCAAAAAAATTTGTGAACCCCGACGAGGGCAGGAGGAAAAGTGTATAGTACTTTCTTGATCAGTCACCACAAGCTAACAATCTCCCACTTGGTGACTGATTAGTATCCACACTAAAAAACCTCCCACTTGGAGACTGATCCTATAGCAATACTGCTACCATATGAGGCTCCCACTGGATCGAACCACCCTAGACTCAGCTATTCCTTTATTCTGTTATGTCTAGAAGACCAACTGAAGTTGAACATGAGTTCAACTTCTCCCTTGTTACTACCTTTGTAAACATGTTTGTTGGATTATCATTTGTATGAATCTTTTCCAGCTTTAACTTCCCATCATCAAAAACTAACCGAATGAAATGGTACCGCAACTGTATTTGTTTTGTCTTTGAGTGCAAAACAGAATTCTTCACAAGATGAATGGCACTTTGGCTATCTGTATGCAAAAAATTATCCGTCTATGGATGTCCCAATTATTCCATGAAGAATTGAAGCCATATCATCTCCTTGACTGCCTTTGTAGCAACAACATACTTTGCCTTTATAGTGGATAAAGCAACCACCTTTTGTAGTCGAGAAATCCAACTCACTGATGTCCCACCAATAGTAAATACATAGCTTGTAGTACTTCTCCTGCTATCTATATCTCCTGCCAAATCTGAGTCAACATAGCCTTGTACAGTAGTAGTAGATCCCCCAAAGTGTAAACACTTACTGGATGTACCTCTCAAATATATGAGAATCCATTTGACTGCATTCTAATGCTCACTACCAGGGTGACTCATATATCGGCTAACGACTCCCACTGCGTGTGCAATATATGACCTAGTACATACCATAACATACATTAAGCTCCCTACAACTGAAGCATAAGGTAACTTAGACATTTTCGCCTCCTCTTCTGATGTCTTAGAACACATCTCCTTAGTCAATTTCAAATGACTAGGCAAAGGTGTGCTGACAGCTTTGGTATTCTCCATAGAGAAATGTTGTAACACCTTCTCAATATAATCAGCTTGAGATAAAGTCAACTTCCTATTTTTCCTATCTCTGCAAATTTTCATACCAAGGATTTATTTTGCTACCCCCAAATCCTTCATAGTAAAAGAATGTGCTAACTGTTGTTTCAATCCCTTAATGTGATTCATGTTAGACCCAGCTACAAGCATATCATCAACATATAAGCATAAAATAATGTAGCTATCATCATCCAACCTCTTAAAGTAAACACAATGGTCAAAATGACACCGAGTGTATCCATGCCCATTCATAAAAGTGTCAAATTTAATATACCATTGCCAAGGTGCTTGCTTCAAGCCATATAAAATTTTCTGCAATCTGCACACCAAATTCTCCTTACCCTTGACCTCAAATCCTCGTGGCTGTACCATATATATTTCTTCATCCAAATCATCATGAAAAAAAGTTGTTTTAACATCAAGCTGCTCTAAATGCAAATCTTCAGCAACCACAATACTTAAAACAATACAAATAGAAGTCATTTTAACAACTAGAGAAAATATCTCATCAAAATCAATGCTCTTTTTCTATGCAAATCCTTTTACAACTAACCTAGCTTTAAATATTTTCTTACCTCCATCCTCTTCTTTCAGCCTATAAACCCATTTGTTCTATAAAGCTCGTTTACCTGCAGGTAACTTGCATAACAGCAAGGAATCCATTTCCTCTGTCATTGCAAACTCCCACTGAATCTTTGTATCCACCTGCACAGCTTCATTATAACATTCATGTTCACCAGCATCAGTTAACAAAATAGAATACAAAGAGGGAGAGAATCTTTCTGGAGGTCTACTTAGCCTTGTTGACTATCTAACATTCACTAGGGTGTGTGGTATTTGTTCTTGATGTTGTTGCAAAGCATAAGGAACTACTAAAACATCATATTTGGGAGTATCATCCAGTACTACACAATCATTTTCTTTCTTCTCATGCTGTTGTAACAGATCTTTGTACAACACTTTCTCATTGAATATGACATTCCTACTTCTTACAATTTTATGATTTTCAAAATCCCAAAGCCTATAACCAAATTCATCAATGCCATATCCAACAAATACACATTTTGTTGACTTAGCTTCCAACTTGGTTCTATTTTCATAATCTATATGTGTAAAAGCTTCATAACCGAAGGTTTTGAGAAAAGAATAACTCACCTTCTTACCAATCCATGTTTCCTTTGGAATACCACAGTCCAAAGGAGTAGAGGGGCCTCTATTGATTAAATAAACAATAGTGTTTACAACCTCTGTCCACATATTTAAGGGAAGCCTAGCATGCAACCTCATACTCCTTGCACGCTCCATTATTGTCATGTTCATGTGTTCAGCCACTCTATTTTCTTGTGGAGTTCTTGGTACACTTTTTTGCCTACAAATACCATTAGAGGAACAATAATATTCAAATTTTGTGCTGCAATACTCACCACCATTATTAGATCTAAGACATTTTATCTTTTTACCAGTCTCATTCTCAACCAAGCATTTCCATTTCTTAAAAGTTTGAAATATATCAAATTTCTATATAAGGAAATAAATCCATACTTTTCTTGTTGCATCATCTATAAATGAAACATAATACAAAGAGCCACCAAGGGAAGATACCTGAGTTGGTCCCCATACATCTGTATGCACAAGCTCTAATCTCTCATTTTTCTTTTCCTTCCCACTCTTTACAAAACTAACTCTCTTTTGTTTTCCATAGACACAAATCCATATTGACACATTTCAAACCAAGTAAAACTTTCTTTGAATGAAGTAATTTCATACTTTTTTCACTCATATGCCCGAGTCTATTGTGCCAGAGTGCTATGTCAGAACCTACAACAATAGTTTGATGTTCTTCCTACTCAACTGCAACCACTATTCCTGAACATTCATTATATTTTGAAATAATTAAAGTAGAAGGAACAATATGACCTATACAAAGATATAAGGTGCCTACTTTCACACCTTTTTCTACTACTAAGGAACCTTTTGAAACATTCCAATTTCTATCATTAAAAGTAACTGTGCAATCCTCATCACCTAGTTTCCCTACTGAAATTAAATTCCTACTTAGCCTGGAACATGTCTTACCTCTTGTAGTAGCCAATGATTCCCATTCTGCAACTTAATCTTAATTTTTCCTTTTCCAACTATCTAACAGGGTTCATTATCGCCCAAATAAACTTGCCCAAAATCCCATTGGACATAATCAAGAAAGTAACCTCTATGGGGTGTAGCATGAAATGAAGCCCCAGAATCTAAAACCCATGAATCATCAATACTTTCTAAAGAAAGAAGCAAGCCATCCTCTTCGGGTTTATTACTTACCATATTTGCCTCCTTGTTACCTTCTTGTTTGTCTCCTTTATTATTTTGAGACCAGCAATCTTTCTTCTTATGACCTGGTTTTCCACAGTACCAGCAATCGTTTGGCCCTTTGGATTCAGACGTCTTTCCCTTTGATTTTCCTCTTGATTTCCCATGATTTCTAGAGTTGTTTCCTCTCTCATTGGTTCTACCTTTGCTTTGTGCATTTAAGACACTACCTGATGTGGATCCACCTAAGCTTTTCCTACAAATTTCCTCATTTAGAATAACACCAATAACATCATCAAATTTTAGGGTATTAGAACTAGAAAAAGAGTTACTAACAACCATTACCAAGCCATTCCATCTTTCAGGCAAAGAACACAAAATCAAGAGAGCCCTGACTTCTTCATCAAAAATAACATTGAGAGAAGTTAATTGACTGGTAACTGTATTAAACTCATTTAAATGATCAGCAACCGACCCACCTTCCACCATTTTCATATTAAACAAACGCTTCATGAGAAATACCTTATTTGAAGTGGAGGGCTTTTCATACAACTTCGCTAGGGTTTTCATCAAATCTTAAGTCATCGTTTCTTGTGTAATATTGAATGCCACCAATTGTGCTAGACATAATCGAATACTACCAAGAGCCTTTCTATCAAGAATTGTCCAGTCCTCATCAGAAATGCTTGTCGGTTTATTGGCTTTTCCTTCCAACGGCCACCATAGATCCTTTTGATAGAGATAGTCCTCCATTTGTATTTTCCATAACTAAAAGTTCTACCAATTAAACTTGTCAACCTTCAGCCTACCCTCGTCTGCCATTGCTCCCACTCAATTATGAGACTCACACTAAACCATGAGATTTTCCTCCAGAGGATAACTGAAAACAACCTCGCTCTAATACCACTTGTTAGGATTAACAAGGCAAAAATAACAATTACATGCAAAAATAACCAATATCAGAAAAAACATAAACCACACAGAAGAGAACAGAAGACACAAAAATTTAACATGGTTCACGCAAACCTCGGGCTACATCCACCAAAAATGAGTCCAATATTATTATTATCCAGTGATTACAACCTGATTACAATCTGTAATCCTTTATAGCTCGATTTCATCGCAAGTACTAAAACCATACATTATGAAATCCCTAACCCTAAGCCATATTATACAATATTTTTCTACTTTAGGGTTAGAATGAGTTACAGCATGTCAGCCCAAAAAATAGCCGAAAATATGTTGGCCCCAAAAAAATTTGCGAACCCCGGCAAGGGTAGGAGGAAAAGTGTATAGTACTTTCCTGATCAGTCACCACAAGCTAACATTCACATACTCATTGTACATTGGATTCATCAACACAAACACTTATCAACTCACTGTTAACAAACATAGTACTTAGTTGACATCAATGACAACACCATAACTAATCTTCTTGTCATTAATCCTATACCACAACACTCTCAATAGTCTTTATACAATTTGTGCCAACAATGTTTAGCCAATGGTGTAGGTACGACATCTTAACAAAGTTGAGTGAGTCTTAGTGGACGCATGGTGCCCAAGCATGAGTTCTAGGTGAAATAAGAAAGGTGTTTAGAGAAAAATGTTCATCGTGATGACAAGTGGAAAACATGTGCTCAAACGATGTTTTACTTGATGAGTCATTGGTGTAGGGACCATATGTTGATGAAGGTGAAGTGTGGTAGAGACATGTTGCTTGAGCATGAGTTTAGGGAAAAGAAAAAAAAAGAAACTAGAGAAGAATGTCCACCATGTTTCCAAGTGGGAAATGCATGCTCTATGAGAAGGAAAAAGGGAAAGATTGCAAGACACCTAGCTCAGTGTTTTCATTTAATTACTTATTTTCAGTTATTCAAACTTTCTTGGAAATTGCTTTATCTTCCTGTTTTAAAGAGGGACATTATGTAACTATTAAGAAGGCAAAATGGACTATATAAACTAGTATGAAAATTTTAACAAGGATAGGAAATTTTGATTCTGATTTCCCCCTATTTCTATGACAACTGAGTGTGACTCAAACTTTGAATTATTGTTGTTCACTAAGTTATCTTTGATTGATTTATTGTTGAATATGTGAATATATGATGAATGAAATGAATTTATTATGTGTATCAAATTGGGCTTTCAAAATTTGTGGTTATAAGGTGATTTGTGAGACATTATTTATTTATTTTCTTTATTATATTCATGCTATTTGAAGAATTTATATTACTTATGGTTAAATTATATTTATAGTCTTCATGGTTGTGGAGGTGTATCTACATAATTCATATGGTTATTCTAACTATGTTTGAATTTTCATGGTTGTGGAAAATAAGGCACACCATTAGATTTATTTAAGTAGTTGATTTATGCATGATCATGGATGTATCATGGTGATGAGAATTCATTAGAAGCCTCTCCTTCTCTCTAGTTAAGATCACACCCCACTTATTGTTGAAAATAACACAAAAATATATTCATTGCAAATCCTTCATAGGGAGTTGTACCTATAAAATTTAGAGATCAAACTATTATTTCTTATTTACAGTTTGTTAAACTATTGTTGATAGAGAGGCCTTAAGAGGGTTTGACTCAATATTATAAAAGGTTAATCTGTTAACCAACCGAGGCACATTAATCTTCTTAATGTCTCCTACAAGATTATTACCAAAGCTCTAGCTCTCAAAATATGGTATATTTTGTCTCTCTTTAGTTGGCCTGAACATACTAGTTTTATTAAATCAAGATTCATCCTCAACAACATTATTGATGTCTGTGAAGGTATGGAATTGGCTTGCTTCTCCAACATAATGCTATTTTTGTCAAAATAGAATTTTCCAAAGCCTATGATTGCATTGAATGGCCTTTCATTCTTGCGATTCTTAAGGCTCTTGGTTTTGGGCCCAAATTTATTCAACCTGTTCAAATTCTTTTTGGGGATACCTCTACGTGCATCACCATTAACGACCAACAATCTTATGTTTTTTGGATTTTTAGATCTATTCACTAGGACTATCCTCTAGCCCCTTCTATATATATTTTTTTTGCTAAAGGGTTTGGTTATATATTGGCCTAGACTATTTCTATTGGTCGTATCAGGGGAATTTCCCTACCTGATTCACCTTCTCAACTTGTCAATGTGCATTTTGTATATGATTCCTTACTTACTTTGATTGAGGATGAAGAGAATTTTTAGGTGACTCTTCAATGCCTTAATACATTTTTTCTTGCCTCTGGGTCTACCATCCAGTGGCGCAAAACACAATGTTATAGACAGTCCTTCCGTCTTGCTCCATCTTGGATTCTCTAATATGGGTGGAAGTGGATTCATAATGGGGATATTTTTTTCTTAATTATAATTCCCTTTTCTTTTCAAGGGTCACCTATGGATTTATGGAATGTTGTTCTTCCTCGGATTGAGAACAAGCTTGCATATTGGGTTACCAAGCCTCTTTCTTTGGCTGGTAAATTCCAAATTCTCTCAAAAGTATTGGCTGCCACACATGTGTACTATTCTTTGTTAGGATTAACAAGATAGAAATAACAGTTACATGCAAATATAACCAATATTAGAAAACAATAAACCACATAGAAGATAACACAAAATACAAAGATTTAATGTGGTTCACCCAATCCCTGGGCTACATCCACCAACATCGAGTCCAATATTTTATTATCTAGTGATTACAACCTGATTACAATTCGTAATCCCTTACAACTCAATCCTATCGCAAGTACTAAAACCATACATCATTATGAAATCCCTAACCCTAAGCCATTTTATACAAGCTTTTTCCACTTTAGGGTTAGAATTGGTTACAACATGTCGGCCAAAAAAATAGCCGAAAAGTATTAGCCAGAAAAGTAGCCAAAAAAATAGGCAGAAAAATAGGGCCAATTTTTTTTCCTCGAGGGCTGCCACCCCCAAACCCCCACATCGTCCTTGGTGCAACCCCCAACCCCAATGAGGGTCCCTAGAGACTTTTCAATACTTTCCCGATCAATCACCACAACAATATCAAAAACCTCCTACAATTGTAATACCCCAAATATGGGCTATAGGTTCATTAACCTCCTACATCCTCAAATTGAACGAAATTGACATTGAAGTCCTAACCTAAGGCACATCTGCACATTATCAAATTTAATTGATTATCCTAAATTTTGCATCGGGAAATATTCCTAATTTATCATAATTATTCTTAATTTAATAATTATTTGGCGATAAATCTTATTTATCCTAAAGTTTGATTAATTGAATATTCTAAATATTTAATTAATCAGATTTAATACTACCACTTAATTATTTAATTGAATTGAATTATATTTATTCCTAAATTGTATTATTTAATTCTGACAATAAATCAAAAATCTTATGACTAATTGATTAAATTCTTATTTAATTAATTAAAGTCAGTTGTCAAATTTAATAATATAGTTTTCGAATAAAAGTTTGATTTAATAATTGATTAACCCATAAATCAATTGTTTTAATTCAAAAATCAGTTAAGTTGAGGATAAATCACTTTATTTATTTAAATAATTCATAATTATCTATGCACATTTGAAAAAGCAGTTAAACTTTAAATTAGAAAATCAATTCAAGTTGTTAACTTTTGGAAACTCAACATCTATTTTGAGTTCAAAGCTGATCTAAACTTCTGATTTGAGTTAAAAAGCTGTTCTTGTATGATTTTGCATGATTATGTGAGTTAATTATCTCTGATTTCTTGTTGACTCAAAAATCAACCTAATTTTATCAAGAGTGATTTATGGCTTTTCTCATGCACCGTCAAAGCCTTGGATTTCTATAAAATCAAGGCTTCAACTCTTCTAAAAGGATCCACAAAATTGCATCCTCATGCTGCCGAATTGGAGATTGAAGAATCAATCTTTTGTGAATCCCAGCTGTTGTGAGATTTTCATTTGTTTTTGAGAATTCATATCATTTAGCATATCATTCTTAGATCAATTGCATATCATATTAATTTCATCTAGATTAGTTTCATATCCAGTTCATCATAATTGCATAGAAAATACAAAAATATAGATTAAATTTGCATCCATTTCATATCCATATTCTACATTCAAATCCTTCGTTTAGGTGTTGCATTGTCACTGGTCTTGGTCCGATCTGAGAATATCATACTCGCACCTACTAGAAGGTAGTAAATCACCTGGTTAGTTTAATTTTCAATTACTTGCACGATTTAAATTTTTGCTAACCTCTAATGTTTTACTGAAGTGTTGTGTCTACAACTAGGTACAATTTTCACACACACATTTCTAGTGCCCACCATGGGGCCCTGAAATAGGTTTCCATTCAATTTTTATCAATTTCTTGTCATTTTCTGATTAAAACTGTGATCTTTTATTTTTTGTCCGTACATTTTTTGTATGACTTTTGTCAGAAAGTCATACTAGGAAGACTCCACTGTCGTATGATAGCTGATTCTATCGAGACTCGTATCAAAAGGTACCCATTGTCATTTGGGAGCTAGATTGTCATATGAGAAGATACCCACTGTCGTTTGAGTTTCTTGACTGTCGTTTGGAAGGTAACCCATTGTCGTACGAGTTTTGACACCAGAATTCCATTGTTGTTTCAGATTCTTGGTCAGTTTTTCAGATTTGATTTTTAGATTTAGACTAAGAGCTAACCCTAACAATTGAAATCTTCTATTTCTGACTGATATTTGCTAAGCCTGATTTGGAAAGTGCAAGAAAATTGATAAAACAGGTGAAAATCTACTAAGCGTGTTGCGAGGAATTCCGGTATTCTTCTCTAGCTGATAACATTTTGATTTGTATTAAAATGAATTCTCACGTGTTAAGCTTGTGTGACTTTTTATTGCTTTCATATCACAGACTTCATTTTGGGCTATAAAATGAACATAGATTTGCTTTTTGCATATCTGTTACACATAGTAAATAGGCCATATGAACACTATTTATGGATGATCTTGAGAGAGTGGGCTTCATTCACTTGTTCACGCATGCAAAGCTCTTCTTGACGAAGGATCCCCTTGTAGGTAGGGAGGATATTGAAATAGTCTTGCATTCTACTGGGTTTGTTGTCCTCAGCTTTTGATTGATACATTCTCTCTCTGGAGGGGTTGATAGATCATGAGTTGTTGACATCACAAATCTTGGCAAGATAGTTTCAATCTTAGCGTGTTAGATTAATTTGTCTACTTTGTCTTGGTGAAGTGAAGAGGCTAGGGGATTTTCTCTACTTCCTTTTTGGATAGTACCAGAAACCCAGATCCTTGAATCTGATCTAGTCCCCCTATGGTATATTTTGTGAGTCACCTTTAGAGAGGGTTAACCGTAGTGGACATTTCCTTAATTGGGTTAACCACATGGATGAAACCTCAAGTGGTAATAGCCATTTTCATAGTGGTAGCAACAACCGCTATATAAATGTCCTTGTGGAGGAAATCTTCACAAGTGTGATCTCTTGTTGGGTTGTCAGATCTCCCTAGCAGCTCCTGATGTATTAAATTCTCAGATTGTGTCAAAACCCCGGTGTGCCTGGATTGGAGTTCGCCCTCTTGAGATCACAAAATTTACAGAGTCAGACCATTACTACAAACCTTAGTGAGGCCAAATTTTTATTTTTCTAGGAATATGTGCATTATTAAAAATTTTTTTGGAACATACATAATTAGCACTCCTAGGGATTAGCACATTCAATCATGTGATTGTTTATGCGCAGGGTTGCTTTGTCCCCTGTTCATTATTTTCATATGTGCTTGGAATCACTTGCTTGCTATTTTGCGTGCCTGTTTATCTATTTGGTTACTGAAAATGAATGATCCCGGTATAATCTTCAAATCTAGATAGACAATTTGTAAACAATTTGAAATTAAAAACCTAAAATTTTCAAATCTGAAGCAAAAATCCTTTCTGGAGTCAAAAGTCATCTGATAAGGTCAAAAAGTCATACGAGTTTTGGCTATTATCATTTCAAAACCCCTATATTGTCATATGACAGCTTGTATAGTGTCGTACAAATTTTGCCACTAGTCAAAAGCAAAAAGTCAAAATCTGCTATCAGTTGTCATGCGAGTCTTGCAATTGTCATACGAGTTTTGTCAATGGTCATTTCAGAGCATACCCACTGTCGTATGAGCCTATAGAAAGTCATTTGAGAATTTTTGAAAAATTGCCAGAAAGTTGTCAAAACTGTTAGAGACCCAACTTTTACAGCCTATTTCCAGAATCTGTCGAACAAATCACTGTGTCAGGAACAGAGCAGAAATTAGAAAGAATCCAATCATTTTCCCAAAGTGGCCTTTTGAGTCTGATCTAGCCTTCTTTTTTTATCGATTTGAGTCTTTTTCATCTTGTGTCAAAACCTTGTCATAATTATCAATCTTCTATCAATCTTCAAAATGGCTAAGTGTTGCGAACTCATGTCTGCTATCTTTTGGGCATCTACTCGTACTACCAAGGTATAGTATCCTTCATTTATGTCCAATCTAATCTTCAATCAAACCAATCTTGACAAGGTTGCAGCATTCGATCTTCTTGAATCAATTCATTTCTCAGTTGTCTTCATCTTGCTCTCTTGCTTAACCTAAGGTTAATGGTGGAAACTAGAGCTTCATCACGAAAACATAAAGAACAACCTGAAATCTCTTCAGAGACATCTTCTGTGATCGCTCAAACTATCCATCAATCCTATGACACATCTTTACAAAGAAGACACTCTTGGCAATCTATTCTTGAAAAGTGGTTACATCACCCCTCCTACATCAATCCACGCAATTAATTGATCAACACCTCCTGTTTCAATTCACGGAAGCTATCAAACAACCCCACTTCAATCTATCCCTGGTAGTTCTCATAACAACAACATGTCTCACAGAGGGACAAACTAGGGGTCTCAAAGAGCTCACTCTCAACATGGTATGGATTAAGAACCCACACCTTCTGAAATTACTTGATATCAAAATAACGATGAATTCAAGAAAATGATGAGGCAAATCTTGAAAGAAGATAGAGAAACATAATTTCTAGAGTTATCTCATCAAGGAGCTAAACTTCCTCCCAACTTTAATGTTGAGGATATCATTACACATGAGGAAGAAACTCCCATCACAGCTATGATGAAATAGATGCATGCCATGCAAATCAAACTTAACAAACTAGAGAAAGAAAAGGAACCTAAAGAGTTCTACATGGAGGCCCTATGCCCTTTTCAATTTGATAAAGACTTGTACATGCCACCATTCCCTAAGAGAGTGGAAATGCCTAAATATGATAAGTATGATGGAAACTATGATCCTCAAGATTATGTCAGAGAATTATGTACTCAATCTATGGATTTCATGCATAAACCAACCTATTTAATGCATCTCTTTCCTCGATCTATGGGGGAGCGACCATTCATTGGTTCTCTAGAATGTCTCCAACTATCAAAACTTTTGAGGAGTTAATCAAATTATTCTATCAACAATACTCCTATTGTGTGCACAGATGTGTGATCACACTTCTATGAGTCTTTGTATGTGAGAGTGCTCAACAGTGAGTTCTCACAAAATGACCCATAGCTCTCTATCTGAGAAGAGCATGGTTTGAATGTGGCCCTCAGATCAGCCTATTTTACCCATGCAAATACAACTCAGAATGAGAGATTCGAGTTGATCTAAATGAAACTATTCTAAATGATTTGCCATGCAAACTAAGCTAAACTAATTTATTGAAAATGAAATTAAGCTATATGTAATGGATTTAAACTAAAATGATTTGCAAATAATCTAAAATGTAAATTAATCTAAAATGTGAATGTGCAAGTTGAAATGCTAAATGATTACAAGCTATGAAATTCTGCAGCATAAGTTCAATATCAAAATTCGGGATGATTGAATGAGCATGAGAGGTCTCCTTTTATAGGAAAAGTTGGATTCGAATGTGAAAGTAGAAGCAATGTGGGATAAATGAAAAAGAGGAAACAATCATCATTTTTAGAAGGTTTGTAATAAAATGGAATTACATTTTATTTTCTTTTATTTTTATTCAATTTGTTTCCTTTTTCATCACAGGAGATCTTTTGAGAGAATATTTCATTTATTTAATTTAAAAAAAAAAAATATCTCTTTTAATTAAATAAGGTAATATTATATAATTTAGAAATGAATATTAATTCAATAAAATAAAACCATTTAATTAAAAGAGGATTTTAATTAAATAACATTATTTCATTCAAAGAATATTAATTCCAATTAAATAATATTATTTTATTTATTAAAAAGGGATATATTTCTTTTAATTAAAAATTGATGGGATATTCAAACTTTAGGGAAAATTGAAATATTTATGATTTGATCAATAAATTTGATTTGAATGTATGACAAATATTGATTCAGGAATTGATATCGATAGATTAAATAAATGGGGCCCAAAGTCTAGGTGACCATTTTATGGTGCATACACCTATAACATTCAACATCTGGTCACCATGATCGACATCTGCAATCTCAAACAATATCCAGGAGAACCATTCCTGACATTTCTCAAAAGATGGCAAAAAAAATTCTCTCTATATGCTAGGCCTATTCTAGAAACTGAGAAACTCGAAATCTTCATCAATAATCTTGTTCCAGAAATCAACTACCCTTTACAAATGCAAAATCATGTATCTTTTGATAAGATGGTAGACAATGCAATTAAAATTGAAAAAGTACTTGTGAAAAAAGGAGACATCACACTTCAAAAGGACAAGTATGAATCTAGTTCTAAGGACAAGAACACAAACTAGAACAAGAATAAAGGCATCGTCACAGATGGCATTGTTGATACTATCTGTGCCCCATCTAAGGCACCAACTTTCAATCTAACTATTGGTACCCAAGCCATCAAAGCTTCAGAACAAAAGGTACCCAAATCATCTCAAAAGATGAAAGAGCACAAACCTTGGTTTGTTGATAATAAACAAAAATTCACTCCTCTTGGAGAATCTTTGGAATCAACTATGAAAACTCTGTTGGCTAATAACATCATCTCTTTTCCTGAGATTTGACAATTTGATCTTGAACCTAAACCAAAATGGTGGAAGGAGAACGAATTCTGTGAATTTCATCATAGTAAAGGTCATAAAACTAGTAACTGCTTGCGCTTGGAACATACCATTCAAGACAAAATTGATAGTGGAGAAATCACAATTGATAATCATAAGAGCAATAATGATCATACAACATTCATGGAGCCATTTCCAAAACATGGTCAAGGAGACTCATCTTCTCAGCCTAATGTGGGTGCTAAAGTCAATTATGCTTATTCTGGAAACAATATTGTTATCAATATGGTTGAACCATGCCTATCTGAGTGTTGCAATGTTATCACAATTGTAAGAAGAGATAGAGAAAATCAATCAGCTAATGCAGTTACTCGATCACAAGCTCAGGCGCATCTGCAAGGACAAATCCCAGATTCATCAAATGTCCCTAAGGTGCCTTTCAATCTGTCTTCCGCTTCTAAATAGAAGGCTACATCTAAATCTTCAAATCCTAAAGACACTAGGCCTACATCATATAGTAATGTTCAACAACTCCAACATACTAATGCAAAAATCTCCATGTTTAAGTTGCTTCAGATATCTCCAGCTCATAGAGCCATTCTAGATAAAGCTTTGCTTGGATCCAATGTTCTTGATAACCTTGATTTAGACAGGTTCCAAACTATGGTTGGTCATCTTACATCTCCATAGTATATTTCCTTTTCAGAGGAAGATGATAACTCTTTGAGTCATCCGCATAACCAGCCCTTGCATATAGAAGTCTTAATCCAAAATCGTCGCGTCAAATGTGTGTTGATAGATGGGGGGCACTAGTCTAAATATTTGTTCTTACAACTTGATCACACAATTGGGATTTTCAGAAATGGCCATTGATCCTAGAAAGAAAATAACTATCAAGGCATATGATGAAGAAGAAAGATCCTCCAAGGGAATAATTGTCTTGCCTATTAGAATAAGTCCTATCATCAGAGATACTACATGTCAAGTTCTTGATATACCTTTGGCTTACAACATCCTTCTAGGGAGACCTTGGATACATGAAATGAAAGCTATTCCTTCTACATACCATCAGTGCTTGAAATTTCCTTATGAAGGAGTAGAGGTAACCATCCCAGCTAACGTGTCTACAATTTGCAATGCATTGAAAGAAAGCGTTGATAAACTTGTTCTTGATAATAGAGAATCTTCCACTAAACAGTCAGACATTGCTTCAACATCCAAAATGGAAGATATTGCTAAAGAGGTCACAATCAAAGAAAAAGGTATGGGAGAATATACTATGGAGCCAATCTTATCTTTCACATCTCTCCCTATCTCACCTAAGTCTTATGGGAAAACCCTAAAACAGTCCAAACCAGAATCTAAAGAACCTCTTGAGGCGTATAAAGGAAATTTTGTTGTAGAACAAGTATCTAAACAAGAATTTGAAGAGGATGAAGCTATGCTTGCATGGCTCTACAAAGAAGAACCTAAATCTCAAATTGATCAATCATGTGATTCTAAAACATCGAAGGTTCCTTCTAAGTCATATGGTCCAGGGGACATATTGATTACAAAGATGGGATATACAAGAAAAGGACCTCTAGGTCTACAAGGTAAAGGTCTTCTATCACCTCTTAACCATTGTGGTCGAGAAAACAAGAAGACAAAAGGTCTAGGGTGCAAGAAGAAGCCTTTTTATCTTAGCAAGAACTCCCCACATGTCATAGAGAAAATCAAGGCGGAACAAGCCCTCCTTGAGAAAGAAGAAACAATACAATCTGATAGTGATGATTCTGACACTACTAAGGAGCTCATTCCTTATGAGCATTTGCCTAAAGAAATAAAAGACCTTGATGCTGAAGATGATCCCATAAAGAGAATCAATGTAGTAGAAACACAAGAACTAGCTAATCTCGAAGGTAATCAAACAAACAAAATGGAAGATAGGCCTATCACTATAGCTGAGCACTTGGAGCATTCCAGTGATTCTAAAACAGATTCCCACGAGTATGAATTCAAATCAAAATCTGAGGGTAACCCTTCTTGGGGTATTTTTCCTAACTTTCCTCATGTTCTTAAATTTCCTAGAGGCATAGATGAGGAATCCAATGACTATGAATGGGGAGCCATTCCAGAGGATGATGAGCTTATTATAGAGAAACATATTGATGTTATTCACCAATATGCACCTACACCCAATGTAAGTCTAGAGTGAAATAATGAGCTTAACGAGTCAGATCCACCAAAGGCTGAAATGGACTCACACAATGACATTGAGCCTATTCACTAATTGAACGTCTTAAGTTGTACTATCACCTTTGAACTTGAGCGTCGGGTTAGGACCAATGATGATAGATCCATATCTGTAAACACTATCTCCCAATCTTTCCCTACTTTGACTATCCAACATCTTGACCTTCTTGACCAAACCTCCACAAATCCAAGCTATGGTATTTATACCTTCCCGAATGACTATGTCATTTCTTGCTACCTAAATGCAGTTGAGCCTATGAAGACTTCCATCAATGAACCGAGCGTCAGCATGATGGAGTTAGAAATCAAGTATTTTAGTCAAAAGAATAAGAATAAAAATAAAAATAAAAGGACTTCTAAGGGTGAAAACCACTTTGTGGCAGTCTCAAAACCTACAAAAGTAAAAATAAAAGACATATCCAAAGGTGAAAACCTCTATGAGGTGCCTAAGGATGAGATATTTGATGTCATTCTAAGTCATTTATAGGAAAGATCTCCAGTTCTAATTGAGCCCACTCAATCTATCAACTTGGGAACAGTAGAGGAACCACAGTTGATCCATGTAGCACAATCCTTATCAGAAGAAGAAAAGCAAAAATTTACTACATTCCTAACAGAAAAGAAGATCAACTTTGCATGGAAATATTCAGATATGCCAGGGTTGGATCCTGATCTTATAATGCACCATTTATCTATTTCTCTTGGAGTAAAACCTGTTAAGAAAAAATTGAGAAGGATGCATCCACATGTTGCACTCTTGGTCAAAGCTGAATTAGAGAAGCTACTAAAAGCTGGATTCATCTGTGTTATTGACTATGCTGAATGGATCTCAAATATTGTACCTATTTCTAAACTAGATAAATCAATTAGAGTGTGCACAGACTTTAGAGATGTGAACAAAGCATGCCCTAAGGATGATTTTCCACTACCTAACATTGATATGATAGTGGACATGACTGCGGGTTTCGAGATGTATTCCTTAATGGCCGGTTTCTTCAAATATAATCAAATAAAAATTGCTCCAGAGGATCAAGAGAAAACTGCTTTCACATGTGCATGGGGTACCTTCTCTTGGAATGTCATGCCATTTGGGCTTAAAAATGTTGGTGCTACATATCAGAGAGCTATGACATCTATTTTTCATGACATGATGCATCAAACTATGGAGGATTATGTTGATGATACTTTAGCAAAATCTATGATGAGAGTTGAATATCTAAATGACTTGAGCAAGATACTAGATAGTATAATACCCCAAAAATGGGCTATAGGTTCATTAACCTCCTATATCGACAAATCGAATGAAATCAACATCAAAGTCCTAACCTAAGGCACATCTAAACATTATCGAAATCTAATTGATTATCTCGAATTCTGCATTGGGGAATATTCTTAGTAATATTCCTATTTATCATAATTATATTTAATTTAATGATTATTTGGCGATAAATCCTATTTATCCTAAAGTTTGATTAATTGAATATTCTGAATATTTAATTAATTAGATTTAATACTGCCACTTAATTATTTCATTGGATTTAATTATATTTATTCCTAAATTGTATTATTCCATTTTGACAACAAATCAAAATTCCTATCATTAATTGATTAAATTCTTATTTAATTAATTAATGTCAATTGTCAAATTTAATAATATAGTTTTTGGAATAAAAATTTGATTTAATAATTGATTAACCCATAAATCAATTGTTTTATTTTTAAATCAGTTAAGTTGAGGATAAATAACTTTATTTATTAATTTAATTCATATTAATTAGGCACATCCAAAAAGCAGTTAAACTTTAAATCAGAAAATCAATTTAAGTTGTTTTAAAAATAAACTCAACTCTCTTTTGAGTTAAAAGCTAATCTCAACTTCTGATTTAAATCAAAAAGTTATTTTTGCATTTTTTTTGTGAGTTAACTATCTTTAATTCCTTGTTGACTCAAAAATCAACTAGAGTGATTTATGGTTTTTTCCATGCATCCCCAAAGCCCCGAATTTCTATAAAATCAAGGCTTCAACTCTTCACAAATCAATCTCACAAGTTTGCATACTTACTCTACCAAAATCAATCTCAGAATTTTGCAAACTTATGCTGGCGAATTGGTATCTAAAGAATCTTTGTGAATCAACCACATTTGTGAGATCAATTTTGTTTTTCATATCAATTCTTAGAATCATTGCATATCAGTTTTTCATATAGATTAGATTTCATATCATTTTTTATCATAATTGCACAAAAAAACCAAAAATATAGATTAATTTGCATTAATTTCATATCTAGATTTTGCATTCAAATCCTTCATTTAGGTGTTGTCAAGGTCACTGATCTCGGTCCAATCTGAGAATACATACTAGCATCTACTAGAAGGCAGTAAATCACCTGGTTAGATTAGTTTTCATTTCACTGCATGATTTTGATTTCTACTAACTTCTAATGTTTTACTGAAGTGTTGTGTCTATAGCTAGGTACAAAATTCACACACACATTTCTGGCACCCACCGTGGGGCCCTGAAATGGGTTTCCATTCAATTTCTATCAATTTTTATCATCTTCTTGTTGTTTTTTGTTCCAAGCTACAATTTTTAATTTATGTCCATACAATTTTTGTACGAGTTTTGTTAGAAACTCGTATCAGGAGATACCCACTGTCGTACGATAGTTTATTTGATCAAGGATCATACCGTCAGAAACATAGTGTCGTTTGGAAACCCTGTTGTCATATGATCTGATACCTAGTGTCGTATGAGTTTCTGGACTATTGTCTGGGAGGTGACCCACTTTTGTACGAGTTTCAGTGCCAGGTTTCAATTGTCATTTCACTTTTTCAGGCAGTTTCCAAGATTTATTTTTTTGATTTGGACTGACAGCTAACATTAACGATTGAAATTTGTTGTTTCTAATTTATTTCTGCTGATTTTGATTGGGCAAAAGTGTGAGAATTGCTAAAAATAGGTAAGAATACACTAAGCGCATTATGAGGAATTCAGGTAATCTTTTCAACTAATAATGTTTCGATTTGGGATTAAAAAGAACTCTTGCGTGTCAAGCTTGTGTGACCTTTATTGCTTTCATATCACAGATTTCATTTG
Source organism: Chamaecyparis obtusa (assembly GCA_027943335.1). Lineage (NCBI taxonomy): Eukaryota > Viridiplantae > Streptophyta > Pinopsida > Cupressales > Cupressaceae > Chamaecyparis > Chamaecyparis obtusa. The sequence goes on along the minus strand of BSBK01002629.1, from coordinate 934,612 downwards.
GGCTATAAAAATGAACATAGATTTGCTTTTCAGCATCTTTGTTACACATAGTAAATAGGCCCTATGAACACTATTCATGGTTCTTGAGAGAGTGGGTTTCCAATGAAACTCTTCTCAACGAAGGAACCCTTTTAGGTAGGGAGGTTATTGAGAGAGTCTCACGTTCTACTAGATTTGTGCGTCTTCAGCTTCTGATTGATACATTCTCTCTCTGAAGAGGTTGATAGATCATGAGTGGTTGACATCATAGATCTTTGTGAGATAATCTTAGTCTTAGTGTGTCGGATTAATCTGTCAGCTTTGTTTGGGTTAAAAGTGAAAAGGCTAGAGGATTATGCTCTACTCCCTTTTTGGGTAGTACCAGAAACTCAGATCCTTGAATCTAGAACCAGTCTCCATGTGGTATCTTTTGTGAGTCACCTTTAGAGAGGGTTAACCATAGTGGACATTCCCTTAATTGGGTCAACCACGTTGACAAAACCTCAAGCGGTAATAGCCATTTTCGTTGTGGTAGCAGCAATTGCTATATAAATGTCCTTGTGGAGGAAATCTTCACAAGTGTGGTCTCTTGTTGGGTTGTCAGATCTCCCTAGCAGATCTTGAAGATTAAGTTCTTGGACTGTGTCAAAACCCTGGTGCGCCTGGATTGGAGTTCGCCCTCTTGAGATCACAAAAGTTGCAGAGTTAGATCATTACTAAAAACCCTAGTGAGGCCAAATTTTCATTTTTAAGGAATATGTGCGTTATTGCAAAACTTTTTGGAACATACATTGTTAGCACTCCTAGGGATTAGTATAATTTAGTCACTTGATTGTTCATGCACAGGGTTGCTTTGTCCCCTGTTCATTGTTTTCAGACGTGCTTGCAATCACTTGTTTGCTATTTTGTGTGCTTGTTTATCTATCTGGTTACTAAGAACGAATCAATCCGCTACAATCTTCAAATTTGGATAGATAATTTTGTGAACAATTTGAAACTAAAAATATGAAAAATTGCAAAATCTGATGTCAAACACCTTTTTGGAGTCAAAAGTCATCTTGTAAAGTCAGAAAGTTATACGACTTTTGGCTATTATCATTTCAGAACCCCTATATTATCATATGGTATATGGTACATTGTCGTACGAGTTTTGTTGCCAGTCAATTCCAAAAAGTCCAAAATCCTTCTATCAACTATCGTGCAAGTTTTGCAATAGTTGTACGAGTTTTTCAGTTGTCATTTCATGCTATACCCACTATCATACGAGCCTGCAGAAAGTCATTTGAGAAATCTTGAAAAATTGCCAGAAAGTTGTCAAAATTGTCAGAGACTCAACTTTTCCAGCCTATTTCCAGAATCTGTCAAGAAAATCACTGTGTTGAGAACAGAGCAAAAACTATTGAGAATCCAACCATTTTCCTAAAGTGGCCTTTTGAATCCAATTTAGCCTTCTATTTAATCGATTTGAGTCTTTATCATCTTGTGTCAAAACCTTGTCATAACTATCAATCTTCAATCAATCATCAAAACCGCTAAGTGTTGTGAACTCATGTTCGCTATCTTTTGGGCATCTACCCATCCATCCAGGGCACAATCTCCTTCATTTACGTCTAATCTAAGCTTCAATCAATCAAACCTTGACAAGGTTGTGTCATTTGATCTTCTTGAATCAGATCTTTCTTTAATTGTCTTCATCATATTCTTTTGTTTCACCCAAGGTTAATGGTGGAAACTAGAGCTTCCTCTCACAAGAAATCTAGAGAAATATCCCATACCATACCTTTGAATAATCTCCAAGCTCCAACTCTTGAGCAGCTCTACAATTCTGGTCTTTACGAAGGCGATGGTCTTGGCAATTTTTGATTGAAATCTGGTTACATTCCTCCTTCATCAACTCACAGAGGCAATCAAAAAACTCCTCCTCGATCTATCCCAGGGAGAACTCCTACCATGTCTCAAGAAGGGACAAACTTTGGCTCTCAAAGAGCTCAATCTCAACATGGTGTAGATCAAGAACCTACACCTTTTGAAATTGCTCAATATCAAAACGATGATAACTTCAAAAGAATGATGAAGCATTTCTTGAAAGAGGATAGAGAAGCATACTTTTTACAATTAGCTCATCAAGGAGCCAAACTTCCTCCCAACTTTAATGTTGAAAATATCATTACGCATGAGGAAGAAACTTCACTCACAGCTATGATGAAATAGATGCATGCCATGCAAGTCAAACTTAATAAACTTGAGAAAGAAAAGGAACACAAGGAGTTCTTCATGGAGGCTCTATGTCCTTTTCCATTTGACAAAGATTTGTACATGCCACCATTCCTAAAAGGGTGGAAATACTGAAATATGATAAGTATGATGGACACTCTGATCTTCAAGATCATGTCAGAGAATTTTGTACACAATCTATGGAGTTCACGCACGAACCCACCTATCTAATGCGTCTCTTTCCTCAATCTCTGGGGGGACCAGCCATTCATTGGTTCTCTAGATTGCCTTCTACTATCAAAACTTTTGAGGAGTTGATCAAATTGTTCTATCGGCAATACTCCTACAACATTCAACATCTAGTCACCATGATTGATATCTGCAATCTCAAGCAATATCTAGGAGAACCATTCCTGACATTTCTCAAGAGATGTAGGAAGAAATTCTCTCTATATGCTAGGCCTATTCCAGAAACTGAGAAGTTGGAAATCTTCATCAATAATCGTGTCCTAGAGATCAACTACCCTTTACAAATGCAAGATCATACATCTTTTGATAAGATGGTAGACAATGCGATCAGAATTGAAAAGGTACTTGTGAAAAAAGGAGATATCATGCTTCAAAAGGACAAGTACGAATAAGGATCCAGTTCTAAAGACAAGAACAAAAACTAGAACAAGAATAAAGGCATCATCATAGATGGCATTTTTGATACCATCTATGCCCCATCAAAGGCACCAGCTTTCAATCTAACTATTAGTACCCAAGCAATCAAAGCTTCAGAGAAAAAGGTGTCCAAGCCATCTCAAAAGAAGCTAGAATACAAATCTTGGTTAGTTAATAATAAACAAAAGTTCACTCTTTTGGGAGAATCTTTAGAATCAACTATGAGAACTCTGCTGGCTAATAACATCATCTCTTTGCCTGAGATCTGATAATTTGATCCTGACCCTAAACCAAAATGGTGGAGAGAGAATGAATTTTGTGATTTCCATTGGGGTAAAGGTCACAAAACCAATAACTTCTTACGCTTGAAACACACTATTCAAAATCTAATTGATAAGGGAGACATCACGATTGTCAATCATAAGAGCAATCATGATCATACAACATTCATAGAACCATTTCTGAAACATGGTCAAGAAGTTTCATCTTTTCAGCCTAATATGGGGGCAAAAGTCAATTATGCATACCCTGGAAATAATGTTGTTATCAATATGGTTGAACCTTATATCTCTGAGCATTGTGATGTCATCACAATTATGTGAAGAGATAGAGATCACACTTTAGCTAACGCAGTGACTCGATCACAGGCTCAGGCACATTTGAATGGATAAATCCCAGATTCATCAAATGTCCCTAAGATGCCCTTCAATCTTTCTTCCACTTCCAAATAGAAGGCTGCTTCTAAATCTTCCAATCATAAAGATACAAGGCCAACATCTTATAGCATTGTTCAACAACTCCAACACACTAAAGCAAAAATCTCCATGTTTGAGTTTCTTCGGATATCTCCATCTCATAGAGCTATTCTAGACAAAGCTTTGCTTGGATCTAATGTTTCTGATGACCTTGATTTAGACAGGTTCCAAACTATGGTTGGACATCTTACATTTCCATAGTATATATCCTTTTCAGAGGAAGATGACAACTCCTTGAGTCACCCGCATAACCAACCCTTGCATATAGAAGTCTTGATCCAGAACCGTAGAGTCAAATGTGTGTTGATAGACGGGGGCACTGGCCTAAACATTTGTTCTTGCAACTTGGTCACACAATTGGGATTTTCAGAATTGTCTATTGATCCTAGAAAGAAAATAACTATAAAAGCCTATGATGAACAAGAAAGATTTTCTAAAGGCACCATTGTCTTACCTATCAGAGCAGGTCTGGTTATCAGAGATACTATATGTCAAGTTCTTGATCTACCTTTGGCTTACAACATTCTTCTAGGGCGACCATGGATACATGAGATGAAGGCTATTCCTTCTACATTTCACCAATGCTTGAAATTTCCTTATGAAGGAGTAGAGGTCACTATTCCAGCGAATATATCTACCACTTGTAATACATTGAAGGAAAGTGAAAATAAACTTGTGCCTAATAATAGATAATCTTCCATTAAGCCAACCCAAGAAGCATCCACATCTAAAATGGAAGACATTGCAAAAGAGGTCAATATCAAAGAAAATGTTATGGGAGAATATACTATAGAGCTAGTCTTATCTTTGACATCTCTACCTATCTCACCTAAGTCTTATGGACAATCTTTAAAACAGTCCAAACCAGACTCTAAAGAACCCCTTGAGGCATATAAAAAGAATTTTGTAGCAGAACAAGTCTCCAAGAAAGAATTTGAAGGATGAAGTTGTGCTTGCATGGCTATACAAAGATGAACCTGAACCTCAAGATGTTCAAACTAGTGATTCTACAGTATCCAAAATCCCTTCTAAGGCATATGGTCTAGGAGATAAACTGATAGCTAAGATGGGATATTCAGGTAAAGGACCTCTAGGAGTCAAAGGAGAAGGTCTTATAACACCTATTTCACATATTGGTAGGGCAAACAAAGATACAGTTGGCTTAGGCTTTAAAAATAAACCCTTCCACCTCAAAGGTAATTGTTCTCATGTCATAGAGCATATCACACCAGGGGAACCCCTTCTTAAGAAGGAAGAAACCAAACCATCAAATAGTGATTCAGACAGCTTAGAACTTATTCCTTATGAGCGTTTGCCTAAAGAAATCAAAAACCTTCTTGATGTTGAAGATGATCCAATCAAAAGAATTAATGTAGTAGAAACACAAGAACCTACTATCAATCAAGAGATAGTTGCAACACAAGAACCAACTAATCTTGAAGACAATCAAATAGACAAAGAGGAAGGTGGTAGTTATTTTGAGACAGATTCTCATCAGTATGAATTCAAATCAGAATCTAAGGGTAACCCTTCTTGGGTGGTAGTTATTTTGAGACAGATTCTCATCAGTATGAATTCAAATCAGAATCTAAGGGTAACCCTTCTTGGGGTATTCATCCTAACTTTACTCATGTTCTTAGATTTCCTAGAGGCATAGATGAAGAATCTAATGACTATGAATGGGGAGCCATTCCAGAGGAAGATGAGCTTATCATAGAAAAACATGTTGATGTTATTCACCAATATGCACCTAAACCCAACGTAAGTCTAGAGCGAAATAATGAACTTATCGAGTCTGATCCACCTATGGCTGAATTGGATTTCCACAATGACGTTGAGCATATTCATGAATTTAATGTCTTAAGTTGTAATATAACCTTTGAAATTGAGCGTCGGGTTAGGACTAATGATGACAAATCCATATCCGTAAACACTATCTCCCAAATTTTCCCCATTTTGACTATCCAACATCCTGAACTTCTTGATCAAACCTACACAAATCCAAGCCATGATATTTATACCTTCCCAAATGACTATGACCTTGCTTGTTACCTCAATGCAGTTGAGCCTATGAGGACTTCCATCAGTGAACCAAGCGTTAGCATGACAGAGTCAGGCATCAAGTATCTTAGTCAGAAAAATAAGAATAAGAATAAAAAGAAAAGGAGTTCTGAGGGTGAAAACCACTTTGTGGCAATCTCAGAACCTACAAAAGTAAAAATAAAAGACATATCCGAAGGTGAAAACCTCTCTGAGGTGCGTAAGGATGAGATATTTGATGTCCTTTCGAGTCATTTACAGGATAGATCTCTAGTTCTAATTGAGCCCACTCAATCCATCAACTTGGGAACAACAAAATAACCATAGTTGATTCATGTAGCACAATCTTTATCAGAAGAAGACAAAAAAAAATTTACAACATTCCTAACAGAGAAGAAGATCAACTTTGCATGGAAATATTTAGATATGCCAGGGTTGGATCCTAATCTTATAATGCATCATTTATCTATAGCTCCAAATGTCAAACCTGTCAAGCAAAAATTGAGAAAGATGCATCCTCATGTTGCACTCTTGGTAAAAGTTGAATTAGAGAAGCTCCTAAAAGCCGGATTCATCCGAGTTATTGACTATGCAGAGTGGATCTCTAATATTGTACCTATTTCAAAACCAGATAAATCAATCAGAGCGTGCACAGACTTTAGAGATGTCAACAAAGCATGCCCTAAGGATGATTTTCCATTACCTAACATTGATATGATAGTGGATATGATTGCAGGCTTTGAGATGCATTCTTTAATGGATGGTTTTTCTGGATATAATCAAATAAAAATTGCTCTAGAGGATCAAGAGAAAACTACTTTCACATGTGCATGGGGCACCTTCTATTGGAATGTCATGCCATTTGGGCTTAAAAATGCTGGTGCTACATATCAAAGAGCCATGACATCTATTTTTCATGACATGATGCATAGGACTATAGAAGATTATGTTGATGATACTTTAGCAAAATCTATGATTAGAGTTGAACATCTAAATGACTTGAGCAAGATACTAGACAGAATGGAAAAATTTAGTCTTAGACTAAATCCTAAGAAGTGTGCTTTTGGTGTCACTTCTGGAAAGCTCTTAGGATACATAGTTTCAAAGAAGGGCATTGAAGTTGATCTAGCTAAAGTAAAGGCTATCATGGAAATGCAACCTCCAAAGAATATTAGTCAAATGAGGACATTGCAAGGAAGAGTTCAATCTATCAGAAGATTTATATCACAGTTAGCAAACATATCACAACCTTTTATAAATACATTACATCAAGGTGTGACATTTGCCTAGAATGAAGAATGTGAGAACAACTTTAACCATATCAAGAAGTATCTATCAAATCCTCCTATCTTGATGCCTCCCATTCTAGGGAAGCCTTTGATCTTATATGTCTCCGCTACAGATACATCACTGGGGGCATTGCTAGTACAACATGATGAGAATAAAAAAGAAAGAGCTATATACTATATCAGTAGAACATTGGTTGCATATGAGAAGAACTATTCAATGATTGAGAAAGCTTGTCTAGCTGTGATCTTTGCCTCACAAAAATTGAGACATTATATGTTAGCTCATACCACACATTTGGTAGCTAAAATTGATCCACTCAGGTACTTACTAAGAAAAGCTGCCCTCACAGGTAGATTAGCTAAATGGGTCATGCTCTTAAGTGAATTTGACATTGAATATGTGGAAATAAAAGCTATGAAAGGATAGGTTATTATTGATCAATTAGCAGATGCACCTATGATTGATGATACACCAATGCAAATGGAATTTCAAGATTCCTCTATCATGAATCTTTCTTCTAGAGAATGGCAGTTATTCTTTGACAGCTCCTATACATAGAATGGATCAAGAGCAGGCATATTGTTCATAACTCCTCAAGGATACTCAATCCCGAAAGCATTCAGATTAAAGTTCCCTTGCACAAACAATATTGCAGAATATGAAGCCCTTTTGAATGGTATGAAAAAAATAATTGAATGGAGAGTAACAGAGCTGCACATTCATGGAGACTCTCAACTTGTAATCCATCAAGTCAATGATGTGTACCAAACTAAAAATGAAAAGCTCATTCCTTATAAGAGAATGGTAGATGATTTAAAGAATTATTTCTTATCTATCACATTTGAGCAAATTCCTAGAATAGAGAACAAGGCTACTGATGCAATGGCAACGCTATCTACTTTATTACAGTAGTTTGAACATGAGCTACGCTACGAGTTCCTGGTGGAAGCACTATCTTATCCTGTATATGATTCCCCTGAAACCTGCATGATTTGCACTATTGTTGGTCATGATTCATCTAGATACAAAAACCTATTTTCCTATCTCCAAGACCAAATCATTCCCAATACCTTCAACCGCCATGAGAAGAGATACCTTATCTGTAATGCCTCCCGATATGTCATCATTGGTCACGGTCTATACAAATGAGGTCTAGATGGTACACTACTTAGATGTTTAGAATGGGAAGAGTCTCAATGTGCATTAGAGGAAGTCCATGATGGTCTTTGTGGGTCACACTTGAACAATTTAACATTAGCTCAAAAACTTATTAGGGTTGGGTACTATTGGCTTGAAATGGAGAAAGAGTCTATCAAGTTTGCTAAGAATTGTCAAAAATGCCAAGTGCATGGCAACTTAATTCATGCTCTAGGGAGAGATCTAATCCCCTTCACTACACAATGGCCTTTTCACCAATGGGCATTTGATCTTATAGGAGCTATACATCCTCATTCTTCTAATGGACATACCCATATAATCACAGTACAAATTATTTTACAAAATGGGTAGAGGCAGTCCCTTTGACACAAGCAACTGGAAAAAAATAAAAAATGTTCATATTGAATTATATCATATGCAGATATGGGATACCTCATTCCATAATCATAGATAACAGTGGACAATTCAAGAACAAAGATCTAGATGATGTATGTGCTAAGTTCAAGATTACACAACATTGGTCATCTATCTACTATCCTCAAGGGAATGGCCAACCAGAGGCATCTAATAAGAATCTATTGAAAATCTTGCACCGTACAGTTAATAAAAAAGGAAGAGACTGGCATCTCATGATCAATCCAGCTCTCTGGGCCTATAGAACAAGTATTAGAATGCCCACTAGGGCTACTCCTTTCGCTTTAGTTTATGGGTCTGAAGCAATACTGCCTATTGAGGTTGAAATCCCATCACTAAGAATCAAAATGCATGGTCTAGTAACTGATGATGACTACAGAGTATCTAGGTTGCAAGAACTGGAACTACTAGATGAATGCAGACAAGTAGCGTATGATCATCTTAGAGTATATCAGAAGAGAATGTCTAGAGGTTACAACAAAAAAGTCAGACACAGATAATTTCAGGTTGGTGATCTAGTCTTGAGAGAGAATCCTAAAAATCAATCACATCGATAATGCAAGGGGAAGTTTGAACCCAACTGGCTGGGTCCCTTTGTAATCACTGCTACTTTTGGCTCTAGTGCCTATCAACTCTCAACGACTGAAGGAGAACAACTCTGAGAACCAATCAATGTTCTCCATCTAAATAAATTTTATGCCTAAGGCATTCAGTCTATGGTAAAATGTCCTGAAAAAATCTTTAAAAATTAGAAAAAGTCTTGAAAAAAATGAACATCTTGGTGAAAACCTAGCAATAGGCACCTTGATGTTTCACAAAAAAAAGTCAAAAATATCAAAAGTACAAAAAATTTGAAAAAAAGAAAAATACAAAAAAAAAGAAAAAAGAAAAAGTGCCTTGGTGAAAACCTGGAAACAAGTGCCTTGGTAACAAAAATAGAATCTCTACCAAGATGGTGAAAACCCAGCAAACGAGCGCCACTTGTTTCAAAATGTTCCATCTATCAGCACAATCTTGGTCTTTCCTAGCTTTCAGTCTTTCTTTAGTTTGTACATATCTCCCGGTTTATTTTTACATTCCTATTTTCAATAAGTCAGTCTGTACACCAATCAGCTCAAGCATCTGTATCCTATCACTACTTAACACTTGGGGGAAATCAATGTCATATCCTATGGCCTCCAATGTATCTTAGATGTATCATATCTAGTCAGAGTCCTTTGAAGCTTCATTTGAGTCAGTCAGTCAGTCTTGTCTCCATAAAAGATTTTGCATCTACAACAATGCAATCAAACATCAAACACAAATTGAAAACAATCTATGCTTTTTACATGTTTTTATCTCCTTGTATGCTCACTGATTCACATTGAGATTTTTGCATATTATGTCCTTTCGAGCTCTTCGATAATGTCCTTTATAGAATTTAGAGAGTGATGACTGGGGGCATAATCTTTTCTTTGTCTTCTGCTTGTATGTGAAAATCTAACAACTTTGGAAATTTTGGATTGAAATGGTGTCTGACTGTAAGAGCCTCTATCTCGAATTGGATGGCCATGCGTACCTCAACCATTGATACCAAAAAAATCCAAGGAAGTTTTATCTAACTATTATCTTTTTGAGTGAGTTCTTTCTCCTACTGTGAAACACGATCTTACCTAAGGATGTGAACAATAAAGGGGCACTACAGGTAATTCACATTGGTTTTAGAATGATCTCTCGATTGTTTGATGTGTTTGAATGCAAGGCGTATTCTGGTCATCACAACATTTATGTTTTGATGCTTATATAAATTGCTATATCAAAATGGACATGATATTCAGGTCATCTTGGCATTTATGCCTTGGTGCTTATATCTAATCCGACATTCTGAAAATAAAATCAATATTCATATATCCATGGTTGCCTAATCAGTGGGTGTTGTATTGATTCCTGCGCATACAAATCGATATTCATATGTCTATGGTTTCATAACTAGTGGGCATTGTATTGATTTATCCAGTTACTTAAAAATTCAATGATGAGAATGACCGACACATGATCAGTGACTATGTCCTAGATCTTAGGTTGCATTTCTATTTGCTTGGTTCTTTGCATCTTGCATGTTTGCATGATCTCACAAATTATTGAATTAAACTTAAATGCTTAAACGATTCTTCAAAAATGCTAAAAACATATCATAAGAGTTGAATCTCACATGAAGGTTCCTCCAACGAAACAACAAGTAGAATCCTTTTTCGGGATCAAAATCAAAATATGAGATCGTTCATATTATTAACTGCTTGCCATAATCGACCTTCGATCATCATAGAAATCCAATATTCAACTTAACTGATTATCTTACATCAAACTATCAAAATTTCAACTTGGTCAACTATGGTCAACTCATAGTTTACCCTAGTCAAACTTGGTCTTCTGGACCTCCAAACGATGCAGAATGCATTTTTGGACGTGTATAACCACTTCTCAAATCAATTAACATCCTTCTAAACTATAACGCTGACTTTTCTTGTTAGATTTCAATTTTTATCCCGAAGGGGGCATGGTATTGCACATCATTCAAAGTTTGTAATCTAATTTTGAAATCATATCTTTCCTTAGTAATCAAGACAACCACGTCTAGTTGTTGATTCATCAAAAAGACCCCATTGCTTGGGGCAAATCAATCATCGCTCGGGGCATATCAGATTCATCGAGATCCATATCAATCTGGTATTCTCTTAATCTTGTAAACTATATCAGTCTTTTGCAACCATCGGTTCATTAGTGTTATTTCCTTGGTTCTTCGTAACTAAAGGGTTCAGATGTGATACCAATGTGATTCTTATCGACAATTGGTTCTGGAATCAGTCACTCACTTTTTCGCAATCATAAAGTTTAGAATTAGGTGTTTTGATACTCTTTCACAATCATCGGTGCATTGCTGTTATAGTTAACATTATCTTTGGTCATTCAGGACCTATTATCTTCATATCTTTCATTCAATTTCTGTCTCATATCAATTTCAATTTCAAACATTAGTTTCAACATCAGACACAGACTGTCTTTGAACCACTACGCTTCGCACAACAATTCAAAGAGGGGCAAAATGTAATACCCCAAAAATGGGCTATAGGTTCATTAACCTCCTATATCGACAAATCGAACAAAATTGACATCAAAGTCCTAACCTAAGGCACATCTAAACATTATCAAATTCTAATTGATTATCTCGAATTCAGCATTGAGGAATATTTCTAGTAATATTCCTATTTATCATAATTATCTTTAATTTAATGATTATTTGGCAATAAATCCTATTTATCTTAAAGTTTGATTAATTGAATATTCTGAATATTTAATTAATTAGATTTAATACTGCCACTTAATTATTTCATTGGATTTAATCATATTTATTCCTAAATTGTATTATTCCATTTTGACAACAAATCAAAATTCCTATCATTAATTGATTAAATTCTTATTTAATTAATTAATGTCAATTGTCAAATTTAATAATATAGTTTTTGGAATAAAAGTTTGATTTAATAATTGATTAACCCATAAATCAATTATTTTATTTTTAAATCAGTTAAGTTGAGGATAAATCACTTTATTTATTAATTTAATTCATATTAATTAGGCACATCCAAAAAGTAGTTAAAATTTAAATTAGAAAATCAATTCAAGTTGTTTTAAAAATAAACTCAACTCTCTTTTGAGTTCAAAACTGATCTCAACTTCTGATTTAAATCAAAAAGCTATTTTTGCATATTTTTTGTGAGTTAACTATCTTTAATTCCTTGTTGACTCAAAAATCAACTAGAGTGATTTATGATTTTTTCCATGCATCCCCAAAGCCCTAGATTTCTATAAAATCAAGGCTTCAGCTCTTCACAAATCAATCTCACAAGTTTGCATACATACTTTGCCAAAATCAATCTCAGAATTTTGCAAACTTATGCTGGTGAATTGGTATCTGAAGAATCTTTGTGAATCAACCACATTTGTGAGATCAATTTTGTTTTTCATATCAATTCTTAGAATCATTGCATATCAGTTTTTCATATAGATTAGATTTCATATCATTTTTCATCATAATTGCATAGAAAAATAAAAAATATAGATTAATTTGCATTCATTTCATATCTAGATTTTGCATTCAAATCCTTCATTTAGGTGTCGTCAAGGTCACTAATCTCAGTCCAATCTGAGAATACATACTCACATCTACTAGAAGGTAGTAAATCACCTAGTTACATTAGTTTTCATTTCACTACATGATTTTGATTTCTACTAACCTCTAATGTTTTAGTGAAATGTTGTGTCTACAGCTAGGTACAAAATTCACACACACAGATAGAATGGAAAAATTTAGTCTCAGACTAAATCCTAAGAAGTGTTCTTTTGGTGTCACTTCTGGAAAGCTCTTAGGATACATAGTTTCAAAGAAGGGCATTGAAGTTGATCTAGCTAAATTAAAGGCTATAATGGAGATGCAACCCTCAAAGAATATTAGTGAAATGAGAACATTACAAGGGAGAGTACAATCTATCAGGCATTTCATATCACAACTTGCTGACATATCACAGCCTTTTACAAAAACTTAACATAAAGGTGTGACTTTTGCATGGAATGAAGAATGTGAGAATAATTTTAACCATATCAAGAAATATCTATGAAATCCTCCTATCTTGATGCCTCCTATACAAGGGAAGCCGCTGATCCTATATGTCTCCGCAACTGATACATCACTAGGGGCATTGCTAGCACAACATGATGAGAATAAAAAGGAAAGAGCTATATATTATATCAGTAGAACTTTGGTTGCATATGAAAAAAACTATTCAATGATTGAGAAAGCTTGTCTAGCTGTGATCTTTGCATCACAGAAACTGAGACATTATATATGAGCTCATACCACTCATTTGGTAGCTAAGATTGATCTACTAAAGTACCTACTAAGCAAAGCTGCCCTCACGGGTAGATTAGCCAAATGGGTCATGCTCTTAAGTGAATTTGACATTGAATATGTTGAACGAAAAGCTATTAAAGGCCAAGTTATTGCTAATTAATTGGTAGATGCACCCATGTTTGATGATACTCCAATGCAAATGGAATTCCTAGATTCTTCTATCATGAATCTTTCTTCTAGAGAATGGTAGTTATTCTTTCATGGTTCCTATACACAGAATGGATTAGGAGCAGGCATATTATTTATCACTCCTCAAGGTACTCAATACCAAAAGCATTCAGATTAAAGTTCCCTTGCACAAATAATATTGCTGAATATGAAGCCCTTCTTAATGGTATGAAACTAGCAATTGAGTGGAGAGTGACAGAGTTACACATTCATGGAGACTCCCAACTTGTTATCCATCAAGTCAATGATGTGTACCAAACAAAAGATGAAAAGATGATTCCATACAAAAGAATGGTAGATGATCTAAAGAAATATTTCATATCTATCACATTTGAGAAAATTCCTAGAGCAGAGAACAGGGTTGTCGATGCAATGGTTATGCTATCTACTGTATTACAGTAGCCTGAACATGAGCTATGCTACAAGTTCCTAGTGGAAGCACTATCTTATCCTGCATATGATTCCCCCGAAACTCGCATGATCTACACTATTTTTGGTCATGAGTGATCTCAATATAAAAACCTTTTCTCCTATCTCCAAGACCATATAATTCCCAAAACCTTCAACCGCCATGAGAAATGATACTTTATCCACAATGCGTCCTGGTATGTCATCATTGGTAACGATCTGTACAAACACGGTCTAGATGGTACACTACTTAGATGTTTAGAATGAGAAGAGTCTCAACGTGCACTTGAGGAAGTCCATGAGGGTATATGTGGGTCACACTCGAACGATTTAACACTAGCTCAAAAGCTTATTAGGGCTGGGTACTATTGGCTTGAAATGGAGAAAGATGCAATCAAGTTTGCTAAGAACTGTCAAAAGTGCCAAGTACATGGTAACTTAATTCATGCTCCAGGGAAAGATCTAATTCCCTTTACTACACAATGGTCTTTTCACCAATGGGCATTTGATCTTATAGGGTCCATACATCCACATTCTTCTAATGGACAAACCCATATCATAACAGCTACAGACTATTTTACAAAATGGGTAGAAGCAGTCCCCTTTGACTCAAGCAACCGGCAAGCAAATTTCTATGTTCATTCTGAACTACATCATATGTCGGTATGGTATTCCACACTCTATAGTCACAGATAATGGTGGATAATTCAAAAATAGAGACAGATGATCTATGTGCTAAATTCAAGATTACACAACATTGGTCATCTATCTACTATCCTCAAGGGATTGGACAGGCAGAGGCTTCTAACAAGAATCTATTGAAAATATTGCATCATACAGTTAATAAGATAGGAAGAGACTAGCATTTCATGATCAATCCAGCTCTCTGGGCCTACAGAACAAATATTAGAATGCCCACTGGGGCTACACCTTTCGCTTTAGTTTATGGGTCTGAAGCAGTACTGCCTATTAAGGTTGAAATCTCATCACTAAGAATTAGAATGCATGGTCTAGTAACTGATGATGACTACAGAGTGTCTAGGTTGCAAGACCTTGAACTAATAGATGAGCACAGACAAGTAGCATATGATCATCTCAAAGTGTATCAAAAAAGAATGTTTAGAAGCTAAAACAAAAAAGTTAGACACAGAGAATTTCAGGTTGGCGATCTAGTCTTGAGAGAGAATCCAAAAAATCAATCACATCAAGAACGCAAGGGGAAGTTTGAACCCAACTGGTTGGGTCCCTTTTTCATCATTGCTACTTTTGGCTCTAGAGCCTATCAACTCTCAACAACTGAAGGAGAATAGCTCCAAGAACCAATCAATGTTCTCCATCTGAATAAATTATATGCCTAAGGCATTCAGTGTATGGTAAAATGTCCTAAAGAAATCTTAAAAATCTGAAAAAGTCCTGAAAAAATGAACATCTTGGTGAAAACCTAGCAATAGGCGCTTTGATGATTCACAAAAAAATTTAAAAAATATCAAAAAAATTGAAAAAATGAAAAATGAGAAAAAGAAAAGGTGCCTTGGTGAAAACCTAGAAACAAGTGCCTTGGTAGCAAAAATAGAATCTCTGCCAAGATGGTGAAAACCTGACAAACGGGTGCCACTTGTTTCAAAATGCCCCATCTAGCAGCGCAATCTTGGTCTTTCCCAACTTTCAGTCTTGCTTTAGTTTGTACATATCTCCCGGTTTGTTTCTGCATTGCCAGTTTTCAATAAGTCAGTCTATACACCAATCAACTCAAGCATCTATATCTTATCAATGCTTAACACTTGGGGGAAATCAATGTCAGTCAGTCAATCTCCTCTCCAGAAAGGATTTTGCATCTACAACAATGCAATCAAACATCAACACAAACTGAAAACAATCTGTGCTTCATGCTTTTATCTCCTTGTATGCTTACTGATTCACATTGAGATTTTTGCATATTGTGTCCCTTCGAGCTCTTCAATGATGTCCTTTATAAGATTTAGAGAGTGATGACTGGGGGCATAATTTTTTCTTTGTCTTCTATTTGTATGTGAAAGTCTAACAACTTTGGAAATTCTAGATTGAAATGATGTTCATTTGTAAGAGCTTCTATCTCGAATTGGATGGCCATGAGTACCTCGACCGTTGATACCCAAAAAATTCAAGGAAGTTTGATCTAACTATTATCTTTTTGAGTGAGTTCTTTCTCCTACTGTGAAACGTGATCTTACCTAAGGATGTGAATGATAAAGGGTCACTATGGGTAATTCACATTGGATTTAAAATGATCTCTTGACTGTTTGATGTGTTTATAATGCAAGGCGTATTCAGGTCATCACAATGTCTATGTTTTGATGCTTATACAAATTTCTATATCAAAATGAACACAATATTCAGGTCATCCTGGCATTTGTGCCTTGGTGCTTATATCTAATTCGACATTCTGAAAATAAAATCAATATTCATATATCCATGGTTGTTTGACCAGTGGATGTTGTATTGTTTCTTGAGCATACAAATCGATATTCATGTCTATGGTTTCATAACTAGTGGACATTGTATTGATTTATTCGGTTACCTAAAAATTCAATGATGACAAATGACCGACACATGATCAGTGACTAGGTCCTAGGTCTTAGGTTGCATTTCATTTTGCATGTCTCTTTGCATGTTTGCATGATCTCACAAGGGTTGGATAAACTTCAATGCTTAAATGATTCTTCAATCACATCTTCAAATCTAACAAGAGCTGAAACCTAACATGAAGGTCTCTTCATCAAACTACAAGAAGTCACTATCTTGGGTTAAACATCCTTTTTGACATATGACTAAGTACTTGTCTTCATCAATACCTGCAAAACATATCATGTGTATCATTGCATTTCATATCACTTATCATTCCATTTGTTACATTTACATTGCATCCATGTGCATCATCAAACTCATACATATATCTTTTCATAATCAATTACATTTGCACAACATCCATACATATGAAAGAAATCATTGCATTGCATAAATCCATACATACATTCTACACTACTCATAGCATTTACATCACATGATATCATCATAAATAAAAAACATGACAAGTACAAATGAAGTCATAACCAAAATCTCGATCTCATATATATATCATAAAACTCAAACTAGTCAGGGGTGAACTACTAGCACAGTGTACACAAGAATGAGCTCATGTGAGCTATTAGAAGTCAGAATAGTATCAAAATCAAAAGAGAAAAAATATCAGAACATATAATGACAGATTAGTTGTTTGCTTGATCCTCTACATCTGGTGGAGGTGGTGGTGGTACATTTGGTACTCCTCAGCTCTGGGTTCCCTGGCTCCCTCTGATGCTATCATATATTGAGAATATGATGTAGGAACTCTCTGAGCAGCCAAAACAATAGCATAGTACGCTAAAACATAATAGGTAGCTCGTGAGGTCTGATGTGTCATATCCATCTATAATCTATGAACCTCCTCATGAAGCTCAGACCGCTATCTATCTGCCTCAAGAAATCTCTCCTCCCAGCGAGCACTTCGTACCTTCAAGTCCCTGACCTATAATCTGAGTCATCTGATGACCTCCTGTGGAGTAAGGGGTACACTAGGATCAGTATCGACTGCCAACATCTCAGTATCCATCGTTGGCTACTCTGTGGTCTCTGCCCTCTGTGCCTTGTGGCGTCTCACCTCAGTACCTAAATCAAAATCAGTGTCACCTTGTAATGGATCAGGACCATCACCACCTGCAATCTCCTCAGCTGCAAGGACATCATCTACTGTGCCCATGCTACCCAAAGTTCCACTCTCTCCTCTAGTGTGTCTCCTCGAAGTACTTGCAGGTCTGCCTGCTGAAGAACTAGTAGGATGAGGAGGTGGTCTAGCATGTCCAACTAGTCTCTGTGGTGTTGCCACTACTCTCGGCCTAGGAGGTGTAGGCTGGGGCATCTGTGCCAGTGCACGTCTTTATCCTCTACCTGCTAGGGCACCTGTAACATCCATGGCCTCCTCCATGGAAGGAATCAACTCTATCGGATCCAAGAACCTATATATCAAGTTCTCTGCAAGCCATGCAATAAACCCATCTGTAACACTAGCATCAGGAACATCTTCTCTATAATCCCAATCTCTGTGCACTATATCGCTATACTCCTGGGTACAAAGAACATATGATAGCCAAGGACCCCATCCTAATCCAAGCTCCCTTAGAATCCGTGCATAAGCAACATGCTCCTGTGGTGCATCTTGGATGATGCCATACTACTTCCATACCCTAGTGATCAGGAAGCTCTCAATGACAGATGTGGATCATCCAATCAATACCCGACTCTGACAAAAATAATTGAACTTCTCTTTAGCAGTAGGCCAAGCCTCTATGAGCAGATATGGTGTCCAAGCTACAAATGTCATGTCATTGAGGCATCGCCTCTAGTACTCTGTGTGGCCCATGTGGACCTGTGTAACATAACCAGAATACGTATAGATCACCGACTCTTGTGGCTGGCGTTGTGACTGACACACTAGTCTACAAATTGGGATGTGCTCCCAGGCCCATATCTGAAGAACCAAAGCACCTAAAGAAAATAACTTGCTCTCTTGATATATGATCTCGTGCATCACAAAGAACATGTGCGCTAACATAGACTGACCCCAAGCCAACTCAGAAGGAGTTGCCATCAATCGTGCCACCATCGAGGCCTAGCCCATCAATAGACCATTCTGCTGATGGTCGAACATGATGATACCTCCTACCATCCCAGCTATGATACACTCTAATCTATGGGTCTGCCCATATCAATACACTAAAGTCTCCCATGAAATAGATTCAGTCAACTATGTATCATCCCCAAAAAGATGTCTGAATTCTAGTAAACTTGAGTTCCCTAAACTCACGTAATCAGGACACTGACCATGGAAGGGAATGCACAATATATGGTAAACATCCTCTGGGGTAACAGTAATCTCACCAGTCGGTAAGTGGAAAGTCTGGGTCTTAGAATGAAACCTCTCAATCAAAGCAGTCAATAATCCATGGTTTACCCTAATCTTAGGCAATCGAATCAAATACTCAAACCCACAGGCAGCAAGGTGTACCCTCATAGGGTCAGGCGGTGTCATACAGAGTCTCTGAGTAGCAAGATGAGAGATGTGTACATGAACATCAAGGTATATGACCTACACAACACAAAAACAAAGAACCCTATCAATAATTTGGTTGAAAAATAGGCTACAAGTACAAAAATTGAAAATTTCACTATCTCAGAAGGTACATTAAATGCTCAGCAATCAGCCTAAGAAGTTAGAAATTTAGAATATTTGACCTAAGACTGAGTTTTTAGCTCACTATTTTCCATATGACAATTCAGACTGGCACTGAAACTAGTACGAGTTTTTGTAGGGTATCATACGACAAAGCATAGTGATACGACTTTATAAGGCTTCCCGTATGACAAAGGAGGGACCCGACAAAATGTCATACGACATTTGGGCCACTATCATACGAGTTTCAAGGGGTTATCATACGACAAATGGAATGAAATTGGAAAGTT
This sequence comes from Chamaecyparis obtusa, assembly GCA_027943335.1. Classification (NCBI taxonomy): domain Eukaryota; kingdom Viridiplantae; phylum Streptophyta; class Pinopsida; order Cupressales; family Cupressaceae; genus Chamaecyparis; species Chamaecyparis obtusa. The sequence continues at coordinate 915,037 of BSBK01002629.1, read as the reverse complement.
GTACAAGTCATAGAGGAAAGTCGTACACACTTTCATGCATGTGAGAATTGAAAATTAAAAACATATGAAAAATTACCTAAACATGCTACAAACATGCAAAAATTGAATTTTTAGAGAGGCACAGAGGTCCACCTACTAGATGTCCATACTGTCGAGGTCTCTAATGTCTGTGGCTGCACTCAAATTGATGGGAACTGATAGGTACCTTCATTTCTACCATTTTCTCACTCAAAGGGCTCCACAAGGTTTCAAAAGTCAAAAGTGAATAATGAATTGAAAATGACCCTTTCGGCCTTTATATAGCTTTTGACCTAATTTTCAAAAGTGCTCCATTTTTCACAAAAATTGCACCCCTGGCTAATTTCGACGTTCTGAACCTGTTTTCAGGATCAAAATCAAAATTTGAGATCATTTACTATGTCAAAATCATGATTTAAAATTTTCAGACCCAGGACGGTCTACTGCTTGCATAATCAACCTTCAATCATCACAGAAATCTAGAATTCAACTTAACTGATTATCTTACATCAAACTATCAAAATTTCAACTTGGTCAACTATGGTCAACTCATGGTTTAACCTAGTCAAACTTGGTCTCCTGGACCTCTAAATGATGTAGAATGTGTTCTCGAATGTGTATAACCACTTCTTAAATCAATTAACATGCTTCTAAACTATAAATGCTGACTTTTCTTGTCAGATTTCAATTTTCATCCTGAAGGGGGCATGGTATTGCACATCATTCAAGTCTGTAAATCTAAATCTGTAATCAATCTTTCCTCAGTAATCAAGACAACATCCACATCTAATTGTTGAATCATCAAAAGACCTCATCGCTTGGGGCATATCAGATTCATCGAGATCCATATCAATTTGGTATCCTAATCTATCTTGTAAATTGTATTAGCTTTTCACAACCATCGGTTCATTAGTGTTATTTCCTTGGTTCTTCATAATTGAAGGGTTCAGATGTGATACCAATGTGATTCTTATTAACAATCAGGTTTGGAATCGGTCACTCACTTCTTCACAATCATAAAGTTTAGAATCAGGCATTTTGGCACTTTTTCATAATCATCGGTTCATCATTGCTATAGTTAACATTATCTTTGGTCATTCAGGACTTAACATCTTCAAATCTTTCAATCGGTTTCTATCTGGAAATCAGTTCATCTTTCAAATTAGTTTCAATCTCAAACATCTTTATCAAACACAGACTATCTTTGAACCACTATGCTTGGCACAATAATTCAAAGAGGGGCAAAATGTAATACCCCAAAAATGGGCTATAGGTTCATTAAACTCCTACATCCTCAAATCGAACGAAATCGACATCAAAGTCCTAACCTAAGGCACATCTGCACATTATCAAATTTAATTGATTATCCTAAATTTTGCATTAGGGAATATTCCTAGCAATATTCCTAATTTATCATAATTATTCTTAATTTAATAATTATTTGGCGATAAATCTTATTTATCCTAAAGTTTGATTAACTGAATATTCTAAATATTTAATTAATCAGATTTAATACTGCCACTTAATTATTTAATAGAATTTAATTATATTTATTCCTAAATTGTATTATTTAATTCTGATAATAAATAAAAAATCTTATGACTAATTGATTAAATTCTTATTTAATTAATTAAAGTCTGTTGTCAAATTTAATAATATAGTTTTCGAATAAAAGTTTGGTTTAATAATTGATTAACCCATAAATCAATTGTTTTAATTCAAAAATCAGTTAAGTTGAGGATAAATCACTTTATTTATTTAAATAATTCATAATTATCTATGCACATTTGAAAAAGCAGTTAAACTTTAAATTAGAAAATCAATTCAAGTTGTTAACTTTTGGAAACTCAACATCTATTTTGAGTTCAAAGCTGATCTAAACTTTTGATTTGAGTTAAAAAGTTGTTCTTGCATGATTTTGCATGATTATGTGAGTTAATTATCTCTGATTTTTTGTTGACTCAAAAATCAACCTGATTTTATCAAGAGTGATTTATGGCTTTTCTCATGCACCCTCAAAGCCCCAAATTTCTATAAAATCAAGGCTTCAGCTCTTTTAAAAGGATCCACGAAATTGCATCCTCACACTGCCGAATTGGAGATCGAAGAATCAATCTTTTGTGAATCCCAACTGTTGTGAGATTTTCATTTATTTTTGAGCATTCATATCATTTAGCATATCATTCTTAGATCAATTGCATATCAAATCAATTTCATCTAGATTAGTTTCATATCTAGTTCATCATAATTGCATAGAAAATACAAAAATATAGATTAAATCTGCATCCATTTCATATCCATATTCTACATTCAAATCCTTCGTTTAGGTGTTGCATTGTCACTGGTCTCGATCTGATTTGAAAATATCATACTCACACCTACTAGAAGGCAGTAAATCATCTGGTTAGTTTAATTTTCAATTACTTGCATGATTTTGATATTTGCTAACCTCTAATGTTTTACTGAAGTGTTGTGTCCGCAGCTAGGTACAATTTTCACACATATAACAATAAGTTTGAAAATATTTTTCAAGATTTCCTTTGGGATTCATAAGTAGATAATCATGGATTTCATAGAGTCGCTTGGTAGTATTGTTGTCTCCCCAAAGAATTTGGAGGCCTTGGCCCTAATTCTACCTAGAAGAAAGGCTTGTCCTTATGTGCTAAGTGGGTTGTTAGATCCATTTATGGTAATGAATCTTGGAATATTCTTCTTAGGCATTGTATTTTGTTTGGTTATCTAATCAATAGATCTACTTAGAAGGGGATTGGTCTTCAAACCCTTCTAGTTATGAGAGATCTAGTTTAGATTCAAATTACTTTTATTGCCAAATTCATTTGGAATGTCTGGGAGGCTCTCAAACCTTGGATCCAATGGGTAAAAGTGACGGTTTTCATGGCGGCCTCTCATTCAAATAGCATAATCTCTACTAGTCTCTGCATTTTCATAAATATGGAATTCATACTCCTAAGGATCTTTTTTCCAGAACTACTATGAATCTTTAGACTTGGGATGACCTCCAAGTCCAGTTTCATCTTTCTCATCTAGATCATCATGCTTTTGACCTAGTAGTCTCATTACTGCCTCTGGATATGCTTCACAAGCTTGGCATTCATTTTGTCAAGCCATGGTGGAAAGACTAGAAGTGGTTCCCTTGTACTCCATTTTGTAAGTACAAGCCCAAGATGGGCTATCAATGGTCGATTCCCCATTTTCCTATGGTTTCCATCCTCAACCAATGATGACAATTTCAATCTTCTCAAAAAACTTGGTGATATAGATTCCTTACAGTCTGGTCTGCCATTTCTGAACCCAAAGTGTCCCACTTCGCTTGATGTGTTCTTTTCCAAGGCTTGCCCTTGGGCTGTAGGCTTTGACATCTGGGTATGATGGATCCTCAGTACCCTTTATGTGGGCAACTTAATACTTTCAACCATATCTTTTGGTTTTGTAGAAGATCTCAATAATTCAGAATTAGATTCATGATTTTTTCTAGCCCTTCAAGCTTGAACCCTTTTCTTGGAATATGGTTTACCGAGGGATTCTCCTAGAATTCCCTTCAAATTTCTATAGATATGACATTCTTTCAGGATGGAAATCCTCTTCATGCTTTGGAAGGATAGAAATGTTGTTCTTTTGACTCACATATTTCTAAATATTAATGTTTCTATGTACACTAAAGCATGCATATGTAATAATGTTATCTTGAAGATTCAAGTGCAAGCTACTAAAGTGGCACTAGAAGTGGCCCACTTGCAAGATTTACTTCAGCATTGGGGAAATTCCCCTTGTATGGTTGCTATATTTTTGCCATATATTTTTGCCTCTAGTGATAGGTCTCTGCCCTAGGCCATAGGTGCCACTATGGCCACATTTCCTCTGCCCATTGTTTACAGACACCATGTACCTAAGCCTCTCACTACTCCTCTGGTGGGGGAAGAGATTCTTGCAAGTGTAGCTCAACTTCTCCACCTTGTGGTAGTTCCACCTCATCTTGGCGATATGTTAGCCCTGTTCATGCCACTCTGAGCGACTTTATCTATTCGAACACTGGTAGTGATTCTATCTGGTCCATTTCTTCCAAGTGGTTCTTACATTTGGATCTTGTAATTTCCCCTACAAATAAGGATGAAGAATAAGATAAAGCTAAAGAAGGTTGGTCCCTCCCATACATGAATCTAGGCCCTGTTCATGTATGGGGTAAAAAGGATGACCATGATCCTCTTCCTCAGTTGGTACTACTTTAGCCACTTAGGGTGATGTTTATTTCTGGGCTTTTCCCATGTTATTGAGATGTTTTTGCTGCTATGTGGGCTTATTCCTATTTGAAAAATCATGGGGTGATTTCATATCCCCCAACTTTTTTATGAATATGTACTTTTAAATTATATACTTAATGGAAAAGGACTATTCATAAAAAAAAGCCTGTCATCTGGGGACTTCAAAAGAGAGAGGCACAATACCCTTATATATACAAGATAAAAATAACTAATAAATTACCCACAAGAAATGAGATTAATCTATATGAGATCTAGATTGTAATAATTATTTGAAAATGTTGAAAAAAACTAAAACAAAGTTTAAAAGACACTCTACTTCTTTATTTTCTTTCTCATTCCTACTTAGTAATCAGAAACCCGAAGAAGAAATAAATTATAGTGTATTTCAGAATGTGACTTCATAGAGCTCAAACTCAATAAAAAAGACTCTGCTAGTGATAATAAAGCTTGATCTCAAGGAATAATTTTGGCTTGGATATATTGCATCCTAATCCTTGGTTGGAGTTCCTAAAAGGAAGAAATATTTAGGAATTTCCATTGCATCTTCAAGAAATAATTGTGGCAATTGAAATTTGCCTACATGCTTGGGTGCATTAGGAGTTGCAAACCTCCTTTCTAAACTATATAAATATCCCAACCCTTCAACAGTGTTGTAATCAATACAAATAGATAATATCAAGTAAAATAAACTTTAAAAATTAGATAGCCTCTATAACACCCCTCCCATTGTCATGTTAGATTCGCTAGTGTATTAATGTCTAGTTTTGGTATGATGGTTAGTTTAGTAGATTCAATTAATTATTTAAATTTGTCCTCTGATGAAAGTTGATATATATATATATATATATATATATATAATATGAATACAAATTATTAAGTTGATATAATGTAATAACATACTAAAATATTAGATCTTATTCTTACTAATATTATTCAATATAACTTAGTCACTATTAATTATGATTAGTTATTGTCGACTCAAATGATTGGGAAGTGATATTAAATACTCCTTAATATAATTGATTAATTCCATACATTTTCTTGGTAGTAATGGGGATTGTATTATTAATTAGTGTTTCCTCTGGTGTGCCAATGATGACTGTTTTTCTTGTAACCGTTGGGAGATTGAATTTATAATGGTTTCTAAGTTTGGAATCAAGGGGGGAGGTATCATTTTTTGTTTACCTTCAAGACTTGTTTTTAGGGGGAGCCATGCATGCAGATAAGGGGGGAGTATTCATGTGAGAATTCATGGAAATTTTGACCACTAGGTAGATAATGCAAAACCTTGGGAAACATGGGGAGAAGAGATAGAGAGAATGGTTTACATTATGGTGCCTTTGTATATTTGATAAAGATTTTATTCATAGTGATGAGAGGGGAGAGAGGATGCTGGTGGGGATACTCGTTAATGAGAGTGGATTGGTAAAACTTAATGGAGCTTCATTTTTTATCTACGGGGATTTCATTTAAATTATGTTAAGGATTCATCAAGTTAGTTTTGAAGGTATTATATTCATTCTTTTACGAATCTTTCTGATTCATTGAATTAAGGTATGTAGTTGACTTTATAGAATTTTTGGTTTTGATGCTAACATTTATGGATGAGATTCTTAATACATTAAATTTCAACTGAATTTGAGTAATTTGTAATTGTTTATGATGCCCAAAATTTTTTCTCTAGGGTGCCATGATTTTGATATTTGTTGTTGGATCTTTAAGAAAATCACACCTTCTTTTAACCTGTTAATAGAGGTGTTTCCTTTTTTGTATCCACATTGGGTTGTCTTGATTGGTCTCTGGTTGTCTCATCCATGTATTTCCCTACCTCATCATCCTCCAAACCATTGAATTCCTTTACATGTAAGAACTTTAGAATGCTCAAACACTGAGCTCTAATACCTTGTAAATATTATAGAATCACTCTATAATCTAAAAACTCACAACAAGATTATTTAAAATCAGCAATAAACAAAATCCCCAAAATAGGGAAGAGCATAAACACACAGAGATTGCAACTATGATTTCCAATCACTGGGAATACACAGACGACTACAAAATCAAATGGAGACAAGAACAAATGACTAGAGACATGCAAGATTTCTTCTTTCTTTCTATTTCAAATTTGGAAAATACTTTTAAACCTATAAATATGAAAATGCAATCTATAAACTCAGAACTAAAACTAATGTCTACAACTACTGATTACAAACTAAACTTGCAACAATACTGGGATTCATACAAACTACCTAGAGCTTTACAAAGCTCTCACAAAATTCCTGGAGCAATCACTACTCAATAAGACAAATACACAACTATTGCTATCATAAAATTCTTTGAATCACATAGAGCACAAAATCTAAAAATTTCTTTTTTTTGTTGTTGTTGCTCATGAACAACTTAATGAATGAACAAACATTCTTCCTTTTTGTCTACAAGATTTCCCCCCACAAATTAAAAATTCAAACTCACCTACTAAATTAAATTTATTTGACTATTGGGATGCACTTTCTCTACAATGTCAGGAGCCTACTGGGGATTTCATTCTCTAACAAAATCTGCACAAATCTGGGCATTGTATTTATTCCCTGCTCTTCACTTTTGGAAGATTTAGACAGGTAGGTGGAAACGACATGAGGCTCAGGGATAACCAATTTGAATTCAAATTTCCAACACTCCCCCTTTGTTCTGAGATAAAACATAGATAAATGTTGATCCAAATCAATGACACCTAGATTTATCCTTAGGCACTGAGAATTTGTATGCCCAATGACTTGGTGAAAATATCGGCTAGCAGATGATTAGACCTACAAAACTCTATTTTTATTTCACCACTCTCCACCAATTCTCTAATAAAATGATACCTGACTTCAATGTGCTTTCTTCTTCCATGAAACATAGGATTTTTTCGTTAAAGCTATTGAGGAAATATTATCACAAAATATTGTGGGTCTATCCTCTTATTCTTCCTTCAAATCTTCCAAGATCCTTCTTAACCAAATAGCTTGACTCGCTTCTACATTTTTTTTCATATATTTAGCCTCTATTGTAGATTGTGCAACAATGTGTTTCTTATTAAAAGCCCATGAGATTACACTTGCACCCATATGAAATACATAATTAGAACTGCTCATCCTCTCATCTAAACTTCATGTCCAATCACTATCTATGTAACCAATCAACCCAAAATCATTTATTGAAGTATACAAAATATCATATCCTTTGGTACCATTCACATACCTCGGGATTCTCTTACTTGCTTTTGGATTTTCCATAAATCTAGAAATCAAACTTACTGCATGCATTACATCAAGCCTAGTTGTTGTCAAATACATCAAACTTCCAACTAAAATTTTGTACAAGGTTGGATTCACATTGTTGCTGCAATTATTCTTGCTCGACTTCAGACCTATGACTTTTTGGTGTTGGGGCAGGCTTGTTGTTGTGCATTCTAAAAGTCTCCAAAATCTAATTTTCATATTTCTTTTGAGAGATAAAAATACCATCATGCATTTGTTTGACTTATATGCCTAGAAAATACCTCAAGAGACCTAAGTTTCACATTTCAAACTCACTTTTCCTATCCTTTTTAAAATTAGCAATGAGAAAATCATCATCCCCAGTGAAAATTAAATCATCTATATATAAGACAATAATTAATATTTTAGCATCAGCTACCTTGATGTAAAGAGTAGGCTCGCCATCACTTTTACTAAAGCCATTGCTCATCAAATATGAGTCAATCTTGTTGTACCATACCCATAGAGCTTGCTTCTATTATATTGTGGTGATTGATCAGGGAAGTATTGTACACTTTTCCCCCTGCCATTGCTGGGGGTTCAGGGGCGGAGCCCTTGAGATTTATTTTTTTGGAGGAACATTTATCAGCTATTTTTGGGCCAACTTATTGTAACCCTAAAGCGACAAAAATAAGCTTGTATAACATTTCTTATGGTTAGGGATTTCATTATGATGAATGTTTTAGTAGCTTCTTGCAGCGGTATTGAGCTGTAAGGGATTACAGATTGTAATCAGGTTGTAATCACTGGATAATAATAATATTAGACTTGTTGTTGGTGGACGTAGCCCAGGGATTGGGTGAACCACATTAAATCTTTGTGTCTTGTGTTCTCTTCTGTGTGGTTTATTATTTTTTTGATATTGGTTATATTTGCACGTAATTGTTATTTATGTCTTGTTATTCCTAACAACTTCAACCCATAAAGAGCTCTTTTTAGCATATATACCTTTTCTTCTTCACCTAGAACTTCATAACTGGGTGGTTGTTCCACATATATCTCTTCTTTCAACACACCATTAAGGAAGGTGAACTTCACATCTATTTTAAATACCTTCCATTTGTGCTTGGCTATAATTGCTATGAAAACATGCACAGCTTCCATTCTTGCAATAGGGGCATATGCCTCATCATAGTCTCTTCCAAACTGTTGTTCGTACCCCTTGACCACTAACCGAGCCTTATGCCTATCAATTTTTCCTCCAACATTGCTCTTGGTATTATAGACCCATTTAACTGGGTAATAACTTTCTTGTTGGGAGGAAAATTAGTTAGCTACTAGGTTTCATTTATTTCTATTGCATCTATTTTCTCATCCATGGCCTCACACCATTTCTCTTCTTTCACAACATCCTCAAAATAAATTGGATCACTATGATAAATTGATGTTCTCATCAATGGATCTTAATACCTTTCATCTTGGTATATCACCCTTAGACTCTTGGTCCTTCTTTTCATTAAGGAGGTGAGAGTGGGGTTAGAATTATCACTACTACTATTGTTTTGTTGTGCAAGATGCATTAGGCTCTATTGAGAGCTATCTGTAGCTCTTTGTATACCAATACAGAGCTGCTCAGAGTCATCAGGAGCCAAATATCTGGTTGCTCATGGCTACTTTCCTTTGTGCCTATTTTTTTTAGGAGCCATCAGTAGCTATCTATATATGTTATTGCATCATCATGCTAATCATCAAACTCACCTTCTTCATAAAAGAATAGGCACTTTACTTGAAGTACTTGATGGCATGTCTATATGGTGAAAATGTGACCACACTTCTATGAATCATTACATGCAAGGGAACTCAAGAATAAGGCCTCACAAATCGATCCATAGCTCCCTAGGCATGGAGTGCAAGGGCTTTTAAGAATGCTCTCAGCTAGAGCTATTTAGCCTATAACCTTGCTAGTAAACCATGCAATGGGAGATTCAATGAAGACAAGGGCAAGAATGCCAATATCCCCAAGAATCAAATGAAATGCAATGCAAGCTAGATTAAGAATGGAAATGCAAGCTAAACTATGGAAATGAAAGATGCAAGTATTACAAAGCCTCCTAGTTAAACTAGATGAATTAATCTAAAGCATAAAGGAAATCTAAACTAAGAATGCCATGAAAATGAAGCTACTATGCAAGAAATGAAATCTAACTATGAAGCAAGAAAGCCATGATGATGCAAGAATGAAGACAAGAAGATAGAGTGTTGATGAAGATCTAAGATGAATGCCAACAATGCTCCAAATCTTCAAACCCTATATGCAAGAATGTCTCCAAAAGCTCCAAGATGACCTAGAAAACCTGTAGCATAACAATAGCATAAAAATTTGTGTGTGCAAATGAGGAAGAGAGCTCTCCTTTTATAGGGAATGAAAAAGGAATGGGCCATGGAGATTAAGAGGCAAAAGATTTAATCAACGGTGGAGCTTAAAAGAGGAGCAATCCATGTGCACAAGTATCCTCCAATAGGAAAATAAGAGTTGACTTTTGGGTCCATATGAGACAAAAAGTGCTTTTCTCTTTTTTATAAAATAAGAATAATGCTTTATTTGTGCAACTTAAGATAAGAGGAAAAGTGAGGGCTTTTATTTATTTAAAAGGGGAGGGAATTCTTTTTAAATAAATAAAAACTTAGGATAAAATGGTTAGCCCATAGAAAATAATCGAATAAATGATAGAACTAGGATTTGATCAAGAATAAACAATTTATGATTTAGCAAAAGGGGCTAATAGTCTAGGTGACCATTTTTAGGTGTATACAATGTCCACCAAGCCATCCCATGACTCATTCTCAATGAACTCCACATCTCTTGAAATGATGATCTTCTTGGTAACTGAGTCATATAATCTATACACCTTTGATTCAAGACAATACCTCTTGAAGATACACTTCACACCCTTATCATCCAACTTTTTCCTTTTCTCCTTTGGCACGTGTGCATATGCTACACACCCAAACACCGTCAAGTGTTCAATTGTCCATCTATGTTTTTCTCATGCCTCAAGAGGAATATTTTCATGAATTACCTTTGTAGGAATTCTATGTATCAAATATATTACTTTTGATACAACCTCTCCCCAATATTTAGTCAGAAGTCCTTTTGCTTTCATCATGCTCCTTGTCATTTAAACAATGGTTCTATTGTTTCTCTCAGGCAGTCCATTTTTCTATAGAGTATAACTGACTCTAAGCTCCTTCTTTATACCATATTTCCTCCATAAATTTACAAAATAATTGGAGGTATACCCCCTCCCTCTATCTAATCTTAGGACTTTAACATAACATCCACTTTCTTTTTCAGCATGTGCTTTAAACTCTAAAAAATTATCAAATGCTTCAGACTTATTTTTCAAAAAATGCACCCATGTCCTACAGTCGAAATCATCAATAATTATCATAAAATAAGTACTCCTCCCAATGGAAGTGAATTGCATAGGGCCAACTAAATCAGTATGCACTAGCTCTAATGATTCTCTTTCCCTTCTAGAGTTACCAGACTTAAAGGGCTACCTATGTTTCTTACCCAAAATACAAGCCTCACACTTACTAGACTCTACAATACATGGCAAACCATCTACCATTCTTTTCTTGAATAAACTCAAACCAACATGACCGAGATGTCCATACCCAAGATGCCATAGCTTGGAGGGGTCTTCAATCACACTCCTTAAAGCTAATTATTGTTGTACTATTGTACATGCTTACTTGGGAGGTGTAGTTATGGACTGAGAAGAGAAACATGTCTTTATCTTCAATGGAAACATCTAGTTCTTTGTCATTTGGATTACTACAACTATTTTCTTATTCTCTTCCTTCTCATAAATGATAGATTGGTAATTCCCCATCAACATTTGTAACCATTTTGAATTAGTTTTCCAAAACTCATCAAATTATGCTTAATACCAGGGGAAAAATAAACATTTTAAATCTCTCTCTTCTCACCTTTCTTGGTGCGAATCATAATAGATCCTTTTCCCATAACTAGAACACTACCATTGTTCCCCATTTTTAATTTCATACTTAACATATTTATCAATGAAAGAAAATAAACTTTCATCACCACTCACGTGGATATTGCAATTATTGTCCAAATACATGACCTCAGGGATGCCTTCTTCACCGATGTTGCACATGATGAAGGTTGTGGGTTGATTTCCTTCAACCACTTTCACATCAACCACATTTGTACTTTGATTTGATTGATCACTTTTCTTTTTCCAACACTCACTTGCATAATGACCAAATTTATGGAAATAATAGCATTCAACATTGCTCTTATTAGAGATGCTATTCTTCCTTCCTCTTTTGGAGTTGTTTCAAGAACTGCTTGCTCCCTCATGGTTGTCTAGTCATCTAGAGATTTCTCCTCCAACATTTCTTTATCTAGAGTTGCTAGAACCTCCACCTCTTGAGCCTCGTCTGGAGATATTTCTTCCTCTCCCTGCCTCTTACATTGGCTTGATCTTTGAAAGCTTTCTCCTGGGAAGAAATTGCAGACCTATTTAGGTGTTGCTCATGGGTTTGAAGAGAACCCATTAACTCATCCATGATCAATGTGGAGAGATCCTTTGCCTCTTCCATTAAATCTTGAGAGAAGACTTCTGGATATTTTCTCCACTATTCTTTGATCCTTCATAGCTTCTCCATTTATTCTCAACTAGTTTATCAAAAAAAAGACTCTTGAGCTAAAATCTGAAATAGACTCATTTTTCTTCTTGAGAAGAGTCTCAAAATCTCTTTGAAGCATCTAGAGCTTCACTAAGCAAACTTTATCAGTCCCTTTATAACTTGTTTGGAGGATTTCCCAAGCTTCTTTGGCATAGTTAGTTGTTTCTATTATATGAAATATGGCCCTTGTCAACGCTTCTTCTATCAAAATTAATGCCTTAGCATCTCTCCCCCTTGACTCCTTGAACTGAGTCTTCTAATTATTTGAGAGGACAACAAACAAAGATGGGTTAGTCACGTCCACAAATCCATTGACCATAAGCTCCCACAAATTATGTGCAACCATAATGGTCTTCATATTCTTTTCCCAAAATTCATAGTTTTGTCCATTAAACAATGGTGGTTGTTGCCATCTCTTTCCTTCATCTCTATCCATATCTCCTACATAAGAAATTCAAATACCTAGAAAAATAAAATACCCAAACTCACAAGGATTGAGGGCGAAATGACTCTAATACCATGTAAAAACTTCAGAATGCTCAAATATTGAGCTTTGATATCATGTAAAGATTATAGAATCACTTTACAATCTGAAAAATCACAACAAGATGCCCTGAAATAAAAAATAAACTAAATCCCCAAATCACGGCACAACATAAATACACAAAGATTGCAACTCTATTTCCCAATCACTCAGAATGCACATTGGAATACAAAATCAAATGGAGACAAGAACAAATAAGTGGAGGCATGGAAGCTTTCTTCTTGCTTTCTTTTTTAAATATGAAAAATACATTTACAACTACAAATCTAAAAATTAAATCTACAAACTCATAAATAAAACTAATGACCGTGACTACTAATTACAAACTAAACTTGCAACAATACTAGGCTACATACAAACTATCTCGAGCTTCACAAAGCTCTCACAAAATACTTGGAACAATCACTACTCAACAAGACAAATACACAACTGCTACTATCATAAAATTCTCTAAATCACACAAACCACAAAATCTGGAAATTCCTTTTTTTTTTTTTTCTACTGCTCACAAAAAAATTAATGAATGAACAAACATTTTTCATTTTTGTCTATTTTCTATCCACAAGATTTCCCCACAAATTTGAAATTCAAACTCACCTACTAAATTAATTTCATTTGACTGTTGGGGTTGCTCTTTCTCTGCAATGTCAAAAGCCAATTGAGGATTTCATTCTCCAACAAAATCTGCACAAATATAGGCATCATTTACTCCCTACTCTTCACTTCTAGAAGATCCTGACAAGTAGATAGAAATGGTAAGAGATTCAGGGACAACCAATTTGAATACAAATTTCCAACAGTTTGAGAAATTATTGGTTTTGAGTAATTCCCCAAATTGGTTTATACACTTGAAAGTTGCTAAAATAATGTTTCCCTTCATGTTTTTAAACTCCTATTCCTTTGTCTTATATGTTATTGGGAATGGTATTCTTTTGCATTTTAAATAGTATCCAATCTATTCTCATTTTGTTCAAGAAACCCTTATAATTTCTATTAATGGTAGCATGAGTGGGATTATGTATTTTTTATTCATAGTCCCATTTCCTAGATCTAAATGCTCACAATACAATCACAGATCAGGCCCTCATTCAAGTTCACTGATCTAACTTTGATTACAATAGGATGGACATACAGTTCATTACAATCGAATTGATTGATAACATCCTTAATGCTGATACAACTCTCATGAAGTACAATTTCTACCTCCAATGTAGAATACAAATACTAGTACATCACCTTCGCACATACATATCATCTCTCAATTACAAAAAGATCTCTCATTTATACACATTTTGAAGATTAAACATTAACTAGGTCGGATAAGACCTATTACAATAAATATTATGCTTAAATAAAAAAGTGATCCAAATCAAGTTGGCCAAGACTTAGATAGGGTCCAAAAAGTATCCTTGAACATGCTACATATTTGCCAAATCACCTCCAAGAATCACAACATGTTACTCCACCAAGTTGGATTGGACCTAAATGAAGAAACACTGACACACTAACAAAACACCACACATGATCACCTCGATCAATGTGATCTAGAAAAAAGATCATAATATGATCCAAAAGTACTAGTTAGCGGCATCAATAACTTCTTGAACCTTCTCCCTACTGGTGGCTTTGTGGAAGAAGTTCTTTTCAGCCCTATTGTGCCTTTGCAGAGTTATGTTTCTTCTCCTACTGGTGTTTCAATGGTTCCTGCTAGCTCTGCTAGTGGACTAGTGGATGTTGTTCCTGCCAGCCCTGCTGGTGTGGATTCTGGTACTATCGCTTCTCTTGCTAGAAGTCCAACAAGCCCTGTTCCTAAGTTTGTTTTTCCTTCCACACCTACTAGAATGATTTCTACTACTGGTTATGTTGCCACTGCCCCTCTTGCTGGGCGCTTTTCAGATCCTTTGCTAGGGGTTGTTTATTTGGATTCGGTTTGCTGGCAGAAGAAGGAAGTGAATGTCAAAGATGGCTGGATTACTATCAAAGGGAAAAATTCAGAGAAATCCTCCTCTTCTTTCCACATGACCCTCTAATCCCATAAAAAGGGGATTTAGGTCTGGCTATATGGCTTTTTTGGTCTTTATGTCCCTCCTTTTGGTTGGATTGTTTCATCATGAGTGCTAGTAATGAGTTATCTTTTGTGTGATCTTGCGGTGTTTGGTCCTTTGTTTTTTGCTGGACTATTGTATCAATGGAACTTCATTAGAATTATCTTTCATCCCAGGATTGTAAAGGATTTTGAGGTCCTTTCAAAACCTATTTTTACCTTATTCAAAAACTTCTCAAACCTTCTCATCATCTCAAACTCAAAATGCACACTCATCTCTGCTCTGAATTCCAATAATACTGAGCACCAGACTCTGTCGCAATAGAAAGATAACTTGATGAAATCCAAATCATGAACAACACATAATAGTGAGTCCCAAACATACCACAAGATTTACAACATCTGAATCAACTATACCAAACCTCACCGAAGCAATAACTCAATCTCTGTCATAATAGGAGTACTCAAATACTGTCACCTGATAAATCAACCATATCTTCCTCAAACCATCACCCAAACACCTGCAAACCTCTGTAGACCAACTATAGACATATGTGAACCCGTACCATCTTAAATTGGATGCACTTTAATTTATGACCATTTAACTCCTTTTTAGTATGTTTTGCATTTCACAATTACATTTTGAGCACACAACCTTCCTCCTTTTCTCTATCTCCTAGGTGAAATTGAGGTAGGACCTAACACTTCCTCCTGTATTTCCCTATTTTTCATACATAAGATGAGGTAGGATCTAATTTCTAGGAAGCCTCCTCTTTCTAGGCCTGCTTTTCCCAAATTTAACTTTGGATTATCAAACCCCGATACATATTACATCTAGAATTCCTATAGATCTCGAAGCAGGGTTATAAACCCAAGATCCTGGTACCTCAAGGAACAAGTTGACCAAGTTCAGGATTGTTGGGCCCAAACCTATTTTCAAAGTTCCAATAATTCTCTCTCATTGCAGTCGGTTCTTGTGGGTGTAATTTTAGAAATTCACTATAACAAGGCACTCAAAGCCTCATTTTTCAAAAAGCACAAAAAAGGATGACATAATGATGGATGATGGAAGAAAGGTATAAGTGTGTGTGGACACCCCAATCTGACATGAAGCAATTGCAAGGTGGAAACTAAGGGTTAGATCTTGTTATTTCATTACAAAGTGAGGATTTCATCAATAATTCAAGTATTCAAGAAATTACATGACATCATGGAGATGCAAGGGTATCGTGAAGATGGTTAGAGTAATTTAGCCTTGGGGGCTTGATTTGCAGGTTATTAGCTGGACAATTATAGATTTGGAGGTTACAGACTGAGAGCTACTAGGAGAACCTAGGTCAACTTTAGAAAAGTGCCTTGGGCACATGGTGATTTGGTTGACCTATTCTAGAACATGGTGACATGGTTGACCTGTTCCCAGCAGCTTGATATTTTTAGCATTTTTTGGGTTTTCAACCATGATCGCAGATCCATAGTTAGAAATTTAGTTACAGGTCCAAACTGGCTATTTTTAGAGAAAAAAATTATATATTCCATCACACATTTTGAGGTAAGTACCCTATCATTTTTTTAATCTATTAGGATAGATCTATTTCTGTATTGTAATTGGGCAGATTGCATTCACTTGGTTTCTAGAATATTCTTACATTTCTTACTTAAATCAATTATTTCAATTATTTCATATTTATAATCAAATTGAATTGCATGAAAGAGACATTGCTAGTGTAATTCCTTAATATAACTTGGGTTTGGCATTTGTACCTCCTATCTCCTTTGGGTTTTGCTAATCTAACCTAGGTTATATTGAGAGTTATGCTTGGAAGCCCCTCTTTCTCTTGTATTGAATGACTTAGGGAGAAAGTGTTATCAGCTAGACTTGTTGATGCCATTTCCCCCCTAAATAGAACCATACCTTATGATCACAAACCAAGATCTTCAATGTAGCCTCTGAATCAACTAAAATTTTCTTCACTAGACATACTAGACACACTATCTACAACAATAATTAGTATGTTGACTTCAATGACAAAATATTAATGTCAGCACACAAAACCACCAAAATTTGACATGCTCAACTTGATCTTCCAAAAATCTCCCCCTTTGGCATTGATGCCAACATAAGAAGTGAACAATTGATCAATGCATAAAGTTATTAAGTATCCATCCGATCACTCTAAAATATATCCACTTGATCACTCTGAAATATATCCACTTGATCACTCTAAATATCCATCTTTGAACCTCTCAACACAATCACAATCTGACTTATCTATATGTTTCATATAATCTCTTCTCCTTTGACACCAATGGTAAAGGGCCAATTACATAAAAAATATTTGAAAGAACAATAGATCACAATGTTTCTCCCCCTAGGGAGAAGTCCCTGAACTCATCAATCCAAAGAATAATATTCTGACAGATTTATGGATTGATTCCATCTCTAGCATCATTAGCTCTGATCAGGAGGATCCAAGACCCCAATATTTTCTCTAAGATACTTAAATGTATCCTTTGAAAAAGGTTTTGCAAAGGTGTTAGAATTTTGTTTCTTAGTAGACACATACTCCAATTTGACTTCCTTTTCACAAATCTTATCCCTCAAGAAATGATACTTAATAGAAATATATTTTGTCTTTGAATGTTGTATAGGGTTCTTTGAAATATTTATAGCACTAGAGTTGTCATAGTAAATAAAACATCAATGTTTATCCAAGTTAAATCCTTCAACATTTTCTTCATCCAAACAAATTGATTACAATTTATAGGAGCAACAACATAGTTAACTTTAACAGTTGATTGAGAGATAAAATATTGTTTCTTACTAGTCCAAGAGATTATTTTCTTACCCAAAACAAATGTACCCCCACTTGTGCTCTTCCTATCACCCATATTACCTACCTAATCAACATCAACATATGCACTTAAGGTAAAATCATCATCTTTTCCATACCATAATTTGTAGTCAACTGTACCCTTCAAGTATCTAAAAATTCTCTTGGCAGAAACCATATGTGATTCCTTCAGTTCTACTTTAAATCTTGCAACAATTCTAACTACATTTGATATGTTTGGTCTAGTATGAGTTAGATATTGCAATCCTCTCATCATATATCTATATCTTGTCTTATTTTCACAAGAGGATTCATCATCCTTAGTCAATTTGCAACTAGTAACCATAGGAGTCCCTACCGGTTTTTAATCTTCCATATCAAATTTCTTCAACAATTCTCTAACATACTTAGACTATGTAATAAAAATTCCTTTATTCAACTATGTAATTTGTAATCCAAGAAATAATTTCATCTCACCTATCATAGACATCTCAAATTATTTTTGCATTTCATCAACAAATTCTCTACTTAACTCATCACTACCACCAAATATGATATCATCAACAAAGACTTCAACAATCAAGATATTATCATCAACTATTTTGAAATATAAATTACTATCTACAGTACCTTTTCTGAATGTGATTTTTATCAAATGCCTATCCAATCTAGCATACCAGGCTCTAGGGGTTTGCTTTGGTCCATACAATGCTTTCTTGAATTTTTTGTAAGCTTCATATTGAAGAAGTAATCTAACACGCTCAAGTATATCTATAGGAGAAATAGTCTCTATAAAATCAATACCTTCCATTTGGGAATATCCTTTGCAAACCATTCTTGCTTTGTTTTGAACCACCTTACCTTCTTCATTGAGCTTGTTTCTGAATACCCACTTAGTTATGATCACATTCTAATTATAGGTTTAGGAATAATAATCCATGTCTTGTTTTTCTCAATATAATCAAGTTCTTATTTCATTTATTTCACCCAACTCCCACCATTTCATGCTTCATTTACATCTTTATCTCAAATTCAGATATTAAACATGTTTCTTCTCGAGCAATTCTTTCTCTAGTTTGAACACCTCTATTCTTATCACCAATAATAACATCTTCATAATGATTAATTCTTACATACCATAGAGTCTTTGGAATAGAATTTGTATCAAATCCTTCGGTATCAACATCCTCCTCAGTTTCCAAAGGTTCAACTTGTTCTTTTGGACCATTTTGATTTTGATTCTACACTTCCATAATTTGATTATCTTCTTTAGGTATATCATGCTTGCAAGTTCTCTCTGATCTTTGCACATTCTCATCAACTTTGACATTTTAACTTTCAATAATCTTCTTTAGTCTATAGTTATAACATTTATATAGCTTTCTCTTAGTGTAATAACCAAGAAATATCCCTTCATCACTTCTAGGATCAAACTTTCCAATATCAGGTCATCTCTCTTAATATAACACTTTCTTCTAAAAATTCTAAAATACTTTACTCTAGGAATATGACCAAACCAAATTTTTTAAGGAGTCTTACAGGTTCCTTTATTTATCTTGATGTGGGAGCATCTCGGGTCCTTGGCGATCCTGTCACCAAAACTTTTTTGGAGTTTGTCCGTGTTTCTCAGTTCCTTCTTTGACTGAGTTATTCGGTAGTTGGTCGGTTTCCTTTGGTTATCGAGTGTGGTCAGTTCTCTCTTGGGCGGTTGATTGTTTTATCAGCGCTTGGTGTTGCTTGTCTGTTTCTTGGTCATCCTTGCTTGCCGAGTAGTTTATTTTGAGTTCATGTTGAGCCGACTTGTGCATTTATTATAGGTCACAGATTTAATGCTGGAATCCATCATTGGGAAGCGTGTGGTCCTAGATCTGATCATTCCTTTCGTTGATTGTGGATCTGAAGACTGACTTAGTTCGGTAGACTCTTGTATAAATGTAGTTGTTTGGTTGTAGTTTAGGGGGTAGTTTTAGATAGAGATAAGAAGATAATAGATTGGAGATTGTTGGTAGATCCTCGCATGTTTGAGGACTTCTATAATTCATTGTAATATCTAGCCCTAACCAAGAAGGCCTTACAGCCCGGCATGTATGATTCTATTTGATGAAGATTAATGAAAGATCTTGCATTCTCTCTCTCAGTGTTGTGTGTTGTTGCTTCCATGTGTTGTTGAGCAGGCTAGATCATTAGGGTGTGCCATTGTTTGGCCTCTCTTGACCCTGCCCTTGCGTCATATCTTTACTTGATTCAAAGTTTATACAATAGTGCTTACTGCTTCTCTCCAGTAGATCTGTAGAACATTTCCTTCAATCATCATAGTCCTAGTTGTGTCCATAATAGTTATATTCCTTCACTCTACAACACCATTATCTTATGGGGTTTATAAAGAATTTTGTCTCTTTATCCCATGTTCTTCACAAAAAAGCATAAAAATCATTAGATGTGAATTCTCCACCTCTATCTGATCTTAGGCACTTCAATCTTTGTCCAGACTTGGTGTCTACCATCTTCTTAAATATCTAAAATTTCTGGAAGGCTTCTGAATTCTCTTTCAAAAAGGTAACCCACATCATCCTTGAATATTCATCAATAAATAACATAAAGTATCTATGTCCATATTAACTTCTTGTCTTATTAAGACCAAACAAATCAATATGCACCAAATCTAGCAATCCACTTGAAGAATATATCTTATTTTAAAAGTAGATCTAGTCAGCTTACCCAATTGAAACTCTTTGCACATATTATCAGGCTTCATTATCTTAGGAAAATCTCTTACAACAATAGTAGTGCTAATATTTACCATATTATCAAAATTCACATGGAAAAATCTTCTATACCACAACCAACTGTCATTAATCTTAGCAACCAAGAACTTATTATCAACAATTTTGTTGAGTGTCAATTTTGCACCAGACAATGGATAGGAATTTGGAGTGTGAATTGCCCTCTTTAAAGAATGATGAAAATCACTCCCAAGGTTATTTTAAGCTAGGTCTCAACCATGTGGATAGATCAATCAAGGACAAATGCGAAACTGTTCACAAGGAGGCCTTTGCTGGTTTGATTTTTGAAGAGGCTGTAAAAACAAATTTCAACAAAACAATCTTTTTTTATATTTTTGGATTTAGATATGCACGTAATTCCTATTGTGAAAATTTAACATGAATCTACAATTAATCACATTTATGAACAAACAAAACAAGGCTAAGGTAACGATAAATTGGAATTAAACAACTTATAATCAAATTCCTAAAGGACATAAACCACTGATATATCAAAATTGTGAATTAAACCACCAAGGAATTTAAAAGAAAACCCACATAATATGAATTAGAATTGCTCACAAATCATAAGATGCAGATGTGATCATCATTAGAATGTAAATAATAGATGCTATATTTCCCAAAATTCATCAAACCGCGAAGCCACCACAAATGCACACACACACGAGACAAATTTATCCTTACACATGAAAGAAGTAATCCCCTAATAGTTCATCACAACAAGATGATACAACAATAATAAACTCCAAAATTAAATGATCGCAAATATTATTCACAATCAACACAATTGGCTCTCTAAAATTCATAAATTAGTAGCACCAATCCATAAATTTTGCATAGAGGGAAAAATAATCACACTATGAAATGAAGCACCAATAACATATAGCTTTATTGCAGAAAAATATAGACCTAAATTACATTGTCTAATGAAAATATATAGAGCTTCACCTTTTGAAAACAAGAAATCTATAGCTAGGGTTTCAACTACGGATAACACTTAAACAAAATCTTATTGAAGAAAAACTACTTCTAAACCATCTCTAAGCAATATTGCATAGATTTAATCCATCTACATTACATTTACAAGAGGAAACAAGGCCAAATTCATCGAGAAAACAAGAGATCAAAGCTGGAGTTCTACCATTGTCAAACTAGATTCTTCTTTTGGTAACTTGGAGTTCTTCCTTATAATCTTCATCATGTCTCTCCTTTGAGAATCCAACTGATTGATATCCCCAAGGATTATAAAAAATAATCCCAAAAAAGCATGCAATTTGACCCAAAACAAGTTCTTCTTTCAAAAATTTCCATGTCAAAAATAACCAAGGAAATTTCAGACCCCAACCCTAACTCTGAAAAATACAAGTTGAAAAAAAAACTAAGTGTAAATCCTTATGACTCCCATAATTTTGGACTTTCGGAGTCTGAAAGGCCAAAAATATAAAAGTTGGAAAAATAGCTAAGTGTCAAAATTTCCTAACTACAAGTTTTGACTAAGTCCAAAACTGAACCCTTAGTCTTTTTGGAAGGATTTTTGGGTGCGCCTTGTGAAGTCTTCCTATTATCTCTTGTACTTACTCAAAGTCAGCAACTTGAATGACACTAAAACATTTTTTCTTCTTCTCTCTAAAGGCGACCAATTCCATAGAAAAAGATTGAATCTCCTCCTCATGACCCATCATTCTTTGCATATGCTCCTTTTGATAGAAATGTTGTTGGAGGTCTTCTTTCATATTTACACCAACCACAATTCCCACGAACTGCCCCACAATACACTTTGTTGGGTACATTATGTGATTATATTCATCTTCTTACAAATCAAGGTCAATGCCTTCATTTTTTTTATTTCTTCAATCCATGTCATGACTCCTTGTATCCCACTCACTTTATTCAGAGATTTTTGATACACTTTCAGTATTTGGCCTATGTCTTTGATCCAGGTTTCAAAATTATCAAGTTCTGAATCTTTAGCTAATGTGGGCATTGAGGTGGATGTTTCATCACGTGTCAAGAGTGGATTAATGGACTTGGAGGAGACTGAGTTGTGGGTATGAGATTGGGATGATATATTTGTACTCAACGCGGTTTGAATTAGCAAGTGGTCTTCACTAGTGATGTCAAGCAGGTGCGAGTTGAAGCGTGTTGGACAGAGTAGACATGAGCTAGTGACTCAAGTGATTGATTTGATGAGAAGGGGGAAAATTCATAGACTCATTCCCACATTGGTCCAATGTGGGTATTTTGAATCATTAAAATGCTCTACGCATAGTATGAAAATCAAAGAGATCATTCCATTGTGTGTTGTGCTCAGGGTCGCATCCGAGTGGATTTAATGTGTTATTGTTTTCTCATCTAACTTGAGTGTGAGCTGATCTGACTTGACTTGGGGCGCAACTGATCTATGATTCTTAATCTGTGAAGACTTTCTTGGGTTAGGGGTTAAAAGCCTAATCCACTTGATGTGGGTTAGGGTGCGACTTCCCGTACTCTACACTGCCAACTCGATCCTTGCACAACTTGATCTGACCAATACATGAGCCTAGTAGATTGAATATTTTTCCACAAAAATTCTGACGAAATAATAAAATTGTAGATCCAAAAAAGAAATAATACAATTACATTTCCAAAAAATAATTGGTCTGTAAATGAAATAATTATCAAATATAAAATGCAAATTTTCCAAAAACCATTACCAAATTGCAGATCGGGTCTTAGGGGTTCGATTTGTAAAAACATTTTTCCTCAGATTTGACTTGTTCCCAAGGTAGAAAAATTTATAGTCAAAATTCATTGGAATGGCCACCTGGATGCAATGGTGAAATTTGATATTGCTCAAAACACTCCCACAAGATTCTCATCCCAGGTTTGAATCATGGCCCTCTAAAGATTGAAGCAATTATGACTCTCCAATGGCTATGCAATGAGACCTCCTATAGATCTGATACCATGTAATAATTTGCCTAAGGAAAAGAATGAAATGTCAAGATCTAGAAGCTCAATTGATAGCACAAGAGAGATAGGCAAAATGATGATCAAATGATTGATTCGATATTGATCAATAATAAAATACAATGAATAAATACAAAGTAGATGTGCCTAAATATATAGGCAATACATGATAACTAGAAGATATACAAGTGATAAACTATCACCTAGACAAAGTGTAATCACATGTCCACCAAAGGTGGACCATCCTCCATTGTACAACAAAGTATGTGCAACATATGCATCAATGAGAGGATGATAATGTTATAAAAGCACTAAAGGTGGATCTCACAAATAAAGTGGAAATTATCCTACACCACATGCTAAAATGAAATGCAAACTCCTAGGTATCTTAATGAAAAACCACTATGTAATGCATTATCCTAAGTAAACTTTAGTAAAGTGTAATTAGTAATATTTAATTACATCAACAAAAAAAAGAGAGACACTACAACTAACATATTTTAAATTTGACTTATTTAAATGTATCATTTGAAATCACAATGCACACTACTTTTAATAATGTAATTTAAAAATGTCATTTAAACAATTCAAATCTTAAAATGTATTCAAGATGTAGCTACTTCTGGATTAAATTATGTAAAAAAAAAAATTTAATTCAAAAGAAACTACATCTTGATATCATGGATTGTGGAAATCTCTTATCATTGATTAAAATGTATTGTTGAAACCTAATTTTTAATCTAATATAATGTTTCTTTGTATAATCTTAATGCTAGTTTTGTTTTATTTCTTAGTTTAGTTTAGTTTCCTTTCAATGTGCATGCCCATCAATCTGATTATCTTATTTTTCTCTATGACTTTTATTATGTTTTATATTGTAATTTTTAATTTTTATCTTGTATTTTGTTGTGTTTCTATTTTGGTGATAGAAAAGGGAAAGATAGAGAAGAGGACACAATAACAAAGATACAATTCTTAAAGATATATTTTTCTTGAGAGGCATTGTTTCTCCTAAAATCATTTATGTTTCAAAGCAGGTCTGTAGTAGAATTTCATGTCTATATTTTTTAAACTTGAATGTACATGTCTTTAGATTTCCTACTCTATAATAAATTATTTCAAGTTGTGTAGACACACTTACATATCTTTGTCTACTTTTGATGGGTTTTTATGTTATTTCATATTGGGATATGAGTTTGGTTTTAAGTTTTAACCAACATATTTTAAATTTTAATTTGTTTAGGTGTTTCATATGAAATTACACTGGCTTTATATTAGTAAGATTTAAGCTAAGTTCACTTAATTCAAAGCTTAAAATATTTGTTGAAAACCAAATTTTAAATTGTACTAATATTATATATTTTTATAATTCTCTACACAAAATAGTACTTTTGTATAGGTTTATACAAAAATTCAATTTTGCACACTATAACAGTTTTTTGCATAATTTTCACTAGTTCAATTCTCATAATCTGCCTCAACAATGCTATATATAAATAAAGTGCAACCACTAATAAAAAACCAATCTGCATTAATGTTGTGTCGACTATCTTATTATATCAAAATATAGCAATTTGTGAATTGAATTGTGGAAAAAATAGCTACGTCCATATATTAGAGTTTGGTGTACTTATTTGGTCTAGCAATGAAAACTCTCAAGATTAATAAATAATAAACCTCGTCTTATTCGATCAGCCACTTAAATTATCAATCGATATAGTTAATAATCTAGTACATTTTTTGTTAGGCACTACAAAAGCTATTAACATGCATAATTAACATAACTAAAAATGCAGTAGTTGAAATTCCATGGACATTATTCCATGGGATTGATAGAAGATCCATATATTTGATGTTGATAGCTTTTAACTCTCAGTAGGAATGAAAATTAAAAAGTGTGCCATCTTAAAATGGACACACTCATTATTCAAGACCTTTTACCTCTTGTCCTTTACCAACTTTATGGACCATGGATGGATTCATGATCAATCCCACTTTTCTTATGTTCTATCCCATATCTTCCACTTTCAACTATGTAGTCTCCATGACCTCATGGATGGCTCCCTCTAGGCCAACCCTAGAACATGTCAACCTGTTCCCCAAGGATTTTAAATCCTGGAGCCAGTTTTGTCTCAGGGAATTAAATTGCAAAATCGGGTGATCCCATCAGCTAGCTTTGTTTTCCCACCTGAAAAATAGTATAAAAGGAAGCCTAGGCACCTCATTTTATCATCCATTGACATCCATTGACATCCATTTAATATCCATTAGAGATCCAACAATCACATGAGCAAGTTCGAGCATTCAAGATTCAAGGATCCTTTGTGAGAATTTCCTCTTCAAGATCTAGCATTTTATTGGCCATCAAGGGAGGAGATTTACATTGAGGAATTCATAATATTCTTCATTGATGGATGTTTACATCCATGGCTCTATGATGTGGTTTTGGTAGATCCATTTCATTTATAGAGATTTCCTACATGGACATCATTACAAATTCAACATCTACAACATACAAGCATTACAAAATCCTTATTGACAAGGGTTTCTACAAGAAAGGTGAATACATAAATTTGTATTGTTTCCTTTACATATTTAAATTTCAATTTCAAGGTTGATTCCTCAATATAGGGCTTGACCAAGGCAAGCCCTCATCCACCCAAACCCCAAAACAAGCTTTTCTATGTGCAGGATCAAGACATTAGAATTACAACTAGAGACCAAGAAACTACTTGCCGAGACATTTATGAAAAAGTTAGGTTGACTTTTATGTAGTGTCCTGGGAACATGGTGACTTCGTGGAAAAGTGTTTGTCCAACATATTGTACTAGGTCAACCTGTTCGTGGAGGTTTGAGCAAATTTTTTTTTTTGGGTTTTCTATTATGATTGTGAATCTGCAATCGAAATTTTTGTCATAGGTTCAAATATGTAGTTTTCAAAGGAAAAAAGGCATATTCCTCTACACATTTCAAAGTGAGTACTCTATCATTCATTTCACTTCTTAGTCTAGACCTATTTTCATATCTTAATTGGGATGATTGCATACACTTAGCATCTGGATCTATCTTGCTTTTCTCATTAAATCAATTGACTCAATTTCACATTTGCATTTACACATTTTTAATAAAATCCTACATTTCATGAAAGAGGACTTTCTTGTGTACTTCCTTGATATAATTTAGGTTTAGCATTGGCATCCCTTCATCTTCTTGGGTCTTGCTAATCTAACTTGGGTTATATTGAGAGTTATTTTTGGAAGCCCCTCTTTCTCTTGTATTTTGAATGTTAGTATTGGAATGGTTAATTAATGAACTCATCTCACATAGTTTATATTGTTAAATTAATTAGTATCCATTTCACCCCTAAACAAAAAGTACATAAAAAATAATATTATATCAAATATTTGAACCTTATATACAATTATACATAACAAAATTAGATATGAATAGATATAAACTAGAAAATAAAAATATTAATAACGCAAGAGCACCTAAGCACAAAGCACACCGAGAGGTCAAAAGTTTTAATTCCATTGTATTTCAAGTCTATGTCATCTTTAATGACATTTGAATGTAATTCAAGGCACAAATAGTACATGTGTAAAGTCATGTAACCAGTTTGTGTAGAGTTGTTCAATTTGTGTATCAAGGTCCTAATAGGGCCAATCTTGGTCGAGAGGGTCAAAATATGCAATAAGACCCAAGGAAGAATAATTTGAGTGTAATTGGTCATGTTTTGGCCCATTTCAATGTGGTCTTGGTGTCTATGTCAATCTTGGAGTCAATTTTGTTAGTTATGCAAAAGTTGTCATTTAAGCATAAAAAGTTGCATTAAACAACAAAAGTTGTCAAAGGAAGGTGTACGTTCTTAGAAGAAGTTGAAACAGTTTTGGAACCGTAAGAGGATATAAATAACATGTAATTGTATTATTGAAAGGAAGGGGAAGGTTAGAGGAAGAGTTTGTAAGGCTGAATCAATAAACCTCTAACTATCACCACCTTGCAGGCATTTGGTGGACAGTTGAGAGCATAATATTGTTTAAAATTGATTGTTGATCTTCCATGTACATGTTGTTGAAGTAATAGAGATGGATTATATTACATGAGAATCAATTTCAATGAATTGTGAATAGAGGATTGATGAGGAGAAGTGTTGTTTGATCTCTTTTCCTTGACCGTTTACTATTATTAGTCACATTTTCCCTTGATGTTTTGCATATTTATGTTGGTATATGCATTGGGTTGTATCCAAAATCAGTTTGACTATGTATTATGATGGGTTAAATGTATTTTAAAATAATTTTGAGCATTGGACGTGATGTATAAAGGAAGATTGAATGAATTTTCTAAAAATGGTTTAAAACACTCACCAATCGGGGTTTGTGGAATGTTTAACCCATATCTTTGGATTGAACCATTGGAAATTATTGTAAATCTTGGATAAATCATAGTACATTGGATAATATTTCAAATTAATTTGGTTTCAATTTGATTGATTAGGTATTTGGTGATATTTTTGATGCCCTAAGCGGGTTGTACTTGCATGTTTTTTCTTTGTTTTATGACAGTCAAAATTGGGCTAGGTACAAAGGCTATAACTTTTGATTTCACCGCTGGATCTTTATAGATTTTCGATATGTTGTTGTTATCCTAATTTAGTACAAACTCATTGAAGTGATTGGAATAATATTTTCATGTGTGAAATTTATGAACAACAAAGTGTTGATCTAGAAAACCGACAGTGTGGACAACAAGTTTCTAAGTTTGATTGTCAAAGAAGGTTGTTTATCAGTCAAGGTTTGTGATAAGAGATATGTAATGTCTCATTGTGATTTGGTTTGATATTTGGAAGTACGATTAAAGATCTAACATTGCACTTTCTATTGTAATCAAGATTGGTTGAATGATCATTATAACTCATGATTTGTGCATGAGCAGTTTGAGGACAACAAGATAGGGTCTTGTAGTAAGAACAAGATGGACATTGGAAGGTATGAAAGTGATATAAGTTTATGTTCTTGATTGATAAAGGGATATTGATGATCAAGGTTCATTTGAGTATTGGTAAAGGGTAAATGGTAATAGGCCTTGAAGACTAGTTGGTATTTGTTTCATGTATTTCCTTGAAAGCATTGTACTGAAATACTATGGTCTGTATGGTCGAATACCTTGATGAAGGGATGTCGGTTTGGATTCTATATTGGTTAAGGATCCTAATGATGGATTGGTAATGGTTATGTTGAGTTTTTGAAAGAAGATTGTTTGGTTAATAATGCCTTTGACATGTGAATATGATGTTAATGTGATGAAATTTGGAGTTGTATTCTGTGTTTGATACCTCACACAGGAGGTTATGATGAAGAAAAAGAGTTGGGATCAGCATGATCCCAAGTGATTTGGTTGTTTTCCATTTCCATGATGCTTTGCATCATTCAATAGTTCAATGAAGAAGTAGTGTGAATCAATTTATATATAGATCTAGAGGATGAATGATACTTTAGAAGAGTGGGCAAATAGAAATTGTTGCTATTGTACTAAAAAAGTGGTGGTGATAGAAAGAGTTATATAGTAGAATGTTAGGCTTAGAAGGGTATTATGATCAATTGCATTTAGACATTAAATGTGTTTAGTGAATACCTTAAGTAATCTCTTTTAAAATGAAAAGAAATGCTCAGATATTGGTACATGAGTGATAATTTTTTAAGCTCTTTTCATATTAGTAATTGAGGGGTCATCATAACAAAAATATAACAATTATTGAACTCCCCATCCATTACTTATGTTCTTCACCTATAGATCAAAACACATTGACTTATGCAGATTTGTGTTTTATAATTGTACCGTTTTGTTTAAAGAATATCCATAATTTTATATTATTTTAGGTGCAACAACTCAAATTTTTTTTTTCATTCATGCTGTGTTGACTATCTTATTAGGCAACGACTGGATGCGTCTCATTGGCGACATTTCTATGCATCGCATGCTCACCAGAAGTCCATTGTACTCGTGCATAGTTTGCAAGTAGCAGTTTTACCATTGCTGGAAACATGTAATTGTACAATTTTAAATTATCAAAATAGGATAAAAGACTATTTAAAAGTACTTTTTAATTATAATGATTTATTTTTAAATTTTGAACTTTTTACAATTAGTACAATTGTTTATTTTTTATGAATTGGAATGAATATCTCGTAATAAATTATATTTTCAATTTTAAAAATATTTTATTTTAATTACTTTCTTTTGTTTTTCTTATCTATTATTTTATCACATTATATTCGTAATATAATAAATATAATATAGTAGTAGTTCAATATACATTTAATTTTTTTAGTAATAATTTAAATGTTTAATATTTTTTTAAATTTTAATATATATAATAAAATGATTTTAAGATATATATTACAAAAAATTTCTAATAAGGGTATTGATTAACTTTTAAAAATCCACAAATGATAAATATTAGATTTTCAAAGTTCATAACAATTAGATTGTGTGTTTCTGGATTCCAATTTTATTTACAGGAACATTTAGGATCATTAGAATGTAAGAGAGTTGTAAGACAATTGTATGAAGATTATATTCATACAAAATAGTAAATGTTAGATTTCCACAATCCATACCAATTACATTGTGTGTTTCTGGATTGCATAAACATTTCAAATCATACTCAATGATCTATCATTGGAATCTAATACAATTGTAAGACAATTATATGAAGATTATATTCATACAAAAAGTTAGATTTCCACAATCCATACCAATTACATTGTGTGTTTCTAGATTCCAATTTTATTTGCATAAACATTTCAAATTATACTCAATGATCCATCATTAGAATGTAATAGAATTGTAAGACAATTGTATGAAGATTATATTCATACGGGCTCACCATCTAAATAAATAATAATAAGTTTTTATAAATATAATAATTTTAAAAAGTTAACATATAATGTTATATTAAAATATATAATTTCACAAATAATTATATTTATTAAAAAATTAATATTAAAAGTTGAATAATATCATGTAAACCTCAGTGTGCTAAAATAATTTCTTGGTAGTTATGAGGCACTAAGAAAATGTAATTTGTACTTAGTCTAACTAATATTAAATTGTGAATCAATATTACATATATTTGATTCTCATCGTGTTTTAAACTTAGTCTAACTAATATTAAATTGTGAATCAATATTACATATATTTGATTCTCGTTATGTTTTAGATTACTAACAAATTAACACGATGATAATGTATTTTAGGTCATTCTTTCAATTTAAATAATGTAAGGTTAGAAATTAAATAGTTTACAATTAATTCATTTAGAATTAGTTTATTTTATATTAAATAAATAATTATATTTATTATTTTTTATACTAAATATATTTAACTATACTTATATATTCTTATTTTAATTACACTTAGAAGATTGATATCTCTATTCATATTATTTTAACTATATATGTACTTATTGGCCAAAATGTTGGCAAAAATATTTAAACTTTGTCACAGATTTGAACTATGTTTTATAATTGATATTAACAATTTTTGCAACTATATTTTTTTGCACACATATTTATATTATCTAAAAATAAGCTCCTTAGAAACTTTAAAAATCTCATAAGTTATTCATTAGAGCAATTAGTTTAATATTGATATAAATATAATTAAATATGAAATAGTAATATAAATATAATTATGTTATAATAAATGTAATTTAATATTCCTATAGTATAATTGAAAATAATATAATAATATTAAAAATAAAATAATATAAATATAAGTATTTATATAGAGTATTTAATATTATATCTAAATAACATTGAATAATATATAAATATAAATAAATTATAGTATAATATAAAATAAACTTAATATAAATATAATTTTAAATATGAAATAGTATTATAATAATATAAATATAACAAAACATAAAATAATATATAAATCTATAATAAAATGATATGAATATAATATTCTAAATATAAATATGAAATTAAATAGTATAATAAAAAAAAATTAATATTATAATCTTAACTCTTTTGGTCATTGCCTATAGTTCTCTATAGTTCTACACTTGGGCAGAACTAAAAATCATCATGTTTCTTTATTCATTACATATTCAAGTTTTATTTTTTATTAAATTATTTTTTAAGAACTATGTTTCTTATTTTCAAACAAAATTCTATTAATATATATTATTATATTATATTCAATATTCAATATTTAATATTATATTATTTTTCTTATTTTAAATGGATGTCTCTTTACAAATATAAATCAAGACAAATAAGTCATAGATTTTAAATAGAAATAATATACTTTAGAATTTTGTAAACAATTTAAAATTATATGTAGAATTTATTAATTGAAACATTTTTGTAATATAAATAAATTTTTAATAAAATACAATTATATTATATATACATTTTATATATATAATTTAATAATAAAATTTAATACAACTTTTAAATATTATTTTCATATAATATGAAAATATTGAAATATTAATATTTTAAATTATTTTAATAATATAATCTATAATATAACCTTTAAATATTATTTTTTCTTAATATGAAAATATTGAAATATTAATATTTTAAATTAATATTACATAATATGAATATAAAATTTGATTTTATCACATATACACATAAATTGCTCACTATTTATCATTAAATGAAATATAAAAATTAAGTTTAAATTAATATATATTCAAATCGTTAATTTTGAAAAATTAATATTTTAATATTTAATAATTTTAAAACTAATTTAATATTTTAAATAAAAACAATTCATATATATTATATTAGGGAATTAAACACATTTGTAATAATACAGATTAATTTAATTATAAATATCACTACTATTATTATTATTATTATGATATTAGTATTTGATCAGCTCGTGGAGACATGAAATTATTTAATGAAGTTTATTTGATTTTAAGTTCATTTGTGCTTGAAATGCAATAAATACAGATTGTCCCTTTTCAGCAAAGGCATGTTTTATCCTTTGCAAACAAAGAACTGAGAGAGGGAATTATCAATTAGGGGAGAGGACCCAGTAGTTGAACACGTTCCAATGGTTGTTATAGTAGTTCTTAACTTAATACCCATAGTTGTTGATTTAATATCCAATATTTTTGACAACATTGTACCAATGGTTGTGACTTTAAAGTTGTTTTTGCTAATCATGACTACCCATAATTGAATGAAATGTACTTTTTGTTCTAAAAAGCAGCCAATAGTGTGATGCCACATCAGCGGCACAACTATTGGGGTACCTAATTCACTATGATTGGTCTCACTTTTTTTTGTGTTGTTTTGGACACCTTGGCAAAAAGCATGCTGAAGTGGCATCATATTTGATGATGTGGCTTTGAAACCTTAGTTATAAGCAGGAGACTCGCCAAGTAAGCTACTGTAAAAAAATGGGAGTGATTTGAAATTTCCACGTAGGTTTTTGAGAAGTCCGAAGTTAGGGTGCACAACTACTCGATCCTCTCCCCTAAAGACCTGTGCAAATATTCAGCCCCATAGCCAGTGCGTGACAATGTGTCAGTACTTTAAGTATTAATATCCCTGTAATTATCTAGTCAAGTAGTAAAAGCTATTAATAACAGTCGTCAGCAGACATGTACTTATCTGTGTAGCAATAAAAACCATCAACATTAATAATAAGTAATATACTCTGCTGATTCGATTGACCACCAAAACTATCAGCCGATATAAATAGGGGATCGCCCAAGGGAAAATATAGGAGCTGACATTCCGCAGACATTCTTTCATGGGACTGAGAGAAGCTGGTCCACATATTTGATGTCGATAGTTTTAACTCTCGATAGGAATATTGGAAAAGGAAGTGTGTAAAAAATAATATTATATCAAATATTTCAACCTTATTTTTCAATTATACATAAAAGAATTAGATAGAAATAATATTAAAATTGTTAATAATTGAGTTTAGAATTAGTTTGAATCAATTTATATATAGATCTAGAAGATGAATGATATCTAAAGAAGAGTGGACAGATATGAAGTGTTGCTATTGTATTAAAAAGGTGGTGATGACATAAGGACGCAACTATCCTCCCAACAGAATGCACAATTGACTTTTTTTAGAAATTTGGAAAACGTAGTGGAATTTTACGAAATTTTCAGGATAAATTTTTCATGATTGGAAAGGTTTATGGTAGAAAATAGCAAAAAAATTGTGCTGTGTTTTTGCAAATCTGAAAAAAATAAATTCAATATTTTAGTTTTACGGTGCATTCTATGGGGAGGATAGCCCGCACCGTGACATAATGAGTTAGATAGTAGAGTGTTGTTGTTTAGAAGGATATTCAGATCAATTGCATTACCACATTAAATGTGTTTAGTGAACACCTTAAGTAATCTTTTGAAAAAGAAAAGATAACAAAAGTTCCAGATTTTTTGGTTAGGATATACATGATATATAGTAGAAGATTCAAGATGTAGAAGGAAAAAAAGATTTTTCATGTTTATTTGTTTTGATGGCTATCCATGGATCCCCACTATTTAGTCTCATAGACACTATTAAAAACATTTATTCACTCATCCTCTACAATTCTCTCATCCTAATGATAAATTATAGAATGTGATCTGAAATATTGATACTGTGAAAAAAACAAGAACACAAACACTATAAGAAAATATTGCTCCAAAATTGAGCGTTGCAATACCAGGCCCATACATTCTATTTATAAGAAAATTTACATTAAATGTAGTGAAGACTCTAGAGCATAGTTAGCTACCACATTTATGAAAGACGGTGGCTGGACGACTGCACATGGAACATGCGTTTCGAGAGCCTTCTTGGTTTGTGCCAACCAAGGTGGTTGGTTGTAATTAATTTATTTCAACATCCCCCCTAAATTAATTACACTAACTAGATCTAAATATCCCCCCATAATCTAGAAATGATGGGTCCCGACCTAAAGCCTTGTTAGGTACCCATTTACAATCATTATGCATTATTCTCTAAATACAATGGTTGGAATTCACTAGAATCCCCCCTGAATGACAACCATGAGACAGTCAAGTGACTGATTGCTCGTAAGCCTAAAAGATGTCTAAGAAATACAAACTTAGTTTCACATAATGCCTTGGTGAATATATCAACAATCTGGTCCTCTGTCTTGCAATATTGAAGATGAATCACCTATTGCTAGAGAAGATGCCTAATATAATGATGATAGACCTCAATATGTTTTGTGCGAGCATGAAACACTGGACTCTTGGACAAGGAGATGGCACTCAGATTGTCACAATGAAGTAAAGCAGGCCCTGTATGATGTTGCTTGAGGAGTGATAGAATAGCCTTTAGCCAAGTAATTTCTTTAGCTGCTTCATTTGCCGTGGTATATTTAGCCTTTGTAGTAGATAGAGCAATAGTAGATTGCTTTTTGCTGCACCATGAAATCGGACTTGAACCAAGATAGACAACATAACCTGTAGTTGATTTGCGATCATCTGCACATCCCGCCCAATCCGAATCTATATAACCAATAAGTGAAATATCTCCATGAGATGAATAATAGATACCCATTGTCAAAGTCCCTTGCACATATCTTAATATTCATTTAGCTGCTATCCAATGTGGGACCTTAGGAGAACTCAAAATCTGGAAACAACATTGATTGCAAAAGAAATATCTGGTCGAGTGTGGGTCACAAGACTACCAACCAATTGCCTGTATAAGGTAGGATCAACATCTTCACCTTCCATATCTTTGCTTAGCTTTAGTCCTGGAGCAACTCAAGTAGGAACACTCTTACAATCTTCCATCTTGAACTTTTTCAATATGTCTAGAGCATACTTGGTTTGAGAGAGATAAATACCATCATCCTTCTGCCATACTTGTATGCCAATAAAGTAATGTAGAAAACCAAGATCTATCATCTCAAATGCATCTTGCAATTTTAACTTTATGTCAGTTATTTGATTCATGTTATGTCCTGTAATGATAAGATCATCAACATAAAGCACAATAATTATGATTCCACCATTATCAAAATCTTTCACATACAAATTTGGATCATGAGGACTATTATGGAAGCCTTGAGTTTGGAAATATTCATTAATTTTAGCATACCAAGCCCTTGGAGCTTGTTTCAAACCATATAAAGACTTCCTTAATTTGCAAACTAAGTGTTCTTTTCCTAAAATTTCAAATCCTTGAGGTTGAGTCATATAGATTTCTTCATCAATTTCACCATTCAAAAATGCATTTTTAACATCCATTTGGTGAAGAGGCCACTTGAAATGTGCTGCCAATGCTATAATAGTCCTGATAGTACTAATTTTTGCTACTGGGGCGAATGTTTCTGTGTAATCAATTCCCTCTTTTTGTGAATACCCTTTGGCCACTAGTCTTGCCTTGTATTTTTCAATGCTCCCATCTGACTTAAACTTAGTTTTATACACCCATTTATTGTTAACCACATTCTTACCCTTAGGTAAGTCCACAAATTCCCAAGTTTTATTCTTTATCAAAGAATCATACTCACTTTGCATAGCTTGTTCCCATTCAGATTTTCCTTTAGCCTCATCATATGTTTGAGGATCATTGGTCTTCATTATGGTGGTCATTAAAGCATAATTAATTTGTTGAGTCCTTTGATAAATATCTTGAATACCCTTGGTCTTTAGGGTAGGACTAGATTCCTCAACTATATCAACAATTTCCTTGGAACTTTCACCAATGTCAAAATGATTTGAAGATTCATGATTATCTATGGCCACTTGTGGAATGGGAGAGGATTTTGCCATATCATCAAACCCTTTATTGAACCTGACATCCCTACTTGTGAACACATCTTCCACACTAGGATCATACAACCTATATCCTTTTCTTTGATCATCATAGCCCACAAAGATGCACTTAACACTTTTCTTATCAAATTTCCTTTCTCTAATCTCATCTGGTATATGAGCATATGCTTCACATCCAAACACTCTAAAATACTTAACATTTGGTTTCCTTCCACTCCATGCTTTTTCAGGAGTAATGTTTTGCAAACAACTTGTGGGAGATCTATTTAAGACATGAGATGCAGTATTAACAGCCTCAGCCCATAGAAACAAAGGAAGATCCTTGGATTGTATCATACAACGTGCCATTTCTACTAAAGTCCTATTCTTCCTCTCAGCAACACCATTTTGTTGAGGGGTATATCTAATAGTCATTTCTCTCTCGATCCCATGGTACTCACAAAATGATTTGAACCTGTTGTTTATATATTCTCCACCATTATTTGTTCTTAATTGCTTGATCTTATTTCCACTTTCATTTTCAACAAGAGCTTTAAAAATTTCAAATTTGTTAAATACCTCATCCTTTTGCTTTAGGAAGTAAACCCAAACTTTCCTTGAAAAATCATCAATGAATGTCAAAATGTACCTAGCTCCTCCCTTTGATGTGAGATTCATAGGACCACACAAATCACTATGGACAAGCTCAAGGCTTTTACTTTCCCTCCATGTAGACTTTTCAAAAGTGTCTCTATGTTGTTTACCAACCATGCATCCCTCACACACATTTGTGTTTACCTTTATCCATGGTATTCCATCAACCATATCCATCTTCGAAAGTATAGCCAAACTTTGATAGTTTAAGTGACCATATCTTTGATGCCATAGCTCACTTAAGGATGACCTTGTAATAATATAAGCTTTCTTATCAATAGATGCTAGAAATTTGTATATTCCATCATTCTCAACTCTTGTGGCCACAATCTTGTATCCATCATTAATATTCTTGATTAAACACTTATCTGAATAAAACTCCACCTTATAACCATGTTGAGTTATTTGACTCACTGAAAGAAGATTTTTGGCCAACTTAGGTACAAGATTCACATTAGTTATTTCCAATTGTTTACCATTAGTTCCTTTCATTGAAATTGTGCCCATTCCTTCAATGTTATGTGAAGTATCATCACCAAGAAATACTTTGGCACCTTTTGTCTCCTCTAAAGAGCTAAGGACATTTTTGTTGTAAGTCATATTTTGGCTAGCTCTTGAATCAATATACCATGCATTACTTGAATCACCTTGAGTAGCTAAAGAAGCTATCATTATATGATGATCACCCTTTTCTTGAACAAAATTTGATTGCCTTCTTTGATTAAATCTCCTTTGTGATTTCTTAAAACATTGATCAGTTTTATGTCCTCCTTGTCCACAGTTATAACATATGATATCACTTTCTCCTTTAAAATTATTTTTGTAACTTCTCCATTCATTTTGTGGCCTTTGATAACTTTGTCCATTGTGATTATCTCTTGGTTGACTCCATTGCCTTTGATTATTTCTATATTGATTCCCTTGATTAGTTCTTTGATTTTGATATGATCTTCCTTTATTATAATTTTTATATTTTCCTCTAGCTATAAATGCTCGACTCTTGCTAGGCTCACTTGTAAACATTTTAAGCTTTTCTTCTTCATTCAACAAAGCACCATACACTTCCTCTAGTTTTATATTTTCAAAATTTTCAGTTAGTTCCAATGTACGAATGAAATTATTGTACTCATCTAGAAGACTTTCAATTAAAAAATCTATAATTTCAGAGTCTTTATATTCAACCTTCATCATTGCAAGTTGATTTCTTAAGTTTTTCAATTTAGCAATATGATCATTCATGCTATCTCCTTCTTTCATTTTCAAATGAGTTAAATGTCTCTTAATGTCCATCACTTTTAACTTGCTAGTTCTTTCATACATTGTTGTCAAAGTTTCCCATATTTCTTTTGTTGTTTTTAAATTTTGAACATGAGGCCTAATCCCTGGACTAATTTGCCATAAAAGTGTAGCACATGCATTCAAATCCATTTTATCCTATTTTTCATGTTTGCTTTGATTTGCAGGTTTATCTTCTGTTGCTATTTCCCATAAACCTTTCATTTGTAAAATTAACTCCATCTCACATTTTCAACTAGCATAATTAGAGCCATCTAATTTCTTACTAACCACAATATTAGAGTTCTCAGAGGCAGCCATATTAGAAACACAAAATAACACTCCCAAACACACAAACACCAAACCTCCCACAAATATTGTACCTTGATGTTGGCCTTCTTATGAACCAAACAAAAAGGACTTAAAAAACAAACTTATAACTTACAATGATTAAGATAGCTTTACCAAATTCTTCACTTCAACAAAATTATCACTTTCCACTTTTTTCTTAACTACTTCACACTACATGACACAAATCTTTTCAATATGACTCAAGAGGAGAAATATGACTTTGAAATACACTTATCATATGTCCAAACAATTTGAAGCACAAAACAATTTGTATCTTCCAAAAAAAAGATTTGCACTTCTTAATCACACATAAATATTTCAACACAAGATATCATTAACAACCTCCTTTTGTTTTTAACAACATAGAGAATTTTAGCAGCATGCCCAACAAATCAACTTGCCCATCCAATATATCATAGCAAATCTTTCACCAATATGATATACTTCAATGAAGAGCCTCTCACAAAACAAAAAAACATTATTCAACTGCGTCAATGCACATTTATTCTACTTCTGTCAAATAATCACATTTAGTTTGCTGTCAAACTCACCTGCAACACTTTTATTTGTTGAGCCACACAGATGATACTGTCTTCAGCAGCAACTTTATAACAGCAATCTCCCTGGGCAGCTTTCTAACAACAGCTTCAATCTTCAGCTCACCTTCAGAACATCACTCACCATTCCTCACTCATGGCTATGATACCATGTGAAAAAAACAAGAACACAAACACTGTAAGAAAATATTGCTCCAAAATTGAGCGCTGCAATACCAGGCCCAGACATTCTATTTATAGAAAAATTTACATTAAATGTAGCGAAGACTCCAGAGCATAGTTAGATACCACATTTATGAAAGACGGTGGCTGGACGACTGCACATGGAACATGCGTTTCGAGAGCCTTCTTACCAAGGTGGTTGGCTGTAATTAATTTATTTCAACAGATACAAATAAATTCCCTCCCTTACATTCTCTACCCATTTCCTGTGTTGTGTTGTTTGAAAATTGTTTGAAAACCAGACAAAATGCCTGTTCCTAAAGTAGTAGAGTCTCAATGGCTGCAGCTAGTTAAAGATACACAGCAGCACGGAGAAGAGCAAGGGCAAACATCTCATGAGCATCCATGCATTTTCACAGTACCAGAGACCTTGCGTATTGAAAGGCCAGAAGCTTACCTCCTTCAGGTAGCTTCTCTTGGACCTTATCATCACCTTGAACTTAAACTGTATGAGGCAGAAAGATATAAATCTAGGCTTGCCATTGTAGTTGAGAAAACAGCAAAGAATGGGCGTTTCGAGGATTTGGTTCACGAGATCATTCAAATGGGAGCAGAGATAAGGAAGTGCTATACTGATGCTGTTGAATGCAACGATGAAGTACTAGGATGGATGATGGCTCGAGACGCTGTGTTTATTCTGCAGTTCATTGATCCGAACCCACGATTTCAACATGTAAACCCTTATTTTCACCCAGATAGAAAGAGCCCATCGTTCTTCCCACTTCAGGCTGATATTTTTAAGCTTGAGAATCAAGTCCCACTCTTCATTCTGAAAAAAGTTCTTGCATGGGAGACTGGTTTAGACAGTGAAGAATTGGACAAGAAGCTGAAAGAGAGAATTACAAATGCATGTAATCGCTTCTCCCCTTTCATTAATGGCTTTACAAATAATGATTCATATCATTCCATAAATGTAGGAGATACAAATCATGATTCCATAACACCAGCATGTGATGGACACATGCTGGAATGCCTTTACAATTCTGTTGTCCCAAAGAAAAATGCTGTTCAGAATGATGGCTCTGTTGATCAGAAGAGAAACAAGGAGAAGTTCAAAAGCTCTCAATTTTTTCGCCAGATAACATCAAGATTTATACATCTTTTGCACCCAAAATCACATAGCAAAACTGACAAAAATTTGCCTTCGGCCACAGAATTACACAGGAGAGGAGTAAAATTTTCTCCCTTCACATGGGCATCAGAAGAAATAAGGTTTGATAGAACCAGTTCTACACTTTTTCTTCCTCGTATAGGAATGGACTACAGAACTGATGTTTTCTTGAGGAATATGGTGGCAGTGGAAGCATTCATGACTTGCAAAACCAGAGTGTTTACTTGCTATGCAGATCTGATGGACAAACTCATTGACACTCCTAATGATGTTGCAGTGCTGAAAAGGTATGGGATTATCTGCAGTGATTTGGGAAGTGATAAGGAAATAAGTATTTTATGGAATGGCATTCGAAGATCAGTATGGAGGAGTGCATATGAGCCTATAGACCAAACCATCAAGGATGTCAATTCTTATTACAGAAGTAGATATGGGGTTTTGCTGGGTGAAATTTTTCAGGAACATTTCTCAAATCCATGGCGAGCTGCATCGGTGGTGGGAGCATGTATTCTGCTTGTTCTAGCTTTCTTGCAGACTGTATTCTCATATTATCAACTGCCGCATAATCGAAAACCCTCGTAGATATGTATTTCCTAGTCTCTGTAATTAATTATTTCAAAGCTGTGTAGACACACTTCATATCTCTGTGTTATTGCAGGACGTTGTATGTGTTTGGTTTAAACAAACATATTCTAGGTTTTGATGGGTTTGGTAAACAGTATATTTTATCTGAAATTATACAAGCTAGCTTTTTATTAGCGTAAAAAGCTAGTTATTTTGGTGCCATGTCTTGTAGGTCAGACCATGTCTAAAGCGTGGTTGTTATCTATGCAACCTCTTAATTTTCAAGATATAGATTGCAGTTCTAAGTAAGATTTCATGCCTGGTTTAATTTGAAACTCGAATGTCTACAGCTCTGTATTTCCTACCTTTTTGTAATGAATTATTTCACGTTGAATAGACATTAAACACACTTGTATCACAGTCTTTTTCTGATGGATTAAAATAACATATTTTAAGTTTTAACTTATATAGATGTGTAATAGATGTGTAATTTGAAATTCCAGTGTCCACTGATTTTTTTAATGTAACTTAAAAATGAGTCATTTAAACAATTCAAAACTTATTGTTAAAATTTAATTAATATAATATTTCTTTAATTAATATAATGTTTCTTTGTACAATCTTATTTAATTTCTTTTTTGTTTTGTTTCTTTTCAGTGTGCCTGCTCCTAACTTTTATTATATTTTATGCTTTGTATTTTGTATTTTGTTGTGTTTTTGTTTTCATGATAGCAGAGGAAAAGAAAGGAAGGGGATTCAGCAACAAAGGTAAAAGCCTTATAGATATATTTTTTCCAAGTAAAATTATATCTTTCAAAAGCTATGTCATTTCAAAGCAGGTCTTTTGTAGGATTTCATTTCTATTTTTTAAAACTCAATGTACGTGTTTCTAGATTTCCTCTTCTTTAATAAGTTATTTCAAGTTGTGTAGATACACTTGCATATCTTGGTCTACTTCTTATGGATTTGGTTTAAACATGTTTTAAGTTTTTATTTGTATCAAACTTTCCAGCTAAAAAGAGTAATTTTGTTCCCTTTTTCAGTTCTCTTTGTGTGTTCTTTTGAAATAAAAGTTCGTCTGAACTCCAAACATTCATCAATTCCTTCATTGGAAAATGGACATGCCTCGTTCATTTTGTTTCATGGCATTACGAATTCATTTCCACGAGTTTCATTTAATATCTTCCCCACGTTACACTATGTGGCTTAGAATATTTTTTTCCAGTTGACACCGCTTTAATTCTTGTGTGGCCAATAACATATATGACCAATCTTGCATTTTCACTATGAATTTAGCCATTATATAATATTATTCATGAATAAAGTATAATATGAATAAGACCATACTATATATATATAGGTATGGACTATGTATACTATACCCAAAAACTCATATATATTTACAAAATGAGTTTAATAAATTTACATTAAGATTTATTAATCTAGAGTTTTAATTGATTATCTCATAATTAGAACTAGGTTAGCAAAGGTTTAAGTCAAAAACATCAGTTTTCAGTCTAGGCAAAACTCTAATGTCTTAACTACTTGTCTAGAGTTTGACCAACATAGGAACCTAGTACATAACTCTACATTTCTAGGCTTAATATCAAACTTCACTTAGCCAATACTTAAAAATCAAGAGCTCTGATAGTTTGAAACCAACCTAAGGTCATTTTTTCCTCTCATACCTGATGATACGCTTAAAATTATTCTTAATTATTCTATTTATTAAGTAGGTATTATTATCCATTTAATTATTTCATCATTATTATTTTCTATCATCATCAAATTATTTATGTGATTCATTAAATTAATTTATGTATTAATCTACTTATTTAGTGCATCCCTAATTTACATAAACCCATCCTATTCTTAACCTCTACCATATCATAAACTCCTCTATTTATTACTCCTTCCAACCACATCATTTGCACCCACTTAGAAAATGTGGGACAAACATATTATCTCCAACTATCTTCTTTATACCACATTTCTCCAACAACCCTTTCTCCCATTTGAGGACACCTATAAATCTATTTCCCTCTTACATTTAAAAGCCTCAAAGCATCTTTGATTTCTTGCTCTCGCATCTTTAGTCTTTCTTTCATCTTGTGCATTGTATTTTTGATAGCGCCAAAATGCTGATTACAAGACCCATGGTAGATTAGAGAGCAATGGAGTAAAATATCCATTGAATGCATTGGTTTGTTTATTTCATATTTGTTTAGCATTTGTATTCAATAGAAAATAACTTCATTGATGTGATGTTGAAATTATTTTGAATCTTGTGTTTATGGTTGGACATTTGTGGGTTCATAATCTAGTTTTCAATTTTTAGCATCATTAAATCTGGCATGCCCAGTGAGACCTAATTGCATCTGTTTGCAAGTTTATAGTGCCTTATTTAGAGGAAACAATGGTGTTTGTTTAAGGTTTTTTAACATTTCATTTGTTTGTAGGTTTGGCACTTTATTTCACAGTTCAAATATCTTTTTTATTTCACTTTATGCATTTCTCGCAATCATTATGTTTGTGGGAGATGTTATCTCCATGGAGCGTTTTTTCAAACAGTTCATGTACCTTCTACATACTTCCATATTTTGTATGCATGCCTTCCTGTTCGATTACAACTTCAAAATCTAATAATGCTCCTCATTCTTGGTGTTCGAATGGATGTTCATATACTGTTTTTATAACTCATATTTCTATGAAAAGCAGAGAGGATGTTGTCATAGCTCCTGGAATTTGGATTTATAGCTACCATTTGAGTGTTCTTGAAAGTTTTTTAAGCATTTTCAACAAAGCTATTTTGAGTACATTCTGTAATCATTTAATTCAATTTCTTGAGATGACATATTTTGAGACATTGTGTCAAACAATTCAGGTGCGTTGTCTATGATTCCACATTTTGCATGCGTTTTTACAAGAGCACTTGCAACTACAACATTTGACTAAATTACCCATCCATTATGCTTCCATAGGTGTCCATACTCTGGCTTTA
Organism: Chamaecyparis obtusa; assembly: GCA_027943335.1. Taxonomy (NCBI): domain Eukaryota; kingdom Viridiplantae; phylum Streptophyta; class Pinopsida; order Cupressales; family Cupressaceae; genus Chamaecyparis; species Chamaecyparis obtusa. Next base: position 871,116 of record BSBK01002629.1, on the reverse strand, counting down.
GAGCTCGTACTATTTTGCAAACAAAGAGAATGCTGGGAAATGCTTCCTGCTAATTGTATCTACTTCTATGTTTTTTTAAAACTACTTCAACAAATCTCCTTCATGCACACCATGCAGTCATTTCATGAGATAAGATGCCTGTTCGTAAAGCAGGAGTTTCCCAATGGCTGCAGCTTATTAAAACCACACAACAACACAGAGAAGAACAAAGGAAAACATCTCATGAGCATCCATACATTTTCACAGTACCAGAGACCTTGCGTATTGAAAGGTCAGAAGCTTACCTCCTTCAGGTAGCTTCTCTTGGACCTTATCATCACCTTGAACTTAAACTGTATGAGGCAGAAAGATATAAATCTAGGCTTGCCATTGAAGTTGAGAAAATAGCAAAGAATGGGCGTTTCGAGGATTTGGTTCACGAGATCATTCAAATGGGAGCAGAGATAAGGAAGTGCCATACTGATGCTGTTGAATGCAACGATGAAATACTAGGATGGATGATTGCTCGAGACGCTGTGTTTATTCCTCAGTTCATTGATCCGAACCCAAGATTTCAACATGTAAACCCTTATTTTCACCTAGATAGAAAGAGCCCATCATTCTTCCCACTTCAGGCTGATATTTCTAAGCTTGAGAGCCAAGTCCCACTCTTCATTCTGACAAAAGTTCTTGCAAGGGAGACTGGCTTAGACAGTTAAGAATTGGACAAGAAGCTGAAAGAGAGAATTACAAATGCCTGTAATTGCTTCACCCCTTTTTAATGGCGGTACAAAAAATTATTCACATCATTCCATAAATGTAGGAGATACAAATCATGATTCACGCCATTCCATAAATGTTGGAGATACAAATCACCATTCCATAACACCAGCATGTGATGGATACATGCTGGAATGCCTTTACAAGACTGTTGTCCCAAAGAAAAATGCTGTTCAAAATGATGGCTCTGTTGATCAGAAGAGAAACATGGAGAAGTTCAAAAGCTTTCAATTTTTTCGTCAGATAACATCAAGATTTATACATCTTTTGCACCTAAAATCACATAGCAAATCTGACAAAAGTTTGCCTTCGGCCACAGAATTACACAGGAGAGGAGTAAAATTTGCTCCTTTCACATGGGCATCAGAAGAAATAAGGTTTGATAGAACCAGTTCTACACTTTTTCTTCCTCGTATAGGAATGGACTACAGAACAGATGTTTTCTTGAGGAATATGGTGGCAGTGGAAGCATTCATGACTTGCGAAACCAGAGTGTTTACTTGCTATGCAGATCTGATGGACAAACTCATTGACACTCCTAATGATGTTGCAGTGCTGAAAAGGTATGGGATTATCTGCAGTGATTTGGGAAGTGATAAGGAAATAAGTATTTTGTGGAATGGCATAAGTAGATCAGTATGGAGGAGTGCATATGAGCCTATAGACCAAACCATCAAGGATGTCAATGCTTATTACAGAAGTAGATATGGGGTTTTGCTGGGTGAGTTTTTTAAGGAACATTTCTCAAATCCATGGCGAGCTGCATCGGTGGTGGGAGCATGTATTCTGCTTGTTCTAGCTTTCTTGCAGATTGTATTCTCATATTATCAAATGCCGCATAATCGAAAACCCTCGTAGATATGTATTTCCAACTCTCTGTAATTAATGATTTCAAAGCTGTGTAGACACACTTCATATCTCTGTGTTATTGCAGGACGTTGTATGTGTTTGGTTTAAACAAACATATTCTAGGTTTTGATGGGTTTGGTAAATAGTATATTTTATCTGAAATTATACTAGTTTTTTATTAGTGTAAAAAGTTAGTTATTTTGGGATGTGGCTAAGTTTCTGATAGAATGTACTATTGATCAAATTTGAAAAATCTGGAAACACAACAGATTTTTGTGAAATTTTCAGCATCTGTTTTGCATGATCTGCATGTTTTGAATCGAAAACAATAAAAAAATTTCCAAAAAAAAAACTTTGCGTTTTCACAAATCTGAATTTTATTTTTTTTTGTCTATAATCCATTTTTATCGGGAGCTTAGCCGCCGCCGTTATTTTGGTGCCATGTCTTATAGGTCAGACCATGTCTAAAGCGTAGTTGTTATCTGTGCAACCTCTTAATTTTCAAGATATAGATTGTAATTCTAAGTAAGATTTCATGCCTGGTTTAATTTGAAACTCGAATGTCTACAGCTCTGTATTTCGTATCTTTTTGTATTGAATTATTTCATATTGAATAGACATTAAACACACTGGTATCAGTCTTTTTCTGATGGATTAAAACAATAAATTTTAAGTTTTAACTTATATATAAGTAATTTGAAAAGAATCATTTTTAAACTTAAAATATATTGTTAAAATTTAATTTTTAACTAATATAATGTTTCTTTGTACAATCTTACTTAATGTCTTTTTTGTTTTATTTCTTTTCAGTGTGCCTGCTCCTAACTTTTATTATATTTTCTTATATTTTATGCTTTCTATCTTGTTGTGTTTTTGTTTTCATGATAGCAGAGGAAAAGACAGGGAAGAGGATTCAGCAGCAAAGGTAAAACCTTTATAGATGTATTTTTTCCAAGTAGAATTATATCTTTCAAAAGTTTTGCCATTTCAAAGCAGGTCTATTGTAGGATTTCATTTCTGTTTTTTTAAACTCAATGTACATGTTTCTAGATTTCCTCCTCTTCAATAAGTTATTTCAAGTTTGCATATCTTGGTCTACTTCTTATGGATTTGGTTTAAACAAATGTTTTAAGTTTTTATTTGTATCAAAATTTCCAGCTCAAAAAGAGTAATTTTGTTCCCTTTTTCAGCTCTCAGTGTGTTCTTTTGAAATAAAAGTTCGTCTGAACTCCAAACATTCATCAATTCCTTAATTGGAAAATGGACATGCCTCGTTCATTTTGTTTCACGGCATTACGAATTCATTTCCACGAGTTTCATTTGTTTTTGCTCTTTTATTCCAATTCCATCAGGGAAATTAATATCTTCCGCACCTTACACTATGTGGCTTAGAAAATATTTTCAGTTGAACACTATGTGGCTTAGAAAATATTTTCAGTTGACACCGCTTTAATTCTTGTGTGGCCAATAACATATATGACCAATCTTGCATTTTCACTATGAATTTAGTCATTATGATTATATAATATTATTCATGAATAAAGTATAATATGAATAAGAACATATATATGTATGTGAAGGTATGGACTATGTATATTATACTCAAAAACTCATATATATTTACAAAATGAGTTTAATAAATTTATATTAAGATTCATTTATCCAGAGTTTTTATTGATTATCTCATAATTAGAACTAGGTTAGCAAAGGCTTAAGTCCTAAACATAAGTTTTCAGTCTAGACAAAATCTTAAAGTCTTAACTAGTTGTCAAGGGTTTGACCAACATAGGAACTTAGTACATAACTCCACATTTCTAGGCTTAATATCAAACTTCACTTAGCCAATACTTAAAAATCAGGAGCTCTGATAGTTTGAAACCTAAGGTCATGTTTTTCTCCCATACTTGATGATACCTTCCCTCTCTACTGGGAGGATGATGATCTCCCTGCAACCACTAGGTCAAATAAATGTAGTTAGTCTAGAATCATTTAAATTATTCAACATGTTCAATATATCTAATTGCAAATCAAAATTATAATCATTACACATATACATTCTAAACTAGAGTTCCATTGCATTATATGAAATTCACAAATCTATGAAATCAATACAAATCATAACAGAACATTAGCAAATAAGAGGGAATGTAACATATCCTTAATCTTGTGAATCATCGTATTAGAGTTTCATAATATTTACATCAAAATGAAATAATATTTATGTAAACATTAGAAATATCTCAATTGTTAAAAATAGTCACGAATTCTAATCTATCATATGTGATGTAGACACATAAAATTACGCTTAAAATTATTCTTAATTATTATATTTATTAAATAGATATTATCACCCATTTAATTATTCTATCATTATTATTTTCTATCATCATCAAATTATTTATGTGATTCATTAAATTAATTTATGTATTAATCTATTTATTTAGTGCATCCCTAATTTACATAAACCCATCCTATTCTTAACCTCTACCATATCATAAACTCCTCTATTTATAACTCCTTCCAACCACATCATTTGCACCCACTTAGAAAATGTGGGACAAACATATTATCTCCAACTCTCTTCTTTATCCCACATTTCTCCAACAACCCTTTCTCCCATTTGAGGACACCTATGAATCTATTTCCCTCTTACATTTAAAAGCCTAAGCATCTTTGATTTCTGGCTCTCGCATCTTTAGTCTTTCTTTCATCTTGTGCATTGTATTTTTGAGAGCACCAAAATGCTGATTACAAGACCCATGATTACAAGACCCATGGTAGATTAGAGAGCAATGGAGTAAAATATCCATTGAATGCATTTGTTTGTTTATTTCATATTTGTTTAGCATTTGTATTCAATAGAAAATAACTTCATTGATGTGATGTTGAAATTACTTTGAATCTTGTGTTTATGGTTGGACATTTGTGGGTTCATAATTTAGTTTTCAATTTTTAGCATCATTAAATCTGGCTAGTGAGACCTAATTGCATCTATTTGCAAGTTTATAGTGCCTTATTGATGGGAAACAATGGTTTTTGTTTAAGGTTTCACAGTTCAAATATCTTTTTTATTTCATTTTATGCATTTCTCGTAATCATTATGTTTGTGGGAGATGTTATCTCCATGGAGCATTTTTTCAAACAGTTCATGTACCTTCTACATACTTCCATATTTTATACGCATGCCTTCCTGTTCCATCACAACTTCAAAATCTAATAATGCTCCTCATTCTTGGTGTTCGAATGGATGTTCATAAACTATTTTTATAACTCATATTTCTCTGAAAAGCAGAGAGGATGTTGTCATAGCTCCTGAAATTTGGATTTATAGCTACCATTTGAGTGTTCTTGAAAGTTTTTTAAGCATTTTCAACAAAGCTATTTAAAGTACATTCTGTAGTCATAAATTTAATTTCTTGAGATGACACATGTTTGAGACATTGTGTCAAACAATTCAGGTGTGTTGTCTATGATTCCACATTTTGCATGCATTTTTCCAAGAACACTTGTAACTACAACATTTGACTAAATTACCCATCCATTATGCTTCCATAGGTGTCCATACTCTGGCTTTAGAGCTCGTACTATTTTGCCAAAAAAGAGGATGTTGGGAAATGCTTCCTGCTAATTGCTTCTACTTTTATGTTCTTTTAAAACTACTTCAACAAATCTCCTTCATGCACACCATGCAGTCATTTCATGAGATAAGATACCTGTTCTAAAGCAGGAGTTTCCCAATGGTTGGAGCTTATTAAAAACACACAACAACACGAAGAAGAACAAAGGAAAATATCTAATGGGCATCCATACATTTTCACAGTACCAGAGAACTTGTGTATTGAAAGGCCAGAAGCTTACCTCCCTCAGGTAGCTTCTCTTGGACCTTATCATCACCTCAAAATTAAACTGTATGAGGTCGAAATATATAAATCTAGGCCTGTCATCAAAGTTGAGAAAAGAGCAAAGAAGGGTACTTTCCAGGATTTGGTTAATGCGATCATTAGTATGGGAGAAGTGATAAGAAAGTGCTATAGTGATTCTATTGAATGCGATGATGAAGTACTAGGATGGATGATGGCTCGATACGTTGTGTTTATTCTGTAGTTCATTGATACAAACCCAAGATTTCAACAGATAAACTCTTATTTTCACCCAAATAGAAAGAGTCCATTCTTCCCACTTTAGGCTGATATTTCTAAGCTTGAGAACCAAGTCCCACTCTTCATTCTGATAAAAGTTCTTGCATGGGCGACTGGCTTGGACAGTGAAGAATTGGACAAGAAGTTGAAAGAGAGAATTACAAATGCCTTAGGTGCTTCTCCCCTTTCATTAATGGCGGTCCAAATAATGGTTCACATAATTCCATAAATGTAGGAGATACAAATCATGATTCACACAATTCCATAAATGTTGGAGATACAAATCATGATTCACCTCATACCATAACACCAACATGTGATAAAGGAAACATATTGGAATGCCTTTACAATTCCGTTGTCCCAAAGAAAAATGTTGTTCAGATTGATGGCTCTGTTGATCAGAAGAGAAACATGGAGAAGTTCAAAAGCTTTCACTTTTTTCTCCAGATAACATCTAGATTTATTCATCTTTTGCATCCAAAATCACATAGCAAATCTGACAAAAATTTGCTTTTGGCCACAGATTACATAGGAGAGGAGTATAATTTGCTCCTTTCACAAGGACATCATAAGAAATAAGAAATAAGGTTTTATAGAACTAGTTTTACATTTTTCTCCTCATCTTTTAGGGTGTATTGATAAGCTTCCTCTATACTTTTCAACAGTTTAACCAAACTGATCTCATCTTGAATAGATGTCCTCAAACCATTCAGGTACCTTGTAATCCTCTCAACATCATCATTTGTATGTCAAAATTTGATATCCAATCTATACAATTTTTTAGTATACTCTTTTACATTAAGATTATTTTTCTTTAGGTTTTGCAACTTCTTAAACAAACTTACTTGGTAATCAACAGGTAAGAACTTAGCTTTCAGTTTTTTCACCATCCTATCTCATGAATTGATTTTATCCTTGCCTCTTGTTTGTCTATCAGTCTGCAAATCATCCCACCATAAAGATGCATGTCCTCTCAACTTTGTGCAAGCATACCTCACTTTCCTATCTTCATTTGTTCCTTCATAATCAAAGTATTTCTCCATCTTTGTGATCCAATTAAGTAGTTCTTTTGAATCTAAGTTTCCATCACAATCAGATGGATTGAAATGTGGTCTTTCATTAACCCTAGTTAGGGCCTTTATAAATCTATCATCTCCTTGTTCAGTCTTTGGTTGTTCTTCACCCTCTTCATCTTCTTTTTTAGTTCTTTCTTCCTCTTCATCACTTACATCCTCAATGTGTAATCTTCTTCTCTTGGCTATTTCCATAGCTTCTAATCTAGCTATAATTTGTCTCAACATATCTAACATAATTGGATCCGCATATCTCTTTCCACCTCTAGCATTTCCTCTTTGAGCCATCTTATATGAACCCTCTGTAATTGCAGGTCACATACTCTCTCTACCACCCCACAAAAAATCAATCCAAGTCTTTGCAAGCTTAGGAACTACGATCTACATCAACAAAATTGGAAACTTTCTTTGATACCACTTTTCAAATAACCCTAGGTCTCTCAGTTTTCAAATAAACCTGGGTGTTTGATGCAAGATAATCTTGGGTTCTTGGCAATATTGCATCAACCAAAAAAAATATTTGTTTTCTATTTTCTTGATTAGTTCAGTCTCTAAGTTTTCTTCAACGTTTGTTCAATTTGGATCGTTTTTAGCCGTGAACCTTATGACATGTTCTTGGACTCATTTAGAACCTTCTCCTCCACACTTGAAACAAGTTCCTTTAAACACTCTCCTATCATCTTTCCTGTGTCTATTTGATCCACATTCTCTTTGGAAATCTCTATTCCCCTCATTGAATTCCGCCTTTCCTTTATTCTAATTTGAATAAGATCTTCCACCAACCGAGGTTCTTCCTCTCTCAATTCTTCCACCCTTCCTCTTTGTCTTTGCTCATACCTTTTATTCAACTTTTCCTAATCTTCTAGGGCGTATTGGTAAACTTCCTCTATAATTTTCAACTTAACCAAATTGATCTCATCTTGAATAGATGTCCTCAAACCATTTAGGTACCTTGCAACCCTCTTAACATCATCATCTATATGTCCATATCCGATATCCAAGATATAGAATTCTTCGATATACTCTTTTATACTAAGATCCTTTTTCTTTAGGTTTTGCAACTTCCTAAACATAATTACTTGGTAATTAGTAGGTACGAACTTAGCTTTCAATTTGTTCACCATCCTATCCCATGACTTGATTTTATCCTCGCCTTTTCTTCATCTACCAGTCTGAAAATGTTCCCACCATAAAGATGCATGTCCTCTCAACTTTGTGCAATCATACCTCACTTTCTTATCTTCATTTGTTCCTTCATAATCAAAGTATTTTTTATCCAATCAAGTAGTTCTTCTAAATCAAACTTGCCATCATAATTAAGTGGATTGAAATGTGGTCTTACATTAACCCTAGTTAGGGTCTTTTTAAATCTATCATCTCCTTGTTCAAGCTCTAGTTATTCTTCACCATCTTCAATTGCTTCTTCAACTCTTTCTTCCTCTTCATCACTCACATCCTCAATGTGCCTTCCTCTTCTTTGGGTTGTTGCAACAACTTCTAATCTAGCTGCAATTTGTTGCAACATATCCAACACAAGTGGATCTTCATCTCTCCTTCCACCTCTAGCATTTCCTCAGCAAGCCATCTTCCATGAATCCTCTACAATTGCAAGTCATATACTCTCTCTTCCACCTCGCAAAAAATCAATCCAAGATCTCGCAAGCTTAAGAACCACAATTTACCTTAACAAAATCAGAAATTCACTCTGATACCACTTTTCAAATAACCCCGTGTTAATCTCTATTGAGCATTTTAGGTTGTCATTAGTATCAAAGGACAGTAAACAGGTCAGTCGGTTATTTATATTGAGACAGTCGGTAACTGGAAGTAAGACAGAGCAGTCGGTAAAGCCATATACCGAGCATCACATAGTTAAACCAAGTACCAATGACACTGACACCGACGGTCAGTAAACACCGAGCATCATAGTATACACCGAGTAGATTATACAGTGTTTATCGATGATCACAGTAAACAGCATAGTAATCTGAAATTGCACATTATTCTATGCAAACAGTTATAACAGATCATAAAACGGTTTACCAAGATCGAGGAGCATTTATTGTAAAAGATATTCATTAAATGCAATGATTATCTTATTTGTATTAGTTGATCTAGGTTATTTTGCACCGTAGATCTTAGGGTTATGATTTTCTTTTGTAACCTAATTTTTGTTTAAGCGACAAAAACAAAACACTATATTGTATATGTTCGCACCATTTTATGGGGTTGTTGAACTGATATATATGAATCACGGAGCACTTGAAGAAATTGCCTATCTTCAAGACAATCAATTTACCGAGCAGAATAGAGTACAGAGGTTTTCAGATTGAACAGAATCAGACAAGGCTACCGAGCAGAACAGAGCAGAGAATCATCACAAATAAGGTGATATTTTGATAAGAACTTATAGATCTATTTTCAGACAATTGAGTTGTCAACTAGTAGATAGTTACCTATTACTTTCTGACAATTGTGATAGAGTTTTTGTGAAATCTCTTAACAGAGTAGACTTAACAGTCTTTGTATAAATCTCTTAACCGAGTACACACTTCATATAGTGTTGTTAAATCATATAACTAGGTAGATCTAGCTGATCTAATATGTTACTCCTAACAGGCTAAGATAACTAGAAGTGATCCAAACTTGTATCCTTAACAGGCAAACCTTTTCTATCTGCAGTAGTGAAGAATTTGTGGGTGTCATCCCCACCGCAGTTTTTACCTTATAACAAGGGTTTCTGCGTTACCAAAATATTTGTGTTATGTGATTGTCATATTGATTTCATATTGTTTACTTTCTTAAGTTAACTATATGATTGACTTATGCAATTAGATTCAAGTTATTTTGATCGGTTATCACAGTATTCAGTTATAAGATCAGAAAGGTTTTTGCAATTAAAGATTTGAAGGCACTGATTCACCCCTCCCCTCTCAGTACCTATCTCTCCTAATTCCAACAATTGGTATCAGAGCTCAGTTCTCTTGTTTAATAGTTTAACCACTGAAGGGAAAAGATCTAAGTCATGGAGAGATACAAGCTTGACAAGACTATTGAGAATTAGAAGATACAAATGCAGATGTTTGTGGAGCAATACAAACAAGCCAAGGAAGAATTGAAGAAATTACTGGTTGAAAGAAAGAACTTTGCAATTCAGCAGAATGAAATAAGTTATCATGAAGAACCTATTGATGACATATTTGATCATATTGGATCAACCTCTGGAAGCATCTCTGACAGATCCGAAAGCATAATCTCTGAGCTATTTGAAAAGAATCAACATCTATCCAAGCAAGTGAAAGCACTTCAAATCAGTCATGAATCTCAAATGGTGAGAATGGTGGAAATCATGAACAATGGTAGACACGTTGAACAAGATCAGAATCTAGCTATTGAAGACCAAAGACCGATGACTGAACAACTTCAAGCAAAAGAAAGTGAAATCCAGAGACTCACTGATCGTCACTTCCAAGTATCAAATCAGATGATGACAGTCAATCAAGAAATGAACCAAGTAAATGGAGAATTATCAAGAAGACTTGAAGATGTAGCAACACTTAGAGAAGATAATTAAAAACTGAGAAATGAAATAAAAACACAAAAGCAACATAATGAGATGATGAAGATAGCCGAAGACAACTCTAAAAAGATTAATGATTTTTTGACTAATCAGAGGAGATTCGGAAGCAAAGCCGGTATAGGCTACACCGGTGAAGGAGAATCATCACAACAAGCTGAAGAAGTCAACAACAATCAAAGTAAAAAACCTAAAGTGTTGACATGTTACCACTGTGGAAAACCAGGACATACATCTAATGTGTGCAGAAGCAAAGCACAAGGTAAACCTCCTGTCATTCCTAAGTTCAATGGATATTGCTATTACTGTGGGAAGTTTGGACATCTAGCTTATGAATGTAGAGCAAAGAAGAATGACATTGCTAATAACACTACTAAGGAGAAAATATGCTATACTTGTAATAAGTATGGACACACTGCAAGGGACTATAAGGCGAAAATGAAGCAGGTCTGGACACCTAAAGAGAAACTACAATGAAAGCCATATCAACCGAAGAGACAAGGTAACTCATATGTTTGAGATTATAATACATGGACTAGTTGTACTGCATGTGGTCGGTATGGACATATTGCAGAAAACTGTTACAAGAAGAGTCGGATTGGACAATCAAGTAACTGGACAAATGCAGGAATGACATGTATGCACTGTCACAATGTCGGTCATGTAAGCAAGAACTGCAGAGATTGAGCATTTGATGAAAATCATATATTTGAGAGTGGATATAACATTGCAGAAATTACAAAGTTAAGAAACACAATGTGGAAGAAGGCATCTAATGAGAATGCTGAGTCAAGTAACGCTGTCGGTGAAACCTCGTCCACTAGATTGGGTGACATCGGTACATCCACTTAAGATGACAAAGGTATGTATGGAACTGACATTTTTTAAATGATTATATTTTACATACAGTTCCTTATATGTGAAGTACGAACACCAAATCTGCATGAATGAAGATGCACTATGGTCAATACACTATTAGTTTGCAAATGATATCTAGTCGGTAAAAGGGGAAATATGAGTTGGTTACCCGTCGGTAATCACTATACAAGGTTAACCGACAATAGTTCAAACCAATGGAGAAACTCTATGTTAATTGAGCAAAAGACTTTACCGAGCTGACAGCCGTCTCGTACCGAAAGTTAGGTCACACATTTAATGCATCAAAGTTTGAGCGGGAATTTCAGAAAACCCTATATATACATGGAAACAAAGTTCATTGTTACATCGCGATTTCGAAGAAAGGAGATTTTACAGAGAAGAGTTCGAGCTAACAATTCTCATAACAGATTCAAAGCAACTAGATTGAACCGATGACATTTCTTCGACGATAACAAGTAAGTTCATCTGACTACTGAATACTGGTTATCTATTTGCTTGCCAAAAACCCTAGAAACAATTTATGGCATTGTCTTCGACCGCAAGCAAATCATAGAACATTGAGGAGGAAGTAGAATTAATTGTTAGGGCACACTTTGCCGAGGAGAAATTCAAACCTCATCCTAAGGTCGCAGCACAAACGGACGATATGGGTTCATTCTCTAGTATTCCTAATAAGGTTTTGTTAACAGAAGACGTTAGGGCTTACATTCACTGCAAGATCGGTGAAATATGTGACTTTAAGACTATAGCAGCTTATCAGCAAGTCTGTGGATCGAATGGTAAGATCAAACCCGAGCATAAGAAAATTGAGGAATCAGAGTTACGGTGTTTCACATACTTCCCACAATCATTTCACAATGACTGGATATGAATCGTGCTTAGCAGATTCCATGATGGAAAATTTTGGCTAGACAAACCAATTGAGGTCACCAAGAAGATTATTAGTAGGGTTACTGGGTACCCTACAACCGACAAAGCCAAAGCATTTCGAAGTTCATCTTGCCCCGACATAGAAAAGAACACTGGAGCTCAATGGGATGGTAGGGCACTAAAGATTTCAACTATCAAAGATCTAGCAGTAAGATTTGCAGCTCATGTCATCAGGTACAAGATATTTCAATCAAGCAGACCGAATAGTGTACCCTATAGCGTCGTGGACATGGCTTACAAAATTGTGAAGAAAGATCACCAGGTTGATCTTGCCAAGATACTACTACACCAACTGCATGACAACATGAAAACAATAAAAGAAAAGAAGTCCAATACATGTAAGTACGGATCACTGCTTGTCTGTACATTCCTCTATTTGCAAAAATATGTACTGGGTATTGGAAAAGTTAACTGGTAATTGGACAGACCGATAACTGCCCAAATCGGTGATATGATGAGAAGTCTAGGAGACAATGTGAACAAGGAGTTTCATGCATATTTCAAGGAATTTCAAACAAGAATGCAACAAAGGAGTAGAATTCCAAAAGAATTAGTAAACAAATTTGAATTTGACATATGCTTTGTGGGAAGCACAAACCACTCAATGATAAAGGCAGTAGAACTGAGTACAAAATGGCTAGCACCAATGGGTTATGAAATGAATCATGATTTCGCTTTGAAATCTATCAATGCATTGCTAGCATTACTGATTGACATCACTGCCAGTAGGTTTGGAGTGTATGAGGAAGCTAAGTCTAGAATCACAACGAACATTGAGATTAGTAAAATGTCAAGAAGGGCAAAGAAAATGAAAAAGGATCTCACAACAAAATATGGAACTACATCTGACTCACCTAAGGAGTCACCAGTTGATGAAGCAACTGAAGGTCAGTTACAGTTGGCTGACAAACCCTATGACAGCGAGGAGACCGAGTTCGACAAAGAAAAGGATAACACACCGGTTCCTCCCACCAATGATGAAGAAGCAACACAACTTCCTACAACTGATGAACAAGATACTCAGCTACCTGAACCTGAAGGAATGAGGATACGTTCAACAACTGCAGCCAAATCAACCGAGCAGAAAGAAGAAGCAGAAAAAGTTGCAAAAAGAAGAGCATCCACATCGACAAAGAAATACATCGAGAGAAAGAACAAGAAGGCAGCTGAACCACCAAAGAAAAGGAGGAAATACATAAGGAGTAAGGAAGACATAGAGGAGACTGACATTGAAAATGACCCTAATCAATTCCAGCTAGTTCGTAATAGGGACAGTACCATAGAAGAAATAATTGAAGATATTATTCAGAATGGAAATCTTAATGATCCAGGCATAGGCAAATTCAACAATATGTCAATTGAGGACAAGACAAAGATAGAACATGCTATTGTTCAAATGATGGTCAAGTTCAAAAGAGTACCGATGGAATTTGCATGTCAACTACCGAAGGAACTTGATGATAAAATAAGTGAAAGATGGGCTATTGCTTTAGATACAGAGAAAAGAAAAAGAGAGCACTCTCTAGGCCGTGCAGCCACTCACTTTAGCTATGCTGAGGTAAGTGAATACATGACAAGGTATCAGCCTAGATTTTCAGTCAAGAATAGAGCTATGCAGATAATGGATGAAAATGTAGAGGATATGGATGTCGTATGTGACTCCCTATGGACATCAATTTTGAAAGCAGAAGAGAAAGCTGAACAGGAAGCATTCTTGAAATTGTCTAAAAAGAGACATAGTTCAAAAGGTAAAGTATTTTCATTGATGATAATAAAGGCAAGAAAATAGAAGACACCGGTATATCAGTTACCAAGGTAATTGATATTACCGAACATAAGGAAGAAATCAAAGTTTCACAGGATGCACTGGATCAAGCTAAGATCCACTTGCAAAAGAAAACAGATGATGATGCACTCATTAAGGACATCACTAACAGTGATCCTAATGATAAGGATGATGAAGATGTAATAATCACACAATACAAAGATGAAACATTAAACACTGACAATGTGTGTACATCTCTACTGGGTGAACTTCTTGTACTTGCAGAGGCTGCTGAAATAATTTCACAAGTACAACCCGATGTCTCTCATCCTGAGCCAACCAAAGATACAACCAAGATTCAAGCACTTGAGCAACCTGCCAATACAAATGAGCCTGTCAAACCAGAGGCACAGTCTACAAAATAGAAGGACCTTGGAGAAACCAAGTCAACCGAGGTGAACCAACCTGACACTACCACCGAGACTCCCACTCAATCCACCGAGGAGTAGAAGAAAGATGATATAGTGTCAATTGGTAAGGGCACTCTGAGGAGTGAAGAAAAAGCTATTGTTGTAAGTGAAAAGAAGTCACCTCTAGCCCCGAAGAAGAAAAAGAAGAAAGCCAAAGGGCCGGTCACCATTGAAAAAGTTATTATTATACCCGAATGTGACTTGAGAACTCTAAGCCCCGAGGAACTAAGTCGGTATGGGGAGTTATGTTTGGGGAAAGCAGCACAAGAAAAATTGAGGCAAGAACAAAAACGTAAAGAAGTGTTAAATGATGTAAGGGATATTCTACAATAGATAGTACCGAAAACAAACATTGATGAGAATACTCCCATTTTAGATCAACTTGCCAACCTTGCCGACAGAATCAATGCCCCTGATACAGACATAGATAAAAGAATAGAAGAACGGGCAGAGTCAAAGATTCAACACAAATTGGTAGAAAGGATTAGCACTGAAGTGGCACTAAACAAGGTGAAACTATCTGAGGTCATTACCGAGGTAAAATCTATCACCTAGGTAATCTGTCAACTGCTAATAAAGCTTTGTACCACAGACACCTTCACTGTAGAAATCAATGAAAAGATAAAAGGTTTAGAAGAAGAAATCAAGGTGAGTACACAAGCAGCTATCGCTGAGCCAACTACTTTCTTGAAGCACATTAACCGAGTTCAGGAACTTCAACGGCTGATAGCAGACTCAAGGAAACAGGAAGCGCACATCATCGATCAGGTCACAGAGTTATAGAAAGAACTCACTCCTTACCTGAAGATTTTTGAAACACATACTGTCAAAGCCAAGCAACTCGTGGCAACACCAGAGATTTCAGTGTTGGAAAATATCTTTGACATGCATGCACAAGTCGGTCTTGAGCAAATTGCTCTTACCAACTTGAAAGAGGAATGGGAAAACCTCTTGGAGTCTGTGAAGAAAACCCATTAGCACATTTTTGATAAGATGTAAGTATACATTACATATTTTTTTGGTATTTTGCATTATTATCAAAAAGGGGGAAAACCATGTATATGCCAAATAATATATTGTTGATATGTATATTACATAATACCGAGAGCATGCACTGAGGGGGAGTACTTTTGTACTTAGAAGTTTTTGTAGTGGATATGTATATAGCGGAGATATAAGGGATATCCAGAAATAGTTTGTCTATATACATTATGAAGTTTTGATACTAATTCCAAAGGGGGAGATTGTTAATCTCTATTGAGCATTTTAGGTTGTCATTAGTATCAAAGGACAGTAAACAGGTCGGTCGGTTATTTACATTGAGACAGTGGGTAATTGGAAGTAAGACAGAGCAGTCGGTAATTGGAAGTAAGATAGAGCAGTCGGTAAAGCCATATACTGAGCATCACACAGTTAAACCGAGTACCAGTGACACCGACATCGACAGTCAGTAAACACTGAGCATCACAGTATACACCGAGCAGATTATACAGTGTTTACCGATGATCACAGTAAATGACATAGTAATTTGAAATGGCACATTATTTTATGCAAATGGTTATAACAGATCGTAAAACGGTTTACCAAGATTGAGGAGTATTTATTGTAAAAGATATTCATTAAATGCAATGATTATCTTATTTGTATTAGTTGATCTAGGTTATTTTGCACCGTAGATCTTAGGGTTATGATTTTCTTTTGTAACCTAATTTTTGTTTAAGTAGCAAAAATAGGACACTATATATTGTATATGTTCGCACCATTTTATGGGGTTGTTGAACTAATATATATGAATCATGGAGCACTTGAAGAAATTGCCTATCTTCAAGACAATCAGTTTACCGAGCAGAACAAAGTACAGAGGTTTTTAGATTGAACAGAATCAGACAAGGCTACCAAGCAGAAAAGAGCAGAGAATCATCACAAATAAGGTGATATTTTGATAAGAACTTATAGATCTATTTTCAGACAATTGAGTTGTCAACTAGCAGATAGTTACCTATTACTTTCTGACAATTGTGATAGAGTTTTTGTGAAATCTCTTAACAGAGTAGACTTAACAGTCTTCGTATAAATCTCTTAACCGAGTACACACTTCATCTAGTGTTGTTAAATCCTATAACTAGGTAGATCTAGTTGATCTAATATGTTACTCCTAACAGGCTAAGATCACTAGAAGTGATCAAAACTTGTAGTCTTAACAGGCAAACCTTTTCTATCTGCAGTAGTGAAGAATTTGTGGGTGTCATCCCCACCGCAGTTTTTACCTTCTAACAAGGGTTTCTGTGTTACCAAAATACTTGTGTTATGTGATTGTCATATTGATTTCATATTGTTTACTTTCTTAAGTTAACTATATGATTGACTTATGCAATTAGATTCAAGTTATTTTGATCGGTTATCACAGTATTTAGTTATAAGATCAGAAAGGTTTTTGCAATTAAAGATTTGAAGGCATTGATTCACCCCTCCCCTCTCAGTACCTATCTCTCCTAATTCCAACACCCTGGGTATCTCACTTTTCAAATAACCTCAGGTGTTTGATGCAGGAGCATCTTGGGTTCTTGGCAATCTTGTATCAACCAAAAAAAATATTTATTTTCTAGTTTCTTGATTAGTTTAGCTCTAAATTTTCTTTAGTATTTCTTCAATTTGGATCATTTGCATCCACGAACCTTACAGTGTATTCCTAGACTCTTTCGTAACCTTCTCCTCCTCACTTGAAACATGTTCCTCTAAAAACTCTCCTATCATCTTCCCTATAGCTATTTTATCCACCTTCTCTCTAGAAATTTCTATTCCCCTCTTTGAATTATACCTTTCCTTTATTCTGATCTGAATAAGATCTTCCACCACCCGAGGTTCTTCCACTTTGAAATATTCCACCTCTCCCTCTTTGTCTTTTCTCATTCCTTTTATTCAACTTTTCCTAAGCTTTCAGGGCATATTGGTAAGCTTCCTCTATACTTTTCAACTTAACCAAATTGATCTCATCTTGAATAGGTGTCCTCAAACCATTCAGGTACCTTGCAACCCTCTCAACATCATCATATGTATGTCTAGATCTGATATCCAATCTATATAATTCTTCGATATACTCTTTCACACTAAGATCCTTTTTCTTTAGGTTTTGCAACTTCCTAAACAAAATTACTTGGTAACCAGAAGGTAAGAACTTAGCTTCAATTTGTTCACCATCCTATCCCATGACTTAATTTTATCCTTGCCCCTTCTTTGCCTATCAATTTGCAAATGTTCCCACCATAAAGATGCATGTCCTCTCAACTTTGTGCAATCATACGTACCTCACTTTCTTATCTTCATCTGTTCCTTCATAATCAAAGTATTTCTCCATCTCTTTGATTCAATCAAGTAGTTATTTTGAATCCAACTTGCCATCATAATCAAGTGGATTGAAATGTGGTCTTGCATTAACCCTGGTTATGGACTTTATAAATCTATAATCTCCTTGTTCAATCTTTGGTTATTTTTCACCATCTTTGACTTCTTCTTCAGTTCTTTCTTCATCTTCATCACTCACATCCTCAATGTGTTATCCTCTTCTCTGGGTTGTTTCTATAGCTTCTAATCTAGCTACAATTTGTCACAACATATCCAACACAACTGGATCTGCATTTCTCCTTCCACCTCTAGCATTTACTCTGTGAGCCATCTTATGTGAATCCCCTATAATTACGAATCAGATACAGTAACTACCACCCCAAAACAAATCAATCTAGGACTTCACAAGCTTAGGAACTGTTATTCAAAAATACAACATACAATACAATAAGCATAAGTAGGAAAAAGTTGCATTTGTTTATCTAATTAACACTACCTTACAGGTTTTGTTAGTTTACATGTCATTATTGCATTCATTCTAGATGTCATCATTGTACTCTAAGTATTGATTATTATTCCAAAGCATTCTGAAATTCATAAATGATCATTACATTGTGCATTCAAACTGAATGTGATATACAAATGTCCTTTCTTGTTTCATATTTTGTATAAAAAATTAGAGTAAAAATGCAAAATTGAAAGAAAGATTGAAGTATGGAATAGGGGTCCCATGCATTGCCTTTGTATTGGTTTGTGTCAGTTGGTGGTCTGCTAGGTCTCTGCATTTAGGTCTTCATACTCCGGGTCTTCATCTGCATTTAGGTCTTTAGGTTTCATATCTGCAGGAGAGAGAAAATATGGTTAGATCCTGTTGGATCTAAGCAATATAAGAGAAACAAATAACATACTGTAGCAATCAAGTTTTCAATACTGCATATCAATCTGGAAAACTAAACGTAATAAGGAAATGTACATTGACACTCACTGCAAGGTAGTGTTAAAGGGACTTGTTTGTGACATGAAACCTTTTACTACTTATGATCATTGTGGTGTATGTTGTCCTTTTTATTAACCAGGTGTCTGAATTAAAGGGACTTAGTATGTTTCAAACTGAGAAACCTTTTTAGATAATGCATTTCATAATAATGTTATTTGAGAGCTTAACAAATTATTTTGCAAATAACAGTTGACTGGTTTTCACATTCAGTCATTGTCAAAGATGCAGATCAAGCTGAATTTTCAAAATAAAAGTGCTACATAAATTTCCAATGATTGCCAATATTCAAAGTTCAAGTTACAAACGCAGCTGCATAAATACTGGTATAATATGTCCTTGTTGTTTAAAAGGTATATTTTCAAGTAATAACATTCTTGTTGCTGAATACAGAAAAAGTGCTTCAACATTGAGGCATAAAGTTATAAAGTTTTTACACTTTTTTTTTTAGAGTGTCTCGAACTTCATTAATTAACATTCTAGTGTTTTTTGAATGTCACGAGCTCGTGCTCGAACTTCATTAATAGTGAACAAACATTTTCATGTTGTTGTACTTCTCATATTTTAAGTGCAGAATCAACATCAAAAAAAATTGTTAATAATGCACATACTGAAGGAGCTATGATGCTAAAAGCTAAGTTACAAATCAAGTGGAATTCAAGCTGTAAAGTAACAGTGAAAATAGAAAGTACAGGAAATTGCACATCTATTAGTAAAGAAAGTTTAAAGTACTTATCTATTATGGGCATAGTGACTTTTATTCCTTGATGTTTTTCAGTCATTTTTAGTTAGCTCCCAAAGTTTGTGGAGCTTATGACTGAAAAATGTCATAAGAAAATTGAATACACGTATCACATCTTTTAGCCACAAGCTCACAACTTTGATGAAATAACCAGAAAAGAATGAAATAGTTTGAATGCTAATGGATTTTCATTCATCTCAGAAGGGTTTTGTAGTTTCAGCTTGAACCGTTTTCAAAATGGTTCTATTTCATTGCTCTGTCAGAATGAGTTCACCAGTTCATCTAATTCACTACTGTTGTTACACAGATTTATTCATGTTAGCAGAATGTAATAGTGTGGATGCTATATACTACAATCACAATTTATGTACAAAATGTAGAAAACTTTTAGAAATCAAGCTTTAGTAATTGTTTGTTTCATATAGAGTGTTTTTATGAAGCTAATCAGAAAAGAGCAATTATCTGCTTATGTTCAAAATTCCCAGTCAAGGTATTCAGGTTTCATGTTATGTTGTCATAGTCATATGCTGAAGAAAAGAGACATAATTTAATGAAGTCACTGCTGACAATAAATTTCAAATGTCCACACAAGTGTGAAATGTGTGAACATAATGTGCAAAGTAAGCTTCATGTTACACAATAGAGAGTATGAAATGTTTACCAGTCAAAGGCTCGAGAAAGGTCGAGACAAGCACAAATCTTAAAAAAAAATAATCAATTTTCAATGCACAATATCAGTGAGTTCACTCTCAGATAAGCCGAGTTCTCAATTGACTTCATTCTCAGTCAAACCGAGTTCATTCTCAGTCAAGAAGTGAAGTCGAGCTTCAGTTTGGCACATAGGATGAAAGGAAAATAGTTAACTTCAATTAAACTCGCAAGCTATATACTGGACTGCCAGTTATCAAACGGTATGAAGGGTTTATTTTCTTTGATAAAATCCAAGACTCGTGACTTAGAAGAGTTTCAAAATAATGAAGTCATGACTTTATATTCAAACAAAAGAAATCAACAGTCAAACAAGCCGTGACTTAGTAGGTCACGATGTGAAGCTAATGGTTCTGTGCCAGTCACAAATGGTCATGGTTCATAAGATGTATTCATAGCTGTAAACAGAAGCTAAGCATCAGTCTCAGTTTGGCATAGCTAGTTTCCTCATACCAAGTCGTGACTGCTATCAAAAGTGGATTGAACAGTTTCAGGCTCGAAATCGTAAGAGAAGTAAATGAAACAACAGTAGAGGCTGAGAATCATAATGTGGAGCTTGCGGAAATAAAGAGCAGTTACAGTTCAATGACATAAACAATGAATCAAATATATGATGCAAGGTTCAAGTCACAGCTCGTGATTTACAAGTGGAAATAAACTACAAGATAACACTAGTCATATGACTGTCAACACAGAGTCATAATGAAGCTCGTGGCTTGCAAACAAATCAAAGAGAACTCTCAGCATGACCGAGTTTGTGCATAGTATACACCAATCGACTATGACTCATATTCATAGCCTTAGATTATCAAAACAACAGTCATATTTTAAAAGCACCAGTGAAGGAATAGATAACAGAATGAGAGGCCACAACTTATGCTAAATAAATGTTACAATTTAATGGGTTTCATTACCAGAAAATAAATCTCTAAGAGATAAACCGATCTCGAGGATAACTTAAAGTTGCATGCCAACCCAAGTTTGCCAAGTGCCAAGTTCTTTGTTTGAAATGCACAGTTGATGAGGAATAGCAGTGGTCACTAATAACAGTAAGCTCAAGTTCATCAGAAGGATTTATTCATAGTCAACAAGTCGAGCTCCATCACAAATTTTTGAAGCTTTCTTACAAGTTATGGTTTCATCTTCCCTATTCTTCTGTAGGAAGAATGAGATAAGCATAAGTGCCGAGAGTGAAAAATGAACATAACAATTTGGAGTCTGCAGGAAGAATGACATTCAATGCCATTAATGTAGATGTCACATTCCTGCAGAGTCTTGGAAACCACACAATGCCACCTCACACTTTCATCTTATTATTTTTGAATTGTATTGCAAGTGGATTGAACAGTCATGTCGACTTTCTCCACTTTGCATATTTTACACTTAGAGTCTTTTTGTCTAAGTTAGGAGTTGAAAGTTAGATTATTTGATATTAGATTTTATCTAATATTAAGTAAATATTAATATTGGTTAGAAATTGTAAAAGCATAAATTCCTTATTATAAGCCAGTATTAAGGGGCACTTAGACTCGAGTTTTTATAGGCTTAATTATTGGCATGTTTTTGGCCAATTTTAGGGCAATTGGTGGGGTTTAGATTTTTGGATTTGAGGCATAGGCAAGCTATAAAATTGATTTTGATGATCAATTTAAGGGTTGCAGATTTTGGAGAGAGGGCATATAGAGAACTCATTGTTCCTAGATGCTTTGTAAGCCTTTTTTGTAATCACTTTTGTCAGATTTTGGAGGAAATGAACCAAAGATTTTTGATTCATATTTGTGGAGTTATTTTGGTATAGGATCATGTCTTCATCTTTTTTAACAAGTGCTAAATTATTTATTGTCCAAAGGAAGTGAGTAGATTTTTGTTCCTTCTCAAGATAATCAATTTCTTAAAAGCCTTGTATGAGAAATGTATGTCTATTAAATACTCGAGCTATTCGTGGTTTAACCCTGATAGTAAGTTTTGTTAACCTGTATGTTGAGCAGAGATTCGAAGTGTCAAGATCTTCATTTGTGAGTTAGGATTGAGTTTTTATCTTTTTTGCAAAGTTTGATATAATTCTTGGTGTATCACCCTAATCTATTTTTCAGTTAGAAGTATTATTTTCACTTTTCCCAACAAGTTACAGATCAGGAAAGTGATATTCCATATTTAATAGGAACCGGCCTAGAATTCAAAGATTCCTCCTTATTCAGAGTCTACCCACAGCTCAAGGAGGATTCCATTGACAGGATATAATTGTTGTATAGCCCTAATGCCTGAGTTAGGGTGACAATTCTAAACCTGAACAATTTTTGGCACGCCCGGTGGGACTACAAACTGCTTCTTAGTTCTAAGTTGCTAGACCTATGGTTGTTTCTAATTTCATTTGCAGCTCTTAGTGTGGATTTTAATGAGTAGAGCTCCAACGAGATCAAATAAGGAGGGTTTCATGTATCAAGAATTATAGTCAAGAAGAAGGGGAGGAAGATCATCCAGAGGTGGAAGAACATCACAAGATTCAAGAGGTACTTCTTTGAATTCAGATTTCTCATCATTTGATAATCCCATTTACGAAAATCAAGCTGCAAATTCAGAAGAACTTGAGGTTATTATTGAAGAAATCAGTCTTCCTGAAGATCTAAGTGTTCCTAATCATACTGGATTAGAATTTCCAAGTGTTGAAACTTTATTTATAGATAATTCTATTCTTGGAGCTTCTACAAGTGGTACTGCAGCAAATCCATAGAATCTAAAGACTTATCAAATGAAGGTAGTTCAGCCTGCCCAGCCTTTTGTTACACCAGCTATTTAGCAACAAGCTCCTCCACACCAAGAAATGGCTAGGAATCTACCGTTTGTTACATTTAATCAAGGTAGTCCTTTGAGTATTTCAAATCATAATAATGTTCCATTGGCTGCTCTTAAAGGCTTGCCATCATTTACTAGAGAAGGACCAGTAACAGCTATTGAACACATCAGAGATGTTGCAACTCTTTGCAATGTTCATCATGTTATGGAAGAAGATGTAGCTTTGAAGCTGTTGGCTGCATCACTCAAGGGTAAAGCCCTTGATTGGTTCAGAACTCTCTCGGTGGACTCTATTGCTACTTGGGATGTCCTGGGTGAGAGGCTATCTAAATTTTTTGAGGACAAATCTAATAACTTGTCCCTTGTGGAACAATTAACTACAATCAAGAGAGCTCCACAAGAAGAGATGAGTGATTTTAATCTTCATTTTTAGAAGACTTGGAATCAGATTCCCATCACGGTAAGACCTTCAGTTGAATATGTATTTTTATATTATTTGAAGAGCTTGAATAGTGATATCTCTATTATGATTCAATCTATGGGGGGAAATACTTTACCCCAAGCTTTTGATACTGCTATTAGGGTAGAGAATAGTCTTATCTAGGCAGGAAAGATAGCTCCTAGGCCTCCTATGCCTTTCTTTCCTAATATACAATCTAATATGCCATTGGTAGTTCCACCGTTATCTGATGTCCCATCTTATAAACCCTCAAAGATAGCTCCTACAACCCCTTTGAATGAACTACGGACTATAAAGGATAGTTAGCAAAAAATTGAAAGTTTACTGCAATCTTTTGGTAATGATTTAGTGGCCCTTAAGAGGAATTAAGCTCAGACAAACCCTGCTATTCAAAATCAGTTTGCTGGTTCTTCTTCGCAATATCCTAATCAGCCTAATTTTTAGGCCAATAGGCAGCAATTTCAAGGAAATACTAATGCAAATAGGCAGAATTGGAATATGAGACCAAATAGACAGTACAATCCAACACCTCTTAATACTATTAGAGATATTGTTCCTACTCAAAATAATATTGCTACTAACTGGTGTTTTCCATGTAATGAGCCACATGATCAGTTTACATGTTCTAATGGAATTGTTAATCAAGCCCTTATGGTACAAAATTCATTGAATTCACAACAGAATGTGTTTGTTAAAGAAGTACAAAATCAACCAGACCAAAGTGCTACAGATACCGATTTTCTAAACTGGCAAGAGGAAGAATTTTGTGGACTTAATGAAGATTCATCAATTGCAGCAAATACTAGAGCGAAAAAGAGAGCCCTTGAAGCAGATCAATCTACTGGTAATGTTTCTTCTCCACCAGTTTCTATTTTAAAGAATCCATCAATTTTTTCTAATAAGGATCAAGGTCAAAGAAATGCTGATTAGAGTTCTCCTAGGTCATCACATAAGGTACAGTTTGTTGTTCCATACAATATTGTTGATACAATGAAAAAAACAAATGTTACTTTGTCTGCATGGGAAACTTTATCTATTCCAGGACAGATTGAGATTCTAAAAGAAGAGTTGTTCAAGTTGGCAGTTAATTCACAACAAATAGTACAGCAACCACCTAGTGTGGTCATGACTAATTTTGAGCCTCCTAAGGTTCAAGAAAAGGCACCAAAAGAAGAGAAAAAGCTTGCTAAAGTTCAACAGCCATCAGTACCAGAAGTCAAGAAGGCTGCAAATATTGAAAAAATAGCAGTAACTACTGATAAGAAATTGACAAATGTACAAAAGACATCTAAAAAGGAAGGTAAGAAATCTACAAATGAAAAGTCTCCTCCTTTTTACGTCTCTCTGATTATTGGAAACAAATTAGTTCATAACTGTATGGTTGATAGTGGTGCAACCAGCACTGTCATGCCTAAAAAGATAACAGATTTACTAAATTTGAAATATGAACCTCTTGAGAAAGGTGTAGTCCAGCTTGATGGAACTTCTATTAAGACCTTAGGAGTCATTAAAAATACAAGTTTGACCTTACACTCCTGCCCAAATTTTTCAATACCTCAGGATATATATGCTATTGATTTACTAGCATATTTTGCTGTGTCTGTCCAAAGATTTCATAGCCAAAATAGATGGCTATTTTTCATCAGATTGGTCACATTTGTACTTTAGAACTAGATATCGTACTAAGGTAACCATAAAATCAGAATCATTGGCCAAAAATCACATAGAGTCTTATAATCCAAGTCCTATTAATGCAAGCTGTGTGATTATGGATCAAGATGAAATACCTGATTATTCAGCTTATAATACTCAAACTAAGGCATATCTAGATATTCTTCTAGATGAATGGGCTACTAGAAATGAACAGAATGATGACATGTTTGATGCTGGTTTTGGAAATTACATGATTTTAGAGTCTGATTTAGTAGTGCCTAATTTGATTAAAGATCCAGAATCCGAATATGATGTATCTAACCAGCTTTGGGATTTGTATTTTGATGGGTCAAGGAATAAGGATGGAGTTGGTGCAGGGGTTATGTTGGTATCATCTAATGGTGATAGATTTCATGTTGTATTTAAGTTGTCTTTTCCTTGTTCTAACAATGTAGCTGAATATGAAAGTTTGATTCAGGGATTAGAGTGGGCATGCAAGATTGAGAGGTATTAAGTGTTTGAGAGCATTTGGAGACAGTGAGCTTATTGTTAAGTAGGTGAGAGGTATCAATACTGTTAAAATGATCTGCTTAAGATGTATAAATCTAGAGTTTGTGACATTCGAGATGAATTTGATGCTTTCAACCTGATTTCAATTCCTAGAAGGGAAAATCTGCATGCTGATAGGCTGGCTGGTATTGGTTCTCATATTGCAATAACAGAAAATAAAGGACTGATTTCAAACCAGTCACATATTAAGATAATTGTTAGGCCATCCATTCCGAATAATGATACTTATTGGCAAGTTTTCAATACTGATGAACACATCTTAAGTTTTTTGACAGAAACAGATGGTTTTTCAACTTCTAGAAGTGACAAAAACATTCAACAAATGGAAGACCAAATTATTCAGTTGAAAACCAACAAGCTTCCAAAGGGATTAGTCATCTTGGAATCAACATTCAACTTTGATGATCAGTTTAGAAAGGGTAAAACCAGCTTGCTGATTAAAGAAGATCATTACGAGGAAGTGGAAATTTTCAGAGACAAGTGGTTGAAGGTTGGTAAAATAAATTCTCCTGAAGAAAAAGAATTGTTTATTGATCTTTTTAGAGAATATAATGATGTTTTTGCATGGGACTATTCTGATCTGAAGGGTTTTGATCCTCAATTAACCCAACATACTATAGAATTGGAGCCTAATGCTAGGCCAATTAGACAAAGGAAAAAGCCTATAAACCCTAAGTTAGAGCCATTAATGTTAAAAGAGCTAAGAAAAATCCTAGATGGTGGTATTATATTTCCTATTAAGCACACATCTTGGGTTTCTAACTTAGTTCCAGTAAGGAAGAAGAATGGAGAGATAAGACTTTGTGTAGACTTTAGAGACCTTAATAGGGCATCTCTGAAAGATAGACACCCCCTTCCTTCTATGGAACAGATTTTACAATATGTTTCAGGTTTTGAGAGATTCTCACTCCTAGATGGATATTCTGGTTACAACCAAATTTTAGTCAAAGAATCTGATCAATTTAAAATGGCTTTTACAACTAAATGGGGTACCATGGCTTACAGAAGAATGTCATTCGAGTTATCAAATGTTGGAGCTACTTTTCAGAAAGCAATGGACACGGCTTTCAAGAACTTAATGTATAAGTTTGTTCTAGTATACCTAGATGATGTGACAATTTACAGTAAGGTTGCAAACTAGCATATTGATAATTTGAGACAGATTTTACAAAGATGTAGAGAATTTGGGATTTCTTTAAATCCCAAGAAATCTGTGTTTGCAGTTCATGAGGGAAAACTTCTAGGATACCAGGTGTCTAAGGAAGGAACAACAATAGATCCTGAGAGAATTCATGCAATTCTTGAGCTTTCATTGCCTAAACACAAGAAAAGATTGTAGAGTTTTATTGGGAGAATTAATTTTGTAAGAAGGTTTATCCCTGATATTGCAAACCTATTAAAACCACTGACTACTATGCTTAAAAAGGATGTTCCTTTTAGCTGGACTGATGAAGGAAAAAAGAATTTTGAGTTGATAAAACAGGCTTTGTCTTCAGCCCCTACTCTTGTTAATCCTGATTTTACTAAAGATTTTATTCTGTATGCCTATGGTGGTTCTGATACCATTTTAGCAATGCTGGTTCAAAATAATGATGAAAAACAGGAGCAACCATTTTCTTTTTTCAGCAAAGGTATGGATGATTATGAGAAAATGTACAATTTTATTGAAAATCATGTACTAGCTATTATTAAAGCTTTGAAGAAGTTTAAGCATTTAATTGCCAGAAATAAAGTACACCTAATGGTTGCTCATCCTAGTATCAAAGAGTTTTTGTTGAACAAAGATGTTAATGAAAACAGGGCTGGTTGGATAACAAGAGTTATGGAGTATGATGTACAAATTCATATGACCAAGCTAATTAGAGGCAAGGGCCTTTGTGCTCAAATGGCAGAAGAGGAAAAATAGGTTGAGGTTTTTGAAGAATCTAAAAATTTACAAGGTGATGTATTATTCAATGATCCTACAACTTGGTTATCAAATATAACAAGATTCTTACAAACTGGACAATGCCCAAACAATCTTGATAAGGCAAAAAGGAGATACTACAGGTTACAATCTATTCCCTATGTTCTTATTGATGGTATACTATATAGAAAGGACTATTCTGGAATATTTCTTAAATGTATTGATTCACTAGATCAAACCAGAATTTTATCTGAATTTCATGATGGATCTTGTGGAGGACATTTTAGTCCTAAAACTACAGCCTGAAAAATACTAAGGGCAGGCTATTATTGGCCTAATTTATTTAAGGATGCTCATGTTTGGGCCATAAAATGTCAGAAATGTGCAATTTTTGCAGGTAAACAAAAGCTGGCAGCTATGCCATTAAAACCAATTATGGTTGATCAACCATTTGCTAAGTGGGGAATGGACTTTATTGGTCCTATTAATCCTAATTCTAGTGCAGGTCATAAATGGATTTTGACTGCTATTGATTATTTTATGAGATGGACTGAAGCTATTGCACTAAAAGAGGCTACTGGACCCGCTGTGTTAAAATTTTATGAAGATATTATGACCAGGTTTGGAGTCCCTCAATCAATTATTTATGATAATGCTATGGCTTTCATTGGTTTAGCTATTACAAAATGGGCTGTGAAGAATGAGATTTATTTAAATACTTCTTCTAACTATTATCCTCAGGGTAATGGTCTTGCAGAATCTACAAATAAAAATCTAATCAAAATTATCAAAAAGACTCTGTAGGAGAATAAGAGAGATTGACATTCTAAATTGAAGGCAGCCTTATGGCTAGATAGGATTACACGTAAACAGGTAATTGAGAATTCCCCTTATGTCTTGGTTTATGGTAAAGAGGCCAGATTACCAGTTTCTACTGAATTTCCAGCCTTGTAGCTCGCTGATCAGATGTTACTATTTGAAGAAGAAGATCCCCTTAAACTAAGGTATGCTGATTTACTATAGCTTGAAGAGGAAAGGAGAAAAGCATTGGAAACAATGGAACTTAAGCAAGCACAAACTAAAAGATCTTTTGACAGGAAAGCTAAGTTCAGAGAATTCAAGGAAGGAGATCTAGTACTCAAGTGGGATGTGCTAAAGAGCAGGCCAGGGTAGCATGATAAGTTTGATCATTTTTGGCCAGGCCCTTTTGTTATAAAAGCCTGTAAGGAGAACAATGCTTTTCAATTGTCCACAACTGAGGGGGAAGATTTTCATATTCCAATTAATGGAATATACCTCAAGCTTTTCTTTGAGGGTTAGGTTAGGTTTAGTTTTTCAAGTTCAATAAGTGTTGTCCAAAGCACTAGGTCTCTAGGTTGCATTGAGTCTAGTTTAGGTGCATTTTTCATTTCAATAAAGCTTGCATTCATGGTTTTAGTTTTTCCTAAATTCTGTTGCCCTATGATAAGTCTATAGGTCATGTCTAGCAAGCAGACATCCAGCAGAAGTCACCAAAATTGTTATTCAAAAATACATCATGCAATACAATAAGCATAGGTAGGAAAAAGTTGCATTCGTTTGTCTAATTAACACTACCTTGCAGGTTTTGTTAGTTTACATGTCATTATTGCATTCATTCTAGATGTCATCATTGTACTCTAAGTATTGATTATTATTCCAAAGCATTCCAAAATTCATAAATGATCATTACATTGTGCATTCAAACTGAATGTGATATACAAATGTCCTTTCTTGTTTCATATTTTGTATCAACAATTAGAGTACAAATGCAGAATTGAAAGAAAGATTGAAGTATGGAATAGGGGTCCCATGCATTGCCTTTGTATTGGTTTGTGTCAGCTGGTGGTTTGCTAGGTCTCTACATTTAGGTCTTCATACTTCGGGTCTTCATCTGCATTTAGGTCTTTAGGTTTCATATCTGCATGAGAGAGAAAATATGGTTAGATCCTATTGGATCTAAACAATATATGAGAAACAAATAACATATTGTAGCAATCAAGTTTTCAATACTGTATATCAATCTGGAAAACTAAATGTAATAAGGAAATGTACATTGACACTCACTGCAAGGTAGTGTTAAAGGGACTTGTTTCTGACATGAAACTTTTTACTACTTATGATCATTGTGGTGTATGTTATCCTTTTCATTAAATAGGTGTCTGAATTAAAGGGACTTAGTATGTTTCAAACTGAGAAACCTTTTTCAAATAATGCATTTCATAATAATGTTATTTGAGAGCTTAACAAATTATTTTGCAGATAACAGTTGACTGGTTTTCACATTTAGTCATTGTCAAAGATGCAGATCAAGCTGAATTTCTAAAATAAAAGTGCTACATAAATTGCCAATAATTGCCAATATTCAAAGTTCAAGTTACAAACGCAGTTGCATAAATACTGGTATAATATGTCCTTGTTGTTTAAAAGGTACATTTTCAAGTAATAACATTATTGTTGCTGAATACAGAAAAAGTGCTTCAAGATTGAGCCATAAAGTTATAAAATGTTTACAGTTTATTTTTTTTGAGTGTCAGTAACCCATGTTTGAACTTCATTAATTAACATTCTGGTGTTTTTTGAATGTCACAAGCTCGTGCTCGAACTTCATTAATAGTGAACAAACATTTTCATCTTGTTGTACTTCTCATATTTTAAGTGTAGAATCAACATCAAAGAAAATTGTTAATAATGGACATACTGCAGGAGCTATGATGCTAAAAGCTAAGTTACAAATCAAGTGGAATTCAAGCTGTAAAGTAACAGTGAAAACATAAAGTGCAGGAAATTGCACATCTATCAGTAAATAAAGTTTAAAGTACTTATCTGTTATGGGCATAATGACTTTTATTCCTTGATGTTTTTCAGTCATTTTTAGTCAACTCCCAAAGTTTGTGGAGCTTATGACTAAAAGATTTCATAACAAAATTGAATACACATATCACATCTTTTAGTCACAAGCTCACAACTTTGATGAAATAACCAGAAAAGAATGAAATAGTTTGAATGTAGATGGATTTTCATTCATCTTAGAAGGGTTTTGTAGTTTCAACTTGAACCGTTTTCAAAATGGTTCAGTTTCATTGCTCTGTCAGAATGAGTTCACCAATTCATCAAGTTCACTACTATTGTTACACAGATTTATTCATGTCAGCAGAATGTAATAGTGTGGATGCTATATGCTACAATCACAGTTTATGTACAAACTGTAGAAAACTTTTAGAAATCAAGCTTTAGTAACTATTTGTTTCATACAGAGTGTTTTTATGAAGCTAGCAGAAAAGAGCAATTATCTGCTTATGTTCAAAATTCTGAGTCAAGGTATTAGGGTTTCATGTTATGTTGTCACAGTCATATGCTGAAGAAAAGAGACAGAATTTAATGAAGTCACTACTGACAATAAATTTCAAATGTCCACGCAAGTGTGAAATGTGTGAACATAATGTGCAAATCAAGATTCATGTTACACAATAGAGAGTATGAAATGTGTAACAGTCAAAGGCTCGAGCAAGGTCGAGACAAGCACAAATCTTCAAAAAAAACAATCAATTTTCAATGCACAATATTAGTGAGTTCACTCTCAAATAAGTCGAGTTCTCAGTCGACTTCATTCTCAGTCAAACCGAGTTCATTCTCAGTCAAGAAGTGAAGTCAAGCTTCAATTTGGCACACAAGATGAAAGGAAAACAATTAACTTCAATTAAACCCGCAAGCTATATACTGGACTGCCAGTTATCAGACGATATGAAGGGTTTATTTTCTTTGATAAAATCCAAGAGTTGTGACCTAGAAGAGTTTCAAAATAATGAAGTCACAACTTTATATTCAAACAAAAGAAATCAACAGTCAAACAAGCCGTGACTTAGTAGGTCATGATGTGAAGCTAATGGTTCTGTGCCAGTCACAAATGGTCGTGGTTCATAAGATGTATTCACAGCTATAAACAGAAGCTAAGCATCAGTCTCAATTTGGCATAGCTAGATTCCTCATACAAAGTCATGACTACTATCAAAAGTGGATTGAACAGTTTCAGGCTCAAACTCGTAAGAGAAGTAAATGAAACAACAATAGAGACCGAGAATCATAGTGTGGAGCTCGCGGAAACAAAGAGCAGTTACAGTTCAATGACATAAACAGTGAATCAAATATATGATGCAAGGTTCAAGTCACAGCTCATGATTTACAAGTGGAAATAAACTACAAGATAACACCAGTCATATGGTTGTCAACACAGAGTCATAATGAAGCTTGTGGCTTGCAAACAAATCAAAGAGAACTCTCAACATGACCGAGTTTGTGCATGATATAAACTAGTCGACTATAACTCATATTCATAGCCTCGTATTATGAAAACAACAGTCATATTTTAAAAGCACCAGTGAAGGAATAGATAACAGAATGAGAGGCTACAAATTATGCTAAATAAATGTTACAATTTCATGGGTTTTATTACCAGAAAATAAATCTCTAAGAGATAAACCGAGCTTGAGGATAACTTACAGTTGCATGCCAACCCAAGTTTGCCAAGTGCCAAGTTCTCTGTTTGAAATGCACAGTCGATGACGAATAGCAGTGGTCACTAATAGCAGTAAGCTCAAGTTCATCAGAAGGATTCATTCACAGTCAACAAGCCGAGCTCCATCACAAATTTTTGAAGCTTTCTTATAAGTTAGGGTTTCATCTGCCCTATTCTTCTGCAGGAAGAATGAGATAAGCACAAGTGCCGAGAGTGAAAAATGAACATAACAATTTGGAGTCCGTAAGAAGAATGACATTCAATGCCATTAATGCAGATGTTACATTCCTGCAGAGTCTTGAAAACCGCACAATGCCACCTCTCACTTTCATCTTATTGTTTTTTAATTGTATTGCAAGAGGATTGAACAATCATGTCGACTTTCTCCACTTTGCATATTTTACACTTAGATTCTTTTTGTCTAAGTTAGGAGTTGAAAGTTAGATTATTTGATATTAGATTTTATCTAATATTAAGTAAATATTAATATTGGTTATAAATTGTAAAAAGGATAAATTCCTTATTATAAGCCAGTATTAAGGGGCTCTTAGACTCGAGCTTTTATAGGCTTAATTATTGGCATGTTTTTGGCCAATTTTAGGCAATTGGTGGGGTTTAGATTTTTGGATTTGAGGCATAGGCAAGCTATAAAATTGATTTTGATGATCAATTTAAGGGTTGCAGATTTTGGAGAGAGGGCATATAGAGAACTCATTGTTCTTAGATGCTTTGTAAGCCTTTTTTGTAATCACTTTTATCAGATTTTGGAGGAAATGAACCAGAGATTTTTGATTCATATTTGTGGAGTTATTTTGGTATAGGATCCTGTCTTCATCTTTTCTAAAAAGTGGTAAATTATTTATTGTCCAAAGGAAGTGAGTAGATTTTTGTTCCTTCTCAAGATAATCAATTTCTTAAAAGCCTTGTATGAGAAATGTATGTCTATTAATTACTCGAGTTATTCATGGTTTAACCCTGATAGTAAGTTTTGTTAACCTATATGTGGAGCAGAGATTCAAAGTGTCAAGATCTTCATTTGTGAGTTAGGATTGAGGTGTTATCTTTTTTGCAAAGTTTGAAATAATTCTTGGTGTATCACCCTAATCTATTTTCAGTTAGAAGTATTCTTTTCCCTTTTCCCAACAAGTTACAGATCAGGAAAGTGATATTCCATATTTAATAGGAACCGGTCTAGAATCCAGAGATTCCTCCTTATTCAGAGTCTACCCACAACTTGAGGAGGATTCCATTGTCAGGATAGAATTGTTGTAGCCCTAATGCCTGAGTTAGGGTGACAATTCTAAACCTGAACAGGAACCATGATCTATCTTAACATAATAAAAAACTCACTCTGATACCACTTGGTGTAGCCAAGGATGGAGTGAACTCAAAGAGATCACTCCAATCCTTATAGCATGAGTCACACAACAGAAATAATACAAAAAATACTTGGGAGAAATGCAAGATCAACCTTCTTATTATCAGATAATCAAGTACAATGGATTTTCTACATACAGTCATACATTCAAGGCATACATGCATATTTTTTTTGTTAACTTTTT
Source organism: Chamaecyparis obtusa (assembly GCA_027943335.1). Lineage (NCBI taxonomy): Eukaryota > Viridiplantae > Streptophyta > Pinopsida > Cupressales > Cupressaceae > Chamaecyparis > Chamaecyparis obtusa. The sequence goes on along the minus strand of BSBK01002629.1, from coordinate 837,411 downwards.
GTAGGTTATCTTTTTATACTATCTATTGTAACCCATGCTACTGAGTTCTACAAGTTTTCCCTTTTCCTATTTTCTCTGTGATACCCTAAGGGATCAATTACAAGATTTTATAAAGCCTTCACAAGCATAAGGTTGGCCTAAGAAAGATCACATTTCCCAATGAGAATAAAACATATTACAAAAATAGGTCAAGACCCAAATCATAAGGATCTCCATCCGATTGATGAAACATGAATGAAAATCCCTCCAGTAGGTCAGCCATAAATGTAATAACATCGATAAATGCACCATTAATATTTATTGATCAAAAAATGCATTTGCGAGATCAGGAACCACAAACTAGTTGTGAAACATGAATAACGGTTAAGTCCTACCAAGAATATGTAAGATCCCATACACAAAGTAACCAAATGAGATGCGAACCTAGGAGAAGGCTCCAAAAGATTCTAGGAACGCGTCATAAGGTTTTCAACTACAAATGATCCAAATTGAATGAATGCTGAAGAAAAATCAGAGACTAAACTAATTAGGAAAACATAAAACAAATATGTTTTTTTGGTTGATGCAAGATTTCTAAGAACCCAAGATGCTCCTGCATCGGGACATGAGATGGACATGCATGGGTATAATTTCCTCTATTATTTTAATAGGGAATGTGATTTTACCTAATCATGGTTTACCAATATTATGAAAGCCACATATAGGAATAAAGTTAGGTTGAATAAGAGAAGCGTCCATTTTTTATTTTATGTGCCAAGTCAATACTACACATATTAAGAGTTGAAGCACTATCAACTAGAGTATGTATTATAGTATTAATTTTGATAATGAAAACAATCATGAGGAGATCACATTGGTTTTAAAATTCTAAAGAGAGTAACTCATGTTGGTGGAACTTAATTTTTTCCTTTGGTTCAAGAATGGTTTCTACCTCATTTGACCTAGCAGGATGGGGTGTAACAACATTTTGCAAAGCTTCTCATATTATCACATGATATATAGGTGAAATTTTAATTAAGTCTAAAAGGGAGATCTTGGGTAAAGTATCATTAATTTTGTCAACAAGATCATACTCCTTACCAATATGTTGTGAAGGATAAAGGGGAAATGAATATTGTTTATTGATGTTCTACTTTATGATAATAAGGTTGTGTAGAATCTTTTACAACAATAATTACTTTGTTTTGGGGTATCTTGACAAAGGTGGGTCACAACCTTCTTATTATTACCAAAAGTGTGAATGATATTGAATTGATTAGGTTCTTTATTCTCCAAGGGTTCATTTGTAAAAGAGAGGGAATTAAGGGTATCATCCTCTTCTTCCAATGTGTCTTCATGAGTAGGGTAATCTTTAGGAGATAGACAAACATAACTCATTAATGCCTCATCTCTAGAGGGAAGGTTATATAAATGAATGTCACTAAGGAGATCATCAATCATATCAATCTCTTCTATCACAATATTATCCTCTTTCATTAAGATACTCTAATGGGGGTGGTACATATTAAGAGAAAAATCAACATCATTATTCAATGGTTCATCCCAAAGAGGGATATCATTTTGAGAGAAGTGTTAAAAATATCTTCTTGCACCAATATATCCTCATTAGGGAGAGAAAATTTGGGAGATGAATCATTAGAAGGTTCATAAAGAGGATTGTCATATATAATAAATCCTTGTAGCCTAAGAAGATCCTCTTGCACCAGATCATATTTTTGTACTATCATGTCATAATGAGTAGGATACAAGTTAAGCATATCAATGTCATAGGTAATAAATAAATCATCAAAGGAAGTAAGGTCTTGTTAAAAGAAATATGACATGTTTATTTTCATTTTCAAAGTTAAGGATTTATAATCTATGGAAAGAGAAACTTGCAATAAAATGGTCTATTCTAGGGAAACAAATCTTTTGAATGAGTAATCTAAGAACACAAAAATTCATGAAAATAAATATTTTGGATTTTTATTATTTTGTAATTGTTACTCAAAAATACAACATAACATACAATACAATAAGCATAAGTAGGAAAAGGTTGCATTTGTTTGTCTAATTAACACTACCTTGCAGGTTTTGTTAGTTTACATGTCCTTATTGCATTCATTCTAGATGTCATTATTGTACTCTAAGTATTGATTATTATTCCAAAAATTCCAAAATTCATAAGTAATCATTACATTGTGCTTTCAAACTAAATGTGATATACAAATGTCCTTTCTTGTTTCATGTTTCATCAATAAGTAGAGTACATTGTAGAATTGAAAGAAAGATTGAAGTATGGAATAGGGGTCCCATGCATTGCCTTTTGTATTGGTTTGTGTCAGCTGGTTATCTGCTAGGTTTCTGCATTTAGGTCTTCAAAGTCCGAGTCTCCATCTGCATCTAGGTCTTTAGGGTTTCATATCTGCATCTAGGTCTTGAGGGTTTCATATCTGCATAAGAAAGGAAAATATGGTTAGATCCTGTTGGATCTAAGCAATACATGAGAAACGAATAACATACTGTAGCAATCAAGTTTTCAATACTACATATCAATCTGGAAAATTAAAAGAAATAAGGAAATGTACATTGACACTCACTACAAGGTAGTGTTAAAGGGACTTGTTTCTAACATGAAACCTTTTACTACTAATGATCATTGTGGTGTATGCTATCCTTTTTATTAACCAAGTGTCTGAATTAAAGGGACTTAGTATGTTTCAAACTGAGAAACCTTTTTTAGATAATGTATTTCATAATGATGTTATTTCAAAGCTTAACAGATTATCTTGCAGATAACAGCTGACTGGTTTTCACATTCAGTCATTGTCAAAGATGTAGATCAAGCTGGTTTCCCATGATAAGAGTGCTACAGGAAGTGTCAATGATTGCCAACTTTCGAGTTCAAGATACAAATGGTGTTGCATAAATACTGGTACAAATATGTCTTTACTATTTCAAAAGTACATTTTTAAGCCATAAACATATTTGTTGCTGAATACAAAAGAGTGCTTCAAGATTGAGCCATAAAATGATAAAATGTTTACAGTTTGTTTTTATTGAGTGTCACGAACCTGTGTTCAAACCTCATTAGTTAACATTCTGGTGTTTTTGAATGTCACGAGCCCGTGCTCAAACTTCATTAATAGTGAACAAACATTTTCATCTTGTTGTACTTATCATATTAAGTGCAGATTCAGCATCAATGAGAATTGTATACAGTGGACAAAACTACAGGATGCAAGCTGAACAGAAAGTATAAAATATGTATAAACTGGAACAGAGTATGTACAACTAATAGTGGAATATCATAAAGGAGAAAGCTACTTATCTATTTTGGAAATAATAATATTTATATGTTGAGCATCTCTCAGTCATAATCACCTTCTAAGGTTTGTGAAGGTTATGAGTGAAAGATGTGATAGTTTTATTTATAACTGATTATATCTTTCACATTTTTCACTCATAACCTTACAACTTTAGTAAGTCATTGGAGGTGTTTCATGGTTTCCTGGAGCAAGTGTCCATAATTTTCGAGCTCATAATATATGGTTTGCAAAGGAATGAGTTCACTAGTTCATCAGATTTATAACTGTTGATTACATAGGTTCTTTTCATGTCAGTAGAATGAAACAATTTGGATGCTATATGCTATAATCACAGTTATGTACAAATTGTGGAAAATCTTTTAAATCAAGTTCTAGTAGCTATCTGTTATGCAGAGTGATTTTTAGAAGCTAATAAAAAAAGAGCAGTTATTTGATATTTCCAAATTCCCAGTCAAAACTTGGGTTTCATTTTTATGTTGTCACAGTCATGTGCTGAAAAGAGACCAAATTTAATACCACTGTGCACAGTGAATTCAAATTTTCGCACAAGTGTGGAATCTATGAACTTAATATGAAAAGAGCTTCATGTTATAGCAGAGAATTTTAAATATCTACTAATGAAAGAGCTCGAGCAAGGTCGAAACTAGCAAATGTTTAAAACAATCATTTTTTGATATATCAGTGAGCTCACTCTCATATAAACCGAGTTCATTCTCATTCAGTGAATTCGAGCTTCAGTTTAGCTTACAAGGAAAAAGAGTAATAGTTAAAATTCACTTAAACCTACAAGTTATATATTGGACTCCCAATTATCAAAAGGTATGAAAGGTTATTTTCTTTGATAAATTTAAGAGCCTCGTAACTATATCAGTCCCCGTAACTATATCAGTCATGGCATTATGTTCAAAATGAAGGGAATCAATAGTTATGACAAGACGTGACTGTTACTAGTTCACAATATGAAGCTCATGGTTCTATGCCAGTCACAAGTGGTTGTACATCATAAGGATGTATTCACAATTGTAAATGAAAGTTTTTTGAACAGTTTCGGGCTCATAAGCTTCGAACCCATAGCAATAGCAAAAGAATGAACTTACAGTGGAAGCCGGATGTGGAATGTGTGAAGCTCATGGAAACAAAGGACATTTCAATAGTATAAACAATGAATCAAAGACATGAAGCCACAAATAAGTCACAGTTTGAGAAATACAAGTGCAAACAAATAAAACACTATCAAGAAGGCATGTCCGAGTTTTGCAAGATAAAGCAAGATACATATCAGTCACAACTGTGACTTATTCATGGCTTCATAACAACAATCATCTCTTGAAAGCAATAGTGAAGATATATATATAACAGGAAAAGAGGCTGTGACTTATGCTGAAGAAGTTACAATTTCATGATATTCATGCCAGAAAATGAGCTTCATAAGATAAACAAAGAGTTTTAAAATAAACTTACAGTTCGGTGAACTTGAGTTTGTATTCAATGCTGAGTTCCTTGTTTGGGATGCACATCAATAAATAGTAGTGATCTTCAGTATAAAAGAAGGCTCAAGTTCAAAAGTGGAGTTCTTTTACAGTCAAACTAAGCTTCATCAGCAGTTTTCAAAGTCTTTTCTACATGTTAGGGTTTCATTTTCCCTTAAACTTCTTTGTGAAGAATGAAATGAACACAAGTACCGAGATCAAAATGAGTATAACTATTTGGAGTCCGCCAAGCAATTCAATGCCTTCAATGCATGTCTGATTCTTGCAGAGCCTCAAAAACTGCTCATAGTGCCACCTTGCATACTTATCTCCTTGATTTTTGCATTGCATTGCAAGTGGATGAAAAGTCATGTCGACTTTCCCCACATTGCATATAGTTTACACTTAGAATCTTTTATCTAAGTTAGGAGATGAGGTTAGGTTATTTAATATTAGATTTTTATCTAATGCTAATTCTTTTTTATAATTTTGGCAATTATTCTTTGTAAAAGGATTTAATTCCTTGTTATAAGCCAAAATTTAGGGGGGCATTTGGAGGAAGTTTTTAAAAAGGCTTAGTTATTGGCATGTTTTTTTGGCACATTTGTGGGCTAAGATCGGGCATTTTGAAAGGCTTGGATTTTCAGATTTGAGGCATAGGGAGGATATAAAAATTGATTTTTGATATCAATTAGGGGTTGCATATTTTGGAGAGAGGGCATATAGTGAACACATTGTTCCTAAGTGCTTTGAAGGCCATTTTGTAATCGTTTTTGTCAGATTTTTGGAGGGAATGAATCAAATATTTTGGCTCATATTTGTGAAATTGTTTTGATATTGGATCATGTTTCATCTTTTCTAACAAGTGTTAAATCATTTATTATCTAAAGGAAGTGGGTAGATTTCTGTTCCTTCTCAAGATAATCAATTTCTCCTAGACCTTGTATGAGAAATGTATGTTTGTTGATTATCCAAACTATTTGTGGTAGAACCCTGAGAGCACGTTTTGTCAACCTATATGTTGAACAAAGATTCAAAGTATTGAGATCTTCATTTTTGAGTTAGGATTGATGTTTCATTATTTCTACAAAGTCTGAAATATTTATTGGTGTATCACCCTAATCTTTTAGTTATAGTATTCTTTTCCCTTTTCCCAGCAAATTGCAGATCAGGTTAAGTGATATTCCATATTTTATGGGAACCAGCCTAGAATTCGGAGATTCCTCTTCATCCATAGTCTACCCACAGCTCTAGGAGAGGTTTCTATTGTTAGGATAGAATAGTTGTTTTGCCTTAATGCCTGATTTAGGGTAACAATTCTAAGCTTGAACAGTAATATACAAATAAGAAAATACAATGCAAGAATGAACTAGATCTTTGAATGCATGAAATTTAGCAATGATATGATTTAAATATAGGATAAATACAAATTAGATCTAGACATGTAAGTCAAAATCAAGGTATAACACGTTAGGTTCACCAAAATGTAATATAGTAAAATAGGGTTTCTAGCCTACGCATGCAAACTTCAAATCTTAGGCCTATTTACCATCTATGTTGAAGGAAAATGAACTACTTGGATCAAGATATTTGGGCACAAAGTGAATCCAATGGTCCTTCATGATGAGTTGAAAATGATTATGCAAATGTATAAGATGAATGCAAGATATAGGGAAAAATATGATGAGATTAGCATGCAAAAAAGAATAGAAAATGAATATGTAGATAACAATTGCTTAGATTTCTCACTTTTGCAAGATAACAATTGCACAGTTTGAATTAGGGGCTTGATTGGTGGGAGTAGCTTGCCCAAGACAACCCAGTCCCCACAATACAAGTCCAAATTAGGATTTGAGATCCAAAATGCTAGGAGGAAGCCAAAATTTTAGTCAAAATTGAGCTAGAATAATGGGACCATGTACAAGATGCCATACATGGTAAGATAGGGCCTAGGTGAGAAATAAATTGCATAGAGATGAAATTCATGATTCTAGAGTATTATTGTCATGAATGAAAACTTCTTGTCAATCACACATCTTGTATGATGAAAACACTCCTTATGGAGAGTCATATTTCAAGAGTAGCTTGTGTCAAATAGAGTCACACATCATCAGTAGTAATAATAGTAAAAATAAATAACTCATCATTCTCACCTCCATAATTTTTTTTTTATCTATGACGGAATCAAATAATTTTATCTTTATTTTTGTATTATTCCTTCACGTGACCTCTCTTCTTATTGATCCAACATTCTGCACTATTCCTCCATAGATTTTTTTCGCATCCTCCTAATTTGGATCTATTTTCCTTCTTATCTCCCTTAATTCCACATTTGTACTTTGGCCTTCCCCAGACATATATAGTGTACCCTTAGAGCCATCATCTATGAATTTTCTCATCTCCTCTAAAAGAAAAGTAGCAATAAGATTGTCCATGTTTGACTTTCCATCACTACCATTTAGAAACAATTAGATTTTACAAAGATTTGAGTAAATAACAAAGCAACAAGATCTATTGATATTCTTCTATATCTATATCTACAAAATATAATCGATTCAAAATTACATTTGAACTATGTGCAATAAAATCACCATCTTTCATCTTTAAAGAATGTAACTATCTTTTAAGATACAATTTATTGCTTAGACTTTTAGTTTAAAAATGAGTAGATTTCCTCTTTCAGAATTTGTATGCAATGGTCTCCTTGAAGAAATTCAAGGTAATATAATCCACAAAAAATAACTAATGGTTCCTCATTCCTTTTTGCCTAATTTATTCCAATTTTCAACAATCATTGTTGGTAGCTTCTTTTCATTTGCAACCCACGCCCATTGATCTCTTTCTTCCAAAACATTTTCCATGTCTAGCTTCTATATCTCATAACTAGTATCATAAAAAATTTCAATATCTAAATGACAAGTTGAGGCCTTGGTTTACAATTGTTCATATATATGTAAAATAAGAAAAATAGATCCTAGTATAACTAAAAACTATCAACATTTTTAGAAAGACACCTGCCTCTATACAAAAACAAGCTTTGATGCCAAATGTTGCTAAAACCAATAAAGAAGCACTCCATATAATTTTTTTAAAGTGATGCAAATTGTAAGAAACCCTACTGGTTCTAACTTTGACAACCACCAAATTGCTTCACCTTTTATGTGTTTGACATTTTGTCAAACACTTAGCATGCAAGATCTGATACCAATGTAAGAACCCCAACACATTCTAGCTTCCAACTTTCAAATGTTTGTCCTTTAGAATGTTTGGTTTTGATTTGTAATTTTAAAATAAAAAATAAACATTTTGCCAGGCAAGATATAATAATGTTACAAATATAAAATATTCAAGAAATAAAATAGAGTTGCAATGATTCTTATTGAACATAATATATAAATATTTACAATGTTTTTCATTAACCATTCATACTCGGAGGTCCTCAAGCTTTTATTATAAAATCTAGAAATGTATGGCAGCAAAGTATGAACCTGTAAATAACAACTACTAATGAATATTCCATGCTAGTAATAATTGCAATTACTGCAAAAAATGATTCTTGAAACACCCTTTAAAAATATGCACTCAAACCCTTGTATCTTTCAATTTACCATTAATATTCTCAAAACCCTTGAATAAACTTCACAAATCTACTCATAAATGCTTGAAATTTGATTAATAATGGCTTCCAATGATAATCCATAGATCTGCAATGAATAAGCATCAAGTGTATGCACAAACCCTTGATATTTATTCACTAATAAACCCAATCATGGCCTTTGAGTAAAGCCATCACCATTTGTACTATTCACTAGATATTACAACAATTTAAAGTGCTGAAAACTATGAAGAATTCCCAAATCTCCAAGCTAAAACTTCTAAAACCATTATCTCCAAAATTCTCTTCACACAAATCAATAATATAAAATGCATAGAATGAATGAAATAAAATCCAAATCCCCTTTTATAATATTCAATTTCTATTTGTCTTCATCCCCTGCAACCTACAAATGATCCCTCTGAAATTGTGGCACTACCAATTGTATATCGCTATCAGCTATATGAGATGAAGTAATAGATTTGCTTCTAGAAGGAAACAAATCCCCATGAAAGCTCATCTCCAAATCAGATGATACCCTAGTTGAGTACTCCTATGAAGCAGAGGAAATAGTGTTAGGAACTGGTACACAACACTCTAAAGAATCTAGTACTATACATTAGGACTCTCAATAACCTATAATGTGTCATCTGTCATTGTGCTAACTATTTGAGGACCTGGTACAATAAGAAACTCTCTGCAGTCCTCTACTAAAGTTCTCATCTCATCTGTAACTACTACACCTATATCAATGGTGGTTGTAACTATGTCCTTAATGCATCCATCACTAGAATATGTGGATATCAACTCACCACCAACCACCACTTTATGAAGCTAGACTAGATCTGTGGTTGGCATAGACTATACTCTCTCCAACTCCACGGTCACCTCACTCAACTACATTTGCAACTCCTGAAGATCCAAATAGGTGCTCTCTAACACCATAGAAGTCACATCAAGATCATGGGTGAGCTCAACTACCTCCCTCTCTTTCCCTAACAATGCCTCGTAACAAGTTCTACCCCACTCAACAAGGTAATTGCTATCAGCTACCAACTGTAAATAATTATTCCTCAAGATCCTGACAACCTCTCGAAGTGAATAAATCTCTGCTAGGAAAGACAACTACCACTGTGCTCATTTGACATAGGAGCACCTCAACCACATGTAGCCAATATCTTCCATATAACATCATAATGCTCAAGAGTTAAAGAAATATCACTATCGTTCACCTTCAACTGTCTGGTCACATGATTCCTCTGCATACCATGGCTTCTATGTAAGCTCTTTGACTCACTAATTGCACTGTGATAGGAGATTGTATCCTCACTTCTCACCACATGATCATTAACATCATGTGCACCAACAACCTCACACATGTCCATCAATGAGGTACTGTTGTTGGGTACCTCTACAAATAGCTTATCTGAAGGAGTAGAGACCGCTGCTATATCCAAATCCTCACATGTCTCTACTTCCCCCTCAATAATAAGTCCCTATAAACCATTATCCTAGGACCTATCATCTTCTCATGATAGCTTCGAGTCATTACTCAACATCTGGAATGATAGAATAGACTCACTAAAACATGCATCCTCCACATACCAATCATTAGAGGTTCCCACATCACTAGTATCAACATCGTCTAACTGAGACTCCTCTACTATCTCATGTTGTTGCATACATGACTCAATATCATCATGTGAATCAAAATCTCTATGGCATAAATCTACATTGTGTAACTCCTCAACACTCAAATCGTGAGTGCCATCACTAGATAGCTACATACTCTCATCCTCTACATAGGAGAAGATTGTTGTCTCATGTACTGAACCAACACTATGACTACTGCCATAAAAATCATAATTGTCAGTGCCCATATCCTCCTCGCAATCTTCAAAAATAATGCTCTCATCAACAAGGTCTAGATTAGCAGTGGTATAAATTGCATCTTCTGCACTCGCTCAATCTGTAACATCATCAACATACTCACATAAGGGACTGTTGTCCTGAAAATCAGACCTTATATTATTCATATCACCACTACTACCAACTGATGTAAGACTGCCATCAAAGGTAGTTAGCACCTCAACATTTTCTAAATCACTAACTCTAGAATCCTCAAATTGCTAGAACTCAATGTTGTTGTCCTCTAATGAAACAGACACATCTACATGTCCATGTTTAGAATCTCCAACATCATAACTGTAGATAGGACTAGTGGCTGCCCCACTAAGCACATGATCATCTTCAACATGATCACTAGCTACTAAAAATTTCCGGATGTCTCACATGTGAAAACCTATCATTTCTCTTCCTTCATTCTCTGCGAGGAAGAATTTTTTAAGAAGGAAACCATAAACCTAGCCAGAGTAATCTTTAAGAAACCCCCCCTTCAAAAAATGTGTAAAAACTGGCAAAATTTAGAAAACTACAAAGGAAAATATTAATTTTATTGGCAAATTTTTTCAGTTTTCAAAGAAAAAATAATAATCTCAATTGGCGAATCATTCATGCTGCTTGAAACTATGTGGAAAATCTTGGTGAATTGTGTTTTTGTTTTAGAACTACCAAAATATATATTGACGAATAAAAAATAGTATTTATAGTATAAAAATATATATATTGGTGAATATTCAAAACATAGTGATAGGACTACATGTCAAGTTGGGTGCTATGTGTCATTTACTGATGACCAATTTGTGGTGACAATTTGCATAGCTTCAAAAAGCTAAAAGGAGGGTTGATGTTGATGGTTACGAAGATACACAATGGTCATGTTGATGGTGTGCGTGACTTTGACTGTTATGTTGGCGGTTTAGAGTTGTAGGCCACGAAGAGACATAAAGGTCAAGTAAGTTTGTGGTTGACAATTTGCATAGCTTCGACAAGCTAAATTGAAGGTCAATGCTGATGGTTATGAAGATACACAAAGGTCAGGTCAGTTTGTGGTGACCGGTGATAGTGTGCATAGCCTTGACACATTAAAATGAGGGTCGATGTTGATAGTTATGAAGATATGTAATGGTCAGCTTGACATCGTGTGTGACTTTAGTGGTTATGTTGGCAGTTTGGAGTTGAAGGCCACAAAAATACACAAAGGTCAGGTTGACAGTGTGCATGACTTTGAAAGTTATAATTGCAGCTAGGATATGGGGGTTATGAGGTCACGCTGGTAGTTTGCGTAACTTCACCGCGAAGTTATAGTGAAAGTAAAGACTGGAGTGCAATTAGGGACATTAATGAGACTTATCAACAATTTTAAATTATTCGGTAGTGCACATAATCCAGGCCAAGATTTTGATTAGACATTAAAAAGGATAATTTGTACGAGATATGAGCTGTGATTCATCAACATTCATTATTTTTCTTTTCGGAGCCAAGTCACCTTACATGAAACATTCCTTCAAAATTTAATGCGGTTGCCAAGTTGCTTGTTAAAAATTTAAAATCACAGCTAGGATATGGTGGTTCTGAGGTCATGTCTAGCAGTCTGCATAACTTCAGTAGTACATAATACAGGCCAAGATTTTGATTAGACATTAAAAAGGATAATTTGTATGGGATATGAGTTGTGATTCATCAACATTCATTATTTTTCTTTTTAAATTCAGAGCCAAGTTACATAGGATACAAGTTACGTAGGATACATCTACAATTTTTCTTTATCGATATTCATTATTTTCCTTTTCTGAGGCAAGCCACCTTACATGAAACATTCCTTCAAAATTTATTGTGGCTGGCAAGTTGGTGATTAATTTCTTTATATACTCCTCAGTAGTGGAATAGAAGAACACATGGCACTTTCTAAATTTCTAAATTTGGATGACAGAATGGGTCTTCCAGTAGCTGAGGGATCATCAAATGAGAACCCAGAATCTATTATCCAACCAAATTTGGATACGGAGGAGGAGATTCAACAGGATGTCCTTAGTCATCTTATGTCTGCAACATGGGATCATGCTACAAGTTATGTCGGATATCAAAGTGACATGTTTGAAATTGAAGTAGAACATGACAAGGCGGAGATGCACACTATTTTTGATGATCATGGCTTCGACCAGGAGGGGTTCCAGGAGGAGATGATCCTGTTATTTGTTGGTCTGCTGATTTTTTTTTTTGTGGATAGTATTATACTATAACAAATTACTATTAGTATTAGGATATGTAGGAGTCAGACTAGGCTTTTCTAATTTCCTCTAAAAGGATCATAGGATAATTTTTGTTACTTGTAATTTGTAAATACGAATATACTTTTCAATGGTTTCATTTTGGTTTTGGAAACGGTTGGAAGCTTGTCGCTTCTCCTTCTAGGGAAGCCACAACCATTCAATTACTAGTGCCAGTGGCAATATAGCAGAAATAGAGAAAAACTAAAAATTTAAATGTATGAGTATCATTTTTGAAATTAATAGTAATACACATGAGAAGACTCTTTTTCAAATAGTGTTTTATGCATTATTTGCTTATACGTAACTTCAGATTTCAATACAGTAACATGTTACGTGAATCATGATTCATGAACAATAGTTTTATAAATTGTAAAATATGTAAATATGTAAAAGATTCAACTTACAAGATTCAAGAAGTACAATATTAGTATATGAACTTTAAGTATCTATGATTCTATATAAAATTATAATTTTATAAATACTTATTAATTGAATCAGAATGCTAAATCACTTCACAAGTTCACTGACTAAATGAGAAGTCTGACAGATCTAAAATCTAAATCCCACATGGAAATTTGGAACCCACTCTAGGCTGAAATTGACTAGTAGTAACTTGTAAGTAACCCACTCCCAGCTTCGAAGTTACACTTGGTTGTTTCGTAACTTCTCAACGATTAATTTGTTATGATGGTGATGGGTTCCAAAGTTATGCCTAACTATTTTGTAACTTCTCAATGGTTAATTTGTTATGATGGTGATATGTTCTGAAGTTACCCCTGGTTGTTTCGTAACTTCTCAACGGTTGAGTTGTTATGATGGTGATGGCTTTCAAAGTTACGCCTAGCTATTTCGTAACTTCTCAACGATTAAATTTTTATGATGGTGATGGGTTCCGAAGTTACGCTTGGTTGTTTTGTAACTTCTCAATGGTTGATTTGTTATGATGTTGATGGGTTCTAAAGTTACACCAGGCTATTTCATAAATTCTCAATGGTTAAGTTGTTATGATGGTGATGGGTTCTGAAGTTACACCTGGTTGTTTCATAACTTTTCAATGGTTAATTTGTTATGATGGTGATGGGTTCTGAAGTTACACCTAGCTATTTTGTAACTTCTCAATAGTTAAGATGCTATGATGGTTATGGGTTTCAAAGTCCTGACTAACAACATGCGTAACTTCAGAAGGTGTGTAACACTATTGAAAAGTGAGACTAAGTTGCATGCCACATGGAAAGTGTCAAAGAATGGAATGTTTGTGGGTCTTTGCTAGGGTTTCTTGGTCATTTGTGATGGTAGTTATGAAGTAAAAGTATCAAGAATGACATCTGAAGTCATGCCAGGCTGTGTCGTAACATCTCGAGATTTCTTTTCCCTAGTCACTTTAACAGTCCTGAAGTTCTGAAAAGGTGTTGCGTGACTTCACAAGTGTCAAAGTTTTAGGATTTCAAATTCAAAGGGCTAAGGCCCCTGATTTGCAAGTAGCAAAGTTGAGATAAGGACCATAGGTTTAACAGTTAGATGTACCATTAGCATAACTTCAGCACTATGACAATTATTTTCTCTTAGATTGCCGCCAAATCTATGCTGGAAGTGACAGTTGACAATTTTATGAAAAAATGTAATTACTAATAAATTATGTGTGTGCGCTTGATGAGATTTTAATTTTTAATAGAGTAGGTGGCCTGCTGGCTGGTTGTGAGTTACTTATTAGTTATTAAACAGTTTGAGTTCATAGAGCATCCATAATTTTCAGAGTCGAAGAGAAATAGAGAATTGAAACCTCTAAGTGCAGAAAAGGAGCTTAGAGTTTAGTATACATAAAGAATGGCAGAACAAGGATCTCCTGAGGTTGTTGTAGTACCAGCAAAGAGTGTGCATTCAATAATAAAGAGGCCAAACATATACGTTGAAGAATGGATGAAAATGTTGCCTGAAACCTCAAATTTACAATCAACTAATGCTTATGAATGGAGGGACCCTTATGCATTCGGTAGGGATGTTGTCTACCCAAACACGATTGGGTATGAGCTCTTCATGTATTTCTATAACAATAGATTGAGAGACCCTCTTGTTTCAAACCCATGGGATAGGAACTTGGGAAAGTTGATAGTACTTGAGGTATTTTTGGATGTAGACCTCATGAAAGCACTAATTGAAGCATACAATCTAGTGACACAAGATTTCCACAAGAAGGAGAAGTCTATACTTTGCATGTTAGACAAAGCAACTTTTATTCAAGCTTTTGACCTTCAGGGACCTATGAGTGTGGATATTGACCTAGCAAAAAAGGAGGCCATGTTTAATAGACATAAAAGTTACTACACTAGAAGGGTTATGAGGACATATATTCCTAGAGAAAAGAAAGAGGCAGGGTTGTTGCTGAAGAAGATTACAGATTCATTTGATATGACCTTTTCTTTCCCTATTTCCAGTATACCATCTATGGTCTACACAAAGTTATTGGACTAGATGGAGGTTTGAAAGTGACTCCTGACATTTATGTCATGGCTACAAATGTTCAGGACCTGTACACCAACAAGGAGTTTGATTATGTGGGGCACATAATCAATGTAATGCACACTGAGTTGATGAATGAAAAGAAGGATTTGAAAAGCCTCAAGTTCAATCACTACTCCATGTTGATGCACCTGATCCTCTATTGCAATATTGGCTACATCAACCTAGAGTTCATCTATGAGACTGAGAATGTAGGAGGAACTATTTCGCTTTAACTCTGGACCAGGTTATGGAATAAAAATTACCATTTCTCTAATTCCATTAATTTTTTATAGTGATTTTGTGGGTCCAATAATGAACATGTTAGGTATTGTGAGGGAAATATTTCCTTTAATTGTTAGAAAATTGCTTAGACCCTTTGCATTTGAAATTGACAATGAAATTAAGCACAATTGGGGTGATATGTTTATTTTTAAGAATTTTTATTTTATGAGAGTGTATGCTTGCCCTCAACCTCCACACATATTGCCAAAATATGTCCCAAAAAGATTGGGAATAATAGAATTCTTATGGCAGCTTACCATGATGGATAGCGAACACTTAGGCCCTAAAAGACATAAGAGAACCTTTCTACTAAGGAGGTTCCAAATAGAGGATTTCAGTATAGGTAAAGATGTTGTGGACCAGATCCATTAATTCTTGAGACAATTCAGATTGCCCTCCACTAATGCAAGGATGTATGACCCCGAAGACTTCATTAGAGGAGCATTGAGAGAAATGAGGAATCACAATCTGCCTCAAAATCAGCCTATGTCAGATGAGGATGTTATTAGAAATGTGCTCAAATAAGATATATGTGATGAGAGAAGTTGTAAATGGAAAAATATTGTAAGGGTAGAGGCAGAGTTGAAAAAGGCAGACCCTATGTTCGTCAGTTTCTTTCCTGATGCCCCATACATGTAGAGAATTAAGAAGTGTTTAGAGAGTTACGAAGATATTATGTCTAAATTGTAGACATCGTTGATGAGGAGGAGGGCAGAATAAACCTAGAGGAAGTTGAACCTGATGTGGTGTTTATGGAAAAAACATAACAAGCTCAGTCTGAGGCATCCACATCTGAAAAAGGGCCACCAAAGAAACAAAAGTTGATGAATGTACCAAAAAAGGAAAGGCAAAAGGCACTACAAATCCTGCCAGGTACTAGCCATTACTTTGCTGACATAAGACAACAATTTTTGACATCGCAAGAAAATGAGGGAGAAAAGGCCCTAAGTGAGTTAGAATCGGCGACAGCTAGATTAGATGACAGGGTCATCCAAGATAAAGAGTTTATAGATGATGATGAATTCATCAAGTTCGATGAGTTTAAAAGTTTTCTGTTTAGAGTTAAGAAGAATGAATTAACACTATATTTGAAACTAGGGGAATCATAGGAAAAGACTATTGAAATGATTGAAAAATTACAGGCCTATGATCCCAACAGTGAAACATTAACTATGGAGGAGGAAGTATATCTTGTGAAGAGAAGTGGCATGTTGTTAATCCCTGGATGGGACTTTGAGTCCTCATTCTTAATTGATCAAATCAAGAGGCAAGATAACACTATAACTTATGAAGCTTTTGGCCCTAATGGACTATAGAGGGGTTTTGGATTCAATATGGACACTAAGGCACTAGTAGTATGGTGTGTGGCCCCAAAATCTAATAAGCCCAGATTGGTTGACATCCAAGACACAACACAGGGTAGCCAATTAATATGGAGGTTGCGAGACACTACAGGACCAGAGATAGAAAATCTCCTACATCATGCATCCTCCATGAATAAAGTAGTGGTTGAGGACTTAGAGAACGGGCTAGCCAGGAAATTAAGAGATTACGTGTCAACTAGAAAAAAGTTTTAAGAGGAACTGAAGAAGAATTTTCTCTTGGATAAGACTGTGAAGGAGCTAAGAGATGAAATAAGTAGTCTAAAAAACTAGTCGAGGGAAATTACAGAGGTCTATGATGCTGGGTTCCAAACTGAGCATGAGGGGGGCTTAGCTCCAGAACTTGCAATAGAAAAGATAATAATGGACGTTTATCAGACTGTTGATACTGGAATTGCTAAAAAGGAGACTTTGAAGAAGGTGCTATTGCACAGAGTAAATATTTTAAAAGGGAAGTCTCAAATCATTCATAGTACTTTCATTTCTTTGCAGGGTGCAAAATATCATTGTTTTAATGCCTTGTCTGTACTAACCCCATTATTTAATACTTGGTGCCCATACTTGCAATTCTTTGAAAGGTTAATTTTACTAATGGCAAAAAAGTTGGAGTTACCTGACAAAATAATTGATGTTAAGGAAATGGTGTTATTAGTAAAGGATTTGAATGCATTTTTCACTAGAAAGTTACAAAACATTCAGGCAAAGCTAAAGGTTTTTGCTGAAGAGTCTGAAGGATATATGCCTTCTATTGTGGACACAGAGAGACACTTGAAGGACTGGCAGGAGTGGGTTGATTCTTTCAACCAAATTTTGGATGCTAGAAAGGTGGCTTCTTATTTTGTTGGTGTTGCCGACATTACAACTTTTTATGAAGTTGTGGATGAATTGTACAAGCAGGAGATTGACATGAATAAGTTTGTTGCTGAATCTTGAGCCATAATGGATGCCAAGGGGAACAAATGCTTTGAAGACTTGGATATAGTTAGAGAGACAACTTGGCCATCAAAGAGGGACATTGTGGTGTGGGAAACCATTGGAGAGATTCAAGCCTTGCCACATGGAAGTAGTTGAGATAGTTTTGGTATTAGATGAAGAGCCAATAGAGGGAGGTCAGTTAATTCAAAGAGGGTATCTTATCTTTGCAGTTCACCTATTGTGGATACACATTTGGTGCAAACCAAGATTGATTCTGAAGAATCTAGGCTTCCAGGCTGCTAGTTGTCGCTCTTGTAACTATTTCCAAACTTGTTTTCTAATGTTAGTTTTTCTTTTCTGATAGTGATAGAAGTCTCTAGTACTATGATCATTGATGTATAAATTTCAAGGATACAAGGATTCAACAGAAATTTGTTTCTCTGAATCTTGTCTCCATTTATGATATTTTGTAATTTTTTGTGCTCAAGATTGCAATTGCAATTTGTTTAAAATTGAATGTATAATGTCATATTATTATATTAATAATTATTATTATACTTTGAGCAATGAGAATGGTTTTGATTCAAGGAATTAAGTAAATGCTTAGTATAATTTGACATAATTATAAAGTATTAGGAAATTGCAAAGCTTCGTGAGGGTTTCTTGGTCGTTAGTGTTGGCGGTTATGAAGTGAAGCATTTGGCGGATAGGCGTAAATTTGGAAAGGTTAACTAGTTACAAGATTAAAAAGTTCAGAGGTTACGTGAGGAAAAGAGACATTATATGAATATGATTATACTTCAAATTTCAATACAATAACATGAACATGTTACATTATACATTAATATTATACTTTAAAATTCAAATTAGAAAAATCATGAACAATAGTTACAATGCTTATTACTTGTAATATGAGTCAAATTGTCAATATTCAAGTCCAATAAGTACAGTAATAAGTATACAGTGTATAAATACGTATTAACCAAATGCTAATTTGCTAAATCACTTCACTTACTCAGTGAGCAGTCTGTCGTTTCTATATCCCACTGGAATTGAGCTCCTAAAATTGACTAATAGCAAGAGGTTCCTCTTCATTCTGAGTTGGGTATTCAAAATAAAAAAAATCTTCATCTTCATTCTGAGTCTGGGACCAAGATCCATCATTTGTCTTAGAACTAGCAGTAGCACCACCAGGTTTTGAAGTGTTCAAAAGCCATCGTCTTTCACGCATGGAATTATAAATTGCCAATGACCTATCATAAGGAAAGTCTCTAACATTGTACTAAGTTACAAACAACCTCAAGAAAGTTTCCAAATTTTTGTCTGGTTTGTTTATGATCTTTGATTTCAAAAACCCAATGCACTGAAAACTCTTTCATCTTCCATTGACCCCAATATCATTGTTTGACATAAATAAGTAAGTTTGAAATATTCTGATATTGAATCGCGCAATACTTCACTATGCTCTATACTTTTCCAAAGCCTGGTTATTGCACTAGGTTCAAATGGATTCTCCAAGTTTTTCAATTGCAATTTCATACATGATGAAAATTGTCTACATTGTTTTTTAAGATTCCCTAAATCTAAAATTCCTTCAATTGGTTGTCCTTTGCAATCTGCATGTTTTGAAAACTCTCTGATCAATTCATCAATTTTTTTATGAAAGATATGTGCATCAGTTTGTTTATCTCCGACATTTTTCCAAAAATGAGGAAACACACAACCCATGGCTTCAAGAATTTCTTCTAGAGGGAATCTTTCACGAATCTCAGTTGAAAGTTGGTAGAAAATTGACTTCAAATTATCACTAACAAATTTAACAATCCTGTCAAAATTGACCTTTCTAACTTTAAGTAGTCTACCGTGCGTGCCCGTCTTAGATTGGTGCATTGGTATTTCATATCCTTTCACAAACACATATAAATTATTTTTTGCATTGAATTGTAAAAAATTCTCAGCATGATTCAAATCTATAATTATTTGCCACCTAAATAAATTTGGGCTTTGAAGTGTTGTCATATCTGAGTACAAATGTTCCAAGGTAATGCATGTCATTCTATGTAAACTGCTATACTCGTGGATATACATAGTTCTGTCTTGGGCTTTCTTAACACATTTGTTCATTAAATCCAACATGGGGAGAAGACTGGCCAAAGTTAATAGAGTCTCTATATCACTTAACTTAATTTAATAAATCAAGAGCTTTGTCTACTATGAGGCATTACTCATATATTAGTTTGATCAAGGATTGATATTCTGTTAGAACTCTTCCTGCTGGTCCATGCAAAGAGATCCATTTGGTCTCAACATCCTTGAGAAGCTTGTTTCTTGGTGTTACTCCCTCTGAAAAAAACTTAAATTCTGCAAAACATTTAGGACTTCTGCAGAAGTAAGAGTATAGCTCGCGAACTAGATCTTCAACTTTTGACACTGTAGGAAAATCACTTACAATTTTATATGCTAAATTCATTTGATGGGCCATGCAATGTATGCCAAGCATGTAAGGTGCAATACTAGTTTTTAATCTTGCACAAAGACCATTCCTTTGGCCTTGCATTACTACAACTCCAATCAGCTCCAATACACACTAAATTCTTGCCAATTGTCAAATCATCCATACCAGCAACTTCATTCAAAGTATTCTTCACTTCAAAATATAAGTTTTTTGTTGTTGAATTGGCCCTCATTTTATGACCATAGAGTAGATGAGCTTGGCAGACATGTTATTTTACTGTATACACATGCATACAAAACCGAGCAGTGTTATCTACTGCAGTAACTTCATCTATGGATAATGAAATGAATCTAAACCATTTTACTTTCTCCTGTAAATTTTGTTTTTCCACCTCAGAAAGATAGTTTTCCATTTCCCATCCAACATTTGTTAACCAATATGACATAGGATAGTGAAGAACTCTAAAAAAGAATAATAAATTACCATATTCTGAGAAGTCTCTCATAGGATTCCCTCTGGATAGAATATAAAAAACAACACTCATCTAAATGGTCTTTGCCAAGTTTGCTTCATTGGCTGCATGTTTAAACCCAACCTTGATTGGATTTTCACTACTAGCAATAATGTCATTCTCTTGTTATGCTCTTCATATTCTATGGCATACTTAACATGAAGAGATTGTTAGTCCTAGCTGGTTACTGAGAGGGGGGGGAGGTGAATCAGTAAATACTATTTCTATCTCAATTAAACCTTGCATATAGATTCTTGCAGAATAAACAAAATTTAATCAACCATTCATAAACATAAATAGAAATACTCAAATCAACACAACATATATACGTGGAAACCCTCGGTTAGAAGGAAAAAAACCACGGTGAGACAGAGCTCACAACTTCACTACTGCAGTAATAAAGATGCCCTGTTAAGAGCTTCCAAAGAACTTGTAAGAGTGCTACCCGGTAAAGAGATTTGATAGAAGACCTGTTAAGATCTTGACTCTGTTAGGAGTCACCTTGCAAAAGGAATTTCAACACCAATTAAGATGCTACTCGGTTAAGGGATTTATACAATGAACCTGTTAGGGTTCACCTTGATAGAGGGATTTTAAAGATGCCTTAACAATGTAAAAGCAATGATCTCTAATGACACATCCTGTCTAATTAGATCATACCTGATACCCTTTTCACTTTGCTTGGTTGTTGAACCTCTCTGCCTTTCACCTCTTGTGACCATAGCTTCTCTCACAGAAGATATATTTCTCCTGATCTGTATATTCAACAACACTTCTTTTGTGTCTTACGACCTGTATTTATAAGAAATTAATCTTAATAAAAGCTCAACTCATAGTTCCGCCAAGTTGTAAACTCACCCATAAATCATGCAGCAAAAAAGATTTGCGAAATGATCTCGAGTTTACCTTGAAACATCCGCATAGAAATAAAACTAACTCTTGTTAAAAAGATAACTTTAGTTCTAAATAGTGAATGCTCCATGATGAGTCAAGTTTATGGGATGTTTTGTTTATGATTTTCTAAGTTCAGACTTAAATATCTTATGGTTTTTCATAAACATTATACAGACTTTTATGTTTCTAAGCTTTAGCCATATGTATATTTGATACTTTTGAAACTAAAGGAAAAGACTGAATATATATATAGATTAATGAATGTTATGATAAAATATGGTATTTTTCTTCTCTAGCTTTAATGGGTAGACCTCCTGCAGCCATGTGACAAGGCTATGTTAAAATAGGAAAACTTATTATAATCTCTGCCTTGGATTTGTGTTGTAGATTATGTTATGCTAACCTTTTGCAAGAGAAGAATAAGTTCGCAAGGAGCGCAGATTCAAGGATGAGTGGGTCTTTTAAGGTGAATAACTGTTTCAGACTTCATCATAGCTTCACTCCTTCCATAACCTTGTGGTTGCTGATTCAAACCAAGTCAATCTAGTTACCAAGTGTTCCTATATTTTCGAAGCACGAAATGTGGCTTATCTTCTTGCATAAATGATGCTGTCATTCCTGTAACTGAAGTTGTTATGCTATGTAATGAAGGACCTAGTTTGTAGGTGTTCTATTTTTCTTAGTTGCTTTTAAATAAGCTGGAACTTATGATTCTAGGCTAGTTAGATGTTTATGAGGAATTCATACTTTAATCCAGCAATAAAGTGAAATACTTTGATATCCTATATTGTACTTATGTTTTTTTAGATGAATATATGACAGTTCCATATTTCAATCTCTGAGTTGTAACTCATTCATACTTTCGTGGGGGCCCACACAAGAGGTGAATTCCCTGTTCATGTTTAAGTAGGATTCAATTAAGTTTATTTGAAGTTGTTAAGCACTGTTTCTCCTACAGCCACTGGTAGCAGAACCACTGACTGTTTCCTGCAGCATAGGTTTACCTTTGAAGTATTATTTATTTACTGTTAAGTTTTTCCTTCAAAGTTGAGAGTTAATCTATAGTTTTAATTTCCAGTATAAATCTCCTGTAGCAATAGTTTTTACTTTAAAGTAATGATGACTCTTGAAGAGAACTAAAGCATAAACTGTGCAGCTATCATCTCAAGTTCACGTTCCCTGATTGATACATTTAATGAAGTATAGCATGACGTTCTAAGTAGATATGTGATAATTTTAAGTAATAAATCACTGTCAAAGGATGTCCAATCCTTGGAGTTCCTAGGATATTATTCTGACCAGTCATTTTTGGCGTCGTTGCCCGGGATGGTGTCAATTTAGTTCGACCCAAAAGTCATTAAGTTAAGTTTGCATTCTACATAATTTGCATGCATAGATGTAGGGATCATCTTGGGTGATTCCTACCTAACCTTAACTAGGAAGAACCATTTGAATTTTTCAATCCAACGCTTGAGGAACCCTAATTAGAGAACCCACAAGAAGAAGAACCATTTGAGAACGTGTTTGCTGATGCCTATGATCAATTGCCTTCACCTCCCTCATCTGAAGAGTCTTACCATTTGAATGCCCTCTTTGCTTACCCAGAATATCTAGATAACATAATGGATCATCCTACCTTCCCTTTTCCTATTCCTACTCAGCAAGGTAACCAAAATCTGAAGAACATTCTTGCAGCCGCACTTCCTAAATTCTATGGACTCATCACAGAGGATCCAGAGACTTTCCTCTTTGAGTTTGATGTCCTCTGCCGAAGCTATGACTACACCATTGACGGCCACAAGCTCAAATTGTTTCCTTCCACTTTAAAAGAGGCTACTCTACAGTGGTTTATGAGTTTGGGTGCTGATGCTGTAGCAAATTGGAATGCAATGTGGAACATGTTTCTTGATAAGTACAAAGATTATTGTAGAGGGGACTTAAAAGGAGATGACATATTTAAGATGTCACATAAGGAAGATGAAACCTTGGAAGACTATGTCTCCAGGTTCATGTTCAGCCTGCAGTGTAACACACAACATGAGCTGAATGAAGAATCTCAAAAGCATTTGTTTTTGAGAGGTGTGAATGATGGAAGCATAGAGGCCCTTGACCTTATGGCAGGGGGGGACATTACTTAGAAGACTTGGGATGACATAAAGAGCATATGTCTGAATTATTCTAGAGCTATTGTTAAGAAAGGAAGAGGTTTATGAGCCTTGCCTCACAAGTCTAATGGTGTAGGTGTGTCCAAAATGGAGCTATCCAATCTATTGTCAGATTTCAAGCAAGACATCATCAATGATGTTGCTACTTAGTTGGACACAATGCAGGCAAGGAGAAAGAAAGATGAAGCTGATGCAATGTTAGCAGAGTACTATCCACACTGTAGGGAGAAAAAAAAGAATTATCGGTGTAAGTCTGTTGCAAGCTTGGAGTCCCAACCTATTCCTACTAAGTTCAAAGCCATTGATGAGAATGGAGAGGTGCTCTACATTCCCCAGAGAAGGCCATGGGCTCAGAGACCAGCTATTTCCCAAGATCCTCTTCAAAATTTTAATAATAATAATGCATGGCAAAACCAACAACATAGTGGATTTACTGGGTCTAATAGTTGGCAGTAGCCTCAACAAGGTTGGTAACAACCTCAGCAAGGCTGGCAGCAACCTCAGCAAGGCTGGCAGTAACCTCAACAAGGTTGACAACAACCTCAGCCAGGATGTCAGCAACCTCACCAGGGTTGGTCACAACCCCAGCAAGGTTGGCAACAACCTCACCAAGGTTGGTCACAACCCCAGCAAGGTTGGCAACAACCACACAATTGGATGAACCAATCAAACCAACAAGCTTTGATGCCACCACCTCAGCAACAAGCTCTAATGCCTCCTCCTGCAACCAACACTACTTCCCCTAAATAGACTCAGTTGCCTGCTCAGCCTACTCCTAATGCCAACATTGCTAAACCAAAAACACAGCAGCAGAGCTATGCTATTTCCCTAAATAATATTCATTTAAGGTCTGGCACAACCCTTCCTCCTCTATAGCAGCCTATCATCACCGAAGTTGAGGATGCCTCTGCAGAGCCAACTGAGGTACTAGTCAAACCCGCTGCTCCTGCAGCTCAAGAACCCCCATTTCCTCATAGGTTGGAAGAGCAAGCTAAGCCAATGGAAAATCAAGCAGTGTTGGATTTTCTTGCCCAACTAAAGCAAATGACAATTAAAATACCACTGTTGGATGCCATAAAGGAAGTACCTACATACACTAAAGCCATCAAGGAAGCTTGTATCAAACAGCCTGGGAGGAAGAAAAAGGATCCTAAAACCATACATGTCCTAGGCTAGTTATCTAATTTATGTTGGAAAAATTGACAGTTCCAAAGTATTCTAATCCTGGTAGCCCTGTGGTCACAGTCACTATTCAAGGAATACAAGTCCAAAATGCTCTAGTTGACTTAGGTACATCCATAAATGTCATGACCAAGGAAGTAATGTCTCAGTTGCATATCATCAGTCTTAGGGAAACCCCCACCATCCTTCAGCTTGCTGATATTTCCACCATTACACCTGATGGGATGATAGAGGATGTAATAGTCACCTTGAATTCTTGGGAATATTCGGCTGACTTTGTTGTCCTTTCTCCAATGGTTAACATGGGAGAGTATCCAATAATTCTAGGTAGGCCTTGGCTGGCTACTGCTGATGCCTACATCACTTTTCGGTCAAGCAAAATGACTATATCCAATGGAGTCAACACCAAAAATCTGACTCTATATTCCCCAGCTCAACCTCTATTACAAGATGAACAAATAATTTGGCCAGACTTGGGTGATACTGAACTTGAGGTCAATTCCATTCGCCAGTTAATGATGATATCCAGGGAACCATTTGTAGCTTCTAGGGGAGAAGATGAAATAATTTCCTCCTTTATCAGGAATGAGTATGGAGTGCAATCCCAAGTATGTTCCCAAGAGGACTGTGTTCTTGAAACTCTGTTACCACCTTCCAATGCTTTGCAGTATTCAGAAACTTCAAAATTCCTTCATACATTATTGCCTCATGAAATGGAGTCTATTCCAATCGCTGAGCTGTCCATGGTAGAAAAATTCATTAAGCTAGAGGTTAGCCTAGGACGGGAGTTAAATGTAAACAGTGCTTTGACACTCTCTCAGTAGACAAATGTCCCGCAGCTTCTTTAAGAACATCAACAAGTCTTTTCTTAGGATTATTCTGGCATGAAAGGTCTAGACCCTAAGCTCTGCACTCACAAAATTTATATCAGCCCTGACTGTAGACCTGTTTTCCAACCTCAGCAAAGGGTTAATCTAGCTTTAAGAGATATAGTTAAGAATAAGTTGCAGAATTTGTTAAATGCTGGATCCATTTATCCCATTTATGACAGTCAGTGGGTCTCCCCTCTTGTTATAGTATCTAAGAAAGGAGGTAAGTGGAGAGTTTGTGTTGACTATAGGGAGCTTAACACCGCCACTAAGAAGGACCACTTTCCATTACCATTCATAGATCAAGTCCTTGATAACCTGGCTGGAAAGAAATATTTCTCTTTTCTGGATGGATTCAGTGGTTATAATCAAATACAAATAGCCCCTGAAGACCAGGAGAAGATAACATTCACTTGTCCATGGGGCACATTTGCCTATTATGTGCTGCCTTTTGGGTTGTGTAATGCCCTTGCTACTTTCCAGCGAGTTGTGATCAATATATTCTCAGATATCTCTATTGATTGCATGGAGATTTACATGGACGACTTTACCACATATGGGCATAATTTTGATGAGGCCAAGGCAAATTTGGAGAAAGGTCTTCAGAGATGTCCTGATTATAACCTCTCTCTAAATAGTGAAAAGTGCTTCATGATGATGGAAGAAGGGGTTGTCTTAGGACATTTCATATCTTCAAAAGGTATTCAAGTGGACCCTGCCAAGATTGAAGTGATTAGCACATTACCTACTCCAGCAAAACAAAAAGATGTGTGAAGTTTTCTTGGACATGCCGGGTATTATAGAAGGTTTATAAAGGATTTCAGTCAGGTTGCAACACCACTGTATAACTTTCTCAAAAAGGATGTTGAATTTACTTGGGATTCTGACTGTGCAAAGTCCTTCCTACAGCTGAAGGAAGTACTCACTATAGCACCGGTATTGAGAGGACCAAACTGGGGCTTGTCTTTTCACATTCATACTGATGCCTTAGACTATGCTATTGGTGTTGTGCTTGGTCAGAAGGTGGATTCAGTTGAGCATGCAATTTACTTTATCAGTAAAAATTTGCAGGGAGTTGAGTTTAATTACAGTCACTGAAAAAGAACTTCTTGCAGTCATCTATGCCCTGAATAAATTCAGACACTACATTACTAGATATGAGATATATGTGCATACCGACCATTCTACTATCAAGTATCTCATGAACAAGCCTGCAGTCTTTGGAAGATTGGCCCGCTGGTTGCTTCTTATGTAGGAATTTGACATTACCATAATAGATAAACCTAGTAAGACCAATGTGGTGGCTGATTTTCTTTCTAGGTTTCATGTACCTGATGATCCTGCAGCCATTAATGACAATTTTCCTAATGAACATCTTTTCTTGTTGACTGCACACAATCCTTGGTATGCCGATATTTCTAATTATCTCACCATTGGTAAGACACCAGCTCATTTCTCTATTAAAGAAAGAAGATTGTTGACTGAAAAGAGCTTTAATTACTCATGGATTTCTGGATTCATGTTTTATACTGATCCTGATCAAGTAGCCAGAAGATGCATAAGAGCGGATGAAACCTATGATATCCTCAAGGCATGTCATGATGAACCTTGTGGTGGACATTTTGCTACCAAAAGAATAGCATTGAAAATATTGACTACATGTTACTATTGGCCCAGTCTACACAAAGATGTTGCTTAGTATACCAAAAAGTGTGACAAATGCCAATGCATGGGATGACCTACTAAGATAGATGAAATGCCCCTGCAGCCTCAGGTAGTTGTCGCACCCTTTGAAAAATGGGGGATTGACTTTTTCGGTCCTATTGAGCCCTCTTCACAAGGTAAATGCTATATCCTTGTATGCACTGACTATGTTACAAAGTAGGCTGAGGCTAAACCTATGAAGCACCCAAGGGATAACAATGTTGCAAAGTTCCTTTATGAATTTATCTTCACCACATTTGGAGTACCAAGGGAGATTCAATCTGATCAAGGTCCTCAGTTTACTTCCAATTTGATTGCTGCTCTGATGGAGGAATACAACATCAGGCATGGTAAATCCTCACCCTATCACCCCCAAGCTAATGGGCAGGTGGAAGTTACCAATCAGGAATTGGAGTCTATTCTCACTAAAACAATAGCCATCCATAAGAAAGATTGGGCTATCCGACTTCCTGAAGCACTTTGGGCTTATCGAACTACATGGAAGTCTACAACCGGTTTCACCCCATTTGAGCTTGTCTATGGTCTCTCTGCAGTCATGCCTATAGAGTTCGAACATAGGGCACTGTAGATAACTCTTGATCTTGGGATGGATCTCACTACAGCACAACAAGAACGGATATTGAGTTTGAATGGTCTTGATGAGTGGCAAAAATCTACCTTGTACAACACAGAATTGATACAACACTAGCGCAAGCAATGACATGACAAGTATGTAAAAGACAGTCTTTTCTGTAGGTGACTGGGTGCTCCTCTATGACTCTCAGTATCAGAATAACCTAGGGAAATTCCAAACTAGGTGGCTTGGACCATATGAGATTATTGCAGTCTTTCCAAATGGAGTGGTTTAGCTCTCCACAGTTGATCCAGTTCGTTTCAAACTGTTGGTCAATGGTCACCGCTTAAAGTTATATCATAAACCCCAGAGTAAGGATGAGTTCCTGCAATAATTCTCATCTACTATTGCCGACACACTTCCTGCAGCAACTCGTAATGAGCTTTTTGCTCATTTGCCTTCCTCACTCTAAAAGATCTTGTCACTTTCATAATAAACACTTTCTTAACGAAAGTCACTTCTCCATAATAATATTCCATTTCATTTCTTATCTATCACCCATCCACCTCATCTCTTCTTTCATTCGTGGATAGCAACAACTGCCACCTTAGCAGCCATTAAGGTTAGCATACATTTCAAGGTATGCAATTCTAATTTGTTTTCCCCTTATTTTTTTTCATATGCCTTGTCACCACTGCAAGTGTGGGACCACTTGCAATATTTTAGTTGGGGGGGAAGTTATATCAGTTTTTTGTCATTATGTTTATGCAATCTTTATATTTATTCCTTTCTCTTGTCGTACTTGCATTTTATGCCATGATTAGACACTTTTGAAAATCATTATGTTGCATTGTTATTTTTCGCATGTATGAAGTAAGGTGGCAAGTTATGTTGAGTAAAAGTTCTACGGAGAAGTACTTATGAGTAATTATGAAATGTTAATAAGATAATTTGCATTTATGTTACTCATCAGCTCATTTCTCGAGCCGCGTCGCTAGAAATTTCCAAATTTGAAATCATCCCGCAACTTGCCTTTTCAAGCTTTCTTGTTCAAAATTGTGGTTGTCTATTTTTATCTCCTACAACTCTGTTTCAGGTATCTTGGGAACCAGACGATGGGAGGTGACCTCATTCGTAGGGAGCCCACTGTGCATAATGTTTTGCTAGAAGACCAAAACTACAGGCTGCATTTTCAGGCAAGGGGTTGGATAGATTATATCCAGAAGTTAACTAGCTGGGATGACGAAGTTGCATTTCAGTTTCTTAACTCCTTAAAGGATGGAGTGGCTACAATTAAAGGACTGAAGGTGCCATTTTCTCAGGCAATTTTAGTAGAGGTTATGGGGTTACCGCAGGAAGGTGAGGAATCTATAGAAAATCTTGATCCAACTACTTCTAGAGCTAAGTTCATGCTACATTCAGACCCACCGCTTGAAGTTGACCAGAAATAAGGTACATTTAGACTATCTCTTCTAGAGCCATTTAGGCAATGTGCGGTTCATATCATTAGATATTTTACCTGCAAAGGGCGGCACTCATTTCTACATTCCATTCACTTTAAATTCTTGAGTTGTTTAAGACATGATAATAGGCCTATCAATGTCCCTAGTTTTGTGTTTGGCATCTTGTCAAAGCAAGCCACTCTAGTTCAAGAGGGTAAACAAAATTCTGTCTCTCACCACTGTTTAATCAAATTAATAGTGAAAAAAACCTTAAGGGGGTAGTCAGAAATTTCTTGGGATGAATTTCTGCTACAAGGGTTTAAGGAACCAACCCCAGAACCAATTGGGCATAGAGTGGGATAGAGGATTCAAACCGCTAAAGGGGTTAGGAAATTTTTTATTGAAATTGGACAATGTTCTTCATCCAAAAAAAAATCTAGGGTTAGGACCACTAATTCCCCTAATTCCTCTACTTCAAGATCAACTCACGAGGAGGAATTGGAGACTTCTGCAGAAAAGGCTGAAGTTGCTCTTGTAGTACAAATGATTTCCCCAAAGGACAAGAAAAAGAAAATTAACCCTAGTAATAGTCGGTAGGTTAAGGCATCTCCTGCAGCCACAAGCACTTCCAGAAAAAGGAAAGCTCCAGAAAAGGAGGAAACTCTGTTAAGGAGAAGTACTAGGAGGAGTTCAAACATAACTGCAGAGATTCCAGTTGATGAACTGAATGTGGAACAAGATTCTAGACGGAAGGAAGAAGAGAGTGAAAATATTCAGCAAGAAGCTGAAATACAGCCTGAAACTTCTCAGCGGGAAGAACAATGGACTGAGATTATGGAGCAAGAAATATCTAAGGGGTTTCCTGATATTAAAACAAAGCAGGTTCTTGGTAAGCCAGTAAATGCAGAAGTCATTATAATAGGAGATTACTCCAACTTAGAAGAGCAAGCTTATGTGTTTCAGAGGAGAGGATCAACCTCTAGAAATCCTTAGGAAGATGATTCAGATAGTGATGACTCTGATAGTTATATCAGAGAAGCAGATGACACAATGTTTTCTCCTACAGCAGAATCTCCTGCAGCAGAAAGGGGTTCCTATGAAGAAAATCCAAATATTGATGTAGACCTTGTGA
The DNA here is from genome assembly GCA_027943335.1 of Chamaecyparis obtusa. Taxonomy (NCBI): domain Eukaryota; kingdom Viridiplantae; phylum Streptophyta; class Pinopsida; order Cupressales; family Cupressaceae; genus Chamaecyparis; species Chamaecyparis obtusa. The sequence continues at coordinate 806,861 of BSBK01002629.1, read as the reverse complement.
ATAAGGTAGTAGAGCAAATTTTGAATGAAGATTAGATACATTGGCCTCAGTGGCTCAAAAGTGCTCTAACACCAAGAGGGCTATGATCATCTAGACAGATCCTTTAAAGAGGGAAAGTACTAACAATGGTAAGTCATCTGTTCCTCAAGCAGCAGAAAATTCTTGCATTAGTTCAATAACAGATAAATCTAGTTCAACATCTTTGTTATCTGTTATCTTTCAATTGTCTAAGCAATTAAATTCTGAGAGAGAGCAGTGGAAATAACAACGTAAAGAACTAAATAGGGTAATAGACTATCATTACCAAGAAACACTTATTCAGGAGGAAAAGATAGAATAGCTAAGTGTGAAACTTAACAAAATCACATCTCTAATTCCTGACTTGACGGGTTGTAGATCCCCATCACCTGTCTATGCCTTGTTTCTTAAAGAACAATTGTTAAACTATCAGATGCCTTGCATTATGCAGGACAAATCTCCCTCATTGCAAGAGCCTACTCAGTTTTCTCAAGCCTTCCATAACTCTCCTGCAGCCATTCAAAATCTATTATGTGAACTCTATCTCCACAACCTAGCAGTCCCTAAAGAACGAGTTTGGAATCCCTTGCTTTATGTTGGGGATATTTAGCTCAGAGCCCTTATGTCCTGGGTACAGAATGAAATTAGTTGGGACACTCAAGCAAAAGTGTATAGGGATTTGGAGCCAGAAATTCCCCTATTTCTAAGGCCTGAAGCCAAATATCCTCGAACTTACTATTATAATTGGTTAAGAATTTCCCCCTTTGAATCAAGTAGCAAGGTCATCTATCCAATGAGAAATGAATCATTTAATGCATATGAACAGATGGTAGATTCTGAATTGCCTGAGGCTAGAAATGCCATTCAGTGGCGCTGGAACAGTTTATCTAGGGAGATGAGAAACAAAGAACCACATTCACCTCTCAACTTTTCTATGGCAACCCAGCGTGCACCTTAGTATATTTCCTTGGGAAGAGAGAGGGAAAGTTTTTGGATTCCACTAACCTTTCAGCTTTCATTACTGATGTCTCCTCTACTTGCAAACTCAGAAAATTTGGACAGTTTTGATATACAGAAGGAAAAGGATAGATGGAAGAAACACAAAGAAACAAAGGGATTCTATTGGAGTTTTGCAGAAGGAAGTACTGGACAGAGAACAACTGCTGATTATAGATTGACAGTTAGGTTGAAGAATTTATTTGCTGCAGGACCAACAAATAGCTAAGTTGGGGGGAATGATGAGTCAAGTTTATGGGATGTTTTGTTTATGATTTTCTAAGCTTAGGCTTAAATATCTTATGGTTTTTCATAAACATTATACAGAATTTTATGTTTCTAAGCTTTAGCCATATGTATATTTGATACTTTTGAAACTAAAGGACAAGACTGAATATATATATATATAGATTAATGAATGTTATAATAAAATCTGGTATTTTTCTTCTCTAGCTTTAATGGGTAGACTTCCTATAGCTGTGTGGCAAGGCTACGTTAAAATAGGAAAACTTATTATAATCTCTACCTTGGATTTGTGTTGTGGATTCTATTATGCTAACCTTTTGCAAGAGAAGAATAATTCAGCAAGGAGCGCAGATTCAAGGATGAGTGGGTCTTTTAAGGCGAATAACTATTTCAAACTTCATCATAGCTCCACTCCTTCCATAACCTTACAGTTGCTAATTTAGACCAAGTCAATCTAGTTACCGAGTGTTCCTATATTTTCGAAGCACTAAATGTGGCTTATCTTCTTGCATAAATGATGTTGTCGTTCATGTAACTGAAGTTGTTATGCTATGTAATGAAGGACCTAGTTTGTAGGTGTTCTATTTTTCTTAGTTGCTTTTAAATAAGCTGGAACTTATGATTCCAGGCTAGTTATATGTTTTTGAGGAATTCATACTGTAATCCAGCAATAAAGTGAAATACTTTGATATCCTATATTGTACTTCTATTTTGTTAGATGAATATATGACAGTTCCAGATTTCAATCTTTGAGTTGTAACTCATTCATACTTCCGTGGGGGCCCACATGGGAGGTGAATTCCCTGTTCATGTTTAAGTAGGATTCAGTTAAGTTTCTTTGAAGTTGTTAAGAACTGTTTCTCCTGCAGCCATTGGTAGTAGAACCACTGACTGTTTCTTGCAGCATAAGTTTACCTTTGAAGCATTATTTATTTACTGTTAAGTTTTTCCTTCAAAGTTGAGAGTTAATCTATAGTTTCAATTTCCAGTATAAATATCCTGTAGCAATAGTTTTTACTTTAAAGTAATGATGACTCTTGAAGAGAACTAAAGCATAAACCGTGCAGCCATCATCTCAAGTTCACATTCCCGGATTGATACATTTAATGAAGTCTAGCATGATGTTCTAAGTAGATATGTGATAATTTTAAGTAATAAATCACTGTCAAAGGATGTCCAATCCTTGGAGTTCCTAGGATATTATTCTAACCAGTCACTTTGCATAATCCGGTTTTAACTCAGATAGCTCCACATAATTCAGTTTGGATTAACATGTAGTCGACCAGTATCAATCTTATACCCAGTTGTCCATACATCCCCTATTTGTTCTAAAAGACCGGTTGTAGACATTCTGTTTGGTCTACTGGTGCAAATACTTTGTTATGTCTATCAATGCCTATTAAGGAGTATGAGTGGTCTACCAGTTTATTGGTGGGAATGATGTTTGCTTCTGACTTAACGAATGACAACTCAAATATGTCAACAATCTTCCCCTTTGGCATTGGTGGCAAAACATCATTTTTAATTCCCTGCCATTTAGACTTCCCCTATGCGTGTGCTTCTGCTCTTTAGCTGAATCTACTTTGTATTCTGAACTTGACCTTCTTCTGACCTTCTAGTCCATCTTGAATATATTTTGATCTCTCATCAAAAGATATTCTAATCTCTTTGTCTGATCTCTCCATCATTTTGATCTTCTTCCCCTTTTTGCCTCCATGAGACAAAGGGTACAGATATTCTTTTGTTATTCTGGTTTATATTTGTAGCTTTGTGAATATATCCTTATACAATTTCTTTTCTGTATGTAGAAAAGGATTCCATTGACTAGTGACATGTTCCAGATTTTTTTGTGATACTTGCAGTGATACAATTATATTCTCCATGTCTTCGACACTCTTGTAGTTCGGTTCCTTGATCATATTTTCAGCCTTTGTTGCAGTCCTTTACATGAGATCAAATGTGGGGGCCATAAATAATTGGATTCCAATGAGATTTTGGATTCTCTTTGTCTTCTCTTCTAAAGCTTTTCTAAACATTAGAGAAAGACTAGTCATTTGTTTGTTGTACTCTATTGTAGAGGAGTTCTTTACATCAAATTGGGAAGAAAGAATTCTTATATCCTCTGAAGTCTTAGATGAATTTTTCAATGATATCTTGAACAAAGTCATCAAAATTGGAAGTTCTTGTGATTAGACTTCCTTCAACCTGTATCTGTTGATGAAGTACCTTTGTGTTGGTAGATACTGTAACTTTTATCTCTTCAACCTCTTTATGGAGAATTTATATTATCTTCTTCTCATAATGATCAATGGCAACTATTTCTGGATCGGTGACATCTTCTCCGATTGCTTGTGCCAGAATCTCCAATTGATCAATCACAGGTTCTTCTTCATCAATATCTGCATCTGGTACAAAGTTGTACAAGATATTTTTGACACTAGTGAGGACCATGTCCTACTTCCTCTTAATGAGCTCCTTAAGCTATCTAGTTGACATCTTGCTTATGTCAACCACAATGTCGCTAACTTTTCTTTTCTTGGCTTCTGACTCAATTGCAAATGTTAGCTTCCTCTTATATGATGATGAGCTTAGAACATCGACTGGTTCCTTCTGACTCTTTTCTTTCTCTGGTTTCTCTTCCATAGGCTTTTCCTGTTCAGTGTTGACATGTACTTCTTGTTCTTGTTTATTCTTTTCTTTTTGATTTTCTTCTCTTCTCGGTTGCACTTCTTCCTCCGGGTGGACTTCCTCTTCCAGATGTAATTGCTCTTTCGGTGGAACTTCTTGTTCTGGTGGTGGCTTTGTGTGCTGCTCCTCAGCTGTATGTAGCTCACCCATAGCAATTTCTTCTTCACCTGTTGTATTGTCAATAGTCATCTTGACTGATGATTCTTCCAGTACTTGTTCCTCTGGTAGAACTTGTTCTCCCAGATTCACCTATTCACTAGATGTGAACTATTACTTAGGAACTTCTTGCTCACCGATTGTTGGTTCTTCATGAGTAGTGAATTGAACCGGTGGTTCGTGTACTGGCTCAAGTTCTTCCTATGGACCTGTTGTATTGAGAACACTAAAGTCATATTGTTGCCAGAAATCTAGTGTCTCTTGATAGACTTCCTTTTCATAACCATTTACTATCTTGGCAACCCTATTCTTAGTATCCAAATTCATTGATACTTCCTCTATCAGAAGTTTAATTATATCTTCACTGAAACCAGGTTGTACTTGTGACAATGTCTCATTAACAATTCTATTGTTGGAGCCTAGACCGGTTCTCCACTTATTCATAAGTCTAGTATTCAGTTCAGGAGGAAATTTAGACCTATCGTCTCTTGGACTTCTGTTGAAATCTAAGAAGGTTTCCAACAGAGCCACTATTATCGCTTGTTTATCTTCCTCTCCTAACACACTAAACCATTTAGCCGCATTGGCTACTTCACCAAAATCCATGATTTCATCTACAATATCATTTACAGTCATTGTACGAGCCTTACCTTTTTCTGAAGATACCAGTATGGTTGGAGGAGCCAGATCGCCACCTTTGTCGTTAGTGATATCGATGATGACTAGTTCAGTCAATACCTTAGCTTTGACTTGAGCCTCGGCTTCCAGAATTCCATTTCCTTTACCGGTATCTTTGACCGGTGGCTCAGTGTTCTTTTGGAATGCTTCTTCTGCCTATTGTTGAGTTTGAAGAAGTTTTGTCCATGTTGCCACACCTTCCTCGTGAACCTTGTCAACTTCTCCAACAAGAATTTGACTTGTCCTCTTTCTTATTAGGAAATTTTGCTTGTGCAATTTTGCTTGATGAGTTGCCTCGTCCAGAGTTAAGTGATTCTGAACTTCAAGCAGAGCCCTAATCCTTAGCTCATTTTCTCTTTCCATTGAAGCTTTCCATCTTGCTTCAAGAATCTCTTGGAGATCGTCAGGGTGTAATGATCCCAAATAGGGCCTTACATAATTTTCTCTCAAACTTCCTATTCGGGTTTGAATTGTACTTAGGAGTTGTAATTTATAATATTTCAAACTAGGATGTTGTCAATTCCCAATTATCATATATATATATATATATTCCATTATATGCATTAGAATATTTAGATATTCTAAATTATCGAGATAGTTTATATATATGTGATTTAATATTATTACTATATATTTAAATGTATAATAATCTGTGTGTGTGTGTGTGTGTGTGTGATCAATATGTGACTATATGAGTTTTATATATAAGTAATAATTAATATATACTATACTCACAGTATATTTATTTACTTAGATATCTTTATAAATATGTACTAAGACTTTATGTATATGCATGTATTCATACATATAGGGCCCGTTTGGTGCATGGAATATGAGCTCTAATTTCGGAATTAGATTTTCGGATAATTCAATTTCTTGTTTGTGTCCATCCAAAAAAGTAGGAATTGGAATTTCAAAATTCCATTTTAGTCGACAAATTGAGCATTTCATCTTCTGCTTGAAAAGGTGGAACTAGATATTCGAGAATTGACTATATCCAGCATTCCGTATTCCCGTATTCCGGTTATATAATCCCTTATCCATAATAGAATTTAAGTATAATATTTTTGTAATCAATATTAAGTTATTGATCGCTTGCCAGCAATTCCTACTTTATATCCAATACTTATCCCTGATATATTATGTTGAGCTCATACTTCCATTAACGCTAGAATTTGATTCTTAGATCATTACCAAACATATATAACGATCTCCTCCATATCTGATGCTTCCGTATGATCCATATCAATTACATTTAATAGTCTTTATTTACTTCCATTCATATTCTGATCGATCTCTCCCTTTGATTATTATCCATATATATTACTCTAGACACTTGATCGATATCGAATATATATTTTGTAATCTATATCTATTTTTACCGAGTCTTTCCCTATTCGATGCAGATTTAATCAGTAATTTGTATCTGTTAATGATCTATGATTCCCTTGTTGCATATTTTCTTTTATCTTTGTCTAATAATTGCAGACGCTGCTCTCCGTCCATATGATTCCATATCAAATATAATTAAGAGTCTTCCATTCTTTTTATCCCTCCTACGTGACATGTATTTTCTTCTTTTACGTGAATGCTAGCTATCATCTATTAAAAGCCCCCCGTCAGATGGTCCGGCCATTCCTTTTAAATACTAAGGAAGAACAAGAGATGAATCGATGCCTTGTTTTGTTTTTGGACACACCTCTCCCATTGCTGCCTTTCTACTTTGCCATGTCATTGTCTTACTTTTAGATTGTTGTGCAGAACAACATGTATATATTATAATATTAAGGTTTGTTATTATTATTATTATTAGTACTAAAATATATTTAAGAATTGATATTAATTTATATTCTAATATTAATATGTGTTATTATTATTACGTTATTATATTATTAGTGTTAAAATGTATTTAGAAATTTATATTAATTTAAATGATAATATTAATATTTGTTATTATTATCTTATTATAAAAAAATGATATTATATTGATTATTATATCAATTATATTATTGATATATTGATTATGATAATGATCAATATTATTAATCATTTATTAATATTAATATTACGTTGATGAATACCATTAATTGTTTACTAATATTATACTGATTAATATTATTGATATTAATTAGTGTCATAACATAATTAAATAGGGAGTTAATAAAAGATCAATTATGTATTTATAAACAAAGTAATGTATTTTAAACCAATTACATTTCTATTAAGAAATATATTTGTATTGTACCTACATCAATTATGGCTCGTGACACATGGACGACCTTATAAAGTTCAGTAGGAGTAAGATTGAACTTATGAATGCAATAGACTACCGCTTCTTCTATTTTCCTCTTGTCTTCTTATGTGGCAAGACTATATCGCTTTCCAACTGATGTCATATCGCCTAAATTCTTTAACCCTGTCACAAATTCATCAATTGTGGGTTTTCTTCCTCTCGGTGCATCCTCCTTCACCGGTTTAGTAGATTTCTTCTTTCGCAGAAGAGGAATGGTGTCTTCAGTCTCTGTTTCTTCAGTTTCTTCCCTTGGAGGGCTAGGATGTGCTTGTTGTGCTCTCTTCTTTTGAACTTTGGGTTGATCTGTTGCTGGTTTCTTCTTAGGTGTGAGAGACCTCTTCACATATACCTTCTTCAGTTCTTTCAATGAAGACTTCTTCTTCAGATTTTCCATTATCTCCTCATATGTTCCAAACCGGTATGTAGAGAGATCTAGGTCACCCTCTTGTAAGGCATTTTCATATGCCTTGGTTGTCTTTGAGGAGATCTCATAATCGAGCTCCGGTGCATACTTGGTTTTTGGTTCTACAACTTGAATGATGCAGTGATCGGTGGTTACTAGGAAACATACCTCATCTTTGTAAGATTCAACAATAGTTGAGGGAATTCTTTCCCTAGTGTGCATCCTCAGCTGGAATGCCTCAAAATAGTCGTTCATGACTTTACTGAACTAGTTTCCCAGTTTGTTGGCCATGTCACTGATTTGTATCACCATCGGTCTATCAGTTCCCCATGCAACCTTGCATATTCCCAAAAAGTAATTCTGATAGTAGAAGAATAGACATACCAGTAGGGTTTTGTATTTCAGGAACTTCTTCTTTACGACACTGAGCTTCTTTAAATTTTTGAAAATCTATTCTCCAAGCATGGCTCAAAGGTCATACTACGCGTTGTCATGCATGATCCAATAAGCAACATGAATGGCTCCTCCCAGAACACTGTTTAGGTTGCTTGATTGATAGATTTTATAACCTATCACTGCAGATGCGAACCGGACTCCCTCATCTTCAATATCATTGATGGTCATCAACTGACTGTTAGATTTGGATTTTTTCAATTTAGCAACAACGATATTTGAGATGGTTCTGAGGGTGAGGGCTTCCCATTTGTTGTTGTACTCGGTCACTCTATGCAGGTCTTCCTTGGTGATTTGGGTGCACGCATCCTTCGTAAGTCAGAAACTAGGTTCTTGCACACGACTAAGAACCAGTTGTATCCAATCTGGTCGAAACATGGTTGGATAGAAGACTCTGTTTATCAACCCTGAAGATAACAACTTCACATATTTATCCTGAATCTTTCCATCTTTGCATAGCAAGAGGTACTTGCTCTGGATGAAGGTTTCACCCAGTTCATCTTGCTTAGCATGAATAAAGGTTGTGACATCTTCAGTCATGAGAACTCTGTTTGTCACAGATGAGAGTGCACTAGACATGTCATTCTCCCTGTTCTGTTATGTCAAAATATAGTAAACAGGTCGATCGAAAAGATTTCCTTTGATCAGTTTGACAACAAAAGATGATGATGTCATTGCTATCGACCGATTTTCTCAGAAAATCACTTGATCATCCTTATGATAATGACATAATAGTGATCTTGAATCATAGCACAAGAAAATTACACAATCATAAAAATCACAAATCGCAAAGTAAAGTGTTATGAGTAATCCTCCTTCCTTTATATAGATTTAGGGTTTAATGGTAATTACCAAATGGTAACTATTTATTAATGGCTACAACATTAATTACCTTACCTAATCTTTCTTTCCTTTTTTGCCAACCGGTATTCAGGCTTTTACCTGTTGATCAAGCCCCGGTTGATCAATACTCACTTGTCTGGTTCAAATGATAGACCGGTAACCTCTTCTGGTTTTACTTACTAGCTTAGTGAGTTAATTGCTCGCTAGTCTTATCAGGAATAGTAGATGGTCTATCGATTCCCTCTAAGCCTTTTAGGCTCAGTTTGCTAAAGAGATATCACCATCAACAGATGTTGATCTTCCCTCTGTCTTCTCCTCAGCAGAGCTCTTTAATTCCTTCTTGAACGAAATCTTCTTGACTTCTTTCTCGGTCTCTTTTCCCTTGTTGACCTTTTGATTGGGAGACATGGTCTTCTTCACCGATTTGACTGATCCTCTCATTTTGTTCACTGACCAGTTCTTACAATCTTTAGCTAGATGTCCAACTTTGTTGCAGGTGTAACAAACTATCCTGATTTCCTTGTTGCAGGGATTTACCCTTCTTTTCTTAGGTGAATGACACCACGAGTCATTATGGATGTGCATGCCACAGTTAGCACAATTGGGTGTGCTTCGGTTCTCATTCCTCTTAGGGAATATCGATCTCGGTGGGGATCTAAATGCCATTGTTTTGGATTTGCATTCTTTAGCCTTGTATCCAAACTTGTTGCATGAGTAGCAATAGCCCTTGAAGCTTCCCTTGCTTCCACTGGACACACTGTTGGGACGAGACCTACATTCAAAGGTCTTGTGGCCATAGTTGTAAAAATTTTTGCAGTAACTGTTAGTTGGCTTTACCGGTGCATTTTTGCAGTTACTTGTTTTATGGCCCGGTTTGCCACAGTGATTGCAAGAAGTGTTGAAGGTATTTTTTCCCTTTTGTTCCAGTGGTTTCTTCTTTTCCTTCTTGATTTTCTTGACTCCAAATGACTCACCAGTTTCCTTGGTGTTTTGGTCGGTGAAACCAAGTCCTGTGGGATCTTTGTGCTTTCTTTGAGCCTTTAGTTGCTCATCAAGTTTTACTAATCTTTCATTGTATCTTTTGAGTGTTTCATTTCTTTCTTCGAGAGCTTTCATTTGTTCCTTCAGTTGATATAACTCAATTGCCAGCCTCTTGCATGCATCATCTTTATCATGCCAATTCTTTTGCATGTAGGCATTTTCTTGAGTGACTATTTGCATGTCTTCTTGAAGTTGCAGAACGACAAGATCACTTTCTCTTACTGCTTCTTCTACCAGATTTCTTGCTCTCTCAGAGGTTATTAGTGATTTCATTGCAATGTTTCTTTCATCTTCAACTTTCCTCTTTTTCTCAATTAATTCAGTCATCCTTAGGGCATTATCTTCCTACTCCCTTTTCAGGTTGGAGATTTGATTAATTAGGATTTGATTCTTCTCCATAATCTCAGAAATAGCCTCCTCAGCTTCATTTGATCCACTTTGCCCCGAGAGTTCCTCAATCATTTCACTTCTCTCACTCAACTGCAGAGCCAACTCCTTTCTTGTAGTAAGGGATCTTCTTAGCCTATTCTCAAGAGAGGCAATGATGTCATTGGCTTCCTCAAGCTACTTTTGATACCTGTAACCCTCCATGATCTTTTACTCAAGCGGTAAAGATTTATATTTTGGTGTGTGATTAAACAGTTATAGTTTGGATGTTAATTGTTATGTTTGAACCTGAAACAGAACTTTACGTAATGGTTAAATCTAGTAATGATGGATTTTATATGATGTTTCAAATGCATGTATAAATTGAAGTAATTAGATGACGATTATATTTGGTACTTACCCCATACCCGCATGTGTATGGTATTATGCTTGTTATCGTTATGTTTTCTTTTTTTGTTGACATGCATGTATGGTAGAGGAGGAGGCGTAGTTACCTGCATTTAGTCGGGTCCACACGTCCTAGCCATCCCTACCATTGTCTGATAGTATGTTATATATGCACATGTACATGCAATGGGTTTTTATGCAGGTTGTAGGTACCAGGCATCGACTTCCCTGGCTTGACAGGATGAGCGTGCCATTATTATGTCTCAATGGTGGAGAAGGGGAGTTAGCACCTAGGCCAATTCCCTAACCTAACCATCCTAAAATCACGGATGAGACCTTACTTGACTTACCTAAATCGAATTCGTTCTGGTAGAATGAATCCGATATATGTTTGCCCGGTTGAGCATGATATGGTCTTAGGTTTTGTTTCATGTCGGTGTTACATTTTTGACCTTGTGGATCTCATGTCTGATCTCTGATAGTTATTGAAATTATGTTGACACATTGGTAAATATTATGTTATTAGTATGATATAACATAATTAGTTATATATGCTTTCTCTAAGTCTCTTATAATAATAATATTATCAATGGTATATATATTAAGTTTATATGTATGACTATATGTTTATATAGATAGAGCTTATTATATAATCTTGAATATTGAGTGATATAACTTAAACCAAATGATAAATTGAAAATAAAAAAGAAATTCTACAATTTTAAATTGTCTCATTTTAGGTAGTTGACTTGAATAGTAGGGGGGAAAATAATAAAATATTTCTTCCCTACTTTCCAAGCCAATTTAGAGGCAAAAAGAGAGAGACTTGTCACCACTTTTTGATATGCAATTTTTGGAGAAGGAGAAGAGAGGAAGAAGAGGAGGATTGATTTTGTGGAGCACATTTGGATCACAGTTGAGAGGCTGGCTCCATCAACCTGCTTTGAGAATCAAGTAGGTTTCGAATTCCCTTATCATGTTTCCATTCTAGTTTTAAGTTTTCCATTAATGAGAGAGCATATTTACCTTCTTTAAATGTGAAGTGAGAAAACAAAACAATGAGAAATTTAGTTTACATTTGTGATATTTCATTGTTTCAAACTTATAAACCCTCTCAATTCAACCGTAGGAGAAACCAAATTGAAAAGCAAAAGAGCTTGATGCTTCATAATCTCAATGGAAATCATTGTATTTAGATCCATTTACTTGCCATTTATTCATTTAATTGATTATATGTATATATATATCATTCTGAAATTAAAAATCTAATATATTGTTTTAGAAAACAATTTGGAGGCAAAACACCATTTGCTTGGATAACAAAATCAATTAAAGTCCTTAAGAAAAGAAGCAAGCACAAAAAAAAACAAAAAACTAAGTATTGAAACCAAAAATACACTTCCAGCTTGCTGGAAAATGTATGAGGAAAACCAATTCCCTTCAAAAAAAAAACACAGTCAATATTTTAATATTATTCCTACCAACTAGTATTTTATAATATGATTAAATGCATATTCAACTCTAAAATGAATAATGCATATTCAAACTTTAAATTAAATAAGTTGTATATTCAATTCAATGCAACACTCATTCAAATTTTGTGTGGGACCCACTCCAACTTGGAGGACAAACTATTATTTGAAAACATATAAAAATACATATATTTAAATTAGTTTTAAGGGCCAAGCCCACTCCCCAACGCCACATGTCATCTCCCCCTCTTTCTCCCCACCTAACATGTACTATGCTGTCCCTTTTGCCTACCCTCCATTTGTTTTGGGCTCTTCTCTCAAAAATGGCGCCCCTCCACATGCTTATGCAACTTACCTTCTTTCTTCATTTGCTATGGGTACAAACACCAAGACTGGCGCCTCATCCACTTGCATATGTTATTGTCTTGGTCAAAGTACCCTTCAACCAAATTAATGTTTGTGCTGGCCTTTGTAAAGTGGCGTGGGTTTTCACATGGCTCCATGCTTTTTAATTTATTGACTTCCTTGACCTTGGGCGCCACCTTGGGGCTAGTACCCACTTGCCATGTTTTATATTGTTTTTTTTAATCCCCTAAGAAGATGAGGTGGATAGTAGGATAGTACCTAGGAGTTTGTTTTAGCAAGTAGGCTATTACATTTGGATTTGACTATTAAGAGTTTAATTTTTTTTAGATTAGAGCCTATTTGAATGTGAGTAGATACTTTATTAAAAGCTAGTCTAGGATTTAGTGGAATAGAGATCTTATATGTTTAAAATTTATGTATGTTTTATTTAAAATTGAGTAATGAATTTATATTTTGTGAGTTTAATTAATTAACACATTAGTAATTATAATTAATATTCCATTGTAACATTGGGAGTAAAGTATGTCTATAATTTTTAATGGTTATAATGAAATCTTTTAATTAGATAATGAACGTACTGTATAATCAATATTTATAGATAATAGGGAGATATTAGTAAATGTTATCTCATTGTGTTTTCGATGTTCTCTTATTGTGTAATTGTACGAACATGTGAATTATATTATTGGTGTAGTCGATCTGCATATGGGTTAGATGACCAATTAGGGGGTAAAATCCAGAGGTCGGGTACTTGTTGTGGTTATCAGTTATCTATTTGATGATTGTATTTACGATGCTATGTGGATGCTATCTTTATTTGCTTGTTTTGGATTAGGGTCAATGTGAGACCTTGATGGGTGGTCAAATCGATCCCTGTTAGTATCTTCCTCCTGGTGGATTAAAATGTGAATTAGTGGCTAAGTGGTTTTATGCCTTGAATGGGATTATGATTGGTCCTTGTTTATCTGTTTACTTGGAATTATTATGATAAATGTGGCCACGAACCAGGATGGGTGTTGTTGTGAAACTAGGGTAGGTTATCTAGATGTGATGTAGGGGGTGGCTTGCAATGGATCGCCGAGGCCCACAAGTGGCTGACGGATCATCCATTGTCAAGTTTCTTAATTCCAGTGATAACATTATAAAAAAATTGATCTAGTTAGGAGAACATTAAAAAGATAATTTAAGGTACCTCGCCCATGCCTTGAGTGTTAGTTAAGAATAAGGATGGATGCGGGAAGATGCTAGATGCATCATCGATATACTTGTCTTCATGAGAGATATCGATGCCACATATGATCACTTGAGTGCCGTCGGTTCAGTGAGGAACCTTCAGGACTAAACTCAAGGGTGGATCTACGTGATGACACCTACCTACTCACACCGTAGATATCCTACATAGGTCAGTGCCTCTGGTAACCTGTATACCCTCTTGTCCTAGAGATATCTTCTTAGGTGATACTTGTGGATTGGTCCTTAGTGTGTGTGTGGGCCTGGTGATTATCTCCCTAGCACGGTGGGGTGGACCTCTGGGTTCCACATGGTCGGGAGGTAGTGTACTCCTCCATTGAGACTCTTGCGGATTATCCTTTTCACCTGATTGAACACTTGGATCAGTCTAACACATTTGTTGCAGATTTATGTACCTAGTTGATAGAAGATATTATCTTGTACTTGTAAGAGGTTTCATTTGATTAGTAATGATCCCTACGTGGATCCACGATGTATTTTGATACTTGTAATTGTATTAAATATCACCGCATACCCTACGACATGTGTAGCGGATGTAGGTGATCATGTGTTGTAATGTAATATTGATTTAAGTGATGTATTTAATTCTACTATGTACTTAAAAGTTCTTTAACATTCGATCATGTTAGCGTAGTGTTAGTTAGACAACGTAATTCTACGTCAGGGACCCTTGGGAATAAAACATATGAAGTGTTCATTTAAACTGATGTTTGTAGAACAATGTGATGCTTTATTCAATGTGCTTGTTAACATTAGTAAACAAAAAAAAAAATGTTGCATAACTTAGTATAATTTTAGTGTAATTCTCTTGGGTCTCCTGGCGGGGCGTTACAATTTCTATCTCACTACTGATATTTCTTGTCCGTCTATGGTCTATTTTTCATAAACCTTACCAATATGCTTTTCTATAGTGTCAAGCTTTAGCTGCAACTTCTTCACTCTTTTATTTTTCCAGGTACAAATCTTACACCTGCATTCTGTTGGTTGTTCATCATTGTTTATGACTGGTTCAATGAACTAGTACTTTTATACACAATCAACCTTAAAATTTCTTGTCATTTCCCACTCCCACCCTATTTTTAAATCCCTTTTCCTTTTCTTCCTACCAACATCATTATTATCTTCATTGCTAGCATTTTCATCCAACTGGGTCTGCATATCCCTTATAACATCTTTTGTCATACCACCATTGTTATCCTCATTTGATGCATTTTGATTTCCATTTAACTCAATGACAACCCCATCTTGTGATAGTGGTACTGGTGAACTATTGTGAATGGCTTTTGCACTTGCAATTGTAGAAGTTGATGGAGCAGAAACATTGCCAACTCCAAAAAAAGCCTTTATGGTAGTATCTTTAAGTTTTGGGCATTTTTATGGCCTCCTAGACCCTTCACTGCCTTGAGAAGTCTTACCCTTGTCTAGCTTTCCAATCCCTTCAGTGCCCTAAGCATAGTGATAATTTTGAGTCTCAACCTCCCCTGATATCTCAATCCCTTTAGCAGCTTGAGGATACTCAGGATAGTCACCCATGTTCGACACCTTGACCCAATGACCTCTCACTAGTCACTAGGATTCTAGGAATTAAAATTAATAGCAATACTGTGAAATGTGAACAAATAATTCCTTACCTTGGTCCTGCTTCCTCTGAATTCTGACTTTCTGAAATATTGAATCCTTTGTTTACTGTGCAAGATTGTTATTTGTAAATCTGGCCCTCCAAAATTTTGTAACGGGACACAAAAAGATTAATTTTGTAAATCTGATTTGAATTTATATCAATCCATGATTCCAATTTCCATTTTTTTAATTCCCAGGCTTTTGGCGAAAATGTGCTGACCTATTCAATGATGAATGTAGGAATTAACAAACAGTTGGCGGAATAGGTCATGGTCAATATAAAAATTAATAAACAATTGGAAAAATAGGTTGTGGTCAATATAACAATATAGACCATTTGGCTATATTTAGATTTTATATTCAATTCATAATTAATACCCTTGGCGAATAAGAGACCATTACAAGAACCACGTCAAATTGGTTAAAGGCGAATATACTGGTCAAATCAATAATCTCAAATGCATAGAATGAATGAAATGAAATCCAAATCCCCTTTTATAATATTCAATTTCTATTTGTCTTCATCTCCTTTAATTTACTTTAATTTCATTTCTCATAAAACAACTTTATGTTATAATTTAAATTTGACAAATATTAAAGTCACTTTATTAATTAAACTCCCCCGTTTCTCCAAAATTAACCTTTCCATTGACATAATGGTATCTTGACACACAAGGTTTCTTTTTCATGTGCCCATTATTTAAAACTTCTCATCT
Organism: Chamaecyparis obtusa; assembly: GCA_027943335.1. Taxonomy (NCBI): domain Eukaryota; kingdom Viridiplantae; phylum Streptophyta; class Pinopsida; order Cupressales; family Cupressaceae; genus Chamaecyparis; species Chamaecyparis obtusa. Next base: position 790,847 of record BSBK01002629.1, on the reverse strand, counting down.
TGATTCCAACGAGCTATACCACTAAGGTGTCCAATAAACAATTTCAATTAAAACATCAACCTTAGTGAATATAATTAAATTATAATCATAATTCACTAGTCTTGCGAAAATGACTGAAGAAACATCAAAATCAAAATCAAAATCTAACAAAATAGGTGTGATCCTGATGAATAAAGACGACGAATGAACTTGACGGGGTGACTTACTAAAAATAAACGCTCGCTCCAAGATTCTTGGAGCCCAAACTAGAAGCCAAAAATACAAACTGAGAGCATCATTCAAGTCCTTTAAGTCATCCAAGCTTATCATAATCATCCATTGACTTACTATAAATAGTAAGTCCCACCAAACAGAGCCATAACCCTCAATAGGGTCCTTTAATCACCAATATTAGCCTTCAAGGACCTAGTAATAGGCTAAATCCATCCACTATCATTGTCATGCTAAAAGGGGACATTGCACATATAATTTTTAGTTATGAAAAAAGGGTTACCTGTAACATTAGGTTGGTGGCTATGGGGTAACCAGAATGCACTTGTTCCTAATATTTTTATATTTTAAGTCTATTTTATTTACTCATAACAGTGGTGCATTCTAGTTGCACCATAGACAATGTTGTAATGCTAGTGGGTGATTTATAATTAGTTAAATGTAAGAGATATCACATAAGACAAGATTTATGCAGAGATGCTCTTTCATAAATACTCCACTAGAGAAAGCTAAAAAGTATGCATTGATCTCCAAAGAACATGATACAATATTAACACACTTCCATCAACACCCTACCGAAATCTTTGTAGAACTTATTCATCTATTAAATAATCTATCATAATATAACTATCTTAAACCTTCAACATATAGGAAAAATAATAAGCGAAATCATAATAGTTTCCAAAAATAATAAATACCAAAACTATGATATCATAAAAAAGCCCATTCCAACTTGGAATGCATCTTCCAACAATAGTAAATACAATCACTAGCTTTACATGGGCTCAAACAATGTATACTCAAATGGAAAATATAGCCACAAAAGTATATTTGATCTAAACTCCCTTGTGGCTCACATTGTCAAGTACAATGCTCCATTTTGGAGTCAACCAAATCATGTGGCTCTCATCCTTTATGACAATATGGTGCATTTTCTTTTCTAGTGGCTTAAATTGGGAATATACCTTTTGTGAGTCCAAGGTTAAATGTAAACACCATTGTAGTGCTCCATCTATCTCATGTACCACTATATATGAGAATAAAATTTACAAATAATCTCTCCAATTACATTAAATAATCTATATATACCTCCCAAGATTGTTGTAGAAACAAAATATAGATAATATCTACATAGCTAATGGCGTCTTAATCCTTACAAAATTATTCCTAAGAACCTCATGTACATTGTTGGTTCTAAAATGGTGGTTTTTTAGGAGATTTTTTAGTTTCATGAAGTGTTAAAGATATCATATTTAATAAAGGTACTTGATACGATCATATTTGAGACACCTTGATAATGTGAAGGTTTTAAAAAAATTTACACAAAATTTGGAAGTAAATTGAACTATAAATCAACCTATCACCCTAAGATTGATTAGTAAAAAGAGAGTGAGCCAAATTCTTGCAGACTTGTTGATGTAGAATAGGAATCAATAATAAAAATAGGAGTACTCCATAAATTAAGTTTGCATATGATAACATGTTTCTTATTTCTCCATTGGAGGTTTTCATCGAAGTTATGTATTGGAAATAATGTTTCTCCCAAATTAGTCACTAACAAGCTCTATTAATTTTTGTCTTCCAAACTTTTATCTCACTTTGTAGAACCCATTGAGATCATAGATCCCTTTGATGCAAGAACTATATAGTTATACCCAAAATCACTATATCCTAGAAGGCATTTTGCATGACACTTACAGGTTAACACTACCAATATATTCCATTTATCACTCCAATAAATATGGTGTTCACTATGTTCTTAAATAACTTGGTTTGTAATTTTAGGCCTAAAAGTAGCTTTGGTTGTAAAGCTATTGAGCATGCTTGAGATTTATCAATTCCATTATGTAATATTGAGAACTCCCAATGTAAGGTATCTTAGGACTAGCATGTTAAGTAAAGTGCAACATGAGAGGATGTTGCTAATACTCAAATGTTGTTCCCTAATTTGGCTAGCTAGCATTATGAGAATACAAGCTCCATATGGGAGGTGGTCATGAGAAACCCCTTAATTATATGTTGGAGTTGATATTTTAGCAGGTAAAACTCTCCAAAATCACTGGCAACCAAAACATTAATTGCATCTAGAGAAAAAAAGCAATATTTAAAATTTATTCTTGACAAACAAATATGCTCTTGATAGAGTGTAATGGTAAGTTATTATGGATATAACCTTTTGGATTCTTATTCTCTATGTCATTTTTATTCATTTTAAGCTATTTTCCTTTTCTTAAAGGATCACATATTGATTTTTTTTGTTGTGATAATAATTTATTTGGATATCTAATATTTAATAACCTCAAAAGAAAGTCAATGAGCCTCAATGATTTAAACCCTTAGTTTCATTAGATTAATGTTATCTCGTATTTAAGACTTCAATCAGACATAACTTTGTTGGTTTAAGTAATAAGTGCTTATTTTTTATGAGCCAAGGGTGTACCACCACTCTTTCTTGCCTTGAAAATTCATGTAATATGATAACTACTATAATTGAGGGACTATTAAAACATGGTCATGGGAGAACTTTAGGAAGATGAGAAAATATGTGCATATGAATTAGTCCATTTCCCTCTCTCTTATGGAAAAGAAGCATTGCTAATTCCTTACCTTTGATTGTGCCTAGTAGGAACAACTTAGTGTAGGTTTTGAAAGTGTTTTTTTCTTCATATGCTATTTGTATTTTTCTTTTTTTCAACTATAAGATATTGTAAAACATCTCTTCAATTTATTAGAATATTAAGATTATGGGTGGCCACAAGAAGTTGAGTCCCACTTTTGGGCAAAAAGTGGAAGTGTTTTCCCTTTTTTTCAAATTTTTTGTCAATTGATGTCTAAATTTGAGGCACTTAGAGATTGAATCTCAAAAAAATTTAGTAATAGAAAATATAGTTCTTAAAGTCTACTTTCAAATATGTAATTTATTTAAATACCCACATGGTATAAATTACTTTTTAGTAGGAATGTTTAAAAATCATGTTTTCAAAATGTCTATTTCAGGACCATACCATAGCCATGTACGAACACCATATTTTGATTTAAATAAATGAATTTTTGCAAATCCTTTTGAGGAAATATACCTAAGACACCAAATATTGGCCAGCATATTTTTCTTTATTTTTTTATTAATTTTTAATTGACTATAAAATACTTTTTCAAAACCTCTGGTGTACGGACACCATAATTTGATGAGAATTTCATATTTTTTCAAAATTCTTTTTTTTTAATCTTCAATAGAATTGTATCTAGTTTGGTCTCATATAATTTATTTTCCAAAAAACCTAAAAACAAAAAAGTTATTAATGTTTTAGTGAACCTCACTATTTTACGTTTAGGTACCACTTTTAACTAATAAATAATGCAAAAATAGTAAAAATAATCGTATCACTATGAAATTTACATTTTTGATATTAGGACAGTGAGAACTCTAATGGGTTTTTTTTTTTCGTAAAATGATACGATCAAGAAGGCCCTCAAAAAATTACAACAAGGCAAAAATTTGGCATTCCAGTGCCTTAACCAAATTTTGGGAGGTCAATGCATAGGCTTGGTTCTACCAAGCCTAAACCAAATTGACTTTGGAACAAAATTCGGGGCAGATGTGTGCTTCCCGCTCATGTCTTAAGAGACGGACTCTCATTTATTAAAAAAAAAATCAAAGTGTTAAAATGCATTTATAATTCTAAAAACAAAAAAAATTAGAAACAGGCACCCATTTTGAAAAAAAAAAGGGGCACCCATTTTTTGAATTTAGGACCGATTGCCCATTTTTTGAAAACAGGTGCCCGTTTCGGGTGACTTCTCTCATTTCTACAAGACTTCCGCAGAATTGGGAACCAACTTTGTGCATTGACCCTTATATAATATAATATAAAAGAAAATTTGTAATCTAATGAATGGTAGATAAGAAAAAAATAAATTTAATCATTTTGGAATTACACAAAAATGATGATTTTTTCTATTGTTAAAGCAATTTTGAGACATCGTCTTTTAGGTGAATCCAACTTGAAGTAAAATACATTAATCTTGTATTTCATTAATTCTTGCAATACATTTATTGTACCTTTTGGTCAATTTTCATTTTATAAGTAATAGTTTATTTTAATTATTTCCAATAGTTATCTTTCTCTTTTTGTATTCTAGATTCAGTGGATAACATATATATCATCTCTTTAAATAGATCACAACCTATTAAGTAAGCATAATCTATTCTAGAAGCCTTGTTTGCCTAAATTACCAAAAATAGGGAATCCGCCTATCAAAGTCACCTCAAATAAAGCCTAATATACTCACATCTATAATTTAACCTTGGTGGACTGTATCACACACCATCATCCTTGTTAATTAGGCTTAATGCATTGGTATCTTTCTTTTTTAAGAACTCTCTTAGGTATGGGTTGGTAATGAGGATCCCTTCTCCTTACATCATGCAATGATATTTCCCTATATGGTCGAGTTATAATTCTCCTCCAGACACTCATTTGATCACCACACCTCTTTATCTCCTCTTATAGCGCAACTACTCCTATGGGGCATTCATTCTTCTTCCTTATCACTCCATCTATACTCATCTAGCTTGTGATTCTCCTACTAGCACTCCTTTTAAGTTCAATGTTACAACTCCTATCTCCTCTTCTTAGGGAGTCCTCCTTAGAGCTCCACACATGCTTCTCCAACTTGAACATTATTCTCCATCATGCTCCTCTGGTTTAAATGCCTAAACTTGTGCTCCTCCAACTTCAACATCACCTCTAGCATGCTTCTCTGGCTTGAACACTCATCACGTGTGTAACTACCACTACCTATCAATTAACTGGAATGAACCTATCATTTCAGCATGCTGTTGGTATTAAGATGTTTCTTGGAGAGAGTTGAACCCTTGTCTCCAACGTGAGAACCAAGCATCCCTAACACTTGGTAACAACTGCTTTGAGTTATCTTATCTTCCTTCTTTTTTAATAACTAGTAAAAAAGATGGTGTGATTTTCAAAAGCAGTTGAGGTATTATTAGTCAATAATGCATTTTTCTCAAGGTAACAATGATAGTTTATTAGTATGCATTTAAAGTACAAAGGACATAAAATCCTCCATAGTAAATGTCTAAAATATATTAACATATATTAAATAAATTTCACCTGCCCATCTATAGTTAAGTTAAATAACTAAGAGACTTTTCTACCCAACTATGACAAGGACTAGCCACTCGTTTTGATTCAAGCATTGGAAATGCGCATAATATTTCCCACAATTGAATGTTTTTTTGACATAATTAATTCAATTATCTAAAGCTGTATTACATATACATGAGAAAAAAAAATTATTATTATTGAATTATGGGTGAATGGTATATCCACAAGCTGGCATAGTTTGGGTATTTAGGATGTTACATTGAAATCCCTTCAAGGAAAAATATGAAATCTCTCATTTGAGGCCCCACCAATTGAAGTAGATTAGAGATGATCAATGGTAAAGGGAACACTGGTTGGTCATCAAAACATCTTATTTCATAATCACCCTCTTGCAAAAAGTAGTTTGGATGATGGAGATCACAGATAAATGTAATTCAAAACAGACAATATGTTGACTAGTTATTAGAATTGCAAGATAAAAGTGCGGATTTCCATTGGGCCCAACTCTACAACCATGTCCTTATCATCTACAGGACCACCTCTTACACTCCCAACTTCTGTGGCATTATCACCTATTACTGTCCAATTTAATTTCTTCATTTCTGACTTCTCTTGATTAGCTGACAAGCTCATCTCCTTAATTTTCAAAACCTGCAGTAATTGATCGCTCAATCAATCAACAATTGAATTGAAAAAAAAAGCAGAAGATAAGAATAAATATTGCAGTTTTACCGTTTTGGTTGAGAAAATCCTTTTGAGCTCAACTTTTGCAACTTGTGAATATAATGAGTCTTCCCCTGCCTGTTGATCCATAAATACTAAGTAGTTAGTAAAGTTAATCCAATAATCTGTTACTTTCAGCAGAAGTATTCAAAGTCCTTCGTCTTAGATATTTACATAAAACATGTGGCCATCAATACATTGTTATATTTTATTTAAATTTTATGAATTGTCAATTTTAATTTTATCAAATCAACACTCATAGATAGGGAAAAACTTGGGAAATGGATCTTTCAACCCTCTAGATGCTTGCACACAACTTCACACAAAGAAAATTGACAAAAAGCAATGTAAGGAAGCTAAAGTCAGCCTTGAAAATAGAGAAATTAATTAAAAATATATGATTTTTATAATTAGACGGGTATGAACCAATGTTTCTTCAAAGTTTATGGGACTAGAACGTAGGGATGTGGAGACATGTTCTTGGGTGACATGCATTTCTCTTGTTTAATGATGTTGGAGGATGATCATCTAAAACTTAAACTAATTAAAAACAATTAAAATTTTAAAAGTAAATGTAATTATATGCTGAAATGCTACTATCCTGCTGAAAGGAATAGATATAGTGAATCTTGAGCTGAGATGGTCCTTGCTGCTCTGTTCTGCTAAACAGCAAATGACTGGTGAAAGAGAAGACTTAATTACACCACCGACTGCTATTTGCAGCCTTTAAAGCCAATATATTTATAAAATATCTGCTTTAGTATCCTGAGCAGTCCTCTATACAGCTGTACATTTGATTTTTCTGCCCTTTCAATTGTCATTCATTCTGATTTTCTGCAAAACCATAGTCAGCTATCACAATAATTGTAATGTCCCCTATCTGGTCTGATGGAATTTGGGGACTGATTCCTCTAATTTGTGAGAGATTTATCCCGCTAGGTACTTGTAACTTAAAATTAATCTATCAATATATAGATGTTCCTGATTTACACTTATATATGCAATGATCCAATACCAATAGAATCGTTGCCTCTAATGTAATGTTTATGCCTGATTCGAATCTCTATGTTCAATATACGTTCTGATTTTATTATTAATAGGAGATCACTTCCTTGTAGGTCTGTAAATTATATAGGAATATCGGATTGAATGCTCCTTAAGATTATTGTCCTCTATTCAATATGTGTATTATAACATCTCTCCTATATTGACACTAACTCTCCTCAATGTGCACACCTGATAAACATCATTGCCCCCTTCGAACCTGGTCAGACATTGGAGAGACACTATTTATATGGTTCGTTCTTCAAATTTATGAATCGCTATTGATAAAACGGTTTGTTTGGTCTTAATTCCTTAGCAGATCGCACAGCACGTGGATTGCCTATAGGTCGATCCCATGTTTTGTCGGGCTTCAAATATGCCTGTTCCAAGCTCGGTCAATCCTATTTGATTTCGACGTATTCCCTAGCTAGTTGCTGCTAAGGATAATTATCGTGAATCATATAATATGTCATCGGTCAATGACATGTATGTTTTATTCCATATTAATATTATTATTATACTATTGTAATAATATTAATATTTATTTATTCATTATTATATTCATTTATTTGCTGTATATTTTAATTTTAATATTATTATCAATCTTTACTAAATCCATTAAGATTGAGATTGATAATTAAACTATATATATTAAATGATATATATTAAAGTATATATTAATTTCTATAATTTAATTTTATTAAAGTGATTATTATTATAATTATTTTATTTATTAATTCCTTTAATCTTATATTTAAACTCTATTATCATTAAAATTCTTTTCGGAGAAGGGGACATTACAATAATGTACTACAATACATAGCCTATTATTCCTAGCTGGCCTTTTTGTGCCGCATGTCAGAATACTAGGCCTGGGAATGTATTAATCCTAAAACATGCCACTCCATTAGAGTGCACAAGCCATATTACTGCACTTACAAAGACTTAAAACCTTACTCCCTTTTTTGTTCTGGTGCGTGCTCAATCATTCATTTGCAAGTTTTATGATTTCAAGAGCCTTATGTTCCTCCAAGGTGCTGCAGAACATACACTATGTTTGCAAGCTTTTGTTTGGAAACTTTGTTTCATCTAGAAAGGGTGCACTTGGCCATGTTCTTGTGTTGACATTTATGTGCCTGGGGTTTCTAACACATTTTTTTGACTTTGAAAATAATTATTTCTACCCTAAAGCACACATTAGGGTTTTTGACAACCATTTCTGAGTTTTTAATTTTTTTAATTTCTTTTGCCTAGAAACCCTAATGTTTTTGAGCTTTCAAATGCTGCAACTTTGAAAGTTTTATTGCAAACAAAACAATGAAATAAATAAAATCACTAGTAAAAATAGGGCAAAACACAAGACATTGTCACGTACGCAAAAATTCATTTAGAGAAAACCAAAAAGGGTTAAAGACTCTAGGAAGAGTGTGCATCTCACTCACTATTCAAAGCTAATACATGGAAATTTTGTCATTGAAATTATCTTACAAGTTTGCACAAACAAAAGTACAAATTCACTTGTCTCCAATCCGCCCTTGCAATCCACAAGAACCCTATAATCCACTATCTATCTCCTTCAGTTGACAATAATAATAGTATTATTTTTAGTCAACTAACTTTCACAATGGGTATTTTATTGCCTTGTATCCTTCTACCTTGCCTCAATGGGAGATGGACTGGTTTGCCATAGAATGGTGACAACCACCCAATTGTCCATAGAACCCAAATAATTTGGATTGCAGCCCTAAAAAACTCCAAGAGAAAAAAACTACTAGTTTATAGTCCACTGAATACCACTATCTAGGTATCCCTCTAGCTGTTGGAAGGAAACTTAGGTCATACTAGCAGGACTTGCTAGATAAGCTGAGTTGAAAGGTTAACCACTAGACACACCAGTAGCTATCCATTGCTGCTAGGGTGACTTCTTCAATCTGTGATCCAGGTTCCTATTTACAAAAGTTTTGTTCAGGTGGCTCCTTAATATTTCCTCAATGAATCTGATGCTCTTTTGCACCAATTCCTTTGGAGTGGTAATTTGCATGCTTCTAAGTGAAGCTTAGTCAAGTGGGAGTCTACGTGTAAGCCAAAGAAAGAGGGGGGGCTTGATCTTCATTCTACCATCTTGAATGGACAAGTTATTGCAGCCAAATTATATTGGCGATGGGGTACTAGACAGGATCAGGTTTGGGCTCACATTCTCACACATAAGTAATTAAAAGGATTTACCATTTTGGATGTTCATAATTGTTGTTTAGAGGGAAGGGGCTCTATGATTTGGCATACTCTAAAAACGAGGGCTCAACTTATTAAAAGTGGGCTTTTTTGGATCTGCAAATAATGACTTGAAAGCTCTTTTTTGGCTTGATTCTTGGGATGGTAATCCTCCTCTTCTTTCCATGTATCCGCACCTACAACCCCTTTGTGATATTTTTACTATAGTTGGTTGGAATAAGATAGCGAATTATACGACCATTCAAAAATCAGGGCTGGTTGTTGGTTTCAGATGGAAGGATTCTTGTGAATTCTAGGTGGTTTAGAGGAGGCTCGAATGAGTTGGCTCAGATTCTTGCTTCTCGTGAGTGCAACTCCTTTCTGGGGCAGGATATTCTAGCTTGGGGAAATGATTTGTTTGGTAAGTACTTTGTTGTTGTGGGGTAATTGGAGGCTGATAGACAATTGTTTGGAGGAAAAACGATGCCTAAGTGGAAACAGGCGTGGAACAAATTTTCCTTTTTCTTGGCCCAATTGCAACTTTTCATGTGGCTAGTGGTTCAAAATCAATGCTTGGGATAGTTTGCGTAAGCGAGGCTTCCACGGTCCCTCTATGTGTGTTTTGTGTCGTAATAGTGAGGAGTGTGTTTCTCATCTTTTCTTTCAGTGCTCTTTCTCTAGAGAGATTTGGTACTTCTGGTGCGGAGTTTGAAATTAGGCTTGCTGGCATGTCTCCTCTTTGGCTGAGTTTTGGGCCCGCTAGGGTAAGCCTCCAGTAAAGACTTATTTTGTTTAGGTTGCCTAGGTTCTTGGACCCACTTTCATTATGTGGTATATTTGGTTGGAGAGGAATCATAGGGTTTTTTCATGATGCTAGGATGGTTGTTCAACAATTGTGGTGGAAAATTATTCATTCTCTTTGAGAGAATGTCTCAAAAAAGTGTGACTTTGCTAGAGGTGTGGATCTTGGAGATGTTATCTGCAATTGGTTCAATTTTCCTCTTTAGGAAGTTGATCCCTCTCTTGGGTTGAGTGGTAGGCAAGTCATGAGAAATAGATGTAGACATCCTTTACAGAAGATAAATTGGGAGGGTCGTTGGATTCCTCCTCCTCAAGGAGTTTTGAAAATTAGCATTGATGGTTCTTCTTGGGGGAATCTTGGTCGTGCTGGTATTGGTGGAGTAGGGAGTGATAGCTCTGAAGACGTTCAGTTCATTTTTTCACTTTATAAGTTGTTTACGTTGTGGAGCAAGTTGTGTTCTTGGATGGAAAAGGATTATTGGTGAATCTGATTCTTAAGTGGTGGTGAGTCTACTGAATGATCAACAACTAGATGATGTCATTTGGCACTTAGCTTTGGCCATTAGATAGATTCTAAGATTGTCCAACTCTTTGAAATCTGTTACTTTTATTCACATTCCTAGGGAGTGGAATGGAGTAGTAGATTGTTTGACCAAATGGGCTTATGATCAAATGCAGGGTTGGAATATCGTGGATAGGGGACAATTATCTTCGGAATTGTCTTACATGTTGGATCAATTAGTGGATAAACATAGGGTTGTGTAGCACTCTTTTCTCTACTGGGTGGTTGGCCCTTCTTGCTTTGTAACTCACTTTGTGTTGAATAAATTTTTACCCCTCTTTTAGTCAAAAAATATCACTATGGCTTCAAGGAAAAAAAAAGTGACAACTATGAAGAAATAGTAGCCCAATTAGAAGATGTTTGCTTCCCTAATGCCACCTAGTATGGTTGAACAACAAACTTGGCCTTTTCCAAAGTCAATGACAACCAAACACATCCTTTTCAAGGTCTCTTGCTCTTAAACAACTTTCAACAATAATAACCCCAAAACTAATTTAAAACAAATGATGATATGGATGCTCAATGCTATGAGTTTCTCAATGAAGTTACAAACCACTGCCAAGAGCCTATAAACATAATTTTTCCATTCTTACACTCACTACACATCATTTTACCATCCTCCATATTGCTCCAAGTGATGAAAATCATCCTAATGACAATCCCAACAAAAGATGTAAAGAGCCTAGCTGGCTCTCAATAACAATCTGGCTTTAAAAATTAATTTGCTATTGTTTTTTTGTGTGTTTTCCATACATAAATGAATTTACATAAACTTTCCAAATGTCATATGTCAATAACATCAACAATTTATTTCCAAGTGCACTTTGATTGCACTATAAAATCAGAATTAACTCAAATTGTTATTACATAATTATAACAATGACAACAAATAAACTCAAGGCACCTTGATTGCAAACAACGTTACTGTTGTAGGAGAGATTCAGCCTTTAGAATTCCTAACGCAGCCCCAACAGTCTCTACAATCCAAAACGCAACTCCAACAACAGTATAATATCCAAACGCAGCCTTAAGACCAGTCACGCAGCCCATATAAGAAGTGATGCGACCTTAGGGACCAGTTACACAGCCAAAGAAGAAATGCAGCTGCCTTCCAATACAAGGCGCAGTCAAAACAAGAGTTGTACTTGCTGTCAAATCGTAGCACTCTAATTATCAGTTCAACAGCCTTGGTAGATAATTCAGCCTCCAAGGAAATAAATAACCTGTATGAATTTCGAATTCAATCAATGAAAAAAAACTTCAGTTTTGCTATATTTGTTCAAATCTCCACAACTTGGTATACCTCAACACCAAGTTCAACATCTACAGATTCAGAATAATTTTTTCAGAATTCAGAGGCAAATTCACCATCAATCAGTGATGGTTCAAATTGCTCAAGGAGAGGAATCAGTCCTCAAACCCTAGCCTTTCTTCTCCACTTCTCAAAACACAATTTTTAATCCAAATGATCAATAGAATGGTTGAGAATGAGCTCTCAAGTCCCTTTTTATTCTTTCTTGTGAGAGCTCAAACACAATTCTTACCAATGTGGGATAAAAGATATACTTTTTCCTTTTAATAATTCATTTACTCCAATACTTTAAATAAATACCTTGGCTTAGGCTTCCATGAATTAATTAAATAAATGGTCCCTTCCCATGATGACTCAACCCTCAACTTAAGTGAAATTATAAAGTTAAATTATAACTTTATAATAAGCCATTTAATGATTTAATAATAATTTGGCCACTAAAATAATAATAACTCCCAAAATACTTATCCTTTTAATATGATGTCTGAAACATGAGGCACACCTATTATTTCCCCATGTGACCAAATATACTTTCCAAAAATAGAAAGGATCCTTCTCGAACAACATCAGGCTTACTATAAATAGTAAATGTGGCAAAAACTATAGCAAATGAAGTTTGAATGACGTCAAATGAAACCGAAACCAAAGCATACTGAATCCTAAAGTAGATGCCCACTGAAAGAGACCCTCTGTCCATACTCATTAGCCCATGAGGGTCACCTGATAGGCTAATCCCAAGAGCCTGAAAAACGGGGACATTACAAAAGACCAATGCTCCAATAATCTATATACAATTAGAAAACAATCCTTATGACACTTATAATAATATTCAATATCTGCAGCAACCTATTCTCACCTTTAGCAGTCCACACAACTCCTATAGCAGCTTGCACGATTCTTGTAGAATTCTATAAGTGTCCTTGTACCATATACCCCGACTTTTGGAACCTTCCTATTTGAACTAATCAACTAGTTTCAAATCACACTTCCCTAACTTTGAGGGCTGTTGGTCCCCCAAAGCCTTAGGACACAACCAATGTGGGAAATTCATCCTCATGTCTTCATGAGATATTAATTTAGCTTTATTTAGAAATTGTCTTTTTCACCCATTAGCCACAAATCATGTTCTGCTCTGCTCACCTAGTATGCCTCACTTTCTTATGAAGAATGACATCTTCCTCCAACCCTTCGATCACTTCATTCATCCTCTTCATACAACATAGAAGAATCAAACAAGTCTAACTTGTTAAAGTTGATCATTGAAAATATTTTCATGTATTTTGGTGATTCCAAACAAAAAGCATTCTATCTTACTTGCGTAATGACCTAAAATGGAGCGCACAAAGGTTTCAATTTTTCGTACTCTATTTTCTCTTAGAGCTAGAGGTGTACTTGCCTCACTTTCTCACAAAACTATGAACCTTATCAACTTTGGAGTCTCCATTTTCCAGCCCCTTATTTGATTGCTCCAAGCAGATATAAAGTGGGCCAAGTGGCATAAAACCAAAACATGCTTCAATCAAAGAACAACGAATGACCCTCTTGTATGAATGTTGATGTAATGTCCCTGCTGGTTTTCCTTATAGAAGTTACTTGCAAAAATCATTGTTAGTAGAAGATTGTATAATATTCAACCCATTAATTATATATTCTAAGTTAATAAGGGGGGATTTGATCCTAAGAGTTGCTTCTAGGTCGGGCTTCACAGGATTCCAGGCTCTCCGCTTGAAGGATATAGGATCCATTCTAAGTAACCCGGACTATTGGCATGTCTTCCCATAGAGAATTGCTCCTAAGGTTCTCTTGGAAACGATAGACGTTATCCAAGCCTACGCATATGCAGATGACTGATACCAGTATATATACTGCCTATATGAGATTATAACAATCTCGAGACTAAGGAAACTATAACAATCTCCATTAGTCCCCTCCACATATAGGATCAATCCTTAATGAATATTAAATTCACTCCATATGATCTCTATATCATCATAACTAGTTAGTGTATATAATGTCCCCAAGTAAGTTCAACTAGTTTATGCATAAAAGGACCTATGTTTAATATACTTGAATTGAATTATGTTAACTTAATTCATGCAATAATAAAAGATAACAGTGGCACGTGAATTAATAGAACAAATGATAATTAATATATGAATTGAGAAGTTCATGCTATCCTTATTATCACTTCAGTCTTAGGAGAGTGTTGAAGATGTAAGCGGTTGCTTTGACACCAAAATCAACGGTTTCCCTCGAGGTTTTACAGATCCAAGTCCTTAAGCCTTTCTTGGACTTGTCCGTAAGGCACTTGGGGTCGCTGTTTCCTACCTATCTTGGAAATGACCGATTGGTTGGATTTACACAGGCCTCTCCCTAAATACATCTATGCACTTCTTTGTCAGACTTAATAATAAGTCATATATATTCAATTACAATATAAGGCCTTTTATTAATGTTTATTAAATTCATCAAGAGACATAATCGGAAGATATCTACGCATTATATATAGATGATTATGATTTCATCCTCATTAACTGTAAGAACCCTTCACCGGTTCTATATGCTGAACTGTTTTGTTTTGCTTATTTTTCGATCTTTTTGTGATTTTTTTTCCATAAGGGTTTGAAAAAAAAAAACAAATTGAAAACTAATGTTATTTCTCAAAACTTTCAAATGCTTCGGATTAATCAAATCTAGATGCAATATTAAATCCTAGCAATAAGAGACAATTTCCTTATTGGAAATGAATACAAAAACATCTATGAAACTTCATCAAAAACCTGGTATGAAAGCATCAACGGCTGAAGCAATGATGTTATCCGCTTCAAATGGCAGCTTAAACCTTCTTAAATTTTTTGTAGCAACTTAATACTGTAGCGGTTACTATAGTGTGGCACTGTTCACGTCACTGTAGCAGCTGCAATTAAACTGTCTATCTCCTTCTGACTGCTAAATAAAACCTTTGCTGAAACAAGAGAAGGGTAAATCCAATGAAGGCAACCAGGATAGTCTGCTACACCTACAACAAAGTTGTACACCTAGCTAAAGACTGCAAAAACCGGTCAATGAACAAAAGGAAAGGATTGGTTAAACCGGTGGAGAAGACCTCATCTTCCAATGAGAAGAACAACAAAGGAAAGAAGACCGAGAAAGAAGTCAAGCAAATTTGGTTCAAGAAGGAATCAAAGAGCTTCGCTGAGGAGAAGACAGATGAAAGATCATCATCGGCCGATGGTGATATCTCTTCAGCAAACTGAGCCTACAAGGCTTAGAGGGAACCGATAGCTCATCTACTATTCCCGGTAGGACTGGTGAGTATCATACTCACTCAGTTTGCAGGAAAGACCGGACAGGTAAGCATTGATCAACCGGGGTTTGCTCAAACGAAAAAGCTTGAATACCAGTTGGTGAAAAAGGAAAGAAAAGGTAGGTATGGTAATTAATGCTATAGCCGTTAATCAAATAGTTACTGTTTGGTAATTACCGTTATGCCCTAAATCTATATAAAGAGAAGAAGATTACTCATTTTCTTTTACTTTGCGATTTGTGATTTACATCTTTTATGCTTGAGTAATATTCTCGTGCCTTGATCAATGAGAAGATTTCTCTGAAAGACCGATCAAGCTATTTACTGTGTTAACCGGTTGATAACAATGGCATCTTCATCATCTGTCGCCAAGTTGATTCCTGGAAATCAATTCGATTGACCTGTCTACGACATAATGGTGGTTCAAAACAGGGCAAACGACATGACTGGTGCACTATCATCCGTGCCTGATGGTGTTCTCATGATGGAAGACGTGACCGCTTTCATTCACGCCAAGCAGGAAGAACTAAGTGAGACCTTCATCCAGAGCGAGTACTTCTTGCTATGTGAGGACAAAAAGCTTCCAGATAGATATGTGACGCTAGTGTCATCCGGTCTCATCAACGGAGTCTATTATCCAACTATCTTCTGACTGGATTGGATTCGACTGGTTCTCATTCGTGTGCACGATCCAAGGTTTTGGCTCGCTAAAGGAGCATGCACACAAATTACCAAGGAGGACTTGCATCATGTGACCGGATACAATTAGGAAGGGGAAGCACTAACCCTAAGAACAATCTCCAATGCTGTGGTCACAAAACTAACGAAGTCAAAATTTGATAGTCGGCTTATGACTGTCAGTGACATTGAAGATGAAGGAGTCCGGTTCGCATCCGCGGTGATAGGCTACAAGATCTATCAATCCAACAACCTTAATAGCATACCCGGTGGAGCAATTCATGCCGCTCACTGGATAATGTATGACAATGCCAAAAATGACCTCCGCGAAATGCTTTGAGGTCAAATATTTGAAAATTTGAAGAAACTCGGTTTCGTAAAAAAGAAATCCTTAAAGTATGGGACCCTACTAGTATGCCTCTACTTTTACAATTCAAATTTATTCCCGGGTATAGGCAAGGTGACTTGGGCAACCGACCAACCAGTTATGATGTAGATAAGTGATATGGCCAACCAACTGGGAAACTAGTTCGGTAAAGTAATGACCGAGTATTTTGAGGCATTCCAACTGAGAATGCACGCTAGGGAGAGAGTGTTGTCAACTATTGTTGACTCCTATAAAGATGATGTGTGTTTTCTGGTTTCCACCAATCACTGCATTATTCAAGTAGTGGAACCAAGAACCAGGTATGCTCCTGAACTGGGTTACGAGATCTCGTCCAAAATAGCTAAGGCATATGCAGATGCCCTGACCGAAGCTGACCTAGATCTCTTTGCCTACCGGTTTGGTACCTTTGAAGAGATTCAAGATAATTTGAGGAAAAGGGCACCAATCAAGAATGTCTACGCCAAAAGGACCCCTACACCAAAGAAGAAACCGGTGACAGAACAACCCAAGGCTCAAAGGAAGAGAGCACAACCGGTACCCAGCACTCAAGGGGAAGAACAAGAGGAAACAGAAACTGAGGAAGCAGTTCCTCTAGTCTGAAAGAGGAAAACTGGCAAACCGGTAAAGGAAGATGCACCAAGAAAAAGAAAGCCCACAATTGATGAATTTGTAG
Source organism: Chamaecyparis obtusa (assembly GCA_027943335.1). NCBI lineage: Eukaryota > Viridiplantae > Streptophyta > Pinopsida > Cupressales > Cupressaceae > Chamaecyparis > Chamaecyparis obtusa. Next base: position 773,812 of record BSBK01002629.1, on the reverse strand, counting down.
TAGGATTGAAAGAAACCGGTGGAATGGGATCAGTCCACACAAGATATCAAATGGCCAATGAAGAAGATAGGAGAAAAATAGAAGAAGTAGTAGTTCATTGTATCTACAAATTCAACCTCTCTCCTACTGAAATTCATATGGTTGTACCTAAGGATCTCCAAGAAATTCTTGAAGCTAGATGGAAAGCTTCAATGGACAGAGAAAAGGAGCTGAGGATTCGAGCTCTACTTGAGGTTCAGAACCATCTTACTCTGGACGAGGTCACTCACCAAGCCAAATTGCATAAGCAAAATTTTCTGACAAAGAGGAGGATCGGTCAAATGCTTATTGGTGAAGCTGAGAAGGTTCACCAAACCTCTTCAAACTCAAAAACAGACAGAAGAAGCACACCAAAGGACCACTGAGCCACCAGTCACTGATACTGGAAAAGGAAAAGGAGTACTTGGAGCAGAAGTATCGGTTAAATAGAAGAATCCTACCAGACCAGTCATCGTCAACATCACCGATGATAAAGGCAGTGATCGAGCTCGCCCAAGCGTTCTTGTCTCTCCAAAAAAGGTAAGACTCGCACCATGATTGTTAATGATATAGGTGATGAGGTGATGGATTTTGGAGGAGTATACAATGCCGCTAGATGGTATAGTGTGCTAGGGGAGGAAGATAAGAAAGCAATAATAGTGGCTCTGTTGGAAACCTTCCTGGATTACAACAGAACCCCAAGAGACTATAGGGCTAAGTTTCCCCCTGAACTCAATTCTAGGCTAATGACAAAATGGAGAACTGGTCTAGGCACCAATATTAGAATCAATAAGGAAACATTGTCACAGGTCAGACCTGGTCTCAGTGAAGAGAAAATCAAGCTTCTACTAGAGGAAGCATCAATGAATCTGGATACTAGAAATAGAGTTGCTAGGATAATAAATGGTTTTGAAAATGAAGTATACAAAGAGACACTAGATTTCTGGCAGCGGTATGATTCCAGTGCCCTTGAGGGAACAGGTCCACATGATCAAACTAAACAAGCACAAGAACCACCGGTTCAATTCACTTCTCGTGAAGAACCTACAACTGGTGAGGAGAATATTCATAAAGAACAGTTCACATTTGGTGAACAAATGAATTTGGGAGAGTCATCAGTCAAGATGACCATTGACAACACTACACGTGTTGAAGAAGAAATTATTGTGAGTGATCTGAATACAGTTGAAGAGCAGCACAAGGAAGAAGTCCCACCAAAAGAGCAATTTCCACAAGAAGAGGATGCTCAACTAGAAGTTTAAGTGCAACTGGAAGTGGAAGCATAGACAGAAGAAAAAAAGGCCAGAAGTAAAAATCCTACCGGAAGAGATGGTCCTACCGGAGAATGAAGAAAAACAAAATGAAGAGGAACATGAGTTACTTGTGCAAGAACAACCGGTACAGGAGCCTATACACAAGGAACAGGTAGATGTTCCAAGCTCATCCTCATCCAAGAGGAAGTTATCTTTTGCAGTTGACACATAAGCCAAAAGGAGCAAGGCTACCGAGACTGGTTGACATCAACAAAATGTCAACAAGGCAGCTAAAGGAGCTGACCAAGCGGAAACAGGACATGGTCCTTACTAGTGTCAAGAACATTCTATGCAACTTTGTACCTGATGCTGACATTGATGAAGATGAACCTGTCATAGATCAATTGGAAATATTAGCACAAGCAATCGGAGAAGATCTCACTGATCCAGAGACAGTAGCAATTGATCACTATGAGAAGAAGAGAATAGAAATTCTCCATAAACAGGTTGAAGAAATAAAGGTGACTGTATCCACCAATTTAAGGGCACTTCAACAACAGATTCAAGTTGCAGGAAGTCCGATGACTAGAACTTCTAATTTTGATACGTTCATGCAAGATCTGACAAAGAAGCCAACAAAGACCTCTGAAGACATAAGACAACTGTCTTCAACATTTGATGTCAAGAATAAATTTGCAATAGATTTCAGCAGACAAATGACAAGTCTAGCACTCATTCTAAGAAAGACTTCTAAAGAAAAGATCAAGCGAATCCAAGATCTAATTGGGTTTCAACTATTTCTTGCCCCAACATTCGATTCAATGCAACAAACAGCAACTTCGGCTGAAAATCTGATCAGTGAATCGGCCTACAAAACAGTAGAGGACATGGAGAATATCATAGTATCGCTGAAAGCAGCACTCAAAAATCTAGAACATGTCACCGATCAATGAAATCCTTTTCTTCATTTAGCGAAGAACATTTACAAGGATATTTTCACCAAGCTACAAATGTAAAATAAACAGTGAAGCTAAACCCTGTAATGTCCCTAGTATTCCTGGAATATCTTTCTAAGAATCAACTTGCAAGAAAGATGTTAGTAACAATAATATGGAAACATGAGTATGAACAGAAAGCTAACTAATTAATTATCTACCCCAACTAATTAACCCCTCCAAAAGAAAGTCTACCAGGTCGGGCTCATTAACCTTAATAAGAACCCTTGTGTCCTTGATTAAATCTTGCCGTCATCCTCTAGAGCGCATCCTTAGGGACTTCCCGAGCAAAGTCTACCAGGTCAGACTCATGACCTTATAAGGATCTTATAGTCCTTGGCCCCATCTTGCCGTCATCCACTGGAGCACATCACTCGGGGCTTATAGGCTGACCATAGGTCCATTCCTCTTCTTGGAAGAGCTTTCCTCTATCCAAGGCTTAGTACATATGCATATGTGGGTCATCAGTGTACACTAGCTTAGTGGAGGTTTTAATCTCCCTTGGGAGCTCTCTTTTATTATTACTTTTGATAAGAAAATTATATTGTCAATACTATCATTAATGAATTATCATTTACAAACTTGAAATAACATTATTTATGAAATTATCCTCTATTGAATATTATATACATTGTGAATGATTAACTTGGTCACACACACACACACATATATATAACATTTCAGATTCTTTTAATGATTCTGAATCATTAAAAATCCAAATTATATTAAATCTGAAACATTAAAAGAATCTGAAATGTTATATATATATATAATATTAAAGGTACTTACTTATTATTGTCGATTTCCACTGTGTGCTGATTGTCTTTCTTTATTCCCTGTTTCTGCTCTGTTCGGTATTTGTTTTTGACTCTCTTCCTCTTCCCCCTGAATTGGCTGAAGTCTATCTATATATATATCTTGCAGTAAACGGGATACCTCTAAGAGACACATTCCATGTCTCTTCTTAAACAAACCTTTGTATCCCTTAATAATCAATTTAGTGTGATTGCTTCTGACTTAATTTGTTGTTGATAATTTCTTAACAATAGACATTGGTTATCGTGACTGATTACTTCCCTACTAATAATCAAAGATTATTAATCTTGCTGAGTCATCAATCAACATCGTTAACATTATTAAGATGACTGCTACACACTGCTTTGATGGATCTTGTTTAATCATAGGATAGCAGCATCTTAGTCCCGTGAATATTCTTAGAAAAGGATCGGTTCCTCTCTGCAATACGATACCCCTTGGTCCTAAATTAGATAATGCAATGTTTATGGACTAACCACCATGGAACATCGTGTATGGTAAGGTATTTATATATGAATCGCTGTTCATTGTCTTATTCTTACCTGCCGCCTTTGGTATGGTTTCATCGCTTCTCTCCTTGGATTCGATCAATGCCCAACTAAATACTTTAGCACCACAAATCGTTTCTATGGGAACCCCTGTCACGTTAGACTGCACTCATAATAATCGTTAATATGTAGTTAAAGATTACTTGTCTTCTCTTGTCACTGTCCATATCGAGTTTGTCCTTTTATTATTATAATCATAATTATATATTTATTAATATTTAATCATAACATTAACATATTATTTATTAGTAATATGTCAACTATATATTATGATTATTATTATTATATGTCATTAATTATTATTATATTAATATATTATTAATAAGCATCATTAATGATAAGTTATTATTATTTCAGTAAAAAATATATAATATATTGACACATATATTATAATATAATGATATTAATGTTCGATATATCAACTTTTATATTTCGATTATTATATATTTAATAATAATATTGTATTATAACTTAAACTATTTCAATATTATATTAATTAATATATTATTATTTTAATAATATATTATAAATTATATAATGCATTAATTATATCATCCTCATCTTTTTTCTTAAGTTCTAATTGAATTTTATTATTGTCATTTCGTCTTTAGAGATTCTATAAAACAAGATGAGGATATGGCCCAAAGCTCTTCAAATAGAGGGACATGACAATCTACAGGTCAAGGAATTAACTGTGATAAGTGAGTAATGGTTTTGCCACCAATGACAAAGGGGAAGATTGTTAGCAAATTTAAGTTGTCATTAGTGAAGATTGATGCAAACACCATTCCCACTAGTAGAGGTTCACCGGTAGATCACTTGTATTATTTCATAGGCACCGGTAGACTAAAACAAAGTATATACACCAGAAGACTAAATAGAGGAGATGCACCGGTAGACCAAACAGAGTACATTGTACCGGTCTTATATTGCATACAGGGATGGACTGGGTATAAGATTGATACCGGTCGAAGTGCATATAAATCCACACCAGTGAATGCGGAGTTGTTAAGTTAAAACCGGAATATGCGGAGCATCCACCGTTTGGAACTAAAGTTAGCTTTTTAAGAAGAGTTAGTTTTATTTCTACGCAGATGTTTTAAAGGTAAACTCAAGATCAAAACACAGCTTTTTTTTTGTTGCATGATTTAAGGATGACTTTACAGCCTAGCGATTCTATGAGTTAGGGTTTCATTCAAATGAATTTTGCATAAATATAGGTCATAGGACGCAAGAAAAGAGTTGTTGATTATACAAAGCAGGAGAGAGTTATCTTTTGAGAGAAGAGCTACAGTCACAGAGGTGAAAGGCAGAAAGGATCAACAGCCAGACAGAACTGTAAGGTCAACAGGTATGATCTAATCAGACAAAGAATGTCAATTAAGATCATTGCTTTTATTTTGTGAAAGCATATTCAAATCCCTTTATCAAGGTGAACCCTAACAGGTTCTTTGTATAAATCCTTTAACCAAGTAACATATTTGTTGATGTTGAAAGTCCTTTAACAAGGCGGCTCCTAACAGAGTTAAGATCTTAACCGATCTTCTACCAAATCCCTTAACCGGGTAGCACTCTTGCAAGTGTTTTGTAAGCTCCTAACAGAGCATCTTTATTACTGCAGTAGTGAAGTTGTGAGCTCTGTCTCACCGTGGTTTTTTCCTTCTAACCAAGGGTTTCCACGTATACATGATGTGTTGATTTGAGTATTTCTATTTATGTTTGTGAATGATTGTTTACATTCTATTTATCTTGCAAGAATCTTTGTACAAGTGTGAAATTGCAATAGAAATAGTATTTACTGATTCACCCCCCTCTCAGTAACTGGTTAGGAATAACAGGAGTGTTTAAAAGACAAATGTGCCTCTGTATTGAGAAAAAAGGTCAACAAAATTTTGAGTTTTTAAATGCAATGCACAAGCGTGAAAATATTTGAAAATGTTTTTGCATGTGTAGGGACGTGCTTAACAAAAGAAACCAAACTATAATGAAAATCAAAATAAATCTGCCTTGTGAAGCACACCCTTGGTAAAGAGGGTTAGGCAGGGTTTCATTTATAAAGCCTGCATGTGTATATGATGTTGCACATTTGGTTAAGGCTAATAGGGTTCGTATGATGCTCTATAAATAAGTGCCTCTATACAATACCATATAAACTTTAAAAAAAAAAAAAAGGCATCTATTTGTAGTGGCAGAACCCTATACAAAGCCATTAAGATTTTGCATTTCAAATGGATGGAATAGTCATTTGTAAATAATATCTCAAAATCAATTTTAATGGTAACTGAAGAGGTGCCAAAAATATTAGTGGTGTTTATGTTGAAATGGATTTTGGTCATCAGCATTGCTGGGTATTTTGGCATCAGTAAAATGGCATCTGAGTTATCATAATCTCAGCAGCGAATTCATTTTTATTGCACAGTTTATAGCAAGGCAGTGGCAGTTACCAGTAGTGCAGCAGGATTTTAGCATGCAGCAATTTCATTAAACAATGAAATTGATATTAACAGCAGGATGTTTTCGAAACAGAAAAGCTTTATCACATTAGTAGGCACATTTAACTTCAGCAGTTTTCTTTTACCATTATCTTAAGCAGCTTCATTATATTATTTAGATTCAGATCAGATATGTAGGGGAATTTTCATTGCAAAAGGATATTCAGCGAACATTTAGCTTATCTTTGGCAAGGTGTTTACCTTTATAAAGTTCAAATACCAGGGCTGTGCAAATAATGAGTGAGCAGTGTCCTCAAATACTCTTCATTCCTATGCCTTACATCAACAGGTTGCAATCAGACTTCGTGAAAAGAACAGAAGCAAGGGTAATTGTCACAGCCAAGAAGAAACTATGGCACAGAATAGAAGAATTGGGACTTTTGGATCACTATAGGGCAGCAGTCCATAGGTTATATGAGCAGGGGCAGGCCAAAATCAGAAATAAGGATGGGCTCTCAGAGAGTTTTTAGTAACATTGGAGTCGAAAAAGGATGTTAGCTGTCCCCCACTTTGTATGGGCTCTATATAGACAAATTGGAGGATTGGATAGTTAATTCACGTGGTGAGGGTGTTAATCTGGCCACTTTTGTAATACAATTAATGCTATACATTGACAACCTTGCTCTATTACCCAAAATGGCTGAGGAACTTCAAGAAAACCTAAGAGCTCCAGAATCCTTTTGTCAGAAAGTGGGAACACAAGTGAACATAGGATAGATCAAATTAATGATTTTTACTTTGAGAAGAGAAAAGAAGCGGGTAAAGTTTGAGTTCGAGGGAAGCCAATTACAAGTGGAAAATGATTACAAATATTTGGGCCTTGACTTTCATAGCAACCATAGTTGGGAGGCATATAGAGAAAAAAGGATACAAGAGGGATGGAAGTGTTATATATGCTTCAAAACAGCTGTAAATCAGATGAGTTATGGGCTTGGAAATCTAAGAAGACATTATATGAGTTACTTGTTATACTAGTGGTTTCGTATGGTTGTGAGGTTTTGGGCAGCAGCACGTCAATATCAAGATGGAGGAAAATAGAAAGATTAGAAAGATACCTTATCATAAGCAACTTAAAAAGTAAAACTACAATGCCTTACTAAATCGTCTTAGCAAAAGCCAGAGTCTCCCTGTTTGAGGCAGCTGCAGTGATCAGGTTGTTAGGTTATTTGAAGAGAACAAAGAAAATGGAAGATCACTGTTGGCCAAAAATTGTGGCAAAGGAAAAGCTAAGAAGAATAAAAAATACTTGGATGAAACAAAATATCAAGTGGTTGAGAAGATGGGGAATTCATTTGCATGAATGCTCAAATGTGAATGCTAAAATCAAGAAGCACGTGAGAGAGAAAGTCAAGGTGGTCTTATGGTCAAAACAACTTGGGAGAATAAGGGAATACTATGTCAAGCATTTCAATCCCACATGTGAACATCAACAAAAGCACAAGAGGGAGATAGATATGAAATAGAAAGAAAAACTACTAATAGCTCAGTTAAGAACTAGCTCACACCATCTTAGGTGTGAAACATGAAGGTAGAAAACACCCAAAGACGAATGGGTCGTCAAGGTTTGTCCTCTTTGCGTGTCTCGGTCGGTGCAAACAAATTGACATTACATCATGAACTGCTTGGCTTTTGAGGACATTCAGAGAAAATATACAGATTCTAAAAGTTTGTCTTTTTTCTATTAATAATTTGAACTACTAAAATTCCTTAAAGACAACTGATTTTGAATTCAAGAAAAACACCCATATTTTCCTACTTAAGTCAATAAACAAGAGAAAATACCTAACACTAGTGATCGATGCCATATTCATTGGCCCGCAAACATTTGTATGAACTTGTAGGATTCTTGAGGCTCCCCAAGCCTTTCCATCTGAAATAGGAGTTATGTGTTGCTTCCTTGCTTGGCAAACTACGCAAACACCCTATATTTATTGTATATCAAGTAAACTCTCTACCAAATTATCTCATGCCAGCTAAGAGAGGTAGGTTAGGTTGAGGTGCCCATACTAATTTGTGGTCCTAGTTGCGAATGCACACTCTTGTAGCTTTCCATTATCAACAAGCCAATAGAAATTGTGATCTTCTATACCAACAAAAATGGTATTCTTGGATTCCTTGTCAACAATATAGCATTTATATTTTCTAAATATGATATCCAAATTGGGAAAATGGTGCTTAACCTAAATCTCTAAGAGTAGATTGAGTTCCATTCCTGGAACGTAGTACGCATTAGGAAATAGGAGATTCGTTCCTCTAGAATATATCTACATATTTACTTACCTAACAATTGTGTACTCACCAATACTAAAGATCATTGAATCTTTCAAAGTGAGTTGAGATGCCCCAAAATCTGTTTACAATGTAGAAGACTATGATTGATCTTTTGGTCATTTGACCATCAAAGCCTAGAAGGCTGACTCCTACTCAGAATGCTTTGTGACATGATCCTTTTGTGTTTGTCCTCCAAGGTTGGATTTCTAATTAATCAACCTCTTTTTGTAGTGCTTCTCCATATGACTAAGTTTGCCATAATAGTGACATGATATTTTTTAGATTCTTCAAAGTATTTTTATTACACCCTTGACCTTTCTTCTAAAGCCACTTACCTTTGCCCTTGCCCATTGCTATAGAGGCCTATTCTACACTCTGTGTATCACTACTTCTACCAAAATAATTCTTCCATCTATCTTGCAAAGTTATTATTATGTTCTTATGTTTTCTTATTTCATGTGGTTAAGGACTTGGTTGTGACAAAATTAGTTCTCTTCCAAGTTAAATTGGTGTTTTTTTCTTATAATTACTTTGTAATGTTCCCAAACCCTGGTGAACTCACTTACTCCAGACGTATACCGTGCAAGGAGCAGCAATGGCGTTTCCTGGCAGCAGTGGTGTACGGTACAAGAGATGGCCATACGGTGAGATGGCTACGCAAGTCATACGGTAGACAGGCTGTACAGTGAGGGAGAAGTTTTGTGGCTGTACAGATTTGAAGGGGCCCACACAATATTTGCCTGAGGCCTTATGAAAGCAAGAGCCACGACTAGAATGGCCGTACGGTTGGTGGCTTGGAGGTCATACGTAGAGGGTGACTGTACAAAGAAGGTTGTCTGGGCCATACGGTGATGATACCATATGGTGACTGTTGCAGGTTGTGCGGAGAGCAAGGGGCGTACAATATGTTGCAGGCACACGTCCAGATATGCTAGATTCTCTTTATCCTCGCTTTCGAGAGTTGAACTAAGTTATTTTGTTGGAACAAGTATTTGCAAGAGGAAATAACAATGTGATTATATAACTCCCGATTGCCCAAGTGGAGATAAATGCCAGATGCTAATGATGTTAGAAGTAATTCAAACAATAATAGCGCCACAGAATACCGAATGCCAAGTACAAACGATACCACCAATTGCATTAATTCCAAAGATGCGAATAGATGTATACAAAGATTGTGTTTCAGAGTTGCCAAATCCGAAACAAACAAGCACAACAGTTTTGGCGCACAGTGAAATATCAAAGTGATATTCCCGACAACAGACTAGGGTGGCTGTGAACCACTGAAACTGCAACAAACCAAATAGGGAGGATCTTTCACCTCCGAAATGGCGAACAGCAGAATCCCAATAGGAATTCGCAAATACAAATCAAATATCAAAACTCAACATGAAAAATACATCCTACACGCTAGTCATAAATACCCCTTTGGAGAAACTCCTGAGGGTTTACAAAAGAATGCCAACACGGCAAACACCTACGGACAATAATAATAAAAATGGGCCCCCTTTTATTAATTAAAGGTCCATTTATAATATTATTTAAATTCTGGGACCAATAATTAATAAAAAATAATTTATTAAAAATGGGTACATTACAAATCCTCGCTGCCCAAAGATTGCTTGACCTCAAGCAATCCATCATCAATACTCTAGGATTCCAAACTAAGCGCGGACACTGATAACTGTATCCACTGGAACCCTCAAGCCGCAACATGACCATGCGCTTGGAAGAAAGCGAGAAAATAAACTCTCCATCAAGCTTTCGCTGCTCAACTCTGATATAATTGTTGCCATGCGCAGAGTCACCAGGATCCCAATGAAACCAAACATCAAACTCATCGATGCTCAAATCCCATGCCAAGTGTGGACGTTGGTAGTAAGATCCGTTGAAAACTTTGTGCTGCTTTTGGACCATATGCACATAGTTGGATTTAGTTGGGATGAGTAAACCATCATCAAGCTTTAACTGCGTCACTCTGATATAAATATTGCCATGCCCTTCATCAGGATCCCAGCAATGCCAACCCATGAAATCTTTCACACCCTCATGTTCAACAATCTCTTCCAGTATGGGCATAGACACGGATGCTGACGCCGATAACACTGTAATGTTCTGAAGGTGAACTCTGCCCGAAGGTAATTTTGTTAGATGTCCGGAAGGCAATCTCGGCCTGAAGGGAATCTCGATCCAAAGGCAATCTCGACCCGAAGGGGATCTTGACCCGAAGGCAATCTCAGCCGGAAGGGGATCTCAACCCGAAGACAATCTCGGCTGGAAGGGAATCTCGATCTGAAAGCAAACTCGATCCGAAGGGGATCTTGACCAGAAGGCAATCCCGACCCGAAGGGAATCTCGATCCGAAGGCAATCTTTGCTCGAAGGAGATCTCGACTCGAAGGCAATCTCAGCCCGAAGGGGATCTTGTTTCGAAGGCAATCTCAACCCGAAGGGGATCTCGGTCCGAAGGGAATCTCGATCTGAAAGAAATCTTGGCGGCGAACAAAGCCTCGGCGGTAGACAAGGCCTTGATGACGAACAGAGTCTCAGTGACAAACACAACCTCGGCAATGGATAGTCTCTATGGCGACAGCGACGGAGAGAACCTCGACGGCGGATAGAGCCTCGATGACGAACACAGCCTCAGCGATGGACACAGTCTTGGTGGTAGATAGAGCCTTGACGATGGACACAACCTCGATGACGGACAGAGCGTCATTGACAGATAGAGCCTCGATGACGGAAATAGCCTCGACAACGAACACAACCTCGGCAACAAACACAGTGTCGACGACGGACACAACCTCGGTGACGGACACAGTCTTGGCGGCAAACACAGTCTCGGCGACAGACACAACCTCGGCGACGGACACAGCCTCGGTGACAGACACAGCCTCGGTGACGGACGCAGTCTCGGCAATGGACACAGCCTTCGCAACGGACATAGTCTCAGCGGCAAAACAACCTCGACGACAGATAGAGCCTTGATGGTAGATAGAGCCTCGACGACGGACACAACCTCAGCGACAGAAACCTTGGTGGAAAACACAGCCTCGACGAAGGACACAGCCTCGGCAACAGACAAGGCCTCGACAACGGACAGAGTCTCAGCGGCGACCATGTCAAAGAGAACTTTGGTGGTGGACAAAGCCTCGGTGGTAGACAGGGCCTCGTGTAAAGCATCACCTTTATCGCCATCATCAACTTTCTCCCACTTGTGAAAATGAGATATTAGTTTTTCTTCACAATGCTTGAATACATTACTGACCAATCTACACGCTGCCATAGACGGAACACATTCTAGATTACGAACAACCCACAACATAGATATGATAGGTTAAGATATTTCATCCATCTCTTCAATGCACGAAATCATAAGGCTCTCCATAGCAACCGAAACCTTACTGTTATGACATTCCTTGATTGTGACCAAGAAGTGATGAAACATATCATGGATCAAGTCTTGCAACTCCAGATCTAAGAGGAGGTTACTTACTTTGACATTTGCACAATTCTCCAATATTGTAGATCTCCTGACAAAAGGGTCACCACTGAAGTCATCAAGACTTTGAAAGTTGTCAACAATCAAATGCAATATCTCTATCATGGTGTTGTCATCATACGGTTCTCTAGGAGCTCAGATTCTCAAAATCTCACTAAGACATGCTGCAGCTACCAACTTCATTTCCTTGTCATGGTGTCTCAAAAGTCTAGGTTGACTTAAGCCATCCTTAATTGGAGAAAGGATCCTTTGTATAAATCTTGAAGGTAATTGGTCAACCTTACACAAACATACTTCCAATATATCTAATGGAAGATCAATACCCTCATTGAGCTCTTCACTAATCCTTTGTAGTGCCTTCAACCACCACTGTCCATCACTACTGGGCGCCATAGTGTGATCCAAATCCCAAAATCTCTCAATCATCCCAACAGGCTGGCAAGATCACCAGCTCTGATACCACTGTAATGTTCCCAAACCCTGGCAAACTCACTTACTCCGGAGGTATACCGTGCAAGGAGCAACAATGACGTTTCCTGACAGCAGTGGTGTAGGGTACAGGAGATGGCCGTACGGTGGGATGGCTACGCAAGTCATATGGTAGATAGGCTGTATAGTGAGGGAGAAGTTTTGTGGCCGTACGGATTCGAAGGGGCCCACACAATATTTGCCTGAGGTTGTACGAAAGCAGGAGCCACGACTGGAATGGCCGTACGGTTGGTGGCTTGGAGGCTGTATGTAGAGGGTGATCGTACGGAGAAGGTTGTCTAGGCCGTACGGTGATGATACCGTATGGTGATTGTTGCAGGTCGTGCGGAGACCAAGGGGCGTACGATATGTTGCAGGCACGCGTCCAGATACGCTAGATCCTCTTTATCCTTGCTTTCAGGTGTTGAACTAAGTTATTTTGTAAATGAATTTTAGTACCCGACACAATGTTGGAACAAGTATTTGCAAGTGGAAATAACAATGTGATTATATAACTCCCGATCGCCCAAGTGGAGATAAATGCCAAATGGTAATGATGTCAGAAGTAATTCAAACAATAATAGTGCCACAGAATACCGAATGCCAAGTACGAACGATACCACCAGTTGCATTAATTCCAAAGATGCGAATAGATGTATACAAAGATTGTGTTTCAAAGTTGCCAGATTCGAAACAAACATGCACAATAGTTTTGGCGCACAGTGAAATATCAGAGTGTTATTGCCAACGCAGACTAGGGTGGTTGTGAACCACTGAAACTGCAACAAACCAAATAGGGAGGATCTTTCACCTCCGAAATGGCGAATAGTAGAATCCCAATAGGAATTCGCAAATACCAATCAAATATCAAAACTCAATATGAAAAATACATCCTACATGCCGGTCATAAATACCTCTTCGGAGAAACTCCCGAGGGTTTACAAAAGAATGCCGACATGAAAAACACCTACGGACAATAATAATAAAAATGGGCCCCCTTTTATTAATTAAAGGTCCATTTATAATATTATTTAAATTCTGGGACCAATAATTTATTAAAAATGGGGACATTACATACTTCTATTATGCAAGTTCAATAATATGGAGTTCTATTTTCATCGAGTGTAAATTATCCTAAATAAGTAGAAAATGGAATAACATAATAATTAGTTTGAGCAATACCTCATACAAATGAGCTAGTCGTAGAAGCACACTTCCATCTTCAAGCTCCTGTTAAAAAAAATCATTAACGAAAAACATTCCAATAACTAGCAACTAATGCAATCTTATACTTTTCTCTACATCGTAGTGACACAAGAGTAATCACTATATCTATTTTTTACATTAACTATTCAAAAACTACTAACCCAAAAAGAAAATGTACTACATATAAGAAGCATGATCCAACAATGCCAAAAATAGTAACCTGAAGGGTTGTCATTGCAACATTGTTTGGTAATGAATAATTTTGATCCATTGCTGTAAACCTAGAATGAGAAGCATCCCAATTTTGGGTCTCCTGTTAGACAGAAAGCACTAGTTATATTATAGAAATACTTTGTTACTAATTCACTCTTTAATTAAAGAATTGTCTCAACATCTATGAATTTGTTACCTCCTGTGAGAAAGCTAATAGTAATGGGGAATATATTTCTTGTCCAGTAGTGCGACGCCATTGTGCACCATTTCCAATAGCATTAATGCTCACATAATAAGTACCTCTTACCTAGAAGATAACAAAATGTGTATAAGAATATAATCACTTCATATTATTCTTATATGCATGTAAATGAACTAATAGCTCAAAAGTCTTACTTAATATCATCTTTTTGGTAGAAAGGTTGTCTTTCAACTATGAGAGGATTCTAGTATTAATCTAGACCAAAACATTGTACTAGGAACATTATGGAAAATTGTATACTAATACTGATAAAAAAAAAAAGTATACTAATAGAGATCATACCCATGTCATTCATCATGTTATGAATGGGTTTGAATATCTCAATAGGATATTACGTGTTTGGATTGAAAGGTTAATAAATATTAAAGGTTAATAATGAAAAGAATAAGCACAAACAAAATCTCAAAATAACTTATGGTGTTAACCTATTATTCCTTCAAGTTCCATAACCATTACTAGGAGAGTTTGAAGTAAAGAGATACTTTGCTTGAGGATATTATATTAGAAAAAATAGTTACAATGAGCATAAAATTTGAAGTTCGAACACTCAAAGAAAAGTAGCTAAAGGGTAGACACATAGCTTCACCTACCCTAAAATTCTGCCTTTTGAAGAAACTAACTAGTGAATTAAGGTGGCTACAACTTCCACAAAAAGAATAAATTTCTTAACTTCCTTAAAACCTAGAGATCTCAATTAGTCAACACAAGTACTTTTAATACAGTTATACTAAATATTCTAATTTCAAAAGAGCTTTTAAAATTTGTAAACTATAATAATTAATTATGTGTAAGATAAGAGCAATTGCTACAGATCAATAAGACAGTTGTTGCACTCTTTAAGTCTTTTATTTTCATCATAATAATAAAGATAATGTATATGGTAACTATGTAGCTTAATATCATGATATGGTTTCAACTTTAATGTATTGCTAGACTTGAGAGGAGATACAATTCTAGTTCTTCCTTGTGCCATGTTCGGACTGGGCACAGATATACTTCCTGTTTCAAAATGTAGCATAGTTAACAACCTGGGTGTATTCCTGGTCTCAAAATATGGCCTAACTTTTGTGCATTTCATTGCCTCTAGATGAAGCTTTGGTGTATAATTTTTTGGATTGATTTATTTTTCCACTATAGATATCCTTGTCCAAGATAGTATAAGATGTATATTGAAAGTTAGTATTGAACTGGATTAATGTATAGACTCTTAAATCTGTTTTGAGATAGACAAAAAGATGTAGATGGTGAAAACCAAATTAGTGAGACCTTATGGAAATAAATGTGAGATATTATCTATCTTGAAATGTGGTTTGGCGATAGAATTCCTCTTATCTGTACAATTAAGATTTAGTTATTGACAAGGTACTTGGTTTGTTTACAAGTTTTCTTTACTAGTTAAGAATATTTGTTTTCTGAATTTTTAATTGACAGGTTCTCTCGAACATCACCAGGTGTCTTTGGAGGAACAATTTAGGTGCTAGTCATCGATTGACAAAACAAGCAAGCATTTCCTAATTTCAGATGTGATTACATGGAAAGTTTAAAATAGTTCTACTCCAAAGTAATTCCTACTCTGTAGCTTAAACCACCAACATGATGCTATTGTCTACAAACTTCCTATCTACCGTGGTAATAAAATTGACACTTCGAATATGTTTAAGTTTTGCAGATGTGTAGACATTAACTGTAATAGGCAAAAAAAAAAATCTAGTGGTCGAACACTTACAAGGAGATTTCAATTAGAATACTATCAAAAGTATTGCATGAAAATGCAAATATTAAATTGCATACCGTTAATCCTTCACACTCTACTTCACAAACAGTTTCATCAAGAGGTTCACCAACTCCTCGGCCATCATCTTTGAGCAGCCGCCTAATATAGTACATGATAATATTTTAGCTTTTAAAATGTTTCCAGTGTATCTCAATGCTAATTAAAATCACTCATAATATTGCCTCAAATGTTATATTATTGCATTATAAAAATATCTTAGAATTTGTATTCATTCACTTATGTATAGCTATACCTGTGAAACATCATTTCAAGTTGCCCATCTTGGATGCTTGAACCTCCAACAGCACGGTCAATCAAAACTGAAAATTCGTTTTTGTTATCTACCATATACATCCCAAGATTAATCTGCAAAATAGTTTACGAAATTAATTAAATATTTTAAGTTTAAAAATGTTAAACCCAGCCAAATAAAAGGTACTCTATGAAATGAAAGGGGTTGATGAAATGAAGAGCCAAATGGAGACAAAAAGAATTGGTTAATTTTGATGTTTTAGTTAAAATTACTTGAAAATTGGACTATGGATGCAGAAAATAAGGTAGAGGAAATCATTATTTAATTACTAAGATGGTCTTTTATTATTAAGTCCCACATAAACACATAAGATCTATGATTTTTGTGCGCAGTGTAAAACACATAAAGAACAACATTATATACACCTTTTAAAATTATTTATAGTGGAGTACAGATAATCATCAAAACACTAAAATGAAAATAAGAAATGGACTGTCAAATATTGTAAATAAAGCCCACGTTATTAAGGTACTAAAAATGATGTAAATAAAAGAAACCATATTATCAAATGTTACATCCATAACTAAAATTAAAATGGGAAAATTTGTGAAGCAGAGTAGTGCATATTCATGTCCTTTTGTCTTATGTTTTTGGCTCATAGTGATTGGGTTACCCTTCATGTATTAACTAGTGTGAATGATAGTATATTTTACATGGAATTTGGAAAATGTTATTATACTATCCAAATCTCATCATCAATTATCCCTAGAGATTGATATTGATCCCTGGATTTTCCATCACCACCATAGATCAAATTTGCAGGTGCAAAATTGACTCAAGGCATTTCTGTAGTTGTGGACTTGAACACAAAAATTTCAAAATTCCCATTTTAAACTTGAAATCTAGTTGCCTTTCACTATTGACTATTATGAGCTAACTAAACTGCAAATTATTTCAAATTACACACTAGGTAAGTGCATTTTAGAACTAATCGTAATTCATTTGAATCATGTAGCATCCAGAGAGAGAATCAAAGGATCTATCAAGGAACTAACAAGAAGAATAAAAAAGCATCAATGAATAAAGAGTCTAGTGAGTATTTTGTGTAACATTATTACATCAACATTACATCATCGTAGGAGAATACTGTAACTTGTCTCCTGTCCTCAATCTTGGTTCATTGTCGTCGAAATAATTCATCCTTGGGCTTGATTAAGGAGAACATGATCTTCACTCAACAAGTTCTTTAATTCATTTTATGATTTATCATAGTTATCAAACTCAGCAAGTTACCAAATACTCACCAAAAAAATTGACAAGAAGTTTTTCTAGAGTTAACTTGCAAAGTTTTATGGCAAGTTTTTTATGAGATTTGGTGAGTTTTTTGACAAGTACTCAAGGGTACACAGCAGGTCTAAGCCGTTGACTCACAGCACATCAAATCATGCATTAAACACTCCAAGTGGATAGATCATTGGATTTCTAAGCATTGTTTATTGTCTTCTACAAAGTTATGAAAATAATGTGTGCCATGAAGGTTTCTCTGACTTTATTTTCTCCCTCATACAACTGTTGAAGCTATTTGGAAACACTACTATATATATAAAGTCAGTGACAATTAAATTAGATAAGGAAACTTGATAGTATACAGACAACCACCAAAGCATTGTGGGTAAATTGTCACCAAAGTATTGCGGTTAATGAAATAATGTGTAATTGTCACTGACTTTATTCTCTCCCTCATACAACTGTTGAAGCTATTTGGAAACACTACTATATATATATATATATATCAACTTAATAAATCGGTTTGACAGTTCTTATTGGCGGGAAGATGGTACATAAGCACTAGATGTTCAACACTATTCATTTCCTTTGCTATCGGTGATGCCACTATCTCCGCCCAAGGTAGAATCGCTGCTTCTTACATATACCAATTTTTAATTCATTTGTCTTCTCGTTGGCAGTCACAAATTAATATTATTTCACGCTAATACAGTTCATAAATCAGTCACTGATGTTAAGCATGGATAGTTTGACGTCAACTAATTAGATATGGCTATGTGAAAGTGGTGATTGAATGCTAATCGTATGAACTGGACGTTACTTATCCTATTCCTTGATTCAAGTTCAAATATGGTTGATTCCAGATGTATATGCCTTTATCTCCCTGCTCGATGTTATCTCCCCCTTGTAGGCAAGCAAAGTCTGATCGTCTATCTCTGATCAATGCTCTGTGTACACGCAGCAGATATCCGATATATATAAACAAATTAAAAAAATTCCCTTCCCCCTTGAGAGAACAAGCGGTCCATCCCTATATACTTACATTTGCCAATGAAAGAATATGAGGATGAGACGCATCCTTCCATTATATTTGTTTAATCGTGCCTTTTTTGTTTTGACTTGTTAACGTCATAATCACTTGTTAATTTGTAACATACTTTATGCTATTAAAATTCAATTTTACTTAGCCGACTGAGCATATCAAATGAGAATGATGCCATTAATTATTCCTTATTTGTTCCAGCGATAATGACCGACGGTTTGTCGTGAATAGGCCTTCACAATACGATGGAAGTAATGTGGTCGTTCTTTAGTTATTGATCCTATGTGACGGTAATTACGTTATGCATCAACCTTATGTATCTTTAGAAATTGTTAAGTCTCACCGAGGCCATTTCTATTGTAATTTCATTATCTAATATTGATTAAATAATACATTGATTAATATATATATATTTATAATATTAATCAATATTATTAATATGTTAATTGACAATATATATTTTACGTATTAAAATATATTGTACATAAATATTATTTTAATAATAAACTATAGTAGTGGGATTATAGTTATGATATTATTATATTTATAATATATAATGTTATTTATATTTATTGATATATTATATGCTTCATTATTTTAATTTTGATAAGATATTTATATTTAATATATTCTATTTTTTTCATTATTATACAAATTATTTTATTCATTCAATAATTTATTTATTTATTATTATATAAATAAATAATAATATATTATTGTCAATAATATATTACTTAATATATTTCTATTTATTTTCATTCTATATTTATCGAATTTGATTTCTGGGATAGGGGACAGCACAGTCCACCCTTCCCAAAATTGCTTGTCCTCAAGCAATGTGCACCTTCAATATAAATGGTGACTTGCCATGTAATTCCGACATCTAATCTGACAATCCTGAAACAAGAATTTCAACTTAAGGTTAGAATTGCAATACCTTTACAAATATAATTTTATCAAATCTGAAGATATTTTATCATAATATTCAATTTGAAATCCTAAGAATAATTCAAAACTAGAACTTATCTTGATGTATTGTAGTGCTTTCCTTCTCCTTTTGTTAAGTATTGCCTTGTTTTGTGTTGAGTCCTGATGAATAATCCTAATCCTTAGGGAGAGTTTGTAATCAGGTTACAAACTCTCTAGGAGAACCTTCTAGGGCTCTAGTTGCCATATGGCTATTCTAGAACGGTCCTCAAGCTATGAAACCATCTCATTACGACCACCTCCTCCAAAGGCCTTATGGATATTCTTTATTTGGTATATCCATCCTGATTATTCTTAAGAGAGACTTTATCTCTTCCCAATCTTTAAGGAGAGACTGTGATCAAATGCTTAGCCTCCGGGGGAGTGCTTCCTGAAGTTCTAAATGCCTTGCACAATTTAGAACAGCTCTCCAACTAAGTACCATCTCCTCACTATAATTCTCTCTTTAAGACCTTATGGATAATCAACCTTGATATATCCATCCTTCCTAGGAGAGAGCTCTTTCCCCCCCTAGGCCTTATGGATACCCACTCTGGGTGTATCCATCCTTACATATGCATATGTTTTTTCTAACAGTATATACTGATTCTTTCAAGAAATACCAGACTCCTTGCCTTGCTTCCTTTTGACACTGAACTGTAGAATGTCCTTATTGAAGCCCTTCAGAGATCCTTAGATCTCTGCCTTAATTCCCAAGGGAACTTTTAACTACAGTGAATTTCACTATCCTTTGTGCTTGCAACAATAGGTGCTTCTCTGTAAACAGGGCCTCTTCTTATTTATCTCCTGAGAGCCTTTGTTACAAGATTCTAATATCTTTATATGTATATTTATTCTATGCTTATCATAGGCTATATTTAATTGTGACTGTTCTCAGTCTAAATATACTCAATCTAAGAAGTCTTGTGTGGTTTGTTCTCTATATATTCTTAACTTTAATTTCCTTAAATGCTTGTGACTGTCAGAATTGCTTGCGGTTACTTTATTATTTAATGCTGGAGCAGAAGTGCAATGGTGGTCTTCTAACCTCTGATGTGAACTAATCATTTGTTTTTCTTCTTACTGCTTCTTCCTTGCTAGTCCCACGTTATTCTTAAGTCGTTTTAATACTATTTATTAATTTGTATTGTCGTGATTGCTGACTCAGTGAGGATTGTATTCTTTGCTGCTGAATAATGATTTGTCTTCTTTTTTTTATTGATTTGTATTATCACTGACTCTGTACTGAATTGTCGTTTTTCTCATCGGCTGATAGTTTTCTCTTTGTTGTCGCTGACTCAGTGATAAATTTGTCTCTTTTTTTTTTTCTTTGCTGTATGAATCGGTATTATATTTTGTTTTTTTCTTAATGTCTGATCTCTAAAATCCTTAATTGCTTATATAATGTCTTTGTTTTTTTTTTTTTTCTATAGGATGGCAGGATCATGCTCTGATACCACTGTAATATCCCCTTGCTATCACTTCTCTTGGCTCAATGGGTGAGTTGTAATTTCTTGAATAACCAAAGAAAAAATCATTTCGAAATGACATTTCTTCACAACTAATGTATCTTAATTGACCATCTTGAAACTATTGTACCTTAATTGCTAACTTGTATCAACTTCTGATTGTTGCTTTGTCCTCATAGACAACGTCGCCTCCAATTATTTACCCACAATACTTTGGTGATTGTCTGTATACTATCAAGTTGCCTTATCTAATTTAATTGTCACTGACTTTATTCTCTCCCTCATACAACTGTTGAAGCTATTTGGAAACACTACTATATATATATATATCAACTTAATAGTTCGGTTTGACAGTTCTTATTGGCGGGAAGATGGTACATAAGCATTAGATGTTCAACACTATTCATTTCCTTTGCTATCGGTGATGCCACTATCTCCGCCCAAGGTAGAATCGCTGCTTCTTACATATACCAATTGTTAATTCGTTTGTCTTCTCGTTGACAGTCACAAATTAATATTATTTCGTGCTAATACAGTTCATAGATCAGTCACTGATGTTAAGCATGGATAGTTTGACGTCAACTAAATAGCTATAGCTATGTGAAAGTGGTGATTGAATGCTAATCGTATGAACTGGACGTTACTTATCCTATTCCTTGATTCAAGTTCAAATATGGTTGATTCCAGATGTATATATGCCTTTATCCTCCCTGCTCGATGTTATCTCTCCCTTGTAGGCAAGCAAAGTCTGATCGTCCGTCTCTGATCAATGCTCTGTGTACACGCAACAGGTATCCGATATATATAAACAAATTAAAAAAATTCCCTTCTCCCTTGAGAGAACAAGCGGTCAATCCCTATATACTTACATTTGCCAATGAAAGAATATGAGGATGAGACGCATCCTTCCATTATATTTGTTTAATCGTGCCTTTTCTGTTTTGACTTATTAACGTCATAATCACTTGTTAAATTGTAACATACTTTATGCTATTAAAATTCAATTTTACTTAGTCGATTGAGCATATCCAATGAGAATGATGCCATTAATTATTCCTTATTTGTTCCAGCGATAATGACCGACGGTTTGTGCCCTTCACAATACGATGGAAGTAATGTGATCGTTCTTTAGTTATTGATCCTATGTGACGGTAATTACGTTATGCATCAACCTTATGTATCTTTAGAAATTGTTAAGTCTCACCGAGGCCATTTCTATTATAATTTCATTATCTAATATTGATTAAATAATACATTGATTAATATATATATATTTATAATATTAACCAATATTATTAATATATTAATTGAAAATATATATTTTACATTCTAAGCAATTGGATTATATACGTATTTAAGATATATTGTACATAGATATTATTTTAATAATAAACTATAGTAGTGGGATTCTAGTTATGATATTATTATATTTATAATATATAATGTTATTTATATTTATTGATATATTATATGCTTCATTATATTAATTTTGATAAGATATTTATATTTAATATATTCTATTTTTTTTCATTATTATATAATTTATTATTTTATTCATTCATTAATTTATTTATTTATTATTATATAAATAAATAATAATATATTATTGTCAATAATATATTATTTAATATATTTTTATTTATTTTCATTCTATATTTATTGAATTTGATCTCTGGGATAGGGGACATCACAACACTGCACGTATGATGACACAAGATGGCATCTGACCTGGCCACTCCTCACCGTATGATTACTAGATGGTCTATGACCTCAGCGCAAGTCCGTACAGTCCCTTGGCGTATGGTCATCTCGACCTTCGGGTGGTGCAATGTCAAAACGTGCGGTGAGCATGGAGTCTAATAGCGCCGTATGGAGCTCCAAATCCCTCAATGCATACAGCTATCCATACGATCTTGGCAAGTCTCCTATATTGTACTATGGTACGGTCTACGACAGGGTTCAAGTCTTGATGTTGCCTATTGTTATTTACATGATCAATGTTATAAACCTTCAAATGATTGGGAAGTAACATAGATTTAATGCCACAAAATATTGAATCGTCAGACATGCAATATGCAAACTCAAACAGCAATACTTCAGATTACATAGGCATCAAACAAGATCTGAGTAATACAGATCAATCTCCAAATAAAGATGGTCAACAAATTTGACACACAAGTGAAATATCCGAGTGATATCTCCAACGGCAGAATAGGGTGGCGCTGAACCACCAAAACTGCAATAGGCAAAATAGGGAGGGTCTTTTGTTAATGTTTTCAGATTATAGCAAGGAATGTATAATCTATAGAGGTCTTTCAAGACTAAGCACAGGATATAAATAAGTAATCACAAAGAAGAAGAGATAGTACCCAGATAGTATCTCTGAAATCAGACTTAGGAGACTTCAAAACAAAAACTGAGCCTTCAACTTCCTCTAGATGTGACCTGAGTTAGCCCACCTATGGCTTCTTTTGACTTGCTTTCAAGTCATCCTAGATCTGATTCAATTTGACCTTAATTTGACTTCCGATCTGTGTTGTACTAGTCTGCCAATCAGGCTGTTCGAAACAGTCCTATGAATGTATATAAGTGCTGCTCCTTTAGACAGATGAATTCGTTCTTGGATCTGCCCTTGAGATTGATCTTAAGGTCTTGCGAATTCATCTTGAATTTGCTGCCAGCAGATTTGGCTTTCTAGATCTGCCCAAAGTATAACCAAACATGCACCCTTTTGATCTGGTCCAAGTCGCCACAAGTATGCTCCAATTCGCTATCTCTAGTGGTCAGCAATTTGTACTTTAATTCGTCAATAAGATCTGCTTCTAAATGCATGAATTCACTCCTCAATGTCTGCCCTAATTCGCTTTATTTATCTGCTCTTTTCTTCTCTAATTCAAACCTTTGGATCATCTATTTCAAGCCTTAATTAGATCCTTCAATTCGCTTCCTAGGTCTGAAATAAATCGCTCAAGAAAAATAAGAATAATATGAAATAGTGAACTTGTAAATCTGCTCAAGTACTCATCACATTATGTTTTTGGTTAGTTCTTGGACCATATCTACATTCTTCATTTATACCCAGAATGGTGACGCTTCAAAAGTCACAACCCTTCCTCAAGGCTGGCTGACTTGCACCTTGAAATAATTAATTAATTAATTCCAAGTCGTCCCTCTTGGAATTAATCCAAGTCGTCCCCTTTGTCATTTTACTTCATTATTATTATTTCAAGATCAAAACATTAACACTCCCTCTTGATCTTGAGAATAATAAAGCCCATGACAATAACACTCCCTCTTGGACTTGAGAGAAAGATCAACCTATAGATCTCCATCTATAGTAGGCCTCGAAAACATAACTACAATGGATGCCTTATCCAATAGCGCCATAGATCTCACATCTATGAAGGTAGGTCTCTATCTACCAGATATGATGAGAACACATATGTTCTTCATCATTCCCCAACCATTCATCTCATATCCATATGAGAATCATCTTTCCATGGTAACATCAAGTCATATGATACTTACCAACCGGATGTGGATTTCCTAGATCCACGAGTCTCCACGACTCAAGAGACAGAATATCAAGTCCATGATGTTTACCAACCACAAGTCAACTTGACTTAAGTGTCCAAAATAACATCAAGTCCATGATGTTTAGAGCATTGGTCTAACGAATATCAAGTCCATGATATTCACCAAGTTCTTAGAGTAATGGTCCATCGACATCAACTCCATGATGTCCACCAACTACTCAGATGTGGATCCTTGATACATGAGATATCAATTCCATGATATCATGAGCATTGGTCTAATGAATATCAAGTCCATGATATTCACCAAATGCTTAGAGAAATGGTCTCCAAACATCAAGTCCATGATGTCCACCAACTACTCAGTAATGGATCCTTGATCCATGGGAAGAATATCAAATTCATGATATTCTCTAAATCTCCAATTCATAAGAACAACTTAGCCATGAGCATAAGTGTATTCAAATAATTGAATGAATCGTATAAGTAAAATCTTATCTCATGAATCCACATAAGCATAAGAATAACCGCAATTTAAATCTTACCCAAGAATATCCAAAAAATACATGGGGACATTGTTAATGTAATCATATGCCAACATATATAAGTTCTTGCTTGCCAATGCCAACATATTTATGTTCCCGCATATGTAAAGTATGCCAATAGCATATTAATGATATTTAACCAGTTATGCTAATAGCAAGTAATCAGCCAATAAATAATCAGCTATGCCAATTAGTTATGCCCATAACAAATAATCAGTTAGATATGCAAAGAAACAACTATGCTAATAAGCTGTGAATGTTCCCATACATATCTCCAAGCAAAGTATGTTGGCATATTTAAGTTGTCATTGGATAAGTTAAAAGCAAACATCAATCCCACCGGTAAACCGGTAGACTAATCATACTTCCTAAATATGTACCGTTAGACCAATTAGAGTGACAACAACCGGTCTTATAAAACATACAGGGGATGTATGAACAACCGGGTATAAGATTGATATCGGTCGCTGCATGATAATCCAAACCGGATTATGCGGAGCTGGTTCAGTTAAAACCAGATTATACAGAGTATTCACAGTTAGAATTGGAGTTAGCTTTATTTCTAAGCGGATGTTTCAAGGCAAACTCAAGATCATTTTGCAAGTTCTTTGCATGCATGATTTATGGGTGAGTTTACAGCTTGGAGCAACTGTGAGAAGTATTCTTTAATAAGATTAATGTCTTATAAAATACAGGTGACAGGATACACAAGAAGTGTTGTTGAATGTTAAGAGAAGGAGAGAGATATCTTCTGAGAGAAGCTACAGTCACAAGAGGTGAAAGTCAGAGAGGTTCAACAGCCAAGCAGAACGAAAAGGGTAACAAGTATGATCTAATCAGACAGAAAGTGTCATTACAAATCATTGCTTTTACATTGTTAAGCATATTCAAATCCCTCTATCAGGGTGAACCCTAACAAGTTCGTTGTATAAATCCCTTAACCGGGTAACATCTTAATTGGTGTTGAAAGTCCTTTTGCAAGGTGACTCCTAACAGGGTCAAGATCTTAACAGGTCTTCTATCAAATCCCTTTACTGGGTAGCACTCTTACAAGTGCTTTGTAAGCTCTTCGCAGGGCACCTTGATTACTGTAGTAGTAAAGTTGTGGGTTCTGTCCCACCATAGTTTTCTCCCTCTAACTGAGGGTTTCCACATATATATGGTGTGCTAACCTGTGTGTATTTCTATTTCTGTTTATGAGTGATTGATTATATTTTGTTAATACTAAAAGAATAAATATATAAGGTTTAATTGGAATAGAAATTGTGTTTACTGATTCACCCCCCCCCCTCTCAGTAACTGGTTAGAAATAATAATTGGTATCAGAGCCTTTTGGTTCTGGTTCTCAAAAATATAAAACTTAACCGCTTGATTAAAAGATCATGGAAGGTTACAGGTATCAGAAACAACTTGAGGAAGCCAATGACATCATTGCCTCTCTTGAGAATAGGCTAAGAAGATCCCTTGCTAAAAGAAAGGAGCTAGCTCTACAGTTGAGTGAGACCAATGAAATGATTGAGGAACTCTTTGGGCAAAGTGGATCAGATGAAGCCAAGGAGGCAATCTCTGAGCTTATGGATAAGAATCAGATCCTAACCGATCAGATCTCCAATCTGAAAAGGGAGCAGGAAGATAATGCCCTAAGAATGACTGAAATAATTGAGAAAAAGAGAAAAGCTGAAGATGAAAGGAACAGTGCAGTGAAATCACTAGCAGCCTCTGAGAGAGTGAGAAATCTAGAAGAAGAAGCAATAAGAGAAAGTGATCTTGTCGTTCTGCAACTTCAAGAGGACATGCAAATAGTTACACGAGAAAATGCGAACATGCAAAAGAATTGGCATGATAAAGATGATGCATGCAAAAGGCTGGCAATTGAATTGTATCAACTAAAGCAAAAAATAAAAGGACTCGAGAAAAGAAATGAAACACTGAGAAGATGCAATGAGAGTTTAGAAAAGCTTGATGAGCAACTGAGAGCTCAAAGAAAGCACAAGGATCCCATAGGACTTGGGTTCACCGGTCAAAGCAGCAAGGAAACCGATGAGTCATCTGGAGTCAAGAAAAGAAAGAAGGAAAAGAAGAAACCAGTAGAACAAAATGGTAAAATGTCCTTCAATACTTCTTGCAATCACTGCGGCAAACTGGGCCATAAGACAAATGACTGCAAAAATGCACCAGTGAAAACAACTACTACTAACAGTTACTGCAGAAACTGTTACAAGTATGGCCACAAGACTTCTAAATGTAGGTCTTGTCCCAATAGTGTGTCCAGTGAAAGAAGGGGAAGCTTCAAGGGCTATTGCTATGCTTGCAACAAGTTTGGACGCAAGGCTGATGAATGCAGATCCAAAACTATGGCATTCAGATCCCCACCGAGACTGATATTCCCTAAGAGGAATGAGAGTCGGAGCACAACCAATTGTGCTAACTGTGGCATACATAGTCATAATGACTCCTGGTATCATTCACCCAAGAAAAGAAGGGTAAATCCATGGAAGGCAACCGAGATAGTCTGTTACACCTGCAACAAAGTTGGACATCTGGCCAAAGATTATAGGAACCAGCCAGTGAACAAAAAAAGAGGATCGGTCAAACCAGTGAATAAGACCTTGTCACCCAATCAAAAGGACAAAAAAGGAAAAGAGACCGAGAAAGAAGTCAAGAAGATTTGGTTCAAGAAGGAATCAAAGAACTCTGCTGAGGAGAAGACAGAGGGAAGATCATCATCTGCTGATGGTGATATCTCTTCAACAAACTGAGCCTAAAAGGCTTAGAGGGAACCGGTAGCCCGTCTACTGTTCCCGTTAAGACTGGTGAGCAATAAACTCACACAGTCAATAAGTAAAATCGGAAGAGGTTACCGGTCTATCATTTGAACCGGATAGGTAAGTGTTGTCATCTCAACCGAGGTTTTATCAACAGGTAAAAGTTTGAAAACCAATTGTTGAAAAGGAAAGAAAGATTAGGTAAGGCAATTAATGTTATAGCCGTTAACAAATAGTTACCGTTTGGTAATTACTGTTAGACCCTAAATCTATATAAAGGAAGGAGGATTACTCATTTTACTTTGCCAATTGTGATTTATGATTTCTTATGTTTGAGTAATATTCTCGTGCTTTGATTCACGGTCATTGATAAGTTATTTCTGTAAGACCGATCAAGCGATTCTCTGTGCAAACCGGTTAATAGCGATGGCATCATCATCTTCTATCGTCAAGATGATTCAAGGAAATCAATTTGACCGACCTGTTTACGATATCATGGCAGTATAGAACAGGGAAAGTGACATGTCTGGTGCACTATCATCAGTGCCTAAGATGACTGAAGATGTCACAGCGTTTATTCACACTAAGCAAGAAGAGCTGGGTGAAACCTTCATCCAGAGTGAGTACCTCTCGCTGTGCCAAGACGGAAAGCTTCGGGACAAATATGTGAAGTTGGTATCCTCAAGGTTGATCAATAGAGTATGTTATCCAACCATGTTTCGACCGGATTGGATATGACTGGTTCTCAGTCGAGTGCACGAACCTGGTTTCTGGTTGGCAAAAGGCGCATGCACTGCAATCACCAACGAGGATCTACATAGGGTTACCGGGTATAGCAACAAAGGGGAAGCTCTTACCCTCAGAACCATTTCAAATGTCGTTGCAAAATTGATAAAATCAAAGTCCGACAGTCGGTTGATGACTATAAATGATATTGAAGATGAGGGAGTTCAGTTTGCGTTTGCAATGATAGGCTACAAAATCTATCAATCGAGCAATCTCAACAGTGTGTCAAGAGGAGCCATTCACACCGCTCACCGAATCATGCATGACAACGCACAGTATGATCTTTGCACCATGCTTCGAGGGCAGATTTTTGAAAATCTAAAGAAGCTCGGTATCGTGAAGAAGTTCCTGAAATATGGAACCCTACTGGTATGTTTATTCTTTTATTATTTGAATTACTTTCCGGGAATAGGCAAGGTAACATGGGAAACCAATAGACCAGTTATGATTCAGTTTAGTGATATGGCCAACAAACTGGGAAACCAATTTAGTAAAGTCATGAATGACTATTTTGAGGCATTCCAGCTAAGGATGCACGCCAGGGAAAGGATTCCCTCAACTATTGTTGACTCTTACAAAGATAAGGTGTGTTTCCTAGTCACCACCGATCATTGCATCATTCAGGCTGTGGAACCTAGAACTGGTTATGCACCAAAACAAAGGTATGAGATACCTGCAAAGACAGTCAAGGCATATGCAGATGCCTTACAAGAAAGTGATCTGGATTTGTTAGCATACCGGTTTGGGACCTTTGAAGAAATTCAGGAGAATTTGAAGAAAAAGTCAGCGGTTAAAGAACCTAAAAAGGTTTATGTCAAAAGGTCACCCACTCAGAGGAAGAAGAAATCAATTGAAGAGGAACCCAAGGTGCAAAAGAAGAAGCACAACAAGTGCCCAGTGCTCCAGGGGAAGAAATAGAAGAAACAGAGACTGGAGACACAACTCTTCTATGAAGGAAGAAATCTGCTAAACCGGTGAAAGAGGATGCACCGAGAAGGAAACCTACAATTAATGAATATGTGAAAGGATTAAAGGATACAGGTGGTATGACATCAGTTGGAAGGAGGTATGAACTAGCTAATGAAGAAGATAGGAGAAAAATAGAAGTTGTGGTTCATTGTCTTCATAAGTTCAATCTTACTCCTACTGAACTTCATAAAACAATACCTGACGATCTTCAAGAGATTCTTGAAGCAAGATGGAAAGCTTCAATGGAAAAAGAAAAGGAGCTAAGAATTAGAGCTCTGCTTGAAATTCACAATCATCTAACTTTGGACAAGGCAACTCATCAAGCAGAACTGCACAAGCAAAATTTCTTGATAAGAAAGAGGATAAGTCAAATGCTTGTTGGAGAAGTTGACAAGGTGCACGAAGAAGGTGTTGCTACATGGACAAAACTTCTTCAGACCCAACAACAAGTAGAAGAAGAATGCCAGAAAAATACTGAGCCACCAGTCAAAGATACCGGTAAAGGAAAGGGGATACTAGGAGCTAAGGCTCTGGGAAGAGCAAAAGTATCAACAGAACCGGTCATCGTCGATATCACTGACGATAAAGGTGACAATATGGCTCCACCAACCATACTGGTGTCACTAGTAAAAGGTAAGGCTCGCACACTAACCGTTGATGAAATTGTAGATGAAGTAATGGATTTTGGTGAAGTAGTTAATGCAGCTAAATGGTTTAGTGTGTTAGGAGAGGAAGATAACAAAAGATAGAAGTGGCTCTGTTGGAAGCCTTCTTAGATTTCAACAGAAGTCCAAGAGACTATAGGTCTAAATTTCCTCCTGAACTCAATCCGAGACTTGTGAATAAATGGAGAACCGGTCTAGGCTCCAACAATAGAATTGTTAAGGAGACATTGTCACAGGTAAAACCCGGTCTCAATGAAGATACTACTAAAATTTTATTGGAGGAAGTATCAATGAATTTGGATACAAAGAGTAGAGTTGTCAAGATAGTAAATGGATATGAAAAGGAAATCTATCAAGAGACACTTGAGTTCTGGCAACAATATGACTTTTAATGCTCTGAAGGCAACAGGTCCACAGGAAGAACCTAACACAGTACAAGAACCACCGATTCAATTCACTTCTCATGAACAAACCGGTGAGCAACAACTTCCAATAGAGACGTTCATGATTAGTGAACAATTGAATCTGGGAGAACAAGTTCTACCAGATGAACATGTACTGGGAGAGTCATCAATCAAGATGAATACTAATAAAGGGTCAAATGAGGTAGAAATCACTATGGATAAGCAACAGGCAGCTGAGGAGCAACACACAGAGGAAGCTCCACTGTAAGAACAAGTTCAATAGCAAGAAGAAGCACGACCAAAAGAAGAGGTCTGTATTGACAAAGAGGTCCTAGCAGAAGAAGAAGTACAATCGGGAGGGGAAGAAAATAAAAAACAGTAGGACAAACAGGAACAAGAGGTACCTATACATCCTGAATAGGAAAAGTTCGTTAAAGATCAACCGATACAGGAACCAAAGCAAAAAGAACAGGTCGATGTTCCAAGCTCATCCTCATCTAAAAGGAAATTAACTTTTGCAACAGAAACTGAAGCCAAGA
Source organism: Chamaecyparis obtusa (assembly GCA_027943335.1). Lineage (NCBI taxonomy): Eukaryota > Viridiplantae > Streptophyta > Pinopsida > Cupressales > Cupressaceae > Chamaecyparis > Chamaecyparis obtusa. The sequence continues at coordinate 742,772 of BSBK01002629.1, read as the reverse complement.
AGAGAAAAGTTAGCGAAATTGTGGTTGACATAAGCAAGATGTCAACTAGACAACTTAAGGAGCTGACTAAGAGGAAACAGGACATGGTCCTCTCTAGTGTAAGGATTATCTTGTACAACTTTGTATCGGATGTAGATATTGATGAAGGACCTGTCATTGATCAATTGGAAATATTAGCACAAGCAATAAGAGATGTCATCGATCCGGAGACAATTGTCATTGATCATTATTAGAAGAAAAGAATAGAAATTCTACATAAACAGGTTGAAGAGTTAAAAGTAACAGTATCTACAAACATAAGGGTACTCCACCAACAGTTATAGGTTGCAGGAAGTCTAATGACAAGGACTTTAGACTTCGATGTTTTTGTTCAAGATATCACAGAAAAGACATCTAAAACTTCAGAGGAAATAAGGGTTCTTTAATCAAAATTCGATGTAAAGAACACATTGTTGGCATCAAGAGATGGTAATCGATAAGCCTACTACCAGTACAAGTATTGTTATTGATTGGCAAAAGATTATAGAGACTTGTCATCTTTACAAAGTCTAAAGATCCAAGGAGATCTATATGAAATAAGGATGGTTTGGCCGATGGTGCAAATATACAAGACAACTGTGACTGTAAGCAAATACCACCGGTCACTATACAAAGCCTTAGCCACCAGGCAATGTACACAGTTAAGGAAAAGAGGATTCCAGCATCAACCAAGGACCGGGCGACAACCAGTGTAGACAAGTACAGATAAAGCAATAGCTAACCGGTGTCAACAATACAACCGTGGACGGTGCAACTGGTAAGCCAAGGCAAGGATAGTAAACTGAGGACGGTGCAACCGGTAAGCCAAGGAAGGGACAGTAACAGGTCAAAGACTCTTACCTGTTCACAGCATGAAGATCTCAACCGATATATTAATGACTCCAGTATGAACCGAGGAAGTCATAGTCAAACTATCTGTTCCAACTAACTCTGTGACCGAGATTTTCTGCTCTAAATTCGAAAGTCTTTGAGTTATACTGGTGATCGGTTTTGAGGCGTGTCTGGAGGTTTTATAGCCGAAATCTGTGGCTTTAAAACAAAGCGTTATCTCTTTTAAAGGAAATTTGTTTGACACGCAACTATTGTTTTCTTTTTAGAACAGATAAAGCAAGGGCATGCATCAGATGTTTCTCAGTGAACTGGTACTCCACTGAGTAATGAATCCGATAAGGATCTGTAATTAGGTCATGCATAAGGAGAGCAATTAGGGCTAGGGCTCTATATTCTTCTGCCTGAGGCAAATAGAAGTTGCCTTCATTCTACCGAGTAAAAGAGTGAACCTGTAAGCTGAAGAAGCCAGGGGTGAAAAGAAGAAAGAAGTGAGAAAGAAGATTGTGCAGAGAAGCACAAAAGTAGAGGAGAAGACACCTGCAGCAACCGGTGATGCTTCTCAGTTGAGCACAAACAGAGATCTTATCAGGCTACGTATAGCCATCTGTAAAAGGTCAATCCCTCTATTGTTATCTAGCAAAAAAAGCATTGGTATGCTCCTGATTGTTCTTATGTCAATCAGAAGAATATTGGTATTATCACTACAATAGGTACTTTTTGGTGAGAATTGTGCAAGTGTTTGGAAAAATTTGTAAATCATTCCTGATATTCTTAATTTCCAGTTTAGTACTTGCTAAATCAAACAATGGTAAGAAGGGTGCCTCCCCTATTGCTTAAAGGAAAGAGTTATATCACATACATGTTGTCTATAATTACTATTGTGCAAGTTGTTGATTAAGTTACGTACAAAATATTTAGCCAACAAAACTCATAGTAAAAGATGATTCAATGGGTGCAATAATTGCAATAATTAAAGGAATTAAAGGTAAGACCGTAAGACTATGAGCTGGAAACTCACTAGATATTTTGGAGTTCTCAGCCCAAAGGAAAAATTTGAAGAGATCTCCTTTAAACATTGTGAAAAGAATATGAGAAAGGAGGTAACTTTTTTAACTAACAAAGGTATAAGAAAGAGCTCATAATGGCCATATATAGTGATATTGAAAAAACCTTCAAATTTTAGACTCAATTCTGTACTACAAGCCCCCTTGATAAAATAGTTGTACCTTTTATGCATTGTTGCCCTACATGTTAGGTGAAAGATCCCCAATCCCAGTGACCTTGTGAATTACTGTTTGTTTCACAATTTGAGACTTTGATCAGCATTTGTACCTCTGAATTAACCTTTGTTGAATTCTGATTTTTTGGCTTTTACTTGTTTTCAAGTTTTTTTTTTGTTTTTCTTGGTGTTTTTGAAGATATATGCAAGTAAATTATAAATAACAAACAACTTCGAACTAGAAATGATAAGCAGCATTCATGTAAATTAAAATCACTTAACAATCTCAGAATTATTCAAATCGTACTAGGCATAATATTCAGATTTTTGTAGTCAAGGAATAAATGTATCAAATGGATTGGTGGCTGTCCACAAAACTTGACGCCAGCTATAGAAATGTCTTGCAATCACCAAAGGCTAAGAGCTTTTTGTCACAAACCCTCATAAATACCTCCAAACTGCAAAACGTTGGCTGCTTTGAAAGAATGGCGCTCAAAATACAAGCTCAAGCTGCCTCTTGAAGGACGCCCAAACTGAAATAGGTTGCTGCCCAGCTGAATATGATGTCTCCTTTTGTTAATTGGTGCTATGAAGAATGTTGATCCTTGCCACAGAGTACAATACTTCCCTACTCCAATCTTGAATCTCCAAATCCTTGTTGAGGTTTGCGTCCCAACAATCCAGACTTAGGGGTTTCGTCCCAAGCCTCTGAATCGCTCCACCAGAGCAATCTCAGATTTTCACAAATATCAAAATGTCAAAAGATAATGAACAATTAGGTCTTCATCTCCTTATAACTCCTCCCAAGTGCAAATCGAACCCTAAATGAGAATTACACTTTGCACTCTATAATAAAATAACATTTTCCAAATAAAAGCGTCCAGACTATAGGAAAAACATTACTTTATTAAAATGTCATAACTCAAGGCACCAAAAAATCTCCGGATAGTGAAAATAGTTTATAATAATTCGAGACCTTTCCAACGAGCTATAACACAAGGGCACACCTGACCAAATGAAGCCATATTCCCATATTACTCCAAAATGGCTATATAAATAGCCTTATTATAAATTATTTAATCGCTAACTTAGGAAATATTTAAATATATTAAAATATTCCCCATTTTGCCTCTAATAGCCCAAATCAACCAAATAATCATGAAACTGGCCATGTCACCTGCCTGTGACTGATACCGGACAAGATGGGTCAACTGGCAGTCCCTTCCCTATAATATAGGGATGCTCCTAGAAACTAGGCAACACACCCTGTCATCCTGAAATTGAAACCATGGAATGGTCCCATGGAACCTCACATCTGGAAACTGCCACATCCTCCTAAAATGTAGGGATACCCCCTAAAATCAAGGAACTGCACCCAACTGGCTCCTAAACTGCTTGTAAAGCCAAGCCCAGTCACTGAATATCCTGTATGAGTCTCTAACCACAATTGCTAGCCTACGAGACCCCCATGATAGGCTAACTCACATAACTCTGCTAGTCAAACTAAAGAGGGGACATGACATTAGGAGGTGATGGAAATTTTTAGTTAGGTTGTTTATATTAGAACCATTTATTAACTAGATAAGATATGGTACAATTGTTTTTCATCGACAATTGGTAAGTACTTTTTCTTACAACGACCTGCAACTTTAGTGCTTTTCAAGAGCGTATTTGTAGAAATTTTTTTGGTGGAAGGGTAGTTCTCCAAGGTAGTAATAAGAGGTGAAACTATTACAATTCCTTCTTTGTTCATATGGCTCTAATGAAGATGGCAATTGAATCTGTTTAAATACTAGTGGTGTTAGGGGTTGACGGTGAAGGCTACGCCTCAACTCTTGTCCTTAAGGCATTTTGCAACAATGTAGTGGAAGTACTTGCAAGTCTGGATCTCCATGATCATGTATGCCTTGAGATGGGATGTGATTTTACAATTTCTTTTTTATGTGTTTTGACTTTCTATAAATCTTGCCACTGTAGAGAATTTATGGCACGAGATTCCCAGCCCTAGCAAGCCATCATTAGGGAAGACCAAGTCAACTAGAAGGTTAATGGGTGGAAATTTATGCTGGTCTGGATTTGGACTATTCATAGATAATGTTATGTAGCATTTTGTTAATTGCAGCCTATATGGCAGTTTTTAGTAATTTCAATAGTAGTGTTTAGTGGTATCTTGAATTATAGCACTATTTTCAAGAGTAGGGCTCCTGTAGAACCCCTATAACTATATCTAAAAATAATAAATTTTATCTTTCTCAATTTAAAATTCATTATTTAACCTTGTGTTGCAATCTTCTGTGAAATTTTATAGTTTATAGAAATTAATTGATAAAGTAAGGCTTTGTACTCAATTGATCATTTATGAGAGAGTATTTGCTCCTTTCCTATTTTCCTTGTTTAATCATAATTCAGCTCTTTCTGTGATTGTAATAAAATTATTATCCCCATGGTATATAATCTCGTGTGAATAATTTCACTTATTGGATAGAGATTATCAATAGTTGCAAGCTTTGTATTGTGATGATTGTTGATTTGGTGTTTGTAGCTTTCAAAAGTAATATATGGGAATTTTGATTTGTGAAGTCTTCTATTGTGTGAAATCCTATGTTTTTTCTATGAGCACAAATTCCTACCATACAATTTACTTGGAAATCTATGAATGTGTGTTTATGTTTCAAGAGAACCCCTAGATGTTTGTATTAAGTGGTTAAAACTTGTTTCATCTAAAGCCTATTCCAAGGGGCCAAAAATATCGCATTCCATGAATATTTTTTCATAATATGTCAGAACCCAAGTCAAGCTTAGTATATTGTGATTTTTTAACATAGTTTTATTTTTATCTTTTTAGCTCGGGAACTGCCCCTTTCAACAGAACAGGAAATCACATCATTTATGGCAATCTTCCCACACATTGTTAGTGGAAATTTTCGTTGTCCATTGGACAATTCACACACAATTTTTGAGATAGAAAGAGGTTATATTTTTTAACACTTACATAAGATATAGCCTACATATGTTATTAATATTATCTTGCTCACTTTCTATTGTGCTTGGTATTTCTAAATAATGAATTTATAATAGTATATACATGGATGACTTATATATGAGGTAGAAATGGGGGATGACACATGGATAACATGCTATAATAATGCATAGATACCTTAAGTCCATAGCCAACAAACTTTTGAGAAGTATAAGGTAATCATATATGGTTTGTAGCTGTATTTTCACAAGAGAGATAACTCATCATAATTGTTAATGTTTAGTAGCTAGATCAGATTCTAGCTCTCATTATTTTAATTAGGAAAATTAAAATAATGAATTAATTATTTTAATTAAGGATTAATTATTTATTTTTGGAGAAATAAATAAATAACTTATTATTTAATTAGGAGATTTAAATAATGCTAAGTTGCCATATTCGTTCAGCCTATCCTGAATTCGGCATTCAATTCGGTCATCATTCGAATTCGTATCAAATTCGCGTTTTGAATGTGTCATTCGCAAGAAATTCGTTAAAAGGAACTGTGGCCGAATTTTTTTCATTTTCCACCGAATTTGGATTTCGGCATCCGAACTCGGGCCGAATTTGAAACGACGTTGAGCCCCTCTCTCTCTCGCAAAGACTACAGCCATTGCGTTAAGCCCCTCTCTCTCTTGCGAAGACTACCGCCATCGCATTAAGCCCCTCTCTCTCTCGTGAAGGCTCCTTCCTTCCATTGGCATGAGCTACTACGTGAGCTCCTTCAGCTGTCGACAAGCGGGAAAGTAGACAATGTTAAGGTAAATAAGTTGCAACCATGTGACCGAGGGCCCACATTCCCCGCAGCGATTCCGGCCCTTCGCATCCTCCGATTCAAACTTCAGCCACTAATTTTTTATTATACAAATAATATTTTATACTAAGCTAAATATTTCAAGAAAAATCTTCATCGATAAAGGGTGTTTTGGGGTACCGATGTTGCTAGGAATTTGTTTTACTCTTCCATTGAATTTTTGAACTGACAAACACAGGAAGTTTGCGAATCTAAGATCTTGCGATGCACGAAATTTATTGTATTATTATTATTATTCTAATGCAAACACTTGAGATTTTCTTTAATGCTTGGTCAAAGTATATTTAACTTTATCAAATTCGAGAGAAATAAACTGGTGAAAAGATAAATATAAGTATCTTTATCTTATACTATTTTTACAATCTGTAATTTTAATCTATGTTATATTTTTAGATTAGATTGTAATGTTAAATTTTAGGATACAAAATCTAACACATAATCCAATCGAGAAGTTTAGCATTGATTTTTTTTTATTTGTTTAATTTATTTAATTTGGTATGTCAATAAATTTAGTTCTTACGAATTATATTTTTATTTGAATCTATTAGTCAATATCATATCAAATATTTAGTTTTCTTATTAATCACCTCTTAACCATTATTTTATCATTAATGTAGTCTACTTCAATATTTAAATATATAAAATTTGTATTTATGTTAAACTTTTTGAAACTTGCATATGTTTAAATATATATATATATATATATTTTTTTTAAATTCTTGTATGAACGAACCCAAAATGAATTGAACCCAACCCAAAAAAATTTTGGACAAATCTCGAACCCGAATCCGAACTGGCAACTTACAAATAATGTATTGAATTGGGAGATTATGTATTTAATCTGGAAATTAAATATATATATTGGAGAATTAATGTTATTTATGGATTGATTATTTATGAAGATCTAGACATTACTTATAGGGCCTGTCCTATATTTGATTATCTCACCTTTGGTGCCAAGATAAATGTAACGTGGGGTTCCAGATCTGGGCCGACTCAGGAGAGAAGATGCCTACATACATGGCACACTTTGTCATTTATTATTCATTCGATTCAGTCAATACACTTGCGAGTTAAGTCTACCCAACAGCGAATTTCTTCAGTAAACATCCAATCTTTCCCAGGTGAATGCTGACTTGATCCAACAACAAATACTTACTGCGATTTTCTCTAAACAGTGATATGCAGCCACAGCGAATTCATTTACTCACAGCAAATTGATTCATACACACAGCGAATTGATTTGTACATAGCCATCTATCATCAGGCCTTTGATTTGATTGATTAGAGATCAGTACATCTTGGAAATCTTTTGCAGCAGTTATGATATCCCCTTCATTGATGACTTGCTGTGTGATTGCATAGTTTATGTCATTTGATTTGCTTCATTGATCTTTGATTCTCAGCAAATCTGGAATAGTGTTTTGAGTCAGAGATCTGTAGCTGTAACCTTGTGAAGCAATAATAAAGATCTGGATTTGAATGCTCCAAGAGGGAGGTTTCCCAGGGTAACTTCTCTGTGTTCTTGTGTCAATTTTGATTTGTTATTTATTTAAATCACTCTAACTTAATTGTTCATTAGATCTAATCACTAAAATTTAACAATAATGGTCATCAATCCTCTTAAACATTAAACCTAATATGATATTTATTGTGGATGAAAACTTGGGAAAGATTTTGCAGCTCAAGTTTTAGGATTGTTAGTCTATGCCCTCTTTTGAAATCTTATGACTACAAAACTTCCTTTTTTAGAATTTAAACGATTCCGAGAGATTTTGTGTCATGAACATGAGGCAATATAACAATCAACAAAGTAGTTACAATTGCAATCAAATGCATACTAGTTTGAATCGTTTGTCAACTATCATTTCATTGTAAATGCCGTATTCAAAGTGATTCATCAGACAAGTAATAAACTTCCCATGTGAACTTTTAGGCTACATTTTAAGTTCTCATTAATTCTTTGTATCATACCTTTCTCAGACGTATAACATTTTCCTGAAGCTATCTTGAAGGATTGATTTTTCTTTAGAGAATCAACATAATTTTATGTCCATACAAACCCATGTATCCCATAGAAGTTTGATTATTCTTGAAAATGTAGCACACATATTTATGAGAGTCTAAAAGCATATTTATTTGTTATCAATAATTGGTATCTCAAAACTAGGATTTTTTTGCATTACTAAAGCATTGAAACTCGACCAAATTATTGCCACACGAAATCTAACCCTAAAAAAATGTTTGAAATTCCTTGTGCACAATTACTGAGATACTTTACATATAGTTACTTGCTCATATTTCATTTGATGTTGATCATAAGATTCATGTCAACAACTTCTGAAACACCAAATTACATAGCAGTTTAGAGATAAAATATTATACTTGAATTTTCAGAACTTACTGGATAATAATTTCCTGCCACGGGTTGGTGTACTTGTAGATCCCAATCAGTTCTGTAATCCCTCACCTGTCTCACAAATAAAGATTAGTTCAATTCTTGTCTAGTTGCAAAGTATAAATCATATAGAATTTTCCACATTAACAGATATTAGGAAAGAGCCATGTCTTTCAATTTATGAATCTAAGTTTATCCAAGCATTGGAAGTGCATGACTGCAAAGTTACACTATTCTTAGGGAAACGGAACTATTAAGATGTTAGCCTTATTAGTTAAAAAGAGGGTCCAAATCCATTCAATAATAATAAGTCCATGAGAAGTTTCTGTTCATACAGGTCTAAGACTTACCAATACCATCATTAAATCTAATTTCTCTGCCAAGTATATTGGAAAGAGAAAATAAATATATTAATGTCTATGAATGAACAAAAATAAATCAAAGGGACTGGATTATACATGTACAGTAGCGAAAGACTAGGGAAAAAGCACCCTAGACATGATGCAAAAGGAAAAAAAAAAACATTGAGGCAAGGTTTTAGCCTAAAAGCATGAGCTCCAAACTGATATATTTATATACAGAATACGTATGGAATAAAGGGGGAAGGGAACCCTATAAGGTATTTGACATAGAAGAATACCACCCATACAAGGAAAGTTTGGGGCTGAGCAGATTGAGTTGGAAATCATAACAAGCAAATGATCCAACAAAAGACCCGTTCTAAAATTGAGGCAAAGATCTAAAAAGGATAGAAAAATATTGGTGATATAGGTAAATAAAAAAGAGATTTGACACTTACAATCAACAGCCTTATTAAAAAAGGGTTAAAATTAGAGATTGAGCCATCAAAAATCCATAACATTAGAGGGTGAGTACAAGATTGTGATAGGCCAAAGAATACCCTAAATGGCAACAAAAATAAAATCAAACTTAAGCATTGGTGATGTAAGTAAAGAAATAAGAGATTGCCAGCAAATATAAAATCACACAAAGCCCAAAACCACACCAAGTCACTTTTTCCTTCTGCATCGTGGATCTTTTGTTGTATTTTGATCAGTAAATCTGTGACCCTTGGTATCTTTCCCTCTTCAAACAGATTTCTCAAGGAGTTCACGTTTAGTGTCTCAATGTGGTTGACCCCAATATCCTTGTAGGCTGGGCACTCCGTGATGTAATGCCATTTTGTCTCCACCGCTTCTTGAGTGCAATAGAAACTTCTTCTAATTGCCCACTCTTCTTTAGGTATAATCCATCTTTTGGAGAAGTCTCGTACAAGACAATTTTCTAAGCTTTTTTTTAAGATTATCACAAATTACTTGATGAAGTGGGGTGCCATAGATGAAAATGCATTGCTAGGCAAATGTGTAGTGAGCCCTGCTGGCTCTTTCTCTATCAATGCTGAATAATTGAATTTTTTGTGTTTTGGAAGTTTATGATTTTTTGTGTTTTTCAATGATATGCATTTTTTGTGTTTTCAATGATATATGGAATTGACAAAAACAAATACATAAACTGAAAATGCACAACTTCTGATTTTATTCCTTTGCAAATATAAATATACAATGAACAAGAATATACAGTTGCAGATTGATTCTTGAGTGTGCACCTTAATTTCTATAGATAACGTGCAACTGCTAGATATGGTCAAAACGCAGCACATTAAGAGAACTCACTGCCTTAGATGGAAAACGCAGCTTCAACACATTTAATCCCAGCCAATGGTTTGAAGATTGCATGCCATAATAAAGATCATAACCTCTAGTAGAATGAACGCAGCCTTCCAGCTTGGACGGGGCTCATAGAATGATGATCGCAACCCATAAAACATCAATTTGTGCCTCCAAGATGAGATTGCACCAACCCCAAAGGCTCATGCAGTATGTAGAAATCGCACAATTCACCAACAAGCATGGATTGGCTCAAAGTGCAAACAAAAACATAGATATTTCTTCTTAGCTTGAAGAAATTACAAACCCTCACAATTTCTCTTCATCCAAAGCAATTATCAATATCATAGAATGAATACTTTTTAGCTGCTTTTATAGAGAATTTGAAGTAAAAGTTTCCCAATTACACAAACATATAACTTCACCTTCACACCTCCACTTAAAAGCAACTTGCTTTATGGTTGCACATTTGAAATATAATAAACTATTATATTTCCTTCCACTTTAATGATGAAAATGACCCTTTCATTAAAATAATGCTATTCTGACACATAGGGTCCCTTTTTTATGTGCTCAAGATTTAAAAATTTTCAACTCGGTTCCAACGAGCTATAACACCAAGCTGCCCAATATACAATCCCAATAAAAATAGCAACCTTAGCCAATTTAATTAAATAATAATCATAATTCACCCGTCTTGTGAAAATGACTGAAGAAGCATCCAAATTGAAATTTGAGAGCACAAGCGTGATCCTGATGATGAAAGACAATAAATGAACTTGACGGAGTGACTATCTAACAATAGATACTCCCTCCAAGAATCTTGGAGCCCAAACTGGAAGCCGAAAATAAAAGCTGAGAGCATTATTTAATTCCTCTTATTCATCTAAGCTTATCGAAACCAACTATTGACTTACTATAAATAGTAAGTCCCTCAAAATGGGCCAAAACTCACATTAGGGCCCTCTAATCACTAGTATTAGCCTACAAGGACCCAGTGATAGGCTAAATCTATTAACTCAGATGCTCGCTCAAAATGGGGACATTACAAAATGGATTGGAGACTAGTTGAGGTGAGTATCAAGGTTTAAATAGCCAAGCTAGGAGTGAGCTTCTTTGTGCCCTACATGTGGTATTGATAGCAAATTGTTGAGATATCTATGATGCTGATCATGGAGCTTAAGACCAATTTGATTAGGCACCGATGTCTGAGCAAATAGTAGAATTTTAAGAGGGACAAACCACCTGCCACAAATTAGACAAAGCTGAGAATGAACATTTATATGCAGGTCGTGGGTCTTTTGGATGGAAAACATGTCTCTGTGAGTAGAGAATCAGTCCCAGAAGTAAGTCATTTCAGTTAGGTGTTGTAATGTCCCCATTTGGACCGGAAGACCTACAAGTCGGGATACGATTTAATAAGTTTTAATTAAAGATTGAAACTTATTAATATAAGCTTCCACCATTTATTAGCAAGCATAATGAAAGTTCCTAAACTCATGTGATGGAATAGTATCGCCAAGAAAATGCATTACCCTAGCCCTAAATATTCATCATGTTGAACATCAACATAAGAGGATTGCTGGAGATAACATTATACCCGGATAAAGAGCCACAAGAACGAAAGTAAAATCAGCAAGTATTCAATAATATGTGATACTTGAAGTAATTGAATATGGGTCGACAAAGACTAATATGTATTCGACAATTGATAGGGAATCATCAATATGAGCGCAGATAGTTAATAACAATGAATTGGTAAAAACTAGACCACAATTAATAACTATCATGAAGGATGGAAGTGAGATGTCCAGACTGATCATTGTAAACATTAATACCACTATGTAATTCTCCTTCAGTCTGTGATGGGGCAACCTCTTCATGATGACAGTGGCAAGATAAGAATCATACTTATAAACAAGTGAATTTAGCATCTTGAGTGCTTATATAACAAAGAGAATATCATCTGATTATTATGGGAAGTAAGCGATGATGATATGAAGAAACTCAACCATCGATATTAAGTAATCAGCGACTGTTGAGAAGACACAATTAAGACAGTGGTATAATCATGAGAAGGTAAACAGTGATTTGAATATAGATACTCAGCTGGAATGAAGAAAATTAGATAATGGAAGTATACACAAAAGATATTAATATCAGCGATTGGTTAATGGGATTAGAAAGGACGTAATAATGCCAGTGATCATAATTTGGTTGTAAGGAGGCACACAAGCAGCTATCGATAATGTTTTGCCACCAATTAGTACAGATAATCATAAGTAATAGCCACCATTTACAATAAGAAGGGCTAATCATTAATTCAGATCAAGTATATATGCAGTGGTTGGAAACCATTAAAGAGTGGTGTGGTTAAGAATAATAAAAGGATGTGATTAAGTCGATAATCATTATGCTAATGAAGAAGTGCATTGATAATGAAGGGTCATAAGACATGACCCTTGGTAAAGTGACTTCTCATCCCCATTCCAAAATATAAGGAGTTCACAATCTCTCAACATTCAGTCATCAATAACCTTTTATATATAATCCAGTTGGATCTGCTCATATCGAGCTATTGCCTTCTCAGGCAATAGTTGGCTGCAAGCACATAAGTTTATATCAGAAACAGCGCCGTTTGATTGTAGGGAAAGATAGTATAATCGGAAACAGAATCCTAATGGTTGTAAGATTTTCATTAACTGAGACAGAAACTATATTGCTTTTAAGCGATTGATACATCAGACATTGCACGTACTAAAAGATCACATCGGAGACATAAATATTATCACTATAAGCGATATATATGTTCAGCATTGCATAAAATTAAAGGATCAAATCAGAATTAGCAATCTACTTCCTATAAGTGATTATAGACTAAGTTCATAAGAACATTCTCCATTGATAAGTCAGACAAGGCTAATATTTTTGGCATTAGAAATAAAGATCAACTTGCATAGTCATAATCACTATATCAGTGATGCAGAGGTACAAAGATTCACAAAACCACTAAGGGTGCTATTGACCCAAAACTGATTCAAGGACCTTAAACTGATTAAAGAGGCATCTATCAAGATTAAAATTCCTCCCCTTGACTTGAGAATCACCATTACAAGTGTTTCATTCACCAATCACTAACAACAGGAACTTACTTGTTCATGAGGTTCAACACAAAACATCTGACACAAATGATTACAAGATGCACCTTAACACAACTCCTTCAACCTTTAAGAACTTCAAGAAATCAGAAACCTTCCTTACTGTCAAATCTGACATAGAACTAGGCATCAAGTCTATTAGGCCTTCATCATCCAATGACTGATCACAACCCACAAACATAACCAATTTTCAAGTCCAAAAGGCTCTTCAACCCCCTTATACTAACTTATGAAACATGATGTGAAATGGGCTTTTACTGACTTACATCAAGACCTCCAGAAGACTGTAATTCAGATTTTTAAAGACAATTGGCCCTGTTCAGTGATTGTATGGACAATGACTCTCCATACAGAATTCAAACCTTGACTGCAATTACATCTCTTGACAACCATTGACGTCTTTGGCAACATGTGAAAAGTTTGGCATATATTGTTTTATGTCAAATACCCCAAAGAAGACTGTCATGACTGATTTACACCAGTTTAGGCGTTCAACTGCAGTGACACATTTTCTTATTAACATTAAATGTTTGAAATAACCTTAAGGATCTGATCAAGGTCTGTATGTTCCCATTGCAACATATCCACCATAACAAGGGTCTACTTAGTTCTTGATTGGGATACAATGATACTTATCAATCAGATTTCTTCCTGACTGTGTCAGTCCCATATTCAACAACAAAGCAGTAACCACAAGGATTCAAAAACTCTCCCCTTTGCACAGTCCAATTATTAAGAAGACTTCCAATGTTTCTTAAGACAATATCAATATTTTCCAACTTTACAAGTCCATATTTCAATACACAAATGCATGGAAAATATGACTGTACCTGTCATACCCTGTTTTTGACATAGCAACAGATCTAGGGCCTTCTTGAAGCACCAACAAACTATCTATTCTTAGCCTTCCACTTTGCAACATTAAAGTACACATAGGAAACTTTCTATTCACCAATAATTAGATTCTTCCATTGGTTAGTTTAGGAGCAATAAGTTTTCCTAGATCTCTGATTACCCTAATGAGGGTTTCAGACAGTTAGAGGGAAAATTTCTATAACTTGCGAGATGCAACATAAAAATGAACAAATGTGGGTTCAAATTAAAGTAAATTCACAGTGCTAACATATCCAAACCATTTCAACTCACATTCAATTCATAAACATAAACAAAAAGGTGACTGTAGTGAGAAAATGCAGGAAATCTACAGAATGTTACATTGTTTCTCATTATTTTCTCCTTCCAAAACTTTTCAAAAACTACCACTTTCTCCATATGATGAAAACGTGTTAAATGCATCCTCACAAACTTGGTTAGGCAGTTACAACCGATCCAAACTGCTTCACAACCTCCAAACCATTTAATGACAATGTTTTTGCACTCGACAACTTTTTTGTCAAGGTAACAATTTTTGACAACTCTTACAAAAACTTAACTTATTGACTCCAAACCCCTATTTTCCCTTCTAAACATGTCAGAATAACCTCATTACATATTTTCCAACCCATCTTGGTATATTGGCATGCTTTGACTAAGTTTGACCTATCAAGACCTTTTAGGTCTATATAAATTGAGTTGCCATAATTACTTTGCAAAATGACTGGAAACGATAACAAATGACTCCAAATGGTCCTTAGGGACCTTATTACATCTTGACACAATACCAAACTAGAGAACATGACAGAAGCATTTATAAAGCATCAATGTGACCAAGGTGCTCATGCACCAATCAGATATATCAGTGATAAATATTAAATATCTCATATAGATATAGATTTTTTTGGCATTGTAAATCCATCAGAAAGTTCTTTTTAGAACATAATCATTAAAAATAGTATCATAAGGAAATATTTGTGGGAGGTGCCATAAGGATATTATTGTAATCAGGTATTTTTTGGTAGAAATTGACACCGTGGAAATGAAATTTTTTTATGTCACCTCATGCTCGTTCTATCTAAGTTATAGACGCTTTGCATGTTACATCTCACAACATTTAAGAGATTCCATTGTTACTTCTAATGGCTAGAGTGTAAAGAGGTCAAAGGAGACAATAGAGGCACTAGAAGTTGGAAAAAGAAATCCATCTCAACCCAACTTCTTGCTCTATGTTGGCGGACTGTTTCAGAAGCACTACCACATTTGGGTCCCTTCCTTGAACAAGGGGAGCTTAGGATTTGTTGGAAGTATTTGTGGATAGTGTAATCACTAAAAGAGATGTGGTTAGTATATCTATATTTACTAGTTCTTTGAATAGTGTAATCACTAAAAGAGGTGTGGTTTATGCATCTAAATTTATTGTTTTTGTTCCTATTGCACACTGGAGGAGAGATTTGTTCCCTTATAGCACGAAAGGATGGATTTTGATACTTTCAGATGAGGGTGCACCCTCAGAGGAAAGTTGTTCTCTCACTATGCAAGCACTAGAGGAGGATCTTGACACTCTTAAAGGAGGATGGACTCTTATTAGAAGAGAGTTCCTCTCATTGTTCATTGTTGGGATTTGTTCTCTCATGTGGTATAGAGGATTCATAGGTATAATTTGACTGTTGAAGAACATTCAATGACACGATCAATTTGGTGTGTCCTAGGTGAGTTAGATATTTGAAGGAATTTTTTTGTTAAATTTTGATATGGGCTGTTTGGTTTCATCCTATGTTTGGATTTATATAAGAAGGGAGGAACATGGAGATTTTATACATCTATAGGTTGGTATATAATGGTATTAAATAAATAAATGTTAATACTAAACTGGTTACTGAGAGGGGCGGTGAATCAATAAATATTATCTTTCTGCATGTTTAAAACTTGTAAACAAATCATTAAATGTAAAACAGAATATAATCAATCATTCACAAGCATAAACAGATCACACAGATCAACTCAAGTATTTACACGTGGAAACCCTCAGTTAGAAGGAAAAAACCACGGTGAGACAGAGCTCACAACTTCACTATCGCAGAATGAAGGCGCCCTGTTAGGAGCTTACAAAAGCACTTATTGAAGTGCTACCCGGTTAAGGGATTTACAAAAGATCTGTTAAGATCTGAACTCTGTTAGAAGTTGCCTAGTTACAGGACTTTGAACATCTACAAAGTTGTTACCTTGTTAGGGGATTTTACAAAGAACCAATTAGGTTCACCCTGATAGAGGGATTTCAATATGCTTTCATTCCCTATATAAGTAATGATCTTATTTTGACACTGTCTGTCAGATTAGATCATACCTGTTGATCTCTTCTTCGGTTTGCCTAGTTGTTGATCTCTCTTTCTTTCTTTACCTCTGTGCCTGCAGCACTTCTCAGAAGATATCTCCCCTTTGCTCTATGCAATCATCAACTATCAAAAACTATTTTCTTTGTGTCCTATGACCTATATTTATATTAGAGTTCATAGTAATGAAACCCTTAACTCATAGAACCGCCAGGCTGCAAACTCCGCATTAAATCATGCAATCAGCAAAAAGCTATGCGCTTTGATCTAGAGTTTACCTTCCAAAAGCATCTGTAGGAATAAAAGCTAACTGCTGTTAAAAAGCTAACTCTACTTCTCAGCGGTGGATGTCCCGTATAATCCGGCTTTTGACTTAAACTGTAACTCAAATTGATCCATAAAATCTGGATCGGATCTATCTTGCAATTAGACCAGTATACCCTTATACCCGGTTTGTCCCTGTATGTTTCATAAGACCGGTTCTGCGTTCTTGATTCGATCTACCGGTGAAGCTATCGAAATAGTCAATCGGTGCATACATTATGTTCTTCATCTACTGGTGTTGTCTAAGTAATGTGAGTGACCGATGACCCTTTACCGGTGTGAGATTTGTGAAAAACACTAATGACAACTCATATTGCTAACAATCTTCCCCTTTGTCATTGGTGGCAAAAGCTTCACAAACTTTACTCACTTACTAAATACTAGTACCTTGTATCGGTAGAACGCTACTTCCCCTAACTGAATGCTCCGGTATGCAAAGTTCTGTCCAGTACTATCCTGTACAGTACTGTGTCCTTTGCACTGGGTTTGTCCTTTGCTTCCTCGGTTCTGTCATTTCCTTCCTCTGTATACACTTCCCCTTTTTGCCTCCAGAGGACAAAGGGTAAAGCATATCGTCACAATTGAAGCTTGGTAAAGATATCCTTGTATATTGTTCTGCCTGAATGAAGGAATGGTGCCCATTGACCGGTTACATATTCTGAATTCTTTTGGGCTGCTATCAGAGAAATAATGATATTCTCCATGTCTTCCACGGTTTTGTAGGCTGGTTCATTGATTAGATCTTCAAGAGAAGATGCTGTTATATTCATGATGTCAAATGTGGGTGCCAAGAACACTTGAAATCCAATAATATCTTGGATCCGCTTATTTTTCTCTTCAGCAATTTTTCTGAGTGCAAGAGTTAAACTTGTCATTTCTCTGTTGTAGGATATTGCAGTCTTGCTCTTAATATCAAACTGAGAGGACAATGTTTTAATCTCTTCTGTGACCTTGGCAGACTTTTCTGACAAATCTTGCAAAAATACTTCAAAGTTTGATGTCCTGCTCATCAAACTTCCTGCTTCTTGAAGTTGCTGTTGGAAAATTCTCAGGTTTGTTGTCACATTCACCTTAATCTCTTCAACCTGTTTGTGGAGTATCTCCAGCCTTTTCTTCTCGTAATGGTCGATCGCCACTATTTTCGGATCTGTGAGATCCTCACCGATTGCCTGTGCCAACACTTCTAGCTGATCAATGATTGGTTCATCGCTATCGACGTCAGTATTAGGAACAAAGTTGCACAGAATGTTCTTTACAATGGTTGGGACCATGTCCTGTTTTCTTTTGGTCAGCTCTTTGAGCTGCCTAGTTGACATCTTGCTGATGTCTACCACTGTATCGGTAATTTTACTCCTTTTTGCTTCCTTCTCCTTGGCAAAAGACAACTTCCTTTTAGAGGAGGAGCTTGGAATGTCTCCTTGTTCTTGTTGTCCTTGCTCTTGCTCCAGTTTAAGTTGCTCGGTGTGGACTGGGATGTCTTCGTCTTGTCCCTTATCATCTTTTGTTCCTTGATGAGCTCTGTTCTCTGGTTGAACTTCTCCTTCTGGTAGATTTTGTTCTTCGGAAGGTGTTTCCTCGGTCTGAGCTTCTTCATCCGGTTTCTTATGAACATCTTGTTCTTGTTCTCCCGGTGGGACTTCTTTTTGTTGTTGCTCCTCAGCCGTATGAAGTTCTCTCGTGAGTATATCAGTTTCTGTCCCTTGTTCAATATTTACTTGTGCATTAGTTATGAACTCTTCTATTTGAGCTTTTTCCTTTTCAGTAGAAGTTGCTTCACCAATTGTGGGTCTGACCGGTGTTGCTTGTATTTGGGCAATTTGATCCTGAGGACCTAGTCTATCCAATGCACTGAAGTCATACTTATGCCAGTAGTCTAGAGTTGCTTTGTAGACTCGATTCTCATATCCGTTTAAAATTTCTGCAACTCTGTCAAATGTCTTTAAGTTCATGGATGCTTCTTCTAATAGAAGTTTTATTCTTTCTTCGCTGAATCCAGGTTTGACCTTAAGCAATGTTTCCCTTGTGATTTTGGTGTTTATGCCTAGACTGGTTTTCCATTTTGACTGTAGCCTATTATTCAGTTCTGGGGGGAACTTGGACCTGTAGTCCCTTGGACTCCTATTATAATCCATGAAAGTTTCTACTATCCCTACAATTAGCTTTTGTTTGTCCTCTTTGTTTAGTACACTGTACCACTTTGCAGCATTATCTACTTCTCCAAAGTCCATTACCTCAGTAATTATATCATCAACATGCATGGGTTTGATGTTACCTTTGCTTGAAGAGACGAGAACTATTGGATTCGCTGCCTGATCTTTGGTTAAGTCTACTAATGCTGGTGTTTCTTCTCCAAGTACTCCTTTCCCTTTACCGATGTTAGCTCCCGGTTTAGCTGTTGTTCTTTGAGCTGCTTCTTGTTCTGCTTGATGCTGGGTGTAGAGAAGTTTGGTCCATAGTGCTACTTCTTCATTATGTACTTTCTCAATTTCTCCAATAAGCATGAGACCTATCCTTTTTATGGTTGCGAAGGTTTTCTGATGAAGTTCAACTTGTTCTGTAGCTTCATCAAGAGTAAGGTGATTCTGGACCTCTAAAAGAGCTTTTATCCTTAGCTCCTTTTCTCTATCTTCTGCGGCTTTCCACTGGGCTTCAATATTCTGTAGAAGATGTTCAGGTAGAGTCGTGTGCAGTCCACCGGGATGAAGATTAAATTTATGGAGGCAGAATGCTACGGATTCTTCAAGTTTTTCTTTGTCTTCATCATTGGCTAGTTCATATCTTCTTCTAATAGAACCTAAATTCCCAAATTCTTTCAGTCCTGCCACAATTTTGTCAATTGTGGGTTTGGCTTTTCTAAGTGGATCCTCCTTTGCCATTTTTTCGGTATTCTTCTTTCTAATCAAAGGAATTGTGTCCTCGGTCTCTGTCTCTTCTAGTTCTTCCTCTTGGATGTTGGGCGCCGATTTTACTTTCTTCCTCTGACCCTTGGGCTGTTCTGTCCCCGGTTTCTTCTTTGGTGTGGGCGTCCTTTTGTAGACAATCTTGACTGGTGCCTTTTTTGATAGATTCTGAAGAATCTCAATATATGTGCCGAACCGATTGGCACCGAGATCCAAATTTGCATCATTTAGTGCATCAGCATATGCCTTAGCAACCTTGGCAGAGATTTCGTAACCCAGCTCAGGAGCATACACATCTCTTGGTTCCACTGCTTGAATGATGCAGTTGTCGGTGGTAACCAGAAAACATACGTCGTCCTTGTAAAGGTCAACAATAGTTGATGGTACTCTTTCTCTTTCGTGCATCTTCAATTGAAACTCTTCAAAATAATCAGTCATCGCTTTGCTTAACTGATCTCCCAGTCGGTTAGCCATTTCAGTGATTTGATGCATGACCGGTTTATTGGTTGTCCAAGTCACTTTACCGATACCTAGGAAGAAATTCAAATAGAAAAAGTATAGGCACATCAGGAGGGTTCCATACTTCATGGATTTCTTTTTCACAACTCCAAGCCTCTTCATGTTTTCAAATATTTGGCTCTGAAGCATTGCACAGATGTCGTATTGGGCATTCTCGTGCATGATGCGGTGCGCAGCATGAATTGCACCACCTGGTATGTTGTTCCAGTTGCTTGACTAATAAACCTTGTATCCGATGACAGCAAACACAAAGTGTACTCCATCATCTTCAATGTCATTCACAGTCATAAGTCGACCATCAGACTTCGACTTGGTTAGCTTGTTGATGATGGTATTGGCGATGGTGTGAAGGGTTAGCGCTCCCCCTTTATACTCTGTGGAGATCTTCTTTGGTGATCTCGTGACATGCGCCTCTGGTGAGCCAGAAACCTAGTTTGTGAAGACGGCTCAGCACTAATCTTACTTGGTCTTCCCGGAAGATTGCAAGGTAGCATACACCGTTTATTAATCCGGATGATGCTAGATTGGTGTATTTGTCAGGAAGTTTCCCTTCTTCGCATAGTGATAGATACTCTCCTTGAATGTAAGTTTCTCCCAGTTCTTCCTGTTTGGCGTGAATAAATGTTGTAACATCCTCGGTCAAGAGAACTCTTTTTGGTACAGAAGAGAGCGCTCCAGCCATGTCGTTTTCTCGATTCTGAATCGGTAGGATGTTGTATGCTGGCCTGTCCACCTGATCTCCTTTGATCAATTTCACGGTAGCGGAAGATGAGGCCATACTTGCTAACTGGTAAATTGCTGAGAGTAGCTTAGATTGATATTGTAAATAATGATTCTCAGTGATCAAGGCGTGAGAAAAATGTTTTAGCAGAAAAATTCGTAAATAATACAATAAGCAGAGTGAAAACTTGTGAGTAATTCTCCTTTCTTTTATAGAGTTAGGTTATAACGGTAATTACCAAAAGGTAACTATTTGTTAAACAACTACAATAATAAATGTCTTACTTAACTTTACTTTCCATTTTCTCAACCGGTTAATCATAATTTGCCTTACTGGTTCTTCCTTGTAGACCGAGTGAGTCCGATTCTCACCAGTCATACTGAAAATGGTAGGGAATCTACCAGTTCCCTCTAAGCCTTCTCGGATTAGTTTGCTGATGAAATATCGTCATCAGCAGATGGTGATCTTTCCTTTGTCTTCTCTTCAGCGGGGCTCTTTGATTCTTTTACTAACCAAATCTGTTTGACTGATTTCTCAGTCTTCTCTTCCCTGTTGGTTTTTTCTTCAGGTTTGACCGGTCCCTTCTCCTTACTGGATAATTGGTTCCTGCACTCTTTGGCTTTGTGTCCAACTTTGTTGCAGTGATAGCAGACTACCCTAGTTGTCTTTCCTGGGCACGTTCTTCTTGTGTTGGTTGACTTGTCCCAAGAGCCATTGTAATTGTGTGATCCATGGTTCATACAGTTGATTGTACTCCGGTTCTTGTTTCTCTTGGTGAATACCGGCTTTGGGGATCTAAATGCCATTGTCTTGGATCTGCATTCTTCTGCCTTGTGTGTCCAAATTTGTTGCATGCATAGCAGTAGCCCCTGAAGCTTCCCCTACTGCTACTGGACACAGATATGGGACTGGACCAACACTCACTGGTCTTGTGACCATCTTTACGGCAGTTCTTGCAATGACTGTTATTGGTCCTTACTGGTGCATTTCTGCAGTTGTTAGTTTTATGACCTGGTTTCCCACAGTGCTTGCAAGATGTGTTAAGGATATTCTTACCTTTTTGTGCTTGTGGTTTCTTCTTATCCTTCTTGATTGCATTTGCCCTAGAAGGCTCACCATTTTCATTGGTAACTTCACCGGTGAATCCAAGACCGGTTTGATCTTTATGCCTTCTTTGAGCTTTAAGTTGCTCATCAAGCTTGGTCGAGTTTTTATTGTATCTTTTCAAATTTTCATTTGTTTCTTCAAGTTCGGTCATTTGTTCCCTCGGTTGATACAATTCTAGAGACAGTCTATTGCATGCTTCATTCCTATTATGCCAGCCTTTCTGCATGTGAGCATTTTCTTGGGTGACACTCTGCATGTCTTCTTGAAGTTGCAGGATGATAAGTTCATTTGCTCCTACCGCTTCTAATGCCCGGTCCCTTGCTTTCTCAGAGGTTGTCAAGGACTTTACTGCTGAGTTCCTTTCATCTTCAGCTTTTCTCTTTTTTCTCGATTAGTTCGATCATCCTTAGGGCATTGTACTCTTGATCTCCCTTAAGATTAGAGATCTGATCAGTCAGGATCTAATTCTTGTCCATGAGTTCAGATACTGCCTCCTCAGCTTCATCAGATCCACTCTGCCCAGAGAGTTCATCAATGGTTTCATTGCTCTCGTTTAACTGTAACGCTAGCTCCTTTCTCTTTGCAAGTGATCTCCTCAATCTATTCTCCAGAGATGTAATGATGTCATTAGCTTTCTCGAGCTGTTTTTGATACCGGTAAACTTCCATGATCTTTCTCTCAAGCTGTTAGGCTTGGTAGTATAGAGAACTTGGCTTTGATACCAATTGTTAATACTAAACCGGTTACTGAGAGGGGGGGTGAATCAGTAAATATTATCTTTCTGCATGTTTAAAACTTGTAAACAAATCATTAAATGTAAAACAGAATATAATCAATCATTCACAAGCATAAACAAATCACACAGATCAACTCAAGTATTTATATGTGGAAACCCTCGGTTAGAAGGAAAAAACCATGGTGAGAGAGAGCTCACAACTTCACTATCGCAGAATGAAGGTGCCCTGTTAGGAGTTTACAAAAGCACTGATTGAAGTGCTACCCAGTTAAAGGATTTTACAAAAGATCTGTTAAAATCTGAACTCTGCTAGAAGTTGCCTAGTTACAGGACTTTGAACATCTACAAAGTTGTTACCCTATTAAGGGATTTTACAAAGAACCAATTAGGTTCACCCTGATAGAGGGATTTCAATATGCTTTCATTCCCTATATAAGTAATGATCTTACTTTGACACTCTCTGTCAGATTAGACCATACCTATTAAAAAGCTAACTCCTGTTAAAAAGCTAACTCTACTTCTCAGCGGTGGATGTCCCATATAATCCGGTTTTTAACTTAAACTATAATTCAAATTGATCCATAAAATTCGGATCGGATCTATCTTGCAATTAGACCGGTATACCCTTATACTCGGTTTGTCCCTGTATGCTTCATAAGACCGGTTTTGGGTTCTCGATTCGGTCTACCGGTGAAGCTATCGAAATAGTCAACCAGTGCATACATTCTGGTGTTCATCTACTGGTGTTGTCTAAATAATGTGAGTGACCGATGACCCTTTACCGGTGTGAGATTTGTGAAAAACACTAATGACAACTCATATTGCTAACAATAAATACGTTAGTAGTGTTAATAAGTGTTGTAAATTGTTAGTAATTTTATATTAGATTTGATATCCAGAAGTTATTTTCTTGTTACTTAAGGTAGTTCTGTTGTTGATAGAAGAGGATTTTAGAAAGCTAAATGCAATCAATGATATAGTATTCCAATGAAATAATATATCATAAAGCATTTAATATCTGCAATAATGGTATAATAATATTATGTTTGCTGTACCAACTTCAATAAGGCTTAATTTGCCTAATCAAGATCCATTATTGATAATTTATATTCCATATTAAAATAATCCCAACTTACTTTTTTAATAGCAGTTTGAGATTTAATCTTTTGGTAACTTTGACTACTGATTCCTTCATGATTTTCATGAATAACATTTGTCTTCTCTGATCTAACATAAAGACAGTTCATATACACCATATTTCTTGTAGTAGTTTGAACCTTGAAGAAAAAGAGGTACTCCCCTAGTGTTTTGTTTTCCATATTCGCATTCTGTTTCCATGGGATGAGGATGCTAATACCATAGATTCTATGGTATAAGGTTAAGAAAGCTTTAGAACTTTTATGTATGATGAAGATCACATATCTCAAAATAATTTAAATTAATGCCAGAAAATAAAGGTATATTATAGTGAAAGAGACAAAAATTTCCCTGCTTTATAAAATCTCTTCTAATAACTTTAAGGTATTCCAGAAAATAAAGGTATATTAGAGATTGCTATAGAAAAAAAAAATTACCCGCTTTATAAAATCTCTTCCATTGGAGTCTGTGTAGAAGATTTTGTTGGTAGCCATGTTTGCTGTCATTCGAGTGATCACTTCTTTTCCAACACCATCATCCACTGGAATGGGACCAATCTTCAAGTACATTAAATATCATACTCGTTAGAAAACAAAAACTATCATAGATAACATTGTCGTATGAATTAATCATTTGATAGTGAAATGTCTTTTGCTCAATCATATAATAATAAAAATTCTGGAAACATAGAAAAGAAAATAACTGTATTTATCTTTAGATGACTTAATGTTAATAGGATTATTCAATGGTTTCTTGGAAACGTGGATATAGGTCCAAGATAAAATTCCACAGCAACCATCATTGTTATGGCAGGCACCATATATCGAAACAATATAGAATGTTAATAAACAATGAACTTCCCTAAAACATCCATGCAACATTTACACTATCTTTCTTTATTAGTAAGCTATATCTTACAGTGAATTCCACTTCGGCATGTTCCTTGTCCTTGTAAAGTCTGGTAACCTACAACACCTCAAGTTCAAGTCAATATTTGTATAAGCTTAGATGCCAACATTACATAATTAAGTTAAATATCTGCATAAATGGCTATAATGATTTAGAAGAGAATAGTCAGCCTTGTAAAGTCTGGTGACCTACATTACCTGAAGTTCAAGTGAATATTTGTATAAGCTCAGATGTCTACATTAGATAATTAAATTAAATATCTGCTTAAATGGCTATGATTATTTAGAAGAGAATAATCAGCTAATGGCTTAAAATTCAAAACTACAGTCCTGCCATGGACTAGAAAAGGCATATGAATATAAAAAATTGTTATAGTCAATTTCAGCATTGTACGGGTTATTTTAAAAACAACAAAGAACAAGAATTAACAAGTGGTTAGAAAGCAATTCTGTGAGTTTGATATGAGTTTGACAAGATTGAAACTAGTTGCATGTAACTTATTCTTGAGTTGGTGGATTTGAGAGTACTCAAGATATAAATAGATAATTCTTTCTGTGTTCAGTGAATATAATGCCTGGGATTATGCACAGCTAATTTTCCAGATGACTATAACCATTTGATTAATATATAATCTTCAGTTTATAATATATATTTTGTACAACTAGGATTGAGTAGCTTTCATTCTTTGAGGCCCCATTAGTCAAATGTGAATACTTAATTACAGTTGCTTATAGTAAGGTTAATTACAAAACTATGTTTTTGATATCATATGGTCAAAGGCTTGCTAAAGTGATTGACTGAAATCAAAAACATTATATATCACTGAACTGGATAGAAACAAGAAAAAGAATGGGCTGTGTAGAGATTAATCATCTCGAAGCCCCTTTTGAAGTTGTTATTTGCTGTTTGTATAGTTTACTTACATTTTCAACCCAACACATTAAAGTTCATGATCTGACACATTCTCACAGTAAACATTGTGAACATTACTTTTAGTTTGAAATTTGAAATTTTACCAATGTTGAATCTTGCAGCAGAATATGTTCCAAAGCCCACTGAGGTTTTTTGGTCATAACAACAAGAGGAAACTGAAGAAAAAGCATGATAGTACTTTTTAAGGAACTCTAATGTCACGACCCTCACCATAAGATCATCATTACAATTCTTACAAGTTAAATTATTTCTTTGCTAAGGCACAAGATGAGTTGCTTGTGCGAAAAATACATTAGAATTCTTGTGTATCTTTTTTTTTTTATAAGCAAGGGGCCGAAGCTGAGATTTGTATTAATATAAAGGTTTTAAAAATATTAAATAGTTGCAGCCTCACTGGATTTAACAATCTTAAACATAGCTGCCAATGGATAAGCCAAAAAAAAGAACTACGAGCATGTGAGTGCTCCTAGAAACAGCTTTAAAAACTAAGCTGACCTAAACAAGAGGAAACATCTACTACGTAGTGCCATTAACAGTTCAGCTAGCACCGGTTAAATTAATTTCATTCTAGAGATTTCAAATTTCATTTTCTAAATCTTTTATCAACACAATCTATTTAAACGTGTAATGAAACAAACCATCATTTTCATTTAAATATCATAGTCAGTAGAACGATCTTATTTTTGCAATTAGTAATATATTTACAATTAAAATTGATTTAATTTTATTCTATTTATATTTTGTCAAAAACAATTAGTGATATTTAGATTACTAATACCACTCAGATAAATATTTATTACAATATTAAAACTAAATATGTAATAAATAATTAATTAAAAAAACATATATAAAATAAATGATTATTAAATAACATATATGTATAAGAAATAAATAATGAATAACATATACAAACCAAATCATGCTCAATATTTTATCGGGTATGAAGTTCTTGAAATACCAATCGACTCCCTTATGTTAAACATCATAACTTTTATAGAAGCTAAAAAAAATTGCGGTTTCGCATTTGAGAGGAGTGAAAACGTAACAGGTGCAGATTTGAGCCTACGTGGGAAGCTTAGAACAGGGAAAATCAGATTCAAGATAATCCAAAAACACATCTGGACGTAGTGACCGCCAACATCTTTGCCAATTGGAAACAGAGATAAAAGGGCACGAATGGAGAAAGGAAGGGCATCAACTGAAGAAGTAAAAAGGCAGGAGGGCCATATCACTAGGTGCTCATCGTTGTCACTCCTACAAAACGTTGCCAGGTACACTAGTTCCTTATTTCTGAAATCCATTGCTCATTTTCTGAACAATTTGTGATATAGTCTATCTGAGAACTAATGCCTTTTCGGAATAACTGCTTCAGTCTATTCTCTGGTATTATCATGCCGAAACCTTACTTATTTCAAGACGAAAATGAGGGGTTATATTTCATTCTTTTAAAAAAAAACTTGTGCATTTTATTTCATGATGAAACCCTTGCTTAATGCACTTCATAGGAATTACTGTGTTTACATTTCAATCTTGTAGAAGTTGTTCAATTTCTTCAAGAGAAATTTACTATGGAAAAGTTCAGTTACCTAGCGCTGTATATTTTTTTTTACAACACTGATAAATCTGAGTATTCATGTGGATGTGGAGAGGTTTATTTTACTTCTAAAATATCATAACCAGTTCAGTCTCAAACCAACTCGCTTATATGAGGATTCTAATTGTACAGATGTCATTCACAGTTAACTATGATAAGCATATAAGAGAATTCCATTTTTGTTCACAATTAGTACTCAGATCCGAGGTTATATTAATCATGTTTTTCTATTATAAAAAACTTTAAGTTTATACCAGCCACACAAATAATTCAGACAACTACTATAGTTAGTTGGTTCTAGCATTTGAAGGGTTCCTAAATTCATAAAACATTATTAATGGTTGAATCTACTGTTCATAATTGGACACTTCAATAGATATAGTTTTCCTTGAGTTTGCCGCTGCTTTAACTGCGGAATCCTGTTCACCATTCATTTGGGTTTCTTCAGCATCTCAACTTGCACATATTTCGTAGGGTTTTTCAGTTGGGAATATGACAATATTTGAATGTTCTATAACGTATCAACCATCAAATGTGTTTTGAGACAAATATCACTAATAACTTCAGCAGAAGCTTTATCGCAGATTCCACACAAAATTAGTGTTATTAGTTTGCAAGGGCTTTATCCAATTAGATTTAAGTAATAAGAAATGTAGATTAGGGGAGAGCAATTTACTTCATTTTTCTGAATTTTCATATTCTAATTGCAAACAATCATGTAGCCTTTGGGCAATTTGTATACTATGGTTTGTCACCATATGTTATTACATATTGAAATGAATAGTGGGAGCTTAACTCATTCTAGTTTATATAAACGATGAATGAATGAGTAATTGAGGGCCCTTAAAGATTATAAAATTAGAATTAGAAGAATGGTCACAACTAGAAAGGAACAAAACAAAACCATTCATACGCATAGGTAAACATGATAAGAAATTTCTAAAAACATAACTAAATGACAAACACTCCAAGTGTTTGTAAGTAGATGTTATAGGGTCCGCCCTGACATGCTCGTGTGGGTGTGTTGACTAAAAATTTTGTAAGCCGCTAAGACTACACCTTACAAAATTGTAACTTTAGGCAATGTCTCATGAGATAAATCTTTCCTCTCGGCAATAGGGGAGGCTCCCTTCTTACCGTAGGTGGCTTCAACAAGAACTTAACTGAAATTACAAAAAAGGTGGTTCTCTTAATCAATTCCTCTTTTTTCAGGAATGATTTGCATACAACTGCAACTTTCCAACTTAACAAAAAGTGCCTTATTGCTATAATAATACTGGTGACCCTGGAGTTGACATAAGAACAATACCAAGAGCAGCAACTTTCTTTTTATATTTTGTGAAATAAAAATAGTAAGGCACAAAGTCTCTTACTAGATACTCTCAAATTTAATAAAAACACTTACAACTAAAGCCCAAAGTCTTCAACTCTAAATAATTGCAGCCACTATTAAACTATAACAATTTGTCCTCCTGCAGCACAAAGTCTTCAAAAGTTCAAATTGGCTCTGAATGCAATAGGCAACTCAAAGTCTGCACAATTGAATTCAAATCCCTCTTGAGCAAAACTCCAAAACTCACAATCAATATCCAGAAAATGTCGTCACATAACACCTTGAATCAACACAAAGTTTGAAAGCAAGTTGCCCCTTCTATTGAAAGCAATTCAAATTTACATCTAAGCTCAAAGTCTTAGAGTGTAGATACAAACTGACAGAATTTTCTTGCCTTGCCAAAAGATGATTATTTACAGTGAGCTCCCTCTTTTATATAGTCAGCATAGGAAGGCAACACCATCTTAGATCATTCTTTCAGTTTTGCTTCTCACGTTTCAAACTTTCTTGATTCTCCCTTTCAATCCTATGGGCCTTTTCTTCTTCCTTTTCTAGCGATGGCTAGAAATTCTCTTGACATGGCAATTGATATGCCTGAGTTGCTGTAGCATGAAAATTCCACAAGGTAAGAACATCTTCAAGTGATGGATCCATTGCACTTTTTGGATGCACAAGTATGAGTTTTGGGATGTTATGAACAAAGAAAATCGCTGGAAATTTTGGGACAGTGAAATGGTGGATGGGTAATGGTCACTTATATGGTGAGTAAAACCCAAAAAATGAGTTTTTCAAAGGGGAATGCATATGGAGACAACGAGAATTATGGAGGATAAAAGATAAGCAAATGAATGGATATCATTTTTTCTTATAATGGAGTTGAATCAACCACCATCATGAGTTTTAAGTCATGTGGCAGCGATATAACAAGCGTGGATGGAGTGCGGATAAGCATGAAAGTGGGCTTTTGAAATGGATTTGCATGTGCATATCAATAAATTTGCTCTCTTTGACGGTTTCTTTCAAGAAAGGGGTTTTTAATCCCAATTGCATATACAAGCAAGATGAAGCACTTGCATATGCAACTTGGAGAAACGAAGACGGAAGATAGAAGGAACACAAATTCAAACACATGTAAATCTAAAAATGAAAGTTTACATGTAAACAAGATATCTTGGGAAGAAAATAGGAAAAAGACTTTACTTCAATCCTCAAGAAGAAATCTTGGGCAAAATTTGAAATGAATCAATGAATTTTCGGATTTAGGAAAGATGGGATTTAAAAACTATATATAAATCTCTTTCCTAGTCTTTTTCCTTCAATTTTGGAGAGTCAACATGCATTCACAGCCAAGTGGGAAGGAATGAGAGAATAATTGCAAAGAAATAGCGACCATTTTGACATTTTCCATGCACATGTAATGACAACCAAAAATGACATCTAGGGCATCAAAAACAACTTAGAAATAATGATAAACAAGCTACAAATGAAATGTAATGCCCAAGAACTCATTTTAGAAGCAAAAGATTTGATTTTGGTAAAGAAAAATGGCAAAAAAATGGGCTGTTTTTTAGCAAAAACGCCCAAAAATGTGCACTAAACGGGCTGTTTTGAGAGCAAAATACCTTCTAAAATGCAATTTTGATGATCCAAGAATGATCCTTGGGCAATTTAGTGCAAAATCGACCCTATAAGCAGTCAAAACAGTTAAGTTTTGATCATTTTTCAAGTGTTTTCTTGCCTCAAAATCTCCTTTTTTTCAAAAACGCCCCAAAAAAGTAAGTTTTTTGAAGTCAAAAACATATGTTTTCCTCTCAAAAATCACCACTTCCCAAAAACACAGCCAAAGGGAAGTTAAAATGCATTTTTAAGATGCAAATGCATGTTTAAAAAAATATGTAAATGCCTTCAAATTCAATGTCCATAAGTGTTGTGTTAAAAATGCACTTTAAACGTGTATGCGTGTGCTTTAAAACATATGCAATGGCTTCAAAATTCGACACCCAAAAGGAAGGAATAAAATACGCTGTTTGGAGAAGAGTTTGCACATGTAAAAATACATAAAAAGATATGTATTTGGGTTTTAAAAAAACACTCTTAATAATTCTCCATTAAAAATGCACTTTCCAAGCGCATTTACATATTGATTAGAACATGTCTTTCATGAGGAAAAAGCCACTTTGAGAGTTTTTAAATACGTTGTTTTCAATATGCAATCGCATATAAAAGCAACACTCATAAAGGATTAAATACGTTCTTTTTGAGTTCAACTGCACATTCTTATAAAACATGCTTTTGGCTTAGAAAAAACCACTTTTACATGTTTTACATATGCAATTGCATATAAAAACAACGTATTTAATGTATAAAAGACTTAATTTCAAGAAGTGGGTTTTAAAAAGTGTTTTGCGTGTTGATGATATTCAATGTAGAATAAAAACCACACCTTTTTGAACTTAAGTATTTAATTTTGAATTAATTTAATATATAACTATAGTGTTTTAATGAAGTAACATGAAATTAGATTATTTTAAATCTAATTTCACGAAAATATTAAAAACTATAGTCAAATCAATTCGGAATGAGTTGAAATTTGAAAATGAACTTTAAAATTCATTTAATATATTAAATATAATTCGAACATGTGCAATTGACTTTGAAAACCCCACCTTTTAGGATATTTAAAAAATATGCAGTCAACCTAAAAAACTCCACCTTTTACATCATAATTTGAGTTGTACAACTTCGTTTGATGTCTAAGTTAGTTCGAAACGAGCGTATTTCAAAGGGCTATTGACTCAAGCGAAAATCAAGATTAAAAACTACTAACAAAAAAAGGAAAAATGAAGAAAAGGACTTGAAGATTGTCAAAAATCAAGCGCCTGCAGTCAAAGAAGAAAACTCATTCTGACAAGCAATAAGGGGATTTAACTTGACGACAACCTTCATAAACAACGCATAAATAACGATACATAAAATGCAATTCAAGGATGACGAACTGTTTTCATGACACTTTATCAATGCGTTGAAACATAGAGGATACACCTACGAATCCATGAGAAAAATTGCGTAGGGTTGTCTCAATTTTGTGATATCAAAATTGAGGACAACAAGGTGGTAGACAATGAAGAACTATCTGGGAAGTATTGTCTGGAATGGGCTGCATGCCCACTACAGTTTCATAAAACATAGTTCAACTAGAACTACATATCGATAATAGAGCGCAGATCCTTGACAACTTGATCCCAAGGATACAGGGTATGTAGGTAGTCTAGGTGACAAAGGATGTCCCCACTAGTCTTCTGTCTTGGATATAGTTGAGAGTGAAGTTCTACACATCGCTAGAAAATAAAATTATAAACAATGGTGTCTCAAACGATTTGGTAATCAGGAAGGTACATGTACTTGATCAAATGCCTAAAAGCCGAGAAGGGGTACAAGTCTTAAGAAATTTCTTGGTGGTCTTGCAGTGGGCCATATGCCTGAAAGCCAAGGAATGGTGCAAATCTAAAAACTATTCGTATACCTTGTGGAGATCCTTGGTACAACATTTGAGCAATGTGACATCTCCCGCAAGAAACTCAAGACCCATATTAGTCCTAATGAGTCTACAAGCCTCTAATTAGAGCATTTATTTATTACCTATCCTTATGGCCACAAAGCCAATATGAGATCTTATTCCATTTGAATAAAGGAATGGTTTGGAAGACCACCTAATGCCCTAGATTGGCTAAATGGAATGTGTCCCATTTGGACCTTCTATTGGAAAGTAAATTGTAACTCCTGAGTACCCTATATCTAACATTTGGAAACAATTTTTTTTTATACATTTGTACACTAAAAATTTAGTCATCAGCTAACTTGTGATCTATTATTTTATATTTAGGATAGGAAGGTCCTTACATCTAAGACAATGCATATGTAGTCTCTGATTTAATCCGTTCCATTCCATAACTTAGAATTAGAATGAAAAGAAGAATAAGGTTTACCTTTGGTGTGAGTAAAAGTTTTTACCACAACTTTTTTGATGTGTTGTCCTCAATTTTGAATTCCCAAAATTGGACAACCCTATGCAATTTCATCTTGAATTCCTAGGTAATTTCTCTAAGAGTGGTGTTCTTAATGGCATTATACAAAGGCAATCAGTTATCCCTTGTATTGTCCTAAGTTTCATGTCTTTCGAATACTATTTTTGAAGGTTTTTGTCAAGTTTCTCTTAATCTTTCTTGCTATGACAGGTTTTTCCCTAACTGGAAGTGCTTGGTTTTTGGTAACCTTTGAGTCTTTATTTGTTTTTTCTTAATTCTTTGGTTTCTTTTCAATTTTCTTTTCACCCTAGGATTGTTGCATTTTGAATTCTGCTCATTTCGAGCTATCTTAGGCCTAAATTGGAGCTATATTTCAAGAGATAATGAGGAATTAAGTACACTATGGGTGAGCTTTTTAAGCCTGATTATAAGTCTTCATTTCTTGTTTAAAATCTTGTCAAGTGGGCTTTTTGTCAGTCATTAAATAACAACTTGTGTATCTTTTTCTTGCAAAATGGAATTAAAACTCCACTTTTACATATTTGCAAGGGAATATGTGATCTTTGATGAATTTTTATAAATGGTGGTCTTTTTAGCTCTCTTTTCATGCTTCCTTTTTAAAAGAAAGTTGAAGTACTTTAAGAGCATAGTTAAATTCCACATATGACATCGTTTATATAAGGGATTGCAAGGATTTTATCATTTTTTAATCTTATTTGCATTACTTAAATAAAAACGCATTAATACTTGGAGGTATTGTTGTCCCCAATTTTGACATCACAAACTTGGACAACCCTATGCAATGTTCTCTTGAATTTGTAGGTGTTTCCTCTGAATTTAGGTGTTCTGAATGATGCGTGATGAAGGCAATTCGTTATCCCTGAATTGTCTTGAGTTTCATGTCTTTTAAACATTGTTTTGGAAGGTTTTTCATTAAGCAATTTCCAAATTTTCAATCTCAGCATAGACATAGTCTGGTTGCGTGCTCGCTATCATATCCATGGCAGCTATGTGTTTTGTCTTGATCTTTAATTCATCAGTAGTTAGGGTACCAGTGGGTTCATTGTAATTAGTGGTTACATGAGTCCAATATTGATCTCTGGTGGTCTTCATGTATAGCTTCATTCTACTGCACCACAGAGTGAAGTTTTCCTTTGAGAACTTTGGTCCTTCCTTTCTCATCATCTCGACTTTTTTTTTATTTTATGCGGTTAAGCAATAAAGAAATGAAACCAAAGCTCTGATACCAATTGACAGTCCCAACCGGTGTTGAGAGGGGAGGGGTAAATCAACACCTATAAAATAAATCTGATGGAGTATACTTATAACTATAAGCATAACAGATTCAAGCATAAGAATAGCATCAAGCAATCAACCACAAAGTAACACCAGATTTATCATGTGGAAACCCAAATCGGGTGTAAACCATGGTGCGAGGAAACCTCACAAATTTTGCACTCTTCTGAAGTGCACCCTGTTAGGAGCCTTCCTTGTTAAAAGATTACAACGCATTGTTAGATGCGACCCGGTTAAGGGATTTGATACAATAAGGCTGGTTAGTGCCTGCCTGGTTAGAGGACTTAGAACACCTAAAAAGATGTCACCCAGTTAAGGGATTTAGTACAAGGGACCTGTTAATGTCCACCCAAAATACTAGGATTTAGCTATTGTAATTGTTAGAAAACAATAGAAAGATTGACCTTTTACAAATGGCTTTGCATAGCCTGATAAGATCTCTGTTATACTCAACTGAGAAACATTACCGGTCGCTGCAAGTATGTTCTTCTTTTCTATTGTGCTTCTTTGCACACTCTTCTCTCTTCTCTTTTCTATTCACCTTAGCTTCTTTCAATGTATAGGTTCACTCTTTGCTTTGGAAGAATGAAGGCAAACTATATTCTTGACAGGTAGAGGACTATATAGAGTCCTTGCCCTAATTACTTTTCTCATGCACATCCTATTTACAGATCTTCGGATTCATCACCTAGTGGAGTATTGGTTCACTGAGGAAACATCCGATGCATACTCTTGCTTTATCTGCTTTATGAAAGAAAACAATAGATGCATGTCAAACACCTTTCCTTCGCAAGAGATAACTCCATGTTTTAAAGCCACAAACTCCGACTTTAAAACCTTCAAACGCGCCTCATACCGATCATCTTGTTAACTCAAAGTCTTCCGGATTTAGTGCAGTAAATCTCGATCAAAGAGTTGGTTAACAGATAGTTGACTATGACTTCCTCGGTTCATCTTATCATGACGAAGTCTTTACTTGATCGGTTAAGATCCTTATGTTGTGAACAGGTAAGAGCTTTGATCTATCACCTTTCCTTCCTCTGTTTACCGGTTTCATCCTATCCTCAATCTCTGTAACTGTTTGCTGATTGCCTCTCCCTTGGTGACCGGTTGCTTATGATGAACATAAATGATCTCTTGTTCATTGCACGATGTCACCGATTGTCAAACCAGTCTCTTTACACACAGAATTCACAGATCCAACACTGGTGTCCTCCTTAGATGTTTAGACCTTAGATTGAGATGTCAAAAACCTCTTTTCTCTTTCCTCTTTTGCCAATCAATGACAATACTTAATTGCCATGTACTGGTAGCAAGCTTACCGGTTATCATCCCTTAATGTCAACACATACAAAATTGCAAATTAAGTGCAAGAGTACGCAATAGAAATGCAAGTCTTAAACAAAGGTCCAATAAAAAGAAGACTAAACAACAAAGAAGCATATTTCAGAATTGTATTTTGATGATCAAGATTATAGAATGTTCATGTATGGAAGATTACAATGAATTAAATGATCTTCAATGCTATTCTTTCCTCGTCTCCATTATTTTCTTGCACAAAAATTGTCACCTTTCTATAGGGAACATTTGATTTATTGAGGCAATGCCAAGCAAAATGCAATACAATCA
Source organism: Chamaecyparis obtusa (assembly GCA_027943335.1). Taxonomy (NCBI): domain Eukaryota; kingdom Viridiplantae; phylum Streptophyta; class Pinopsida; order Cupressales; family Cupressaceae; genus Chamaecyparis; species Chamaecyparis obtusa. Next base: position 707,258 of record BSBK01002629.1, on the reverse strand, counting down.
ATTAAGAGATTCTAACAATTACCTTTCCTAAAGATTAGGCACATTACCTTGATGATTGTAAAATGACCCCTTCAAACATAGGTGCAGAAAAATATAAAAGTTTAACCTTGTTGTGAGTTCCACTATGAATATGACTCAATATTCCTAGGGAACAATACTCAATTATATTACCTTACAATTGGCACACAATTCAAATGCATTCAAGAATAGTCTAAAATAGGTCACTTTTGGCACAAAAACACATCACACTTACAAGAAGGAAACCAAAGTTAACAATTGACGTATGAACTTGTTCAACATCACCATAGAATGCTTTGAGTACAATTTAGAGGATCTTCGATTAATATTCAATACTACCTAGGAAGAACACTATTTGTATCTTGAAATGCATAGTCAAAATACTACAATAAAAAAAGGATTTGTGGCAAGAATAAAACACTTACAACAACAAATAAAACCTACAAAAGAAAACAAAAACAAGTAAAAAACAATTTTGTGTGATGCAATATTGCTGGACCCTTGAGTCGTTCTTGCACCAGTTTACTAGTAGCATTTCCTATCAACCTATATCACTTTTAAATGTGAGTGCAATTAGAGCACATTTGAGACCATTCACACAAAAAGGTGAACTAATTGACCAAAAAGCACCTCAATGACAACGTTTGGTGTCATACAATCTACATCTTCACCTCAAAAATTTGGAGGAGATAAATGATGCAATTGACTTCAATTACCTCAATTCATATTCAAATTAGATTACTGAGGATGAAGAGTCTATATTTACTATTGAGATCATTCATTTTGAGAGAGAAATAGCTAAATAGAAACAAAAGAAAAAGCACATGGACTAGCACAAGAAGGCACGTATTTAAGGGCTTTATTGGATGATAATCATGAGATGCTTGAGGATGATATTGGTCATCAGGAGGAATAATAACCCTTCATATCAACTACAATGCCATTGGAGAAGTTTACTATAGAGAGAAATTTCTAAGTTATCTATATAGATTTGTCATTTAATATGATGATGATATCTAACACTATGATGTGTTTCATTCTCCTTTACCGATCTAAAACCAATAGAAAATCTACATACAATTCTAGAGTATAATTATTCTTTATCATTCTCAATATATTGCATGTAATTCAAGTTTAATTTACAAATTTATGTATTTTTTAGATTTTTGAGTCTACAATTGATAAAGAAAAATTGCTTGCCATTATCTTGAGTCTGAGTTTTTGAGTTATGGTATGTTCTACCAGTAATATAGGTAAAGCACATGGAATATGGTGTGATTTGCAAGTTTAAATGGCTACAAGACTAGAGATGAATCAGAGAAATGCAAGTGACAAAGAAGTAATTTTGTCAACCCATCTAAAGTTACTCAAGAAACATGAATCACATTTGATAATCATGGTTTATGGTGTAGCACACGACCAAGTCAATTTGTACTGCTTCTTTGGAAAATGAATTATTGCTTCCTATAATTTGATTCGACATAGAATCCGCTCTCGTTCTATTTGATATCCCGGATTCCTCCTCTCCCCACAAAGAAGTCGAATATAATGTAATATGGTTGTTATATGAATTAACTAAATTGACGCGGAAGTCCCCTTCAAAAGTAAGTAAATACATACAAAACATGTAAAAGGCAGTTAGTCCTGCTGTGAACCAAGTTATTCCCCCAAAAATGGGACATTAATGTTAATCGTTTTGTATGTTCATTAGCACCTTGTGTTAAGGATTGATAGAAACGGTGAAAATTTATCTTTTCTCAAAAAAGAATCAGTGTAAATTTGACATCAGTTGACATATAATGTTTTGTACTATACTGTATGCAAACTCAATATTAAAAATAATGAACGAAAAAATTCATCAAAGGTAAATGGTAGAAACATATACATAATTCAAAAGATATATCCAAAGCATTCGAAAAAAGTTTTACTACGCATTGTGTCAATATATTCTGTCACCTTAAACAAACTAATCTTAACCTTCAAAACTATGATTCCTTATCACATGTCAATTTGTTTATGATTTCTTATCACATGTCACAAATCATCACTTATTATTGTCATAAGGAGCTGACTAAAACCAAGCAAAGACCTAGTTATAAAGGCGGCAAGCTAACAAAGACTTTATTATCGACTTTTAGAAAGAACTTGTTGGAAACAACACAATTCAAAAGTGGCAATATCTGCTAACAAACAGTGCTCATGAGAAAGCACAGTAAAGTTGTAAACTATACATGTAAGTTTACATAGCATCCTTGTAGACATATACTGTGTAAGCAGCACATACCTACACTGCTGAGAGGGCTGAAACCCGCTAATTTTTTACTCTTGTATTTATTCTCAACTTCCTTGCGTATACAATATACAAGCAAAGATGTGCAATTGATGTAAACATAATGAAATGTACTAAAACTTAATATTTTTCTTTGAAAGAATGCAAACCTGATAGATCCATGAATTGAATTTCTGATGAACCTCATGAACCAAAGGTCCTTTCATGATAGTCAATGGGACCTGTGGCATTATCCTCTTTAGTAAAGAATTTTTCCTTTAACAATATATACAAGACACCTAGGTATTTTTATGAAAAACAATATTGTTCTTATTGTATCATAAACATAAGGCTATGACATTACCGATCCTAAAATAGCTGTTGGTGGTGCACCATTTGGACGAAATATATATGCTCCAGAAGCCTTCACCAACAGTTATAAATTCAATACTCTCGCAACTTTTATACAGAGAGACATAAAAGATTTCTAATACATACACAAAATAACAAAATGTATGACCTTTAAATTTTATTTTTTAAAATTAGGATACAAAAATAATATAATCACAGACCTGGGAATCACTATCATCACCATCAGAAGAACCATACCAAAGATAGGACTGTTGAACTGGGACTTGTACCTACCAAAAATAACTGTGTGTCATGTTTCAGAATGCAAATTATGATGGAACAGGATAAGGTTTCTCTATTAACATAACCAAAATAATTTTTGGATAAAACATTAACACTGGCCACTGACTAAAAATAAAGCTAAGTTTTTATTTTATGATTCATACTTCAACAAACAAGGAACTGAGTGCTAAGCTACTTTGCATTTCCATCTTGCCCACCTAAAAATTAGAATCTAAGGATAAAATTCTTCAAATTATAAGGGGAAGCATCCCATAACAAAAATAAAACGAATACACTACAACCTGAAGACATGAGGTCTGGCCTTATAAAAAATATACAATTTAAAACTCTTAAGTTTATGAATGTACATTGCAAGAAATTCAAAAAAATTATCATATTTTTGTTCTTGGGTGCACAAGGCAATACAGCACTTCTGCTCAAAAAAACATATTTTTATGTGTTCTTACTTAAAACAACCTGTAGCAGCTAATAAATGCTTACTCTTTCTGACTAAAAGCGAAGATTAAAAGTATAAGTAAAACACAAGGATTGAATTGGTTTAAAGACATGATTCATATAAGATTAAACATGTCATATAAAAGAAATTGCACACAAAGCTATAACAACCATACTTCATTGAAATTAGCACTACAAAGACTGCAGTTTTTAAGGGAAAATTTATTATTTATCTAAACAAAACACAAAAACATAATAAGATTGAACAGTAATTTCAGCAACAAGGCAGGCATAAAATTGCTATTAAAAATCTAAGTGCAAATCACATTTATTTATAAGGACTTACAAGATTTTGTATGAAAAAAATGTTAGTGGAATCATTATTAATTCGGTCTGTTTGTAACCAATACATAACTGCACCTACATAACTGCTCCCTACATCTACGTAACTACTCTCCTTGTATATATTCAATTCTGTTTATTGGAATAAGAATCATCCCTGCATTTCATATCCGATGCACTCTCACATTTTGGTAGCAGAGCATGATGTAAACCCTGTGCCTATGTGTGAATATGTCTATGCATGTGCACTTACTGCATTACGCTGAGAAAAGCCAATGATCGTACATGTGTGCCCATCTTAGTATCTTTGCGCAGGATGCCAGGAGAGCCAAATTTTGGCCTCTTTAACTGAGACTCGTACTTTATCTTTTGAGTCTCTCTCTCTAATCGTTACTGTGGTTTGACAACTTTCAATCATTAACAGTGTCAAAAAATGCAGAGATTGTAATGTCCCTTTTCTAATTTGCGCTAGAACTTTGCCCAGATATATATATCAGTGTACTGATATAGATTTTTCGATATCTGAGTACACTGATGTAAGCTTTCCCTCTAACAATGCTTGTCCTTCCTCTTGTTCGCTGGTGAACTTCCTTATCTGATACCTTCTCTAGAACACCCTATATATTTTTTATATCCCCTTTACCTGATTCGATGATGCTCCCTATATATTCTTCAAAGATGAGTACTAACATCTTTTGGGTGTTAAAAGACATATCTCTTCATACTTCATAAATCATTTTATTAACTTAATCACACCTCTAATTGAGCAGCCACATAATCACATACTTTTTGACTTTCCTTTAATAACTCTTAGTCGTCAGTGTTGATGTTTATAGCTCTGATCAGATAAAATGATCATAATACTGACTATATGATTATTATGAGAAATGATTTATTATATATATACATATATATCAATATATATAATAATTGATATTACTATATACATTGATATATATGTATATACAAAGTTAAATTATAATTATTCTCATAATAACTAAATAGTTAAATTGATAAAATTTATTATTATTATTATTATTATGTAAATATAAGAGAAATTAATATAATACTCAAAAGATATTATATATATGTATATATATATATAAAATCATAATTGTCATTATGTTAATTACATAATAATGAATAGACATGTCCCATGAAGGGACATGTCTCTTCTTGGCTCATTCTTAATATAAATGCAAGAGATTGTTGCATTTGAAAAACACATACAATGAGATAGTGCTATTATATTTGCAATGATCCTAAAACCTTAACATGGTATCAGAGCCAAGTTGCAAATGTAAGAGAGTAGTTTGTTAATGGTGAATGTGTGACTGTCTCAGAAAATTACAGTCTCAGTACGAGGACCATATCTCACAATTTCACTGTTGGATTTTACTGAATTTGAGATATGTTGGTGATAAACAAATTTAAAAGAATCTCACCGGAGCGATTTGAAAGAAAATGTCAGGTTCAAAAGTTATGACCAAATTTGTACAGGTCTATGCAGATTTCTGAACAAAGAGAGTTGTTTGATTAAAAGCTACAAACACTTTTTATAGTGCAAATAAGAAAAGGATCATTACATTAATCAAGAGATGAGTATTCCATGTTGATTAATGTTCATAAATTCTTTTTATGTAGTTATTAAATCATACTATAATATTGGGATAGAAAATATTGTATGCTTTCATCATTAATATTTCTTTGGGATAATATAGTTTAGTGATCTATTTGTAATGTCTCTCTGACATACCTTCAGGACAAAAGAGCAAGATAATTTCATTCAAGGGAGAAATAACTTGATGCTTGAAAACAAATTGATGATTGAGACTAGATGCAAAGAGAGTCTAATATTTCAAACGAGGTCAAGAAGTTGATAAACTTGAGCTTCAGAGGGAGTAGATGGTTCAGTCAACTTGTGACAATCTTAATCATATTGATTGAGAGGGAGTTCACTATTGAAGGTGAAACATTTATGAGGTAAACTTGATATAATTGATTATTATACTTATGAATTATGAATTTTTAATGGGCCTGCCCCCTGTATAAATCATGAAGAAGTGACGACTTCCAAATGATTATCACTTATATTTGTTAAAGTTATTGGAAGGTGACGATCTTGCATAACTTTTCTATTGTGATAGATATTTTTGTGATAACATATCTTACTTGTGGATAGAATCGCCGATAGAGGCAATCCACACTGAAGCTCATGAGTTTGTGGATAGAATCGCCGATGGAGGCAATCCACACAGGAGCTTGTGGATCAAATCGCCAATGGAGGCAATCCACCTGGGAACTGTGGATAGAATCGCCGATAGAGGCAATCCACTTGGGAACTAACCCTCACAATTTATGAACTTATTGTGAGTTACATTTTATCTTCCCTAGCTAAGAGGGAGTGTTGATGTTTATAGCTCTGATCAGATAAAATGATCATAATACTGACTATATGATTATTATGAGAAATGATTTATTATATATATACATATATATCAATATATATAATAATTGATATTACTATATACATTGATATATATGTATATACAAAATTAGATTATAATTATTCTTATAATAACTAAATAGTTAAATTGATAAAATTTATTATTATTATTATTATTATTATTATTATTATTATGTAAATATAAGAGAAATTAATATAATACTCAAGAGATATTATATATATATATATAAAATCATAATTGTCATTATGTTAATTACGTAATAATGAATAGACATGTCCCATGAAGGGACATGTCTCTTCTTGGCTCATTCTTAATATAAATGCAAGAGATTGTTGCATTTGAAAAACACATACAATGAGATAGTGCTATTACATTTGCAATGATCCTAAAACCTTAACAGTCAGTTTAGAGAATCATATATCTTCCTTAATATGGAACTGATTACTAATGATTATTAATCCTTCATAACTATAATTAGTTGTATCACCCCAAACTTAAGCGATGGCAATTATAATATTATCACATCTCCTCAGAATATAAAGGATATGGATTATATGAAACTTCCAGCACTATCGACATTCACTGTAATACTCATTGGAATGAGGTCATGTCTCTATAAACCATCTTAGTCAATTTTGGTATTTGTCTATCTTGGAGTATCTATAGGAAGCACCTAGCATAAAACAGATATATCTCCCTTTTGCAATATTATTTACGTATAGTAATGTCCATAATGCATTGTTTTCACTATCACTAGGCTTTACACGATACTTTGCATTTGCACTCTATTGGGAGCATGTAGTCGCCATGTGGTTTACCCATGTTGAGGTGGTCCATCAGTGCCTCATATACCGTACTCCCCCACTCAACTAGGTGATAATCCTCGGCTACCAACTGTAAATAATCCTGTCTCAAAATCTTGACAGCCTCACGCAAGGAATGAATCTCTTTTTAGGAAAGGTTATTGAATCTGACTCATCACAATCCTCAGCTACCTCTTCCTCTGTAACCACATGACAATCCAAATCCTGGGACCCATCCTCATTCACTAACAACTCAGAGTCCTCCCCTAGGATCCAATAAATCAAGCATGACTCGCTGCAAGTAGAGTCATCCTCACGTGTCACCAAAGAAGTAACCTCATCTGAAGAAGTGGAAGCCCTTTGACATCAACGACAACATACTCAACAAGCTCCCCCTTTGTCATTGATGTCAACTCCTTTTGAAGCCAAACTAACACAAAGAAGCTTTGAAGTAAGCTGAAACAAACTTACTTCAATTTTACAAGTCGTGTATTTATTTACCACTATATTTGAATCTCTTTACTTTTCTTTACCAAAGTCATTGCTCTATTTACCTAACTTACAAGTATATCATGGTTGTTGTACTTATACTGGATGCCTACCATATTATTGGCAAACCATAGAATAGTATTGAATAATTGTTTTGTTAACAGTTTCATTCTTATATTGTTGTCCAAAATCTGAATGGTTTCGTTCTTATATTACTATTACAAAATAGTTTTGTTCTCTCAAAATCTTAACAATATCATTCATCAAAATGGTTAGGGGAAACCTATTTGAGAAGAACTATCTTAATAGAAATTTAGTTTTCTTCATTTTATTTTGTATTTATTTACTTTGCAAGAAAACAGACAATGCTATTCTACTAAACTAATGTTGGTGAAATGGCTATTGAACTCAGGTTGGGAAACCAAACATTGTTAAGAAGCTCATAACAACTTAGAAGAAAACTGAGACAGTAGCAACTAGAGGAGAAGAGAAAACAAATTGTTCATGTGCATAGGGGAATTGAAAACATGTTTCTCACCCACAACTATATGGCAAACACTTTAGGTGTTTATAGTAAATGATATAGGATCCGGTGGATGCACCTGAGTGAGTGATAACCAACGAAGAATTGTCTAGGATCAACTAATTCCCCAAAAGGTTGCATTCTCGTTACATCTACATCAAACTTAGTTTAATAATAACCACACACTGTTAGTAGAGTGCAAATCCATGAACACCTTGATCCCGTGAATACAAGGTATGTAGGCAGTCTGGGTGACGAAGGATGTTCCCAATACCCAAGTGTCTTAGATATAGTTGAGAGTGATAACATTATAACATTAATAAACAAAAATGATAACCAATATTTCCAACTTGTTTGATACTCAAAAAGGTATTTGTACCTAGCCAGAAGCCCAAAAGCCGAGAAGGGGTATAGGAATAAAATAAATTCTTGGTGGTCTCGCACTTGGCTGTATGCCTGAAACCCAAGGGTGCGGACCATAAGCTATTTGAATACCTTGTAGAGATCCTTGGTACAAAAATTGGGCATTCTATGATATCTCTAGCAAGGAGACTCGGGACCTGCATTGGTCCCAATGAGTCTGCAAGTCTCTGATCTGTGTCACTTATACAATTCCTGTCCTTATGTAATAGCCCTACTAATTCTAACCCGGTTTCAATATACTCTGTTGGATATTGAGTCTTTGCAAATTTATATTTTTTTGTGTTTTCAAATTTTGTTCTTTTTTTGTATTTTTCCCTTGATAAGAAAATTAATACAGCACTTGGAAATTCAAATTACTCTATCAGACTCAAACAAACTAACTCACAATCTCCTTTATTTCAATCCAAGAAAAGAACTGATTACAAAGAAGATTAACACCATGAAGAAAGATTCATTCACAAACTAGAAAACCTGGTATGAGTCATGGGTATAGCTGGGAGTCCTAAATGAGTCACGACAATGATAGTTTGTAGAGAAACCTTGGTGTTGACATGGAAAAAACAACCAATGTAATATCAAAGAACCCCCAACAGGCAACAACCCTGAGGTATCTATGGATTCAAAACTTCAATCCCTTCACCATTAGTCTCAATTATGACCTCCGTGTGGTCATCGCTGATTTGCACAATTAGTTGGTTATTTCACCAATTCAAAGTGTAGAAGTTGTGTAGAGTTTACAATTCTCCACACTGAACTTCCTCAAACCCTCGTTTCACTTCTCATCTCCGAACAATCAAAATCTAATGCATCAAGAATGAGGTTCGAAATCCATTTCCTTGGCTTTAATATATTTCCAAGTAAAATCGAACAAGGAGCTTCAATTTAACACTTCAGATAACTTGAAAATGCTTCGGCTTTGAAAGATTTGAGTATTTGGATTATAATATTTAATTATAACTCTCTCCTAAGTTTGGCGGCATGATTCACTTATTGAATAATCATTAAATGAACTTGGTCAATCATATAATAAGCTTTCAACTTTATTATTAATTAAGTGAAAATTAATAATCATTAATCTAACAAATAGCTTATTAAATTTTTCTAAGTGACCAATTCAAGAACCAGACGCACACTACCATAGCCAAACACCTGAATGCCCTGACAAAGATAGTAATGTAATGACCCCTTCTAGTAGGATCACTAAAACCCCCAAATCTGGACTGAGACAATTCGTCAAACACTTGGCAAGCAACTGAATTGTTTGTTTGTAATGTTGTGTTTCAATATGATAATCGTTTGGTATCCAATTGCAATTGAGATAACAATACCAATACAGGAATGTAATACGATTTGAGCAACAATGAAACTCAAAGCAATGTAAAGACTTACTACAAATATATCAAAACTTCTCTAATTCTGATTGCACTTTCCAGAATATATGTAATTTTCAGACTACAATGCAATGATCTTTTTACCATGCTATAACAATGTAAACAATGCCCTTGCTATGCATACCAAACCAATACAATGATATATGGCAATGTCTGAGAATATAGGACAGATTATATGACTGTAGCAACTTCTGAAATATGGCGATAATTGTATTGGACAGTCACACATAACAGTGACTTACAATGCACACTAATATGGCAATGTCAGATTACAAAACTATGTGATCTGAGACTAAACCCTGCATTCACATATGACTAATTATGATAACAACTGACAGAGACTAACAATTATCAAAATCTGGACTGTTTATTGCATTGACTGAACACATACGATTTTACATAATTTTCTTTGACCTTCAAATGCATTCAAAAACATAAAATGGAACCTGGAAATCGCTTCCCTTTTGACTGTTGAAAAATGCTGATGAAACGATGACTAATCTGTCCCCGAACTGCACCTCTGATCGCTGCTGTACCATGCACTGTTCTTGTCCGTACAGTACAGTCTTGTACGGCCCTGATATAAAATAATCGCAGGGTTTTTGACACTCCAAAAAGCTATGAAAAGGACCGCCAGGGGTGTACTAAGATCCTCCCAAGAGCATAAAAGTATTCTCCAAGTAGATTAGGAGATATGAGCAAATTATTGGTTCCAAACCCTGATATTGCAATTCTGAAAATGTGCCAAATTGATATCCAATCTTCACCAAAACGATTCACCAATGCAAATGATGAATTCAAACCCTTATTCCAAACAATTGCAAACCCTCAATATCAATTTTTCAAGTCTTCTTTTTTGGACTGCTTTTTCGGGTCTGCTTTTTCGGACTGCTTTTTTCGGATTTGCTTTTTCGGACTGCTTTTTCGTTTTGCTTTTTCGGATTGCTTTTTTCGGATCCGCTTTTTCGTTTTGCTTTTCGGATTGCTTTTTCGGACCTGCTTTTTATTCCTCTTGCAACCAAAACTCAAACCCTCAGGTAAATCTGAGGATTCCAAATAAGCTCAACATGAAATGGCTGAATACCACTTCCAATGTGCAACCCTTCAGAAGATATCTCACTTCCTCAGTTATGCAAATCCAAGGGAGTTTTCGTTCCCAAAGATCTAATAAAAATTTGTAGACCAAATGACTACAAATTGCTCCAATATGGAAAAGTAGAAGAATCCTCAAATCAGCTTGTCCAAATGAATGCCCAAGCCCCTTATTTATTTACTTTTTGAGAAGTTACTAAGAACTTCTAGAAGCATCCATTATAAAATCCCATTATAATGCACTTTTATAATAATATAACTTTATAAAATAAAAAGTGCAACTCAACTTAAAATTATAACATGTGGGGCCCGCATAACTCATAATAATAAAAATAAGCTCTAAATCACTTCTCCAAGAGCAAATACGACCACTGATCTACAAAATGACTCTCTCCACATCGCCACCAGTCTACGAGAGCCTGTGATAGACTGATCCGGCACGCTAAACGATGTCAGCCAGAATGGGGACATGACAGTCCGCCCTTCCTGAAATTGCTTGTCCCCAAGCAATGATTGAGCAATAAACCAATCAATCCACCTGGATTCCAAATGTAGTCATGAACTGTACTGCTGTCAACCAACGCAAGCTCCTGCAATATCCTCTGCAATATAACCAAGAGGAATCCATGAATGAATCGTGAACCACTGCTCAACTGAACTCCAACTCCATGACTGCCACAATCAGGAACCCACGAGACACCAATTCTGAAAATATCATAACCCAAGTAAAAACAACTCAAACTGCCAACATAGTAAATACCATCAACGCATCCCACTGGCCTACGCAGAGCGCACAACCCAACTCTGCAACAGTGGTGAACACTCCCGAATGAAACTGCACCAAGTATGGAAAATCCACACACTGTACAACTCTTGCAGTCAACACAACTCTGCAGATCACCGGCCACTATCCCATAACTATAACTCCCATGCACCGCTGATGGCGAATAGTCATCACTTGATAGATAGCAAGAACTAGAACCCAAACCAAATCTGACGGCCATCAACTCCTCAACGCAAGGATCAAATGCAAATTGATGAACATACCCTGCAGTATAATGCTGATAAAAAGAACCACCCTCGGTCAACAACTCACCATGCACAGGTGATACAACCCACTGCGACTGATCACCAGCTAAGTCAAGAGTTGTCATAGCCAAAGGAGTAGAATCAATAACAACCACTGAAGCAACACTCCCAAACTCCTGCTCAAAGTCATGTACTCTCAAGCTATCGACCGCATAACCTATCGCCATGTTATGCCCATCACAACTCTCATCTCGTGGCGTCAAACCATCCCATAACTGATGACAAACACTAGAGCCCAAAGTACATCTCCGTATCATCATCTCATCAACATATGGATCAAAAGTAAACTGATGAGCATACCTCACAGTGTAAGGCCGATAGAATGTGTCAATCTCAGTCAGTGGCTCAGACTGCAATCCAGATGAAACTAACTGCAACTGATCACTAACCAAGCCCGAACCAACTACTACCTCCGAAGACACCTCCAAAGGAGTAGTATCACAAACAGGAACCAAGCCAACTGCCGGCTCACCAACATCAAACATGATCCCTGGTACTGAAGAGCACACGAATATACTGAGAGGGGGGGTGAATCAGTATATTAATAATTTTTAACTTTTTTAAAAAAACTTTATTCAAACGTAACTTTAACAATTGTGCACATAGAAAATAATTCTCCAAATAGTTTATTTTATTTATATAATAATGTTTTTTTACAATTTATGTGAGCACCAACCCACTGGAAGCACCAACCCCCAAACGTTGTTCTGTGAGCACCAACCCACTGGAAGCACCAACCTCCGAATGTTGTTCTGTGAGCACCAACCCACTGGAAGCACCAACCTCCAAACGCTGTTCTGTGAGCACCAACCCACTATCTGAAGGCACCAACCTTGAAGTAAAGCACCTACTTCACTTCTGAATATAATTCTGAATTCCACCTTTATATAGTTGCTTATTCAACTTGATGATGGATGCAATCTGCTTTTTTAAGTCAGCCAATATCTGAATATATAGTTCTATAATTTTTCTCTCCTTTCCTCTATTGCTGTTCTTCCTTTTATTTTCAAAAAAAATATATCTTATGTCAATGTATATTCTGAATATATAGGCTTTGAATTTTTATCTCTCTCTCTGCTCTTCTTTTCTAATTATTCCATGCTGACTTGTTTTTATTTCCACAAAAAAAATGAATATATATACACCCATTTTTGGGTGAAACATTATGTCTTTTATGAAAGTATATAACCTTTTTAAAAATGAAAAGGTGTCTTTTCATAAATATTATTTACTCCCCTTTTTTTAAAAGTTAATATTATTAACTTAAAACATACTATTATTATTTATTAAAAATAATAATTAATATCCTTATATAACTAGCTTCTTTTAAATATATATTCTTAATGATATATATTGTCCTTCGATAATACTCTGCCGCTGTATCATATTAACTTTGTTAACCCCTGCAAACCTTCGATATCTAAGCAACCTTCGATACCACTGATATTTCTGAGATTATAATACATATTTTATAATCTTTATGAACTTTCGATTAATCAATATAGTCTTTTCCATATATATTCTTTTGAACCGCTGTATATCTTTGAATATATCTTTTATTCATGTTGCAAATACCGCTGAAACTTTGAATATATATTGACCGATCACTGCATAATGCATAAGTCTATCGACATCTTTTGATAATCTTTGATAATTAATATATCCTGCGGCATATATTTTCACGGTGTCATGTTCGGTATGTATAATATTAACCTGCGTCCTGTATATAATGTTCACTGTTTTAGAAACACTCGCTGCCTCTGGGGTTCTGCCACTAACTTACGACATTAACTTGCCATTCTCTGTTGCTCTTGAATCACAAACAATGTATTGAGAGTTTCATGTTTGCTGTGACGTTTTTAACATCTGCAATAATATAATCTGCAATAGTCTTTTGATATAATAATATTACCATTATTCTCATTATTCTCTGCGATATACTTATCTTTTCTAATAATGATTGTTGTCAATGCTGTTCTCTGATATGTTCTCTGATGTATATGTTTGCCTTCGAAACCTCTGATGTATATGTTTTCAATAATCAACCTCCTTTCGATAATATGTAACACTCTTCCAATTTATATTAATCTTTGTTATCGAATAATAAATAGGTATGCAGTCCGTCATAATATCTTCGACTTTTAATCTTTGTTCTATGTTTGATATATATATATATATATATATATCTGAACCTTCCTGTCATTTTCTTCATGCCTTTAGATATGAATGCTGTATCATACTGTCTTTGCTGTAGCTTCTCTGCTGTAGACACTTTATATATTCAATCTTTTGCATATACTTTGTCTTTGATAATATACATATATATGTGTATGTATATACTTTGTCTCTTGTAAACAGCCAATTTCTTCTCAGCTTCCTATACACAAATTTGGAATGAATTGCTTGTAATTATATTTCTGATATGATACTGATTCATATAATACTGATGATTAATATGTTCTTATGTATGCTTTCATTAGTCTTTATGTTATAGGATCTTGACATCAACTTGACATCAATGACAATTTTCATCAATCTCCCCCTTTGTCATTGATGGCAACTAAATATATGATCTTGTTTGTGCAAGGCTCCCCCTTAGTTCACTATTCCCTTCATCTTCTATCTCTCCCCCTTTGTCATCAATGACAAAGGGTCTCCAAGGCTAGAGACTAGCTCCCCCTGAACACATGCTTCTTATGAAATCTTCAATGAATGGATGAGAGTGATAGTACTCCCAATTTTTCCCTTAGATACTCAAAAGTTTCCTTCGGAAGTGGTTTTGTGAAGATATCTGCTAACTGCTCCTTTGTGTTAATGTATTCCAACTTGACTTGCTTCTCAAGTACCTGTTCTCTCAAGAAATGGTATTTGATTGAAATATGCTTTGTTTTGGAATGCATGACTGGATTTTTTGAAATGCTGATTGCACTTGTATTATCACAAAAAATGGGAATGGGATTCTCAAATTCAATCTTGATATCTCCTAGTGTTTGCTTCATCCAAAGCACTTGTGTACAACTAGCAACTGCTGCAACATACTCAGCTTCCGCGGTAGATAGTGTTACTGAACCTTGTTTCTTGCTTAGCCATGAGACTAGACTGTTACCAAGAAAGAATGCTCCTCCACTCGTACTTCTTCTATCATCAATATTGCCTCCTAAATCAACATCTGTATAGGCAGTAAGTAAAAAATCTTTTCCTCTTGGATACCATAAACCAAGATCCATAGTGCCCTTTAGGTACTTCAATATTCTCTTGACTGCTAGAACATGTGATTCTTTTGGCATTGCTTGAAATCTAGCTACAACAACAACTGCTTGCAGAATGTCAGGTCTTGTGGCTGTTAAGTACAACAACTTTCCAATCATAGATCTATATTGAGTTTGATTTACATCTGGGGATTCATCATTTTTGCTAAGCTTGCATCCTGTAATCATGGGAGTGCTGACTGGATTACAATCTTCCATCCCAAACTCTTTTAATATTTCTTTGATATACTTGCTTTGAGAAATGAATATTCCTTTACTTGTTTGCTCAATTTGTAATCCAAGAAAGAAGGATAATTCACCAAGCATGGACATCTCAAATTCTTGTTGCATATTCATTGAAAATTCTTTACACATTTTGTCATTTGCTCCTCCAAATATTATGTCATCTACATATACTACTACTACCAAAAGTTTGTTATTTTCAGATTTGATATATAGATTACTATCAGCCATACCTCTTTTGAAACCTTGATCTAGAAGATACCTGTCCAACCTTGAATACCAAGCTCTTGGAGCTTGTTTTAGCCCATAAAGAGCTTTTCGAAGTCTACATACAAGATCTTCCTTTTCTGAATATGCAAACCCTTCAGGTAATTCAACATACACTTCTTCTTCTAAGTCTCCATTTAAGAAGGCTGATTTGACATCCATTTGGTAGACCTTGAATGCTTTATGGCTTGCAAATGCTAAGAACATCCGGATTGCTTCTAATCTTGCAACTGGGGCAAATGTTTCTTCAAAATCTACTCCTTCTACTTGAGCATAGCCTTTACAAACTAGCCTAGCTTTGTTTCTTGTGACTTCTCCATTTTCATTCATTTTATTTCGGAACACCCATTTGGTTCCTATGATGTTTTTGTCTTTTGGTCTAGGAACTATTTCCCAAGTATTATTCTTCTCAATCTGATTTAATTCTTCTTCCATTGCTTTCACCCAACACTTGTCCTCACTTGCTTCTTTGAAGTCTTTTGGTTCTATTTTGGATAAGAGACAGATATGTGCACTTTCATTAGTATTGACAAATCTCCTTCTTGTTTGGACTTCTCTATCTGGATCTCCAAGGATCAAGTCTTCAGGATGGTTTCTTTGAACAAATTTTGATGGAGTCTTTGCTGGTGTTTTTGCTCTTGAAGGGGTCTTGGAAACTTCTTGCTCTAATTCTTCTTCCTCTTCATCTTTAGGGTCTTCTATTTCTTCACAAGTGCTTGGCACTTCATTATTTATCTTCTCAAATGATTTTCCTTCATCTATCTTTACATTTGCACTTTCAACAATTTTGTGAAGTCTCTTGTTGTAGCATCTATATGCTTTACTCTTGGAAGAATATCCAAGAAAAATTCCTTCATCTGCTCTAGCTTCAAATTTTCCCAAATCATCTTCATCTCGTCTTATATAGCATATACTTCCAAAAATTCTGAAATACCTGACTGATGCTGGTCTTCCTTTCCACAGCTCGTAAGGTGTCTTATCATGATTTATTCTTACTTGTGCCCGGTTCAAGATGTGAACTGCTGTATGTACTGCCTCCTTCCAAAAGGAATCAGCTATCTTGGATTCATTTAGCATTGCCCTTGCCATTTCTTGCACGGTTCTATTCTTTCTCTCTACAACTCCATTCTGTTGGGGAGTTCTAGGTGCTGAAAGTTGTCTTCTTATGCCATTCTTTTCACAATATTCATCAAATTCATGAGAAGTAAACTCTCCACCTCTATCCGTTCTAAGACATTTTATTTTAGCATCCATTTCATTTTCAACTAGTTCTTTGAAAGCTTTAAATTTGTCAAGAGCTTCTGATTTTTCTTTTAGGAAAGCTACCCAAGTCATTCTAGAATAGTCATCAATAAATAATATGAAATATTTTTCTCCTTGTAGGCTTTTTGTCCTAGTTGGACCACAAAGATCTGAATGAATAAGCTCAAGTGGTTTTGATGTAGAATATTCCTTGTTTTTAAAGGTGTTTCTTGTTTGCTTCCCTAGTTGGCATTGTTTGCAAATGATATTTGTAGGTTTTGAAATCTTAGGTATATCTCTTACAGCTCCTTTATGACTGATTTTGACAATATTATCAAAGTTCAAGTGTCCTAATCTTTTGTGCCATAGCCAATTTTCATCTTCTTGTGCAAAGAAACAATTTTCATCATTCATTTCTTGCAAAACATATAAATTGTTTGCTGTCCTACAAGCATTAGCTATTAATTTTCCATCCTTTTTAATTTCACA
This sequence comes from Chamaecyparis obtusa, assembly GCA_027943335.1. Taxonomy (NCBI): domain Eukaryota; kingdom Viridiplantae; phylum Streptophyta; class Pinopsida; order Cupressales; family Cupressaceae; genus Chamaecyparis; species Chamaecyparis obtusa. Next base: position 689,773 of record BSBK01002629.1, on the reverse strand, counting down.
ACCTTTAGAATAGAAAGTCACATTATGCCCTTGATCACAAAGCTGACTTACACTTAGTAAGTTTTCTTTTAAACCTTTTACATACCAAACATCAGCTGTTTTTGTTTTGCCATGGTCTAGACTAAGAGTTCCCTTTCCTTTTATATAACGTTTTGAGTTGTCACCAAATCTCACTGATCCTCCATCTGCTGGTTCAAAAGAAATGAATTTGCTTTTATCTCCTGTCATGTGTCTAGAGCATCCACTATCAACGTACCACCAATCCCTTTTATTTTGAGCATGTAGAGCTACTTGAACAAATAGTGATTTCTCTTTCTTTTTCCATACTTTCTTTTTGAGAGGATCTTCTTTCTTTTCTTGATTTGTAGGAAAGATAGTTCTACAATTGTGGGCAGCATGTCCAAAGTTGTTACACTTAGAACATAAAATATCATATTTTACCAATGGAGCAAAGGGATTATTTATGCTGAAATTTTGAACATTCTTCACTTTGCTTCTGCAGTTTAGAGCTTTATGACCAAATTTGTTACAAGAGTAGCAATAACCACTAAATTTATAAGAAAAAAGCTGTCTATAATATGGCCTTTTCCATTCATTCATATTTTGTCTAGGTATTCTACATTCTCGTGCTTTATGACCAAAACAACTGCAAGAATAGCAATAACCATGAAAATTATGACTAGTTTTATCAACTTCTTTATTTTCTTTAGGCTTGTTTTCTTTTAGTGATTCATTTATGACTGATTTGCTTCCTTCTTTTATGAAGCCTTTGAATGTATTATTAGTGTTTGAATTTCCTTCAAAACCAACACCTGTTTTGTTGAAAGAAGGTCTTTGACTATCAATGATATCATTTAGTTTTTCTGAACTTTTTTCAAACTTGAGATTATTAATGGTGCATTCCTTCAACTCTCTTTCTAATTTTTCAATTTTTAGTTTTAAATTAGTTTCAGCTTGTTTAGCTTCTTCTAATTGATTCTTCAAATCTTCAATTGTTTGTTCTGATTCTTCTACTGCTTTCGTAGCTTCCTCTTTGAGTTTTACAAGTTTTCTTTTTAGTCTTTCATTTTGTTTATATGCATAATGAAGTTCTTCTTGGAGATCAACATCTTCTTCATCATTACCTGATTCGTTTTCCTCTTCTTCATAACTATCATTGGAGACTGCTTCAGCCATGAATAGAATCTCATCCTCATCATCACTTGGGCATTCTTCGCTGCTTTCATCTGAAGAGCTGTCCTTTTTTGAATAAAAACTCTTTTTATTTTTGCTTTGATATCTTTTCTTCTTATTAAACTTGTTGTTACTTTTCCATTTCTTCTTTGTGTATGCTTGTTTTTCATCTTCACTTGAGTCATCATTATTTTGAGGGCATTTTGAGGCATAGTGTCCTATCTTTCCACAATTGAAACATTTGAAAGGAAACTTCCCTTTATATTTTCCACTTCCCTTTTTCAATTTTCTTAAGAAATGAGCTTCAGCTTCATCAGTTTCACTGCTTGAACTATCACTTAAAATTTGTTTCTTGCTCTTATTATTTTTAGAAATTTTAAAGGCTATTTCCTTCTTAGGTTCCTTGTCTCCAATTCTCATTTCATAAGCGGTAAGGATTCCATGTAACTCATCTTTAGTAAGTTTATCTAGATCTTTCCTTTCTTCTATTGCTGATACTTTAGAATCAAATCTAATGGGTAAAGATCTCAAGATCTTTTCAACCACAAGTTGTTCTTCTACTTCTTCACCAAGGGCTTTTATTGAATTGACCACTTCATCAACACGAGAAAGAAATGAGGCTATGTTTTCATCTTCCTTCATTTTCAAACTTTCGAATGTGCTTCGGTGAGTTTGAAGTTTGGCCTTCTTTACATTGTCGGTCCCTTCATATATATTTTTCAACTTGTCCCATATCTCCTTTGCAGATTTACAATGCATAACTTTTGTGAATTCCGAGTCGGCTAGATTACATAGAATAGCATGTTTTGCTTTGGCATTATTTTCACTTCTCCTTTTTCCGGCTACATCTGTTGGTGGGGTTGCTGGTGGTGTATAACCATCTAGTACTGATTGCCAAACATCGAATCCAATAGCATTTAAATATGCTTCCATCTTTATACTCCAAAATGCATAATTTGTCCCATCAAAATTTGGTGCCTTGTTTTGGAAACTTTCAGCCATTTGTGCTCTTTTAGATCTACCTTCAAGCGGTTAGGCTATATAGAAGGAACCCGCTCTGATACCAATTGAAGAGCACACGAATATACTGAGAGGGGGGGTGAATCAGTATATTAATAATTTTTAACTTTTTTAAAAAAACTTTATTCAAACGTAACTTTAACAATTGTGCACATAGAAAATAATTCTCCAAATAGTTTATTTTATTTATATAATAATGTTTTTTTACAATTTATGTGAGCACCAACCCACTGGAAGCACCAACCCCCAAACGTTGTTCTGTGAGCACCAACCCACTGGAAGCACCAACCTCCGAATGTTGTTCTGTGAGCACCAACCCACTGGAAGCACCAACCTCCAAACGCTGTTCTGTGAGCACCAACCCACTATCTGAAGGCACCAACCTTGAAGTAAAGCACCTACTTCACTTCTGAATATAATTCTGAATTCCACCTTTATATAGTTGCTTATTCAACTTGATGATGGATGCAATCTGCTTTTTTAAGTCAGCCAATATCTGAATATATAGTTCTATAATTTTTCTCTCCTTTCCTCTATTGCTGTTCTTCCTTTTATTTTCAAAAAAAATATATCTTATGTCAATGTATATTCTGAATATATAGGCTTTGAATTTTTATCTCTCTCTCTGCTCTTCTTTTCTAATTATTCCATGCTGACTTGTTTTTATTTCCACAAAAAAAATGAATATATATACACCCATTTTTGGGTGAAACATTATGTCTTTTATGAAAGTATATAACCTTTTTAAAAATGAAAAGGTGTCTTTTCATAAATATTATTTACTCCCCTTTTTTTAAAAGTTAATATTATTAACTTAAAACATACTATTATTATTTATTAAAAATAATAATTAATATCCTTATATAACTAGCTTCTTTTAAATATATATTCTTAATGATATATATTGTCCTTCGATAATACTCTGCCGCTGTATCATATTAACTTTGTTAACCCCTGCAAACCTTCGATATCTAAGCAACCTTCGATACCACTGATATTTCTGAGATTATAATACATATTTTATAATCTTTATGAACTTTCGATTAATCAATATAGTCTTTTCCATATATATTCTTTTGAACCGCTGTATATCTTTGAATATATCTTTTATTCATGTTGCAAATACTGCTGAAACTTTGAATATATATTGACCGATCACTGCATAATGCATAAGTCTATCGACATCTTTTGATAATCTTTGATAATTAATATATCCTGCGGCATATATTTTCACGGTGTCATGTTCGGTATGTATAATATTAACCTGCGTCCTGTATATAATGTTCACTGTTTTAGAAACACTCGCTGCCTCTGGGGTTCTGCCACTAACTTACGACATTAACTTGCCATTCTCTGTTGCTCTTGAATCACAAACAATGTATTGAGAGTTTCATGTTTGCTGTGACGTTTTTAACATCTGCAATAATATAATCTGCAATAGTCTTTTGATATAATAATATTACCATTATTCTCATTATTCTCTGCGATATACTTATCTTTTCTAATAATGATTGTTGTCAATGCTGTTCTCTGATATGTTCTCTGATGTATATGTTTGCCTTCGAAACCTCTGATGTATATGTTTTCAATAATCAACCTCCTTTCGATAATATGTAACACTCTTCCAATTTATATTAATCTTTGTTATCGAATAATAAATAGGTATGCAGTCCGTCATAATATCTTCGACTTTTAATCTTTGTTCTATGTTTGATATATATATATATATATATATATCTGAACCTTCCTGTCATTTTCTTCATGCCTTTAGATATGAATGCTGTATCATACTGTCTTTGCTGTAGCTTCTCTGCTGTAGACACTTTATATATTCAATCTTTTGCATATACTTTGTCTTTGATAATATACATATATATGTGTATGTATATACTTTGTCTCTTGTAAACAGCCAATTTCTTCTCAGCTTCCTATACACAAATTTGGAATGAATTGCTTGTAATTATATTTCTGATATGATACTGATTCATATAATACTGATGATTAATATGTTCTTATGTATGCTTTCATTAGTCTTTATGTTATAGGATCTTGACATCAACTTGACATCAATGACAATTTTCATCAGGTACAACATCACTAGTCTCCGTGCCATCAGTAGTAGAGACCACCACCAAGTCAAACATACCACAATGCTCAGCGCCCAACTCCACTGAACCTGACTGTAGTGGAAATGAACTCGATGTGCCAATGCTAGTATCGAGGACAGATATATCCTCATCTCCACTGCCTCTATCAATCTCGACCATGGACATCCTCGAATCACCAAACACCACAACTCGTGACTGTACAGAATTTGGTAAAGACTGTAGTCGCTCTAACTCCATGGTCACCTCAGCCAAATGAAACTGTGACTCCTCGAAAGCCAACTGTGTACTCTCAAGAATCTCAGAAGTCACCTTGAGCTGCTGAGTAAGCTCACTCACCTCATCTTCCTTGACTAGTAATGCATCATATGCTGTACTGCCCCACTCCATAAGATAATCTCTATCAGCTACCAACTGCATATAATTCTGTCTCAAAATCCGGATAGCCTCCCATAAAGAGTGGATCTCTGTCAAGGAAAGATAACTGCCTCCCTGCTCGTCACTAGTAGGAGAACCCCATCCGTAAACTGCTAACAATTGACGAGTAGCATCGAAATGCTGGCAAGCGATAGCAATGTCTCGCTCACTAACTCTCAGCTGACTAGACACGTGATGGCGCTGGCTAGACTGTCTCCTACAATCCTCCTCTGACGCATTGTCCAAGGGAGTATCCTCAAAACCACTGATCTTTGGAGTACTACTATCCATACTCTGCGAATCAACTCCAAAGCTCATACCAACATACGGAGCATCAAAAACTGTAGCATCACTGCCCAACTCCGCTGTAACAAATGAATCTGCCGAGGAAGCTAAATCCTCAAAACTGTCCGCAGTAGACTCCTGGATGTCATCAAGGCCAGTGCGATCCTGGGACTCATCTGTAATCACTAACACCTCAAATGTGCCTAAATTATCACAAACCCACTGCACCCTGAGTGGTCGACTGGAAATGTACACTACTCCTAACATCGGTGTATAAAGACTAATACCAACATCTGACAAGCTGCTGGTATGAATGAGAACAACATCGTGTAATCTGCTAATCAAATCCATGATAGCACTCAAACAATCACTGCTACCAATAGATGATAAAGATCTCCAGTCAACAGAATCCCAAACACCAATGTAACAATCCTGAGTCCTCATTCGTAAACTGGAACCGACTGACACCTCAAGCAAAATCCGTACCTGAGTAGCCTGCTCAATCCCAATATCAGCTGATCCCACATCCATGTCTGCCATAATTGACACTATCCCTGAATCCTGGATGCAAGGTGAACTCTCACAACTATCGACAACCACATGTGATCCGCATGTCGCAGAAAGCTGATATCAGGTGTGTAAGATGAAGTTGAACTCAACTCCACGCCATACCTATCCACATGTCTCTCTGAGTCTTGTAATGCCAATGTAGTACTCAACAAAGAGGCTCGAGTGTCCTCGAACTCTCGAGAGAGCCTGCCAACTTCCTCCTCCTTCCTCCTCAAGGCATCTAAATGATCTCTGGCAAGGCTAAGAAGATGGTCACGATCTGAAAGAAGATGTAAATAACTCATCTTCATCGCTCCCATTCCTTCCCTGATCGCCTGTAAGTCAACACAAGAAGACTCTGCCTGAACTCCCTTATGTCTGTCCTGTAACTGAATCATCCGGATGTGATCCTCTATCATCTCCCGCATCCTGTCATGATGAGATAATGAAGTCACAATCCCATCCTCGCTTACCCTAAGCTGACTGGACAAAACATGTGAAGTACTATGTGCCTCAACCTCGTGTGATGTAGCATCTAACTGTGCCTGATACTCTCTATCAGCAAAGTCCTGAATACTCAATGTCTGCTCATCGCTGATAGGTATCTCATCATCATGCACAACAACCTCCTCACAATCATCATCTGAATCCACTGTGCTGTAGTTACTATTTTGAGCACCTGTGACATCATCAAGACCAACTGTACCACAATCACTGTCAGTGTCACTCATGCCATCCGGTGTGCCTGTGATATCACCTGTTGATGCAATTGGCTCAACTTGTACAACATCTGTAACCACTTCTGCCTGTGAAGATGATGCAAATAAATCATTACGTGAAGATGTGCTAACATCTCCCAGTACCGGATCAGCATGTCTGTCAAACTCATCATACAAGTTTCTGCCTGTCATAGGGAAGGTACTTCGATCCTTAGGCCTATTAATCAGGCTCTTTAACCACATACATGCCATAGGTGACACATTCCTCTCTTTTGTCCAAACATGCCATAAATCTTCTGCCAAAAGTTTAGAAATTTCATCCTTCTCCTCAAACAAGATTGTGAACATGATGGAGTGCATTGATGCTAATACATCGCTGGAATGAAACTCATCCAAAATATTCCAAAATGTGTTAAACATTCTGCGAATGTCATCAATACAACCTATTGACAACATAATGTTTTCAAACCTACACCATGCAAATACTTCAAGTAATCTTGCCCTCTTTGTGAAATGAGGGTCCCTGATGTCATCCAACCTTTCGAAGCTTTTCACCATGGCATGAAGTACCTCTCTCATAATCTGATCATCATAAGAATTAAAGCCAGCTATTATCCTCATGATTTCACTAATGCAAGAGAGAGCTGCAAGTCTTACCACCTCATCATGATGTCTCAATAATCGGGGTTTCACTAAAGAACCAAATACTGGAGATAAAGCTGTTTGCATAGCATAGGAATCTGACTGATCAACCTTGCCTAAATAAGTTTCCAACTCCTCCAAAATTCTTAGGAGGTCCTTTGTTCGCTGAAATGGACGATCTAGTTTCTTCAATGCAGTGTGCATTCTCTCTTTCAATTCCTTGTCTCCTATTAAAGCCATGCTGACAGTTGAATTCAATCTAAAATAACCCAATCAGGTTGGCAGGAAACTGCTCTGATACCACTGTAATGACCCCTTCTAGTAGGATCACTAAAACCCCCAAATCTGGACTGAGACAATTCGTCAAACACTTGGCAAGCAACTGAATTGTTTGTTTGTAATGTTGTGTTTCAATATGATAATCGTTTGGTATCCAATTGCAATTGAGATAACAATACCAATACAGGAATGTAATACGATTTGAGCAACAATGAAACTCAAAGCAATGTAAAGACTTACTACAAATATATCAAAACTTCTCTAATTCTGATTGCACTTTCCAGAATATATGTAATTTTCAGACTACAATGCAATGATCTTTTTACCATGCTATAACAATGTAAACAATGCCCTTGCTATGCATACCAGACCAATATGATGATATATGGCAATGTCTGAGAATATAGGACAGATTATATGACTGTAGCAACTTCTGAAATATGGCGATAATTGTATTGGACAGTCACACATAACAGTGACTTACAATGCACACTAATATGGCAATGTCAGATTACAAAACTATGTGATCTTAGACTAAACCCTGCATTCACATATGACTAATTATGATAACAACTGACAGAGACTAACAATTATCAAAATCTGGACTGTTTATTGCATTGACTGAACACATACGATTTTACATAATTTTCTTTGACCTTCAAATGCATTCAAACACATGAAATGGAACCTGGAAATCGCTGCCCTTTTGACTGTTGAAAAATGCTGATGAAACGATGACTAATCTGTCCCCGAACTGCACCTCTGATCGCTGCTGTACCATGCACTGTTCTTGTCCGTACAGTACAGTCTTGTACGGCCTTGATATAAAATAATCGCAGGGTTTTTGACACTCCAAAAAGCTATGAAAAGGACCGCCAGGGGTGTACTAAGATCCTCCCAAGAGCATAAAAGTATTCTCCAAGTAGATTAGGAGATATGAGCAAATTATTGGTTCCAAACCCTGATATTGCAATTCTGAAAATGTGCCAAATTGATATCCAATCTTCACCAAAACGATTCACCAATGCAAATGATGAATTCAAACCCTTATTCCAAACAATTGCAAACCCTCAATATCAATTTTTCAAGTCTGCTTTTTCGGACTGCTTTTTCGGGTCTGCTTTTTCGGACTGCTTTTTTCGGATTTGCTTTTTCGGACTGCTTTTTCGTTTTGCTTTTCGGATTGCTTTTTTCGGATCCGCTTTTTCGTTTTGCTTTTCGGATTGCTTTTTCGGACCTGCTTTTTATTCCTCTTGCAACCAAAACTCAAACCCTCAGGTAAATCTGAGGATTCCAAATAAGCTCAACATGAAATGGCTGAATACCACTTCCAATGTGCAACCCTTCAGAAGATATCTCACTTCCTCAGTTATGCAAATCCAAGGGAGTTTTCGTTCCCAAAGATCTAATGAAAATTTGTAGACCAAATGACTACAAATTGCTCCAATATGGAAAAGTAGAAGAATCCTCAAATCAGCTTGTCCAAATGAATGCCCAAGCCCCTTATTTATTTACTTTTTGAGAAGTTACTAAGAACTTCTAGAAACATCCATTATAAAATCCCATTATAATGCACTTTTATAATAATATAACTTTATAAAATAAAAAATGCAACTCAACTTAAAATTATAACATGTGGGGCCCGCATAACTCATAATAATAAAAATAAGCTCTAAATCACTTCTCCAAGAGCAAATACGACCACTGATCTACAAAATGACTCTCTCCACATCGCCACCAGTCTACGAGAGCCTGTGATAGACTGATCCAGCACGCTAAACGATGTCAGCCAGAATGGGGACATGACAAGTAACTACCCAAAAATAGACATACTATAAATAGTAAGTCCCTCAAAATAAGACAAACAACAAATGCAGAGGCAAGATCCTGATGCCAAAGAATGCTGAAGAGGAGGAATAACGCCTCTGCCAAAGGTAACAGAACAAATAGAGACCCTCAAACCACCACATTAGCCCACGAGGGTTGCAATGATGGGCTAACAACACCAGCAACTGACACTAGCTAAAAGGGGAACATTACACCTTTGTTATGATAAATGGTCCCATTAGGATAGAGGTGTGGTCTTATAGACCACTTATTTGTTCCTACCTTGTACAGGTAGATGAATGGTTCAAGTGACCACTTGATGCCTAGGACAAAAGAACCCAGATTGGCTAAGTGAATTATGTCTCGTATGGACTTCTCTATGTAAATTGTTTTGTAACTCCTAAGTAATCAATATTTGGCATTGGAAAGTAAACAAAAAAAAATAGTCTTGGATTTTGAGTTAAAATGTTATCATAACTTCTTGTGATATGTTATTTTATACCTAGGACACAACGGTCCTTACATATATATAGATTCAAAAAATACAGTTTCCTATACTAATATCATTCTTGATTAATTTGGTTCATATAGATTAATCCAAGTTAATCCCATACAAAGCTCAAGAACGAAACTTTGGCCCCCTTGGCCAAGGTGGAAGGACTTAGACGTCCACACGAGGTGATCTACTTAGCAAGATGCTTGTCTTGCTTCCTTATCCCCAATATTTTAACTAGCTCATTATTGTAGGACAAGTACAGAGATTGTAGTGGCGTTCTCCACCTGTCCAATCTAAGCCCAAGAGCAGGACTTTGACCCTCTTGGCTTTGGTGGCAAGACTTCGACATCCACCAAGGTGGCCTACTTAGATGGCAGTCTTAACCCTCCTACCTACATCTCTCAGGATAAGAATGGTATGGAAATTGTAGTGGACTTCTTAGTTTGTCCAGCCTAAGCCCAAGAGCAGAATTTTGGCCCGCTTGGCCTTGATGGCAGAACTTTGGCATCCATCAAGGTGGTCTAATTAGATGGCAACCTTAGCTCTCTTACCTACATCTCTCATTGAAAGAGTGGTATGGGGAATGTAGTGAGATTCCTGGCTTGTCCAATCTAAGTCCAAGAGTGGGACTTTGACCCTCTTGGCCTTGATGGCAGAACTTTGGCATCCATTAGGGTGGTCTACTTAGATGACAACCTTAACCCTCTTATCTACATCTCTCATGGTAAGAATGGTATGGGCAATGTAGTGGGATTCTTGGCTTGTCCAATCTAAGCCCAAGAGTGGGACTTCAACCCTCTTGGCCTTGATGGCAGAGCTTTGGCATCAATCAAGGTGGTCTACTTAGATGACAACCTTAACCCTATCATATCCCTCTATTTTGAATCCCTAATTACATCATCCCCATTTCGAAATAAGATTTAATAATAAATAATGATAATCAAATTAAAATAATAAAATTAATAATAAAAAACAGTAAAACTAAATTAATAAACAAATAAATAATTATAATTATAATACAAATTATTATTAAATTAGCTATATTATTAATATGATAATAATTGATATAGTATAATATAATATTATATATATTAACAAATGAACATATTAATATTATAATAATCTAATCTATTATGAAATATTGTATATTAATATAATGTACATTATTAATATAATAATTAATATTATGTTAAGTCATCAACACATTTAAACATACATGTTATTAAACATTACATGATATGTATTTAATAATATATTCTATTACAAACACCAAGATTATTGGTATGTGGACATTAAAATAAAGATTAATTAAGAGAACCGCATGAAAGGAATAGGTATGTCTGATAGAGACAACCCATCAATGGAAAGGAATAGGTATAAAGATGAAAGATCGATCAAACAAGGATGGCATGGAATCACAAGACAACAATCATCCAGTCATCGATCTATATAACCCTAGTCAGCAATCAAGTAATATCAAATGAAAGAAATGATTCCATTGAACAAGAGCTACAAAAATAAAGAAGATAGATCCACAAACAAGAATAAGGGACACTACATTATATCGATAACTCTGGACACACATTGACAAGAGTCTACTTATGTTTGATTGCCGCTGAAAATATTTGTGAAGACATTTGAAAAGATTATTGGCAAAGGAATTGCATGATTATCATACTGCTTGGCTCAAAGATTGAAAGAAGACAATTGGAAGGCACCCATTGATATATATTATCATATTATCCCAAATTCAAGTACCTTCCCATCATATATTTTCGTCTCAAACATATACTCCTACATGACTCATACTTCCAAGAGCTAATAATTGATAGACAAAGTATTAAGGGTTGCAGTGAAGGAATACAGGGTATAATCATATCTGCTCATCAGACTTTAGGAAGAGGATAGGGGTGTAAAGTAATGAATATATAAAAAGGAATAGTGTATAGAATTCAAGAAGGACCCATGTAGAGCCACAGAGACATCATACAAATAAGAGAGTTTTGCTAATAACAATTTAGAACACATCATTCAGTAGTCCAAGATTTGATTTTTTGGGGAATACTTGTCTTTTGTTCATGATCCATATTTGGATTTGTTGGATAAAGTATATACGTACTTGGCATATAATTGAGTGCAAACATACATATATAATATAAATTCACTGATAAGGATAACCATTTTATAAGGTGACATAATATAGATTGTTCTTGTCACCCCATTATTATCGATTACCTAAGTCTATAAGTGGTATTGGATATTGTCAATTTCAATAAGAGGGAAGAATTTGAGAAAATTGTCCCAATTTTCTGAGTTACTTAAAAGAGGGGACATTACATAAAACACTTGAAAAACAACTTTCCTTTGTATTTGTCATTAGCTTTCGTCAACTTCATGAAATGTGCCTCTTCAGAATAAGATTCTTCATCAAACTTTCACTTGATACACACTCTTCTTTTCCTTTCTTTGAAGCTTTGAAGGTTGCCTCCTTTTTCACTAAAAAATTAGACTTTGTTCTCATCTTATAGGCTGTTAGGATACCATGAAGCTCATCAATAGCCAATTTATCAAGTTATTTCGTCTCGTCAACTACTGAAACTTTGGCATCAAAGCACATGGGAATAGAACTTAAAATTTTCTTAACTATATTGGACTCCTCAATCTTTTCTCCTAAACCCTTGATAATGACAGTCCCAACCGGTGCTGAGAGGGGAGGGGTGAATCAGAACCTCTAAAACTTTTCTTAACAATTCTGATGAAGTTAACTTCCAACAGAAAGGCAAACAAATTCAAACATATAATGACAGTAAGCAACCAATCACACAGTGACACCAAATTTATCACGTGGAAACCCGTTTAGGGTGAAAACCACGGTGTGAGGAGACCTCACAAAATTTGTACTCTTCTAGAGTATGTCCTGTTAAGAGCCTTCCCAGTTAGAGGATAAAAATGCATTTGCTAGATGCGACCCGGTTAAGCGATTTGTTACAATAAGGAAACCAATCTTGTTGCACTTAAGCTGACACCAACTAAAGGGTCATGAATAACCTCATGACTAGCAACTGTCACAACCTCCTAAAATTTAGGTATATCCCCTAAAATCTAGGAACTACTCCAAACTAGCTCCAAACTGCTTGTAAAGCCAAAACCCAGTCACTGTATGCACTGAATGAGTCCCTATCCATCTCTGCTAGCCTACAAGACTCCAATGATAGACCAACTCCTCTGTCTCTTATGTGTACTCTAGAAAGGGGACATGACACCCTAGCTTCAGCAGCTTACAAGTTCACTCTTTTCTCGGCAGAATGAAGGCAAGTTCTATTTGCCTTAGGTAGAAGAATATATAGGGTCATGGCCCTAATTGTGCTCATTAAGCATGACCTAACTCCAGATCTTCATCGGATTCATAGCTCAGTGGATTACTAGTCTACTGAGGAAACATCCGATATATGCCCTTGCTTTATCTGACTAATGAAGAAAGCAATAGTTGCGTGTCAAGCAACTTTTCTTCATGATGCTTTGATTTAAAGCCACTGATCTCAGCTTTGAATCCTCCAGACTTCCCTCAATCCGATCACCAATTTTAAAGCCACTGATCTCGGCTTTAAAACCTCCAAACTCGCTTCAAACAAATCGCCAGTTTAACTCAAAGACTTCCGAGTTTAGAGCAGAAAATCTTAGTCAAAGAGTTAGTTGGAACAGTTAGTCTGACTATGACTTCCTCGGTTCATGACCGGAGTCATTAATATACCGGTTACGGTTGAGTTCAGTTCTTCATGTTGTGAACAGGTAAGAGTCCCTGTTCCTGTTCCTTCCTTAGCTTATCGGTCGCACTGTCCTCGGTTTGATTGTTGACACCGGGCTTAATAAATATAATCACCATTTATCGTGAGGCTCACATGGATCAGATTTTTCGCGGTAAACATGTGGAGAGTATATTAATCAATTATATGAACCTACGCAGTAATTTGGCATCGATTAATAAAATGTTAATCATATAATATATTGGTAAGAAGAGATTAAGCCGAAGGGTGTGATTTAAGTAAGTGGTTATGGATAAACATGAGTCATGCCCTTTGTCATCATGTCCCTACGCTAGTCACCAATCAGAGATTGTGCTGTGTACGGTGGACGTGAGGCATAAATCTTTGGGTGAATGGAAGCCTAATATAGCCTATGGTTATAAGATGTTGGAGGCATCGCACATTGACCATATAACTAAGGGTAAAGGTGATTATGAAGTATTTTTTTTTTTGGTAATGAACATTTCATAAATATTCATTTATATGTTTTATATGAGATGGTATAATCGAAAGCATATGGTGATCATTTAAAGAAGTAATATATGTAAAATCTTAGATTAAAGATATATACTTAGAAGATTGAATATATATTCAAGGTATATTAGATATTTATCTATATTACATTGGAATGATCTTATATCATTATGTAGAAATATCCTTGATTATTATGCTAATACCTCTCTTATTTTTTATACGTACTATTTGCCTTGATCTTTTCCGAGGATGTTCTTGTAGGAAAAGAAGATTGATATCAGATTCAGAGGGAGTCTGACATTTTTAGAGAGGCTAAGAAGTTGATGAGTTTCAAAGGGAGCAAATGATTCAGTCAACTTGTGACAAACTTGATCATATAGATTGAGAGGGAGTCTAACAATCCATTATAGACAACCTTGGAAAAAGAGGTCAGGAGGTTGATGTTCATACTCAAAGCTTTAGATGGGAGCCAAATTATCATGAATGGTTGGAGGTTGAAATGTCTGGGATAAATCCACAGTTTATTACATTCACTCATGTTACTATGGAATGTTATTGGATCAAAAGACATTCTAGAAAAGCGCTTGATACAGACTAAAGAACAAAGACTCAACTTGCTAGAGTGAAGTCAGAAGGTTGATATTAGATTCAGAGGGAGTATAATAGTTCATCTAAAACAACCTTGGACAAGGAAGTGAGGAGGTTGTTACAAGACCTTAAAGGAAGCATCCAGAAGTCTATGTTTTTATGCTATCTCCTACATAACTTGGCATGTTGGAGAATGAAGCCTTAGATGAAAAGGAGTTTCATCTATTATCATGTATGTTACTTCATTCTTCTCTTTGAAAGAGAAGTCTAAGGTGAAAGCTTTTGTTTCCACCCTTTGGGATGAGCATGGATTCACCCTCTGACATAAGTCAAGGTGGATTTCATGTGTGTGACTCCTGGACTTATGGGCCCTCCTGTGAACATTGGAGAAAGGTGACGACTTTTTAACAATGAACACTTGTATTTGATTACAAGATGACGATCTTGTAATGTGGATTTGTTATGGTAGACAGGTTATCTGTTTGTGCACATACCATAATGGGGTTATATGTAAATAAAATGTAATGTTTTACTTACTATATCCTTGTATCACTATTATGGTGATACAAAAATTAGGTATCACAGGGTGATTCCTCATATCCTTGTGATATGAAAATTAGGTATCACGGGGTGATTCCTCATATCCTTGTGATATGGAAACTAGGTGTCACAATGCATGGTGATTCCTCATATCCTTGTGATATGGAAACTAGGTGTCACAATGCATGGTGATTCCTCATATCTTTGTGATATGGAAACTAGGTGTCACAATGCATGGTGATTCCTCATATCAATGTGATATGAAAACTATGATACTAACTAAATTATAATTACATATCTATTAATATATTAATAAAATGAAATTAACTTGCGTTAAAAGTTATACAGATAGCTTATTGGTGTTTACTTCTATCCACCGATAACTATCGGTTTGGACTATAAACCGATAACTATCACATGTTAGGCTTGGTATCACATGTTAGGTGATACTTCATATCATGAATTATGTAATATATGATTGCTTAGTATCCATATGAATCATATTAGGATCCTTCTGAACTTAGTATCATATATTGATTGGACTCTATGAAACATATCACATAGTGACATGTGTCTACGTAAACTTAGTATCCATATGACAGACATCATGAGACGTATTATCATTAGACATACCATGGATATTTATGAGATATAGTGAACATCATGTATATTCAGGAGGCAAATGCTCTTGATAATCACTTTGGGCAATTGGTGAATATTTGTGAGTTGTATTCTGTAGGCCATTTCCCTGAGAAATTAGTGAAGTATCATGAGACTTGATATTTGAGAGCCATCACTCTTAATATCAGTAAAATGATGTGAACATATAAAATGATTATTATACTCACATTGAGTACTTGGTGAATATCATGGACTTGATATTCCACAAGTACTCACTATATATATATGTATTACATTGTGATAAACTGACTATCCTCTCTAGTTAAAAGGGAGTGTTAGTTATTGAGAATCATAAGTGTTGACATTGGATTGATTTATCCTCCCTAGCTAAGAGGGAGTGTTGATGTTTGTAGCATCGGTCAGATAAATAATATTGACTACATGATTATTATGAGAAATGATATATATATATATATATATATATATATATATATATATTGATATTACTATATACATTAATATATATGTATATATAAAGGTAGATTATAATTATTCTCATAATAACTAAATAGATATTATTATTATTAATATAATACTAAAGAGATATTATATATATAATATATAATATATAATCATAATTGTATTAATTATATTAATTACAATAATAATAAATAGACATGTCCCTTTAGAGGGACATGTCTCTTCTTGGCTCATTCTTAATATAAATGTAAGAGATTGTTGCATTTGGAAAAACACATATATTACAGACAGTGCTATTACATTTGCAGTGATTATTAAGAGTCCCTGTTCCTGTCCCTTGCTTGGCTTATCGGTTGCACCATCCTCGGTTGTATTGTTGACACCGGTTTGGGGTTGCATCTTCCTTTGCTATACTTTGTACACTACCCGGTAATTGATGATGAGACCGATTTGTGCGATGACCGGTGGTATTCGTGTAACAGCCAAACCATCTTCCCTTCATACAGATTTCCTTGGATCTATAGACTTGATAGAGATGACCAGTCTCTATACTCTCTTTGCCAATCAATGACAACACTAGTACCAGTAGCAGGCTTACCAATTTTCATCACTTAATGCTGACAGATAATGTTAACAACTTCATGTACTCGCAAAAAATAAGCAGCAACATTTTCTTCTTTCTACATCTTGAGACTTTCAAATTGTCTTCTATAAGTCTGAATCTTTGCCTTCTTAACCTTGTCATCTCCTTCATATGTTTTTTGAAGTGTGACCCAAATCTCATTAGCAGATTCACAATGCATAACTTTCATAAATTTTGTCTCTAATAACCCACATAAGATTGCATTCATAGCTTTTGCATTACTCTCAAAAGCCTTCTTCCCATCAACATTCATAGGAGTTGTAGGCATAGTGTAAGCAATTTCCACACTTCTCCAAACATCGAAACCAAAAGATTTTATATGAGTACGCATTCAAATTCTCTAGAATGGGTGGTTGGAAAAATCAAATAGGGGTGATCTATTTGTAGCCAGACCTTCATGAGAACCCATGTGTGCAATCAGCATCAACCTCCAAGCATTTAAGCTCTATTTTCTAAGGCACCCTGCTCTAATACCAGTTGAAGAGCACACAAGAAACACTAAGAAGGGGGGAGGGGGGGAGGGGTGAATCAATATTTCAGAAATTTAAACATTTAAATGCATAGAACCATATAAAACATAATGAAAGCAACCATCAAGATGCAAACACCAAATTTCTCATGGAAAACCCTTACAAGTACAAAACCACACAAAAAATAGCTTTCAATAACAAAACTGGGCACCAACTTAGATTACATGATTGACCAACTCACAAAGAGCACCAACTCCGAACACCTAAAAGTTTGAAACACCAACTCCAATCAGTTGAGGCACCAACCCCAATTTAGGCGCCAACCCAAAGATACATTGATATCATGAATTTTGTTTTCATATCAATCTCCCAACTCCTTCAATTTCACCAAACCACAAAAATTCAAACAATAAATGCCAACGATGCAAAGGTATGAACAAAGATATGTATCAATCAAACCCAATCACCCTTCATTAAATATCTAGCATCAAGAAATTTAAATAAAACATATTCAATCATCAAAATGTATGCTCCAAAACAAAATGTTCTTTTGAAAACCATAGACCATATATTCACCACCCAATAGATATGCACTCAACTTAGTCGCATAACCATATATTTGAACACAACAGCTTCAACTCAATAAAGTCTCACAATCATTGCCAGTATTACAAAACCTTCTCAAAGAATTTTCAACTCAAAAATCATCATCAAAAAAAAATGCACTCTTCATGTCTATCTCAATATGAATATCAAAAACCACTTTATGGTTCCGCCCAGCAATCATCATAAAGATGAACGCAACTCATAATATTTTCTATGTGCACTCCCGCAAAAATAACTACACCTCAAGAAACTGTGATATATACCAACATAGTATATATTCGATGCAAAATAATTTCTTATCTATAAATACAACCATTTGCCCTTGGTATATAAGGAAGCAGTTCTACATTTCTAATAATTCCACGAACGAATGCAATTTCTTTCAAACTTTTGCCAAAAGAATAGGGCCACAATACACCACGTTTTATAATAAAGAATTCTCACCACCAAAAAATGCCAAGCTGTAAGAACCCCTGCTGGTTCTGACTCTGACAAACATCAAATTGCTTTATTTTTCAGATGTTTGACATTTTGTCAAACACTTAGCATGCAACCTCAATCTCGCTGTCTTTTATTTTCAGATTGTATTTGCTTGCTTGAAATGGTTTCAAATTAAGTTTAAATGCTAGCAAATAATTATCAAGATATCTAGGCAAAGAACTAAAATGCAAATGCAATCTTTTTTGCCCATTTGAATGCATACATATGATTTCTACATTTAAAATGTGCACGTACAGCCAATAGACATTTTAGCAAACACTTAGGATGCAATCTAATAAACCTACAGCCAAAGGTCATTTTCACAAACACTTGGCATGTTAACTCCAAACTTCCTTTAATTGAAAAAGATGCAAGTAATAACAATGTAAATACTTGCATATATAGAGAATAATAACCTAGAACGAACTGTAGGTCTGAAAACTATCACGATAGCAAATTCTGGAACTACAAACTGGCAATCAAAGTCCCATAAATATTCTCCAACAAGTATGTAATCTGCTCTTGACAAACTTTAACCATTGCATGATATAAACCCCATGTGCCAAGAGGAAATTATTGTAGCAGCTACTATTCAAAGTATTGTAACGTAACTGTTCATGGGTATTGTAGCAGCTATTAAATAGTTAAATCAGTTATAGAATGGCTGCCAAGAATGAATCTCTAGGTCTGCTGTAGATATACCTTCCAATCCTTCAAACCCTAAATAAAATACTTCAGTTTTAAGCACAAATAAAACTCCTAAATGAAGCTCACTTGAATGCCAAATTCATTGGATATTTCACCAACTCAAATGGTTGCAATAACATGGAAGAATTCTCAATTCTTCAAGCAAATGTTGAAAACCTTGGAAACTCCAAAGTCTTCACAAGAACACAAGCAAAATTTCATCAATCACATAATGAAAAAGAACTCATGTGAGTCTTTAATAACATTTGTGGGAGAACTCACACACTTTTCCAGCCAATATGGGATAAATATATTTTTTTTCTTTTAATAATTCATTTACTCCAATACTTTAATTAATACCTTGGCTTTAACTTCCATAAATTAATTGATTAAATGGCTCCTTCCAATTATGACTCAACCCTCAACTTAAGTGAAATTATAAAGTTAAATTATAACTTTATAATAAATCATTTAATGATTTAATAATAATTTGGCCACTAAAATAATAATAACTCCCAAAATACTTAGCTTTTAAATATGTCGTCTGAAACAGGAGTCACACCTATTATTTCCCCACACGACCAAATGCACTTTCCAAAAATAGAAGGGGTCCTTCTCGAACAACATTAGGCTTACTATAAATAGTAAATGTGGCAAAAGTAAAGCAAATAAAGTCCAAATGATGCAAAACGAAAGCCAAACCAAAGCATACTGAATCTTGCAGTAGATGCCCACTAAAAGAGACCCTTTGTCCATCCTCATTAGCCTACGAGGGTCACATGATAGGCTAATTCATCCATAGTCATGGTCACACTAAAATGGGGGAATTACATAAGAATTGTCATCACTACAAAGAATTTGAAGCCGCCCAAAATATGCAGAGAAAAATAACACATGGCTCCCCTTTATTTCTCGAAAAACATCTAGCCTACAAAAGCCAAAACTCAAGCTACAAATATTCACACCGCTCACCTCTTTCACTAAGCATTGATTTTTTTCAGTCAAAAATGAACACCCAATCAAATTTCCTACACACGCACAACTCATACATGCAAGTCTACTAGCCGCTGCCACAAATAGCTAAGTAGACAAAAAGATTCTTCGTACTTTAATAAATTGAAGGCATTACATTTACCATCAAAGCACAAAGACATGCTAAAACAAGCATTAAAATATACTATGAATATTTAACATAGCCACCTTAATTAAACTCAAAGAAATTGACCCTTGGAACATTCCAATGCTGACATGGCATAAGAGGTGACTAAGCACTGACTAAGGAGTTGAAGAAGACAAGCAAGTAGCTCAACTAGACAGCTCGGCAGCTCAAGCAAACAACCAGGTAGCTCAAGCACCTCAAGCAGCTCAAGCAAGCAAGCAAGTGGCTCAACTAATTTTCTATTACTTTGAGTAATTTTCTGAGGTTTATACATTCTTGATCATCAACCTTCGACATCAATGAAAACATACTCAACAAGTAGAACTACTATAGTCACTGAGTATTTCTTCATCATTAATTTACTTTAATCATCTATTTGATCTCCATATATCCTATATCACAATCCTGTCCCTGCAATGTACTGCAACAAATGATTGAATTTATATTTTGTGGAGAGAAAAGTGAGCTAAACTTAACTCAAGCTTAAGTTCATCAACTTCTTTCTCCTTTTCTGTGAATGCTCTATATGTCTTCTCTGCAAACTCAATGACATGGTCTCTATCAAAAAGCAAATACAGGTAATTTGATTTTATTACTTCCAAAGCATGTTTGACAGTCTGTAGATTTGTTATAGTGGCACAAACCATTGAACACTTTTGTCCCTTTTTAAGTTGAGCTGTCCATAGGAGATACTCAATGAGCTTGTGTGTTTTATAAAAATGAGTTAAGGCACTAGGTTCTCAATCATAATCTGCATCACACAGAAAATAATTCTAATTTTCCTTCCTTAGCATAATTTTCAAAATCAGCTTCCTCTTTATCACTACACTTACCAAATTCCTACATTGAAGTTAGGACAGCTCTGTGCTCAATCTATGAGTCATCAAATACGTTCATAACTTCATTAGTTGCTGTTTTGGGAAACTCCAAAAGCATCCCTTGATCTCCACACTATCATGAGAACTCCTGTATTTCTCCTCACATGGAAAAGTACTTGCAAAATTAGCTTCATCCTCACTTTTAGAAGCAACATGACCTTCAGGAACAAATTCCTCTTCCTAATTTCCATGCAAGCTTACTAAAAGGATGAAATGATGACACTAAACATTTCAACAGGCTCAACATTAGCATTCTCCTCTATTGAAATGTAGAGGGGTAACTTGACAATCTTCTTGTTTCTCTTTTTCAAACTCTCCTCTGATTTTTTATTCTTCCTCTAACAACTTCACTTCTTTATCCGCACATTTGTGGCTAGGGTTTCAAGTTCCTTGCATCAAAAGAAAAGATTTATTCTTGTTGCCTTCAATCTCCCTTGCTTTAGAAGAATTCTTTTCCTTTGTCCCATCTTTCTTTCCAACTAATTGATCCATGACGATCTAGCATCTCTAGATGCTCTATCAATGTTGTGAGACTCTTCTAATATTCCAGGAATCCTTGCAACATTTTTGTCATGAGTTCTGAGTTTGTCTTCATATATGCACTAAACTAACCAACACTCTGCTGCAACTGTTATAGATAAGTGATTGCTCGTTACCGGAAGCAATGTGAAAATGATTTTCCATTGATAACTCCTCAGGCTGGCAAGATGCACAGCACTGATACGACTATAAGAACCCAGAAAATTTTCTATACTATTTTTTTTGCACTTATTCTGATATCTAGTATTTAGCCATTTCATCAAGCATTTAATCTGCAACTTCAATGATGAGTACCTAACTGGATTTGATTTTAATATTGGTTAAAAGTCTTCAGAACTATTTGCATGGAATAAATATTTCAACTGCTAATAGCACATGACTACAATGATGGTTATTTAACATGCATAAGTCTGAAATAAATAATACTTTCTTTAACAATTTTTTGGTTACAAAATACAACGATATCCGGGGATTATTTCTGACCTTATTGTAGATGACAATATTTATATTTGATGCAGAGGAAAGTCCTTGGCTTATATCAACAATATAGAGTGTCCAAAGAGTTCCACGAACTTCTCAAACACCAGAGCTAGCTTGTCAAGTCCTCACATCCAATTTAGGAGAGGTCGACAAGCTGAATGTATCGATCCAAACAAATGAGCATTGTGACCATTGATTGACTGTCCCCAAAAGATGTATTGACTCAAATTGTTAAAGTTGGAGAGATAAATGGATGAGCAAGTTGTTGGTATTTTGAGATTTTCACCAAGGAATATATTCAATCTAGAGATCTAACAAAACTAAGCATAGGGTATGAATAAATAAACAAGAAGAAGGAAGATAATACCTGGATTGTAACTCAGAAATCAGTCCTTGGGAACTTTAAAATCTGATCCTTCAATCTTCTCGATCTGCCCTAAATTCACCCAATCTAGGGCTGCTTTTATTCGCCAAACTCTGCTGCAAATTCACCCTTTAATGTCTGCTGAAATTCACCCAGATGCTGCAACAATTCGCCCATCTAGGGCTGCATAAATTCGCCCTAGATCTCTGCCATATATCTGTCTCATAATTCGCCTATAAATCGCAGACTTGGAGAGAAGCACAAAGATAGACTTGATGTCTTCATCCTTTTGAAAACTGCCTATGTTGTTGCATCCAATACAACTCAAAGTCAGACGTAGTTCTGATTATTATTTCTTGCTTCTATCATTCTCTAAGTTGCTCATATATATGAGAAATTAAGATAAAACCCTTGGCCTCCAAGTTGGCCGACTTGGGCCCATAATAAATAATAATCTTATATTTATTATTATCTTATAGATAAACAATAGATAATAAATATCCCTTATTTATTATCATTATTTAAATCGTTTATAATAAATATATCTCCATATATTTATATATATTTCCAATTATCCAATTGGTTGATCTTTGTCGTAAAGGCCAAAATATCAACACTCTCTCTTGGACTTGAGGAAAAGATCAACTCAATGATCTCCCTCTATCACCCTTAATAGAGAAGCCAAATATATCTATCTACAAGATATGATACACATGTTCTTCGTCAACCATTCATCATAGCCACGTTGGATTCCTTATCCAATGGTATCATAGATTTCACATCTATGAAGGTAGATCCCTATCTACCAACCATAAGCCACATATGTATATCAACATTTGACTTCATAATGTTATCTATCTTGCTGTGGGTTGATCAGGCCCACAAGAATATCAAGCCCATGATATTCAAGATAACATTAAGTCACCAAGGTAACAACATCAAGTCCATGATGTTTTACTATCCAGATGTGGATTTCTCAGATCCACGAGTCCCGTGACTCAAGAGTTTAGAATATCAACTCTATGATATTCATGGTATCATCAAGTCCATATGCATACCATCCAATTTTGTGGATAACTAAGTCGACAAGTCACCTTGACTCAATAGTTTAGAATATCAACTCTATGATATTTATGGTATCATCAAGTCCATGATGTTACCAAATACTCAATTGTGGATATCTGATCCATGAGTCTCCAAGACTCAAAGGATATCAACTCCATGATATCTAGAGCATTGGTCTAACGAATATCAAGTCCATGATATTCACCAAATGCTTGGAGCAATGGTCTTTTGACATCAAATCTGTTAAGATATAGCTTCATTCGTATTGTTATATATATATATATATATATATACACATTATTATAATGAAGAGTTGTGATATTTATATTATACTATTATCATTATCATATTATTAATATAGTAATGATAATATTATAATGCAATGATATATATTATATTATTGTAATTATTATAGTTAATTATATATTTATTATGGTTATAGTAGACAATTATGGTTATCACCATAATTGTCATATTATATTATTATATGGTCATGACTCTTCAAGATGTGACTATTCAAAAGATATAAATATATATCAATGGCTGATGAAAAGATCAATCACAATGGTAATCTATTTCACTACAGCACTCAAATATATTCTCTATAGGACGATCCAGATTTCACAACATGGTATCAGAGCCTAACCTATAAGAGAATAAAATAAATTCACAAGCAATAGGTAATAAATTTGCAGCATATATTAGAGATTGGGTTATAGAATGAGACGCAGCAAGAGGTTAAGGAAATGCTCGTGGAATTTATAGCGGTTGAGGAAGCCTTCAAGAATTTTTATCCGCAGGTCACGCTCCTCGTTCAAAATCATGAAAAGACGCGGGGAGAACTAGAAGAGAAAATCCAGGGATTGGGTAGAAAGCGCAAGCCCAATTTGCCAGAAACTAGAAGAGATAATCCGTTCATTCAGCTTGCATCGGGGGTTGTGAGTTTTTTTATAATGGGTGGAAAGGTTGCACCTGCAAAGGAGAAAAATACATCTGAGGGATTAGTGGAGAGTGTGAACTGCGACAATCAACCAGCATTCGGAGATCGAGAAGCTGAATTTGGCGGGTCTAGCAGAGGATATTAAGAAGCTGCAGGAGTTGTTCAAGAAGGAGGATGATCAACCTGATTTACAGGAGATCAACAAGTTGCAGAAGTCGTTAATGCAGAGGCTCGACGGTCTTTGTGGTGATGTGGATAGCTGTATGAAGCAACTCCACAATGAGAGGGAGGAACTTACGTGGGCTTGATGTGCATCCTACCTTTGCTGCCAGTGGTTTCTTTTTACTAGGCTCGAATGATAGCAGAAATAAGAGATAACAAGAAGAAAGTATTGACAAAGTAATGATGTGCAATCAGAATGATTGATAACAACAATTGATCAGTCAATATACATCTCATTGGAGTATCATTGAAGAAGTGACAAGCATATTATAAGAACGTGGGAAACCTGAGGAAGATACAAAGTATACGTCAGGTATGATAGTAAGTTAGGATGTCAAATAAAATATAAAGGATTAACATTGTTTTGTATACAGACAGCGGTCACTTGGCGACCAAATCAGCATACGCTGGCAAGCCAAAACAACTCTACTACATCCGATGCTCACTCGCAAGTTATAAGGGAGACATCACAGCATGGACGGTAGACAGGGCATAATATGGAAATTGAATACGAGGAGAACAATATGACTTGTCTCGCAGTGGTATTGCTCAAGCATAGAGGATCAGAATATTATCTATAAATTCAGATTAACCATTACTCAAGACTCATTGTTTGATAAAGAAATTCCATCAATTTAGCCTTCCGTAACATCAAGAATTGCTTGCAAGTTTAATAGCAAGAAGGCTTTGCAATTGGAGATATAAAAATCAGTCCAATAAACTTAAAAAAACTGTAGAGGGGACATTACAATATATCCACGCCAATAAACTATATTGAGTGCTCCATGCAGACTATAATATTTCAATTGGAACTTTAGCGATATCAATGAATTATATTTTCGTAAGAATTTGTATTGTTCTGAACTCTATCGAAGTATCTTTGTGCTGGAAGTAATTTCACTTCAATGTGGACCTTCAAAAGAATCTAAGAGTTGCGTACACAAACTGATAATTATCTAACTAATGGAAATATATGATGGATCCTAGTCATGAAGTACCAAAGATTCCTACATAGATATGACTAATAGGGAGACAAGAACTTAACCTCTTGGATTTAATTGAAGTGCCACACATAGCACTTGATTAAAGAAGATCATTGAATACGGCATGATATAAGAAAGAAGAAATATAACAGAATATAATTATATTCAATAAGGTAATAAAATAGCGATGAGAGATTATTAAAGATAATAAGTATTCATCAAAGGATGAGAATTAGTGAGTTATATTATAAGTTGGACTAAATAAAGGTCGATTAAGAATTATCAGTTATAATGATCGATAGGAGATTATTATAAGAAAGAATCGAAGAATATATATTGCTAGCAAACATCTATGAGTAGAATATAGCTACAAAATATTATATTTGAACTCTATCACAGATTAAAGAACCATTATATGGTCAAACCTCAGTAAGGGATATATTACTATTCAAAGGAAGGTCTCTTATAGAAAATAAAGATATAAGAGGGAGACTAACATCTTCAGGAAGGTCAAGAATTTGATGAGCTTGAGCTTCAGAGGGAACATGTACAATTCAGTTAACTTGTGACAATCTCAATCGTATTGATTGAGAGGGAGTTCACAATTGAAGGTAATACAAATCTGAGATTAATATAGTGGGAACTTGTGGATAGAATCACCGATGAGATGCACAAGGATAGAATACTAGAGGTCTTTATTATCTTCCCTCAAGTCCAAGAGGGAGTGTTAATATTGTGGCCTTGGAAAAGATCACAATGCATCTTATGCTAGCCGATGTAATCTTATGACTATTCAGATTATTTGTATTGGTTCTCTCAGGAAGGAAAGTATGAAATGACATCTTGCAGTGACACTAAATTGAGTATATAAACAGGGTATGCCTTCGTGACAGATGGAGAAGTTAAAGATCTGCATTAGTGACATTAGTAATAATGAAACCATATCATGATAGACTACTTAATTGTGTGTCCCGACTGTGCGGAGATCATGATATTCAAGTCTATTTTCACGACGAGACTACATTAACTTGTGCGTCCCGAAATGGCGGTTGTCATGATAGACTTTTGATATTTAATACTCACTCGCTAAGAGGGAGTGTTAAGATATAGCTTCATTCGTATTGTTATATATATATATATATATATATATATATATATATATATATATATATATATATTTATACATTATTATAATGAAGAGTTATGATATTTATATTATACTATTATCATTATCATATTATTAATATAGTAATGATAATATTATAATGCAATGATATATATTATATTATTGTAATTATTATAGTTAATTATATATTTATTATGGTTATAGTAGACAATTATGGTTATCACCATAATTGTCATATTATATTATTATATGGTCATGACTCTTCAAGATGTGACTATTCAAAAGATATAAATATATATCAATGGCTGGTGAAAAGATCAATCACAATGGTAATCTATTTCACTACAGCACTCAGATATATTCTCTATAGGACGATCTAGATTTCACAACAAAATCCATGATGTCTCACCAATTGCTCGGAGTAATGGTCTTTTGACATCAAATCCATGATGTCTCACCAATTACTCAGCAATGGATCCCTAATCCATGCGAATGTGGATCCTGATCCACGAGATATCAAATCCATGATATCCTCGAGCATTGGTCTAACGAATATCAAATCCATGATATTCACCAAGTGCTCGGAGCAATGGTCTTTTGACATCAAATCCATGATGTCTCACCAATTGCTCGGAGTAATGGTCTTTTGACATCAAATCCATGATGTCTCACCAATTACTCAACAATGGATCCCTGATCCATGCGAATGTGGATCCCTGATCCACAAGATATCAAATCCATGATATCCTCGAGCATTGGTCTAACGAATATCAAATCCATGATATTCACCAAGTCCTCGGAGCAATGGTCTTTTGACACCAAATCCATGATGTCTCACCAATTGCTCGGAGTAATGGTCTTTTGACATCAAATCCATGATGTCTCCCCAATTACTCAGCAATGGATCCCTGATCCATGCGAATGTAGATCCCTAATCCACAAGATATCAAATCCATGATATTCATAAGAAACAAGTTAGCCATATGCATAGATGTAATCTCATAAACACAATCTTATCTTACAATTTTGATCATATAAACAAATCTTATCTCATGAACAAGCATAAGAGTAACAACTGTGATCAAATAAAGTGTTCACGCATAGAACCATATAATCTCAGTCATATGAAGTATGATCCATTCATACACAATAATCCAATAAAGTATGCTTCATCCATACATGCTGAGGTATGCAATAGGTAAATCAGGTATGTTGCTTACATACATGCTAAAGTATACAATGTGCAGTAGTTCTCTCATAGAACAAGCATAAATCAGTAAGGAAGGCATACTTAAATTAATCCAAATAGATAGCTCTTTATGTTACCACAGTTGTAACTAAGACAAAATCTGTAATACATACCAGATTATATCATTTGTCCAATGCCAATGTAAAGACCAACACAAGTCAATGTTGTCAGTGTACAAAAGTACTTCACATTCATAAGCAGTTAAGCAATTATGTATGTCATAATTATAGACTCAGTCATAACAGTGAGGAAGGATATTTTATCATAAGCCAAGTGTCATGAACCAGCCAATATGTAAATATAGCATATGCAAGTGCTAATCAATGCAAATGTCAATGACCCAAACAATATGCTAAATGCAAATGTTTAATGAATCAATCATATGATGCTAATGAACTAGCTAATCATCCAATAAGCCATGATGATCTTACACATGTAAGAGTGATAGAAAAGTGAGCCCATGATCAAACTCCCTCTTAATCTAGATTCCTTCCAAGGTATTCAACCTTAATGCAAGATTTAGCCCTACTTCCATATTTACAACCAATTTAAGCCAAACCCCTAGTTGCCTTAGTTTTTGAAATAGTTAGACTGAAATTCCTAAATCTTAAATGGATCTTTCTTCTACTGTAGCTTTGATACCATGTTGGTATTTTCAGATTTTCACCAAGGAATATATTCAATCTAGAGATCTAACAAAACTAAGCATAGGGTATGAATAAATAAACAAGAAGAAGGCAGATAATACCCGGATTGTAACTCAGAAATCTGTCCTTGGGGACTTTAAAATCTGATCCTTCAATCTTCTTGATCTGCCCTAAATTCGCCCAATCTAGGTATGCTTTTATTAGCCAAACTCTGCTGCAAATTCGACCTTTAATGTCTGCTGAAATTCGCCCAGCTGCTGCAACAATTTGCCCATCTAGGGCTGCATAAATTCGCCCTAGATCTTTGCCATATATCTGTCTCATAATTTACCTATAAATCGCAGACTTGGAGAGAAGCGCAAAGATAGACTTGAGGTCTTCATCCTTCTGAAAACCATCTACGTTGTTGCATCCAATGCAACTCAAAGTCAGACATAGTTCTGATTATTATTTCTTGCTTTTATCATTCTCCAAATCACTCTTATATATGAGCAATTAAGATAAAACCCTTGGCCTCCAAATTGGCCGACTTGGGCCCATAATAAATAATAATCTTATATTTATTATTATCTTAATTACAACTTGGGCCCTCCAAGTATAGATTAATTAAATCATTATAGATAAACAATAGATAATAAATATCCCTTATTTATTATCATTATTTAAATCGTTCATAATAGATATATATTTCCAATTATCCAATTGGTTGATCTTTGTCGTAAAGGCCAAAATATCAACACAAGTTTCTACTTCAAATAATTTCTTTGTTTGTGGAGTTATTTGAATAGAAACATTTTTAGTTGAGGTTGTTGGCTAAGGATATAGATATTTCTTTATAAACATCCTGTAGAGCTTGGTGCCACAATATTGCAAGAAGTAGAGCAATTTAAATTGAAGAATCGTTTCTTGTAACTTAAAATAACATTTCGTGTGCTGCACAATAACTAACTGCAAATCCTACAATTATAATGCAAATGTTTCTCTCATGTTAAATCCAATATGGTGGAGAGTTGTTTTAGGGAAATGCTTGAAAGATGATATTCTCTTTATGATGTACTCTTTCAGGTTCAGCATCCAAACCATTAAGACAAGCATAGCTCAAATTTGATTGACTGGGACGGATTAAGTGAATTTATTCTGATTTCTATCTATAAATGTAAAATTATTTCATCCTTTGCCAACCTTAATCATGTAAGCATAAAAAGCTGGGAAAAGGAGAGCTGGCCAATAAACATAAAGAATATAACTATTTCCTAGACTACTGAGCATGTAAAGGAAGGAATTCAAACATCAAACAGTGTGACCCCACTCTCCTATTCACAACTAAGGACAGCATCACATACCATCACATGAATTGCTGATATCCAGACAAATGCTAGACCAAAATTTAAATAGAGATCCATCCTGTTGTTTATTTATGCGAACAAACATTATGTATTTTGACATTTGATCCAAGGATTTCAAATTTATTTTCCAATTGTTCATACATTTGTCCATACATAGTTTTTTGGTGTATATAATATAAATGAAGCATAATGATGAAAGTGAAAGCATGACTTCAAGAATATTTGTGCATGCAATTTGACATTGTCTTGAAGTCTGTTCTTTCAAGCATTTATTAAACCAGTGCATGTAAAGACATTTTTGGATGAAAGGGTTGAAATTAAGAACCAGTGATTTACCCCTGTCCTGGAATTTGATATCTGTTGTAATTGACCAGACATAGAGGAAAATGTCATTGTAAAGTTGCCCGGTCCAGCCTCATAAGTAGTTTCATTCACTGCCGCAGTTTGTTTGGATGATAAGACAGGTCTACTCCCTGTGCATGAAGGCAGCTGAAACATTAAAAATTTATTTTAAAGATTCTAATTAGTAATTCTTCGTATCATAGTTTTTTGTACAATACACATTTTTAGACCTTCCTTGGTCATTTCAAAAATTAAAATTTACGATGCTCAGTGTGATGGGGAAATCATTTAAGAGAGCTGGATTACCATTGTCTTTTGAAATAATATATGTGCTAAATCCAAAGGGTGGCGCAGACACTTGAAAAAAAAGAGAAAAAAGAGGGCTTTTGTCTGCTGATATGTCCATGTTTTCTTTCTTATAGTGGCTTGCCAAATTGACTGTTGAATTTTCTAGAGGTACAAGCTGTGACTGAACTGTGTTGCCATCGGAATCTTTCACAGTAAGCGATTCATCGTTTACCTGAAAAAGACACATTTTGCATCAAAAAGTGAGGAACAATTTTTATGCCTCGCTGATTCTATACAAATCATACACCAAGTCAATAAATACAGAATATTACTTAGCCACTACTAACACCCTCACAGAAAAAATGCACATAAAAAAGAGATTCCTTTTATTAAATAAGACATCTCAATCCATAACATAGAATGAATCTCACACTATTTCATAAAAAACCATTTATCCAAGCCAAAACACCTGCAGGCTCTATTAAGAATTGAATCTCACTATATCTAAAGAATAATAAAACTTTTTAGAGTCTGCCTTCATTAGAGGACAGAATTGTTTATCTCAATTAAATGATAAAGTTTTATATAACAATGATCTCAATGGTTTTACTGCAAAATTCAACGATACATTCAGTTATCGCTGAGAAAAAAGACCTACTGCTAAATTATTGTCTTATAAAATTTAAGTTTCATTTCATCTCCACTTCTCAAGAATAAAGATATAAGAAAACCACGGACCAAGATAATCACAGTACCCACAGCCCTAAAATAACATAAACAGCTAAAGAAAGGTAAAGTTTCAAAACAAGTGGGTCCCTAATGGCTATTTGGCTGTCCATCAGGAATCCCAAAGCCTTTCAAAGACAAGTGTTCCACCACAATTCACATGGAAAATGATAAGAGCTTTCATCCTTGACATTGAGAGATTCATTGATCCAACAGCATCCAAAGGAGGCTTTCAAATAAAGATTGACAGAGAAATTACATTATATAACCCGTTGAAATGCTTCTAAAACTAATCAAGGAGGAAAGCTTAAGTATCAATCCATCATTTTGAGGCACAATTAAAACAAATTAATGGAAAATGATTGTAAGTCAATGCAAAAAGTGGATAATATTGATAATACAACAAGACGAAATGAGGCATTGAAACAACATTCTGTAGAGGCAGTCATGAGACTCATGACTTGGCAAATGTAATGGGTTGAGCTATTTTGTTTATACTTGTGCAAATTATTTGAGGAAATGTCACAGAAGCATTTTTTTTTCTTTCAGTGAATATTTGAGTATTTTATAACAGGCATGAATTTGAAAAACATAAATTTGACTTACTCAACTTTGATTATCTAAACAGAACATTTGACAAAACCATTCGATTATGTTCACAAAAATGAAAGATAACAATCTGACCTCAACAAAGCTGATCCTATAATTTTATTTTTTTTGATTGCTGATAAGTATCACTGTGAAGGCTGCAGACTTTCCTGTCACCACCTGCAAGCTCCTGTGTAAGCTACTCATCATTCCCATGTTCCAGGATTTGTGACAAAAAACTAAGATAAAAAGTGTGGTGGCCTTAATGGGTCTCATGCCTCCCACAACTCCCACAAAGCCTCCACGTCATTCCTCCAAAATCTATCAGTCCTAATGGCAGCTACAATAACCCTTTCAAAACTTTTCAAATACCAATACAAAGCTGGTGGAAAAAGTTTTAGACTTCTAGAGGTGCTAGGAGTTTATGACTTTATTTTAAACAAGGCCAGCTGCAATAATATTTCCACAGATTCCTTTTTGACCTCCACATCATCAAAGTACCTTTCCTTTCTATTAATGTCTCATTCCTTCTTAGGCTGGTGTGATTCAAAATAAGGCCAAAGAAAGGTACAACTAGCACCCAAGAGTCCTAAACACCATAGAATACCTCAATGGGCTTCATCTGTTTAGACTTTTACTATTCAGAAAATGCTGTGGAAAATTGGACTTTTTGAATTAATTAAAATTCAAAATTGGAGGAAATGGGAATGATCATTTAATTGAATAAAACTACAAGTTTATTTTATTAAATAGGATCAAGGATTATAGATAAATTAAATGAATTAATTCACCTAGACCTATAGAAGACATGGGACATTAATCAAATAATTAAATTATTCATTTAATATTATGACTATAGAGGAAGGGGATTATGATGATTAATTTGATCAAATATTAATGATCAGATTTAAGTATCTATATATTGGTATTTGAAAGATTTTAAAAGGGATGTTACGACAACCATTTGGAATAATGGGTTTTAATGGAATGACATGGAGACTTTGTTGGAAGCGTGGGAGGTATAAGGACTATTAAGGCTGAAAAAAATATTATATGATCAGCTATGTTGAGGTTAGATTGTTATCATTTAATTTTGTGAATATAATGGAATGGTTTTGTCACGTGCTATTAAGATAATTCAGCAATTGTATCTGCATGTTGCCTTTGCCGACAATAGTATACTGTTTTCCTCCTCCAAATGACTAAATCGGTGAACTGTGAGTAGTCTGTGAACCAATCACGCTGATGAGTAGAGTGTCAAGAAGCACTGGAGTCCAT
Source organism: Chamaecyparis obtusa (assembly GCA_027943335.1). Lineage (NCBI taxonomy): Eukaryota > Viridiplantae > Streptophyta > Pinopsida > Cupressales > Cupressaceae > Chamaecyparis > Chamaecyparis obtusa. The sequence continues at coordinate 656,648 of BSBK01002629.1, read as the reverse complement.
GTACCAAGCAGAAGACTTCACATGATCTGTTGGGTGTTTCACCATGAAAATTCTTTCTGTTCTGAGTGATTCTTTCTTGATGTGTGAGTTGCAGATTCGTTCTTAGCATTAGAGGACGTCTATCCTCTCTTGTGACATTCTAGACGTCATTCCCTTGGGGTTTGACCTTTGAAATCCATTTCTATCAACTTCATTATCAGACAGATTGGGTGCATTTCCAGCTAAATGCAAGTTTGATGTTTTTCTCATATCTTCTTCACTACTTGTCCAATGCTTATGCCACTTTGAGGGGATGATTTTATGAAGATATCAGACCAACTAAAGACAAATTAATACTGTAGCAGCATTGTAGCGTGGGCACTATTCACGTCACTGTAGCGCGAGTACTATTCATGTCACTGTAGCAGTAGGATTGAAAACAATTGCTGGAGCATTATGTCAATAATGGGGGAGTAATTAGTGAGTAGATAATCTGCCATGTATTTGATTTTATTAATTCTGAAAATAACATCTTATCAGCAGCAATTCAATTTCCAGTTTGCATATTATTGTAGTTTATTTCTTGTTCATGTTGTATGATTCCAAATCCATGCAAAGACACAAACAAACAAACAAACCTTTCATTTCCGGAGTTATAAGGGGTTTAAAACATTAAACGGAGAAATAAGGAGTTGGATACAAACTGTTTGACAAAATTCCTATCAGCAGTTGGTTTAGTTTTTGGGCATTCAAAGGTGCCCATTTCAGTGGTATCAAAGCTTGTTTTTCCTACCATCATGTGAGTTTAATGCATTCATCACACCAATATTACTTAAGGAGGAATGGTAGACCTAATCCCAACTTCCAAGCAGAGCAACATAACCCAGCGAAGATAGAAGAGCAAGGAGATCCTATCTCACCACCTATCATAGATCCTTTCTCCGGACCTACTGATACTAAGGAAAGGCTTATAGACACAGTCATGGGTGACAAACAGAGGAACAAAGAAGGGGAGAGAGAAGAGCCCAGTACTAGAGATATGCTCAATGATCTTGCTAGAGGTCAGAGGGAGATACAGACTTCATTACAACAGATGTTTATAGCCCTTACACAACATTTGACTAGAATAGACCAAGGCAATAATGCCAACCAGGGTAATAATGGTAATCAGGCAGGTGGACAGGGTAATGGAGGTAATGGGGATGCTACAGTTAACAGAGAAACCAGCAGGTTCTTCTACTACTAGACCTCTTATGCCACAGTTTCCTCTGAGACCGAATGACCAAAACAATGTTGGTCCTACACAGAAAGAGATCCAGGATATGATTATGGATGATCAGAGGAACTCGAATCCCGATTACAAGCTGAGATGACATTCCATGAGTATATGGATGTTAGACTCAAGCATATGCCCATGAGAGGCAATAGGCAGCAGAACTATGAGATGAGGAAGAAGCTGGGGAAGTTGTCCATTCCATACTACGATGATACAGGGAAGACTTCAGCACGTACCTGGGTTCAGAAGTTGGACAATTATTTTCAACTTAATCCCATGCCTGAAGGGGATGCGATTAAGTATGTTGCATTACACTTGGATGGGAGTGCTCATGAGTGGTGGCACGACGGCATGGTCACACTTGGCCATAACCAGATAGACACATACGTAGAGTTTACTGAGAGGTTGATTGACAAATTTGATGCGAAGGATCCTGAACTCCATTTCAAAGAGTTAGCACAGTTGAGACAATGGGGTCCTATAGATGGTTATATCTCAGATTTTCAAAGACTATCAGTTTTGGTTACAAATATTTCAGAGAAGAGGTTGATAGTATTGTTCATGGATGGTCTATCAGAGCCCCTCCATGGTTGGGTGAAGGGACGCGATCCTCTCACATTGCAAGGTGCTATCGGGAAGGCAAGAGATATTGTGCCTTCCGCTTCCAGGAGTAAGTTTACCAGAAAAGACAAAGAAAAGAAACCTATGCAGAAGGATTTTCAGCCACCGAAGGGAGAGTCAAAGAAACTAGACAGCGAGATACTGAATGAGTTAAGGAAGAAAAAACTTTGTTTTCAATGGAGGGAGCCATGGGACTTGTCTCACAAATGTCCTCTTAAGGTTAAGACCAAACAGATGGAGTATTTCTCAGCAGAGGACTCACAGTCGGGGGATGAGGATCACCAGTCTGACTTTGATTTCAGTCAAGAGAGCAGTACTTCTGAGGAGAATTCAGGGGATGAGAAATCCCTAGCAAAGTTGATAGGAGCTCAAAAGGCGATCACCTTTAAGGTACGGGGTACTATTCAGGGTCAGAAGGTAATTGCATTACTCGACATAGGAGCCACGCATAATTTCATAGATGCACAACTAGTGGCTAAGAGGGGTTGGCAGACTAAGGAGCATTCAGGATTCAAGGTCATGGTGGCAAGTGGCCACAAAATATTGTGCACTCAGAAGATTTCAAATCTTTGCCTCAAATTAGGAGATGGATATGAGCTACAAGATGAAATCTTCGCCTCAAATTAGGAGATGGATATGAGCTACAAGATGAGTTCTATGTTGTTGACATGGGGTATTATGACATCATCTTGGGCATGACATGGATGGCATCACTAGTTGAGTTCACTCTCAACATGGAGAGAGTGGGGATGAGGTTCTAGCATAAGGATAGGACAATGGTGCTTAGGGGACTATCAGATGGTAATTGTAGGATGGTTTCCATGAGGAAAATGGAAAGACTGTTCAGGCATGATGATGTTGAGTGGGCAGCAGAGTGTTTGATTATGCCAGCACCACCGGAGCCACAAGTTAAGGGTCATCCACCTGACATTCAGAACATTATTGATAGACATGCCAAAGTATTTGGCAGCATACCCCGTGGAGTTCCTCCTGATAGAGGGATAGAGCATGTCATAGAGCTTGAGGAGGGGGCAAAGCCCGTTATCATCACTCCCTATCGTCATCCGAAGAAACATAAGGATGAGATAGAGAAGGAGATTAAGGATTTGTTGCAGATGGGGCATATTAGGCCTAGTAAGAGCCCCTTTGTTTCAGCAATAGTGTTGGTAAAGAAGAAGGATGGGATGATGCGCATGTGCATTGATTACAGGACATTAAATAAGAAGACAATTAAGAACAAGTATCCCATCCCGCGGATAGATGAGCTGATTGATGAGCTGCATGGTGCACGCTTCTTTACGAAGATTGATTTGCGGTCAGAGTATCATCAGATCAAGATGAGGGTGGAGGACATTGAGAAGACAGCTTTTCGGTGTCATTATGGCCACATCGAGTTTTTGGTTATGCCATTTGGGCTAACTAATGCCCCTACTACTTTTCAGAGTTGCATGAATCAAGTGTTCAGGGGTCAGCTTAGGAGATTTGTCCTAATTTTCTTTGATGACATCTTGGTCTTCAGTAAGACCTGGGAGGAGCATTTGCAGCATTTGGAGGAGATCTTATCTATCCTAGAGAGAGAGTCTTTGTATGCCAAGGAGTCTTAAGTGTGAGTTTGGTATGACAGAATTACTATACCTTGGGCACATTATCAGTGCAGATGGAGTTTGGGTAGGCCCCGAAAAGATTAGAGCTATAGTTGAATGGCCTACTCCTACGAAACTCACACAGCTTAAGGGGTTCTTTGGTCTTTGCGGATTTTACAGGAGGTTTGTTAAGGGGTTTTCACAGATGACGGCACCTTTGATAGATCTCACCAAGAAAGGGGCCTTTATATGGACAGGGGCAGCTCAAAGGTGTTTTGATCACTTCAAGCAGGTGATGTCTTCTTGTCCAGTGCTAGCACTACCAGATTTCACGAAGCCATTTGAGCTTCATTGCGATGCATCGGGAGATGGGATTGGGGTAGTTCTGATGCAGGAGAGGCATCCCATCACCTACGAGAGTAGGAAGCTCCGAGGAGTAGAGAGGAGCTACTCTATTTATGACTGAGATTGGTTTGGCTCAAAAGTATCTGGAAAATAAAATCAATGATCAAGCTACACCTGCATATATAGGACTCTGTAATGTGTACAATTCACAATGAAAAGAGTAGAAATACTAGTAAAATTGTGAAAAAAAAAGCTTCCAAACTGAGAATAATGAATCACCAATATTAATGTTATATTTAGAAGTGAGATTGACTCATAAATCCTAAAAAAAGAAATTGTACATAAATACAAAAAATGAGTTCTTAAGTTAAAAGAAAAACATACTGGCACTTTGATGACTTGTTCACGCTTCCAACCAAGAGGGTTGTATATCACCACGACCTAAAACAAAGATCATTGTGAATCATTTATAATTTTATGCACAATAAAAAATATTATTTTTATTGTCCACGGCATATATTCCAAGAATAATCAAGTTTAATCCCAAAGAGTAATCTTGAATCAGGAAATTAGTTTCATTCTGCAAAAAGAAGAAGAAAGGGTTAACTTACTAGGATCTTGCCCAGTGGAAGGTCTGTCTGTGTTGGTGGACAAATACTGATGTTTAGGCTCCCACACTGTAATTTACAGGTTAAAGTCAAAATGATGCACTTTAGAATAACACAAGCTATTTCAAAATTGAGAAAATAAGTAATCATATCAAATCAACTAACAAATTAATGGATGAAGTACATATAAATAGGGTACCTGGATGCATGACTCAAGGAAATGACATGTTCAGTTTAATTACCAATCACTGGTCAATTAACTCAGTCTAATTTTGAAGTCAAGTTGAACTGCCAACCAACTGATCAATTCACTCAACCTGACTCAGATATAGGCGCCCTTAACTAAACAAAGATGGCACCCAACTAAAGTCAAGGACTGATGAGGCACAGGGACACTTGTATAACTCAAGTCAAGGTGTACACATGTCATTAAGAGCTTCTTAGGTGAGAATAATTAAATATTATAATTATTACAAGTAAACTTATTACATAGGTGCAATATCACACTTAGGAAATAAGAATAGCCAAAGTGAATAAAATCACACCAACAATGCATATTCTCAAATTATAGAGATAGGGTCTGTTATTCTTATTCTGACCTTAGCAGAAAGATACAATTTTATGATATGAAAAATGAATGCCAATTATCTACAATCTGATCAGCACTCAAATCCCAACTCCTATGCATGAAAGCTATGTTTTGCTGCAGTGAAGTGTTTCACAAACTGTAATAACTCAGAGCTGTATGAATCCCCTCCAAAGAGTCTCTACAGCTACCACAATGTTCCAGAACTTCAGGGCAGACTTCTATATTCACTTGACCCCACTTGCTGGAGTTTGGCGTCTAGCACTAGGAAGATTTCTATGCCCACCAAGATATTTCAGCTTGCAAGTGCCTTGGAAATTATCCTAGGCTCCCTTGCTCCACGCTTCCATAACCTTGTTATTGCTTCAAGTAAGAGACAATATGGCATCACAATATCATCAGTCAAAGACCAGCATCAATATGAATTATCATGGCATCTAGGCTTAAAGCATAAACTCCACACCACAAAGAGTATTAATTGACCAAATGAAAAGATTATATGGTTCCAAAGTAAATCGCCCATGCAAGAAAGTCCATGTGATTGTGGTGACACCTTCCCTAAATCTTAACAATTAGAAATTTGTTTTTTTTAAGACCTCACAAATTTCAAAACTTCAACCTTTGAATCCAATTGCAAACCTGTAAGTCTCTTTTAGCACTAACGCAAGCTTTGCTTGAATCTACCTCTAAATCTACACCAACAAATGAGAGTTTTGTCCCCACTCAAACCTTCAGCACTCTGTCAATCCCTATATGGAATAGCTTTGATGAAAACAGAGGGCTTTTGTCCACTTCAAGAAACCATCAGGAATTTTGTCCTATTGGTAGAGTTTTGGCTACATGCACAATCTCTGAATATCCATACAGAAATGAACAAGCTTCTGAATCTTTTGTGTGTTTCACACAAGATTTTTTAAAACCTTATAGTTCTTTATGCACCAATATGAAGTGATTTTTAAAAATTAAAATAACATAAAATTAAATATACAATTTAACTTCAATGCTTTAATGTTGTTTAAATGATACCTCATAAAACCATAAGTTGTCAAGATTTCACTATCAATGTAATCACCAACTATCCAAAAATAGTAATACTGCCTAAACCAACTAAAGCAGTCAAAAGAGAAACGATGTTGACACAAGTTCATACTATAAATTACAGTGTTCTCTGAGGACCATAAGTCACTAAGATCACTAATGCAATCACCAGCCATCCCTAAATAGTAACACTGCCAGAACCAACTGAATGTTAAGGTAACAATAAATGTCTTCACAAGCTATTACTATAAATAGCAGTGTTCTCCAAAAACCATAGAGAACAAACCTAGAAAATCCCAAAAAGATTAGTGCCATGCAAGGACATACTATAAATAACAATTTTCTCCAAGGACCAAAGAGAACACCCCCCCCCCCCCAAAAAAAAAAACCCCAAAAAGATAAGCACCATGGAAGCACTTACTATAAATAGGAGTGTTCTTGGGGAACCAGAACGAACAATCCTAGAGAAACCCAGAAAGATTAGCGTCATCCAAGTGTTTACTATATATAGTAGTGTTCTCTAGGAACCATAAAGAACAAACCTAGAAAGCTCAACACCATGCAAGAATTTACTATTAATAGCAACTACTGTCTAAACCCATTGAACTGAGAATCGAGGTTACCAAAAACATTGTAACATCTCTGCCTTGTCCAATTTATTCCTAATGATAGTAAAGTCACAACTTAAGTTGTTCTTTACTCTCATGAACTAAGAAGTACAGCTGATTATAAATCAACTAAATTTACATGATTTATCACATTGATTTTGTGACATTTTTTATGACTTCTTCAACCATGAAGGTGTTGACTTGGTGGTCAGCACCTCCTTGGAGATTTGTGACATGGCTTAACTGCCTCCCGTGGATCGGGTTAAATCTGACATTTGTATCGGACATTGATAGTTCGAGCTTTTGGTGCAATGGCAAATGATTCCAACAATTGGTATCAGAGCCTTGGGTCACGGGTTCGAGTCTCCCTTCAGTGGGTGTTGAAGGCTCAGTCGGTGCTGAGGGGGAGATTGTTGACTTGGTGGTCAGCACCTCCTTGGAGATTCGTGACATGGCTTAACCGCCTCCCGTGGATCGGGTTAAATCTGACATTTGTATCGAGCATTGATAGTTCAAGCTTTTGGTGCAACGGCAAATGGTTCCAACAGAAGGGTATTGCTTTTTGAAATCAATTAAAAAAAAATTTCCCTCAGCCATTTGCACAACAAAAATGCAGTGTCTATGGAGTTACTTAGGGGATTTTTGTATCTTTTCTACATGTTGATGGGGAGTATTTTCATGTAGATATGAATTATTTAATACACATTCGTATTTTGGAAAAATGAACATACTGTCTAATCCCATTGGAAAGAAAAAGTGTGTTCAAGTTGAGGAAAAAATAGCATACAATCACTTTTGATGATATTAGGAAGGGGCTTCCTAATATTTAGGTAAATATACATGGATTTTATTTTTAGGTGACAAGCACTACATTCAATTATCTCTTGATAGGAAAGTGACTCCTGCATTTTTTAACTTTGAGTCTATCTCCTGCTATAGTTCAAGCACCTTCGAATGTTAATCCTTCAAGATCCCCATAACTCTTATAAAGGAATAAGGAATTTCATTTTGTTCTTTGGAATGACTTTGGAGCTAAATTCATAAAACAATATGATAACATTTTTTTCTGAATAAGTTGCATTCTAATATTTGTTGTCAAATGGCTCCCCTATATGCAATTGTATCTAATGTCCCCTATTGGGACTCTGCTTGATTTACCCTGAAGATTCCCAACTAGGGTTTGGATTGTGCTTGGGAATGGAAATTTAACTTAGTCTCTATAATGTACCCTACTAGGATACTACCAAAATTCCCAACAATTAACATACATCACTATGCAGAAATAATTGATTTATAATACATTTGACAATTACCCAACACAAACCCTAATTCTTTCTCTCCTAATCATCAACTCTAAGAAGGATGATGATTTACTTGCCCTTAGGGTGCTTGGACACCAATCTACAAGTAGGCTCCCTCAAGGTTTCCGGAACACATATTAATACACATCTCGGGACTTCTCCCTCAAGGCTTCCATGATACATGTCCTTACCCCATCTTGGGATTCCCCTACCTTGTGAGGTTTTACTCCACCTCTCCCTAATAAAACCAGCCTATCCTATTGATGGTATTAGCAAGTGATCAAGGAATGGGCTAGGAGTGTACTAACTTCCAAGGGATTATATATGTATAAATAAAACACAACTAATATATATATATATATATATTCTTGATTCCAATATTATAACCTGATATTAAAGTTATAGTATTTATACTAGACCATATATTGGTTCCTGATTCTTAATAGCATTTAGATGTAATATTCTATCAATCACAGAATATTATATTAGGTCTTCAAGACTTGGCGAGTCCCGAGCCGAGTCAGGCTTGCCGATTCTTTTTGACTCAGCAAGCTGACCCAGTCGAGTCTTACAGGACTCGCCAAGTCCTAGGACTCGGTGGACTCGGCGAGTCCCATGCTGCAGACTTTGCTGCGTCGAGCACTTACAAAAAGCAAAAAATTAAAAATTTTAATTCTTTTTAATAATTCTTTTTTTCTTATATGCCTTCTCAAAGACCTAAAAAGGTCATTCCATCATTTGCAAAGACCAGGGAGAAGAATATAGGGGTTTTAGAAAATAGATTAGCAAATCGATTGGCTCCCATATGTTGATTGTTGATTGTTTGTGCTGTCATTGATCTAGGATGGCACAATCTACTTCACAGGCCTATACATGAAGCTGCCCACTTCCTTAATCCAACATTCCACTTCAGCCCAGATTTTAAGGTCAATGATGAGGTGTAGAGTGAGCTCTATGATGTTATAGAGAGAATGTCACTGGATGAATCACTTGGAACACATGTAGTCCGTGAGATAGAAATGTATAGGACTTCACAAGGAGACTTATTCTCACGAGACTTATGCAAGAAAAATCGGACACTACTAATGCTAGGTAAAAATCTATGATTCTAAAATCTAAATTCTAATTTCTAATTCTATTTACCATTTTACATTGATAAAGTCAAAGTTATAGAATTGATTTTTAAAATCTGTTGTTTCAAATGCATGGTGGGAGATGTTTGGTAATACAATGTCAAATTTACAGAGGATTGCAGTTTGTATCTTGAGCCAGCCATGTAGTGCTTCAGGATGCAAACGCAATTGGAGTATGTTCGAGCATAAACACTCAAAGAAGCGAAATAGGTTGGCAGTGAAAAGGATGAATGATCTTGTGTTTGTGCATTATAACCTTCGCTTTAGTCATAGACAGATCTTGGGCAGTGACACATCTCCTATCATTTTAGAGGAGGTCGATCCACTAACAGAGTGGAACACTGAGATTGATAATCATGTCTTCAGTGATGAAGACTTGGAATGGGTTGATTAGGTAGATCGAGAGGTAGAGGCAGTAGCAATGGCACAGGAGGAGGCTAGAGCGTGAGGAGACCCATTGGAGGACCTTGAGGCTGAGAGTGAGGGATCTGAGGATGATGATGATTATGAGGATGAGGATGCCACTAAGGTTGAGCCTCAGACACAGGGACAGAAGATGGTTGTAGAATCTTCCATGACCTATCTTAGGCATATACACAGGAAGACATAGGGCCTTAGTCTTCTAGGATCTAGCTTTTATTTTGATATATGTTTTGAACTTTTGATTCCATGGATTTCATATTCCATGAACATTGTAGACTTTTGACAATGACACTATTTATATTTCAGATTTCTTATGTGTTATTTAGTAACTAGTTTAACAATTAACTTATTCCCTTCAGAAATTTGCATTTATACTTATGTGATCAATGTAAACTTGTTTATGTGTGCAAAGTAGCTTCTATTTATCTCAATTATTGTGTCTTTGATGTTAATTGACCGAATGATACATGAAAAAAGTTTTAAATCCTTAAAAATCTTTGAATTTCTTAGGTTTTCAATTTGTCGAGTCCTTGCCGAGTTTGGGCGCCGAGTCCAATCCGAGCCCAAATCCAACTTGCCGAGTCCGAGGTGAGTCCGAGTCTTGTAACTATGCGTTCAGGTAGTCCAGGTTAGCAAGCTGAGTTGGTCTGGGTGAGTTTATATGACCTATCGAGTCAGCCGCACATGCAAAAAACCAAAAAAAATAAAAAAGTATTTGCCTTCTTTTTTTTACTTATCTTTTTCTATTTTGCCCTAAAAGGTGTTCTATTTCCTTGTTATGAGAAGAAGAGAGGAAAAGTGAGAGAGGGAAAGAAAAATAAGAGGCCATAGGTTTGCAACCAGCAAAGACTATGGCTTGTCAGTCATCCAGGACCTACCTCAAATGCCTTTGTAGGAGGTAGACAGACTATTTTGAGGTTGAGGCTAAGCTAGAGCTTGAGCCATAGGCTTGTTTTTGTTTACACAAATGTTTGGGAACATTTGATGTCATGGATTTCATGGATTTTATATACATTTGACAATATTTATAATTCTATATATCTATGTTTTCTATTTCCTTCAGCTACAATTTACGTTTGTACTTATGTAACGAATGCCTAGTCGTAGCCGAGTCGCGAGTCGAGTCGGCCTTGCTGAGTCTGAGCCGAGTCTAAATCTTGGAACTTTGATCAATCATAATTATACATAGATGTATTACAGCTTACTAATTTTTTGTTTCACCTTATTGTCAGCCAATCAATTATGGACTTATTGATCTACTGAATATCATCTGTAATTCCTCATTCCATGATCCCTGAGTGTTTGGAGGATGTCTTCTTATATCTATCGTGTGTTTTGGATTGCTAAGGCATGTAGTAAAGGACATACCTCACGTAATCGCCTCCCTTCAATAGCTAATTATTATAATCCAAATTGGTTTGCATAATCCTATGATGAGTAATTGAATTAGTCTCTTTGTAGATCGCTGCTTTAAACGTGCCTCTTCATTTGCAATCACTGACCATTGATTGATATTGTATCTCTTCACCACAATAACAGTTAATATTGTTGATTGTTGATAACATCGCTTACTTCTGGGCATATCGCATACTGAGTGTAATCACCATCTTGCATATGTTGAATCAATACTATATCTCCTAATAATTAATAGTTGATGCTTTATAATAGTTGATACTCTTAATAATTAATAGTTGGTGCTTATTAAGTGATCAATATTTTATCCACTATCATTATGGTGTATCGATTATATGTCAGGTTAGGACCTATTGATGTTTTGTAGCTTCAGTCAGATAAACACTATGAGTCAATGAAGATATGTATATATATATTTAGTATATATGAGATATATATACTTATATATAAATATTATTATTATGTAAATATTAGAGAAATTAATATAATACTCAAGAGATATTATATATATGTATATATAGTCATAATTGTCATTATATTAATTACATAATAATAAATGGACATGTCCCATTAAGGGACGTGTCTCTTCTTGGCTCATTCTCAATATAAATGTAACAGATTGTTGCATTTGGAAAACACATACAATAAGATAGTGCTATTACATTTGCAATGATCCTAAAACCTTAACATGGTATCAGAGCCAGGTTGCAAATGTAAGAGAGCAATTTGTTGATGGTGAATGTGCGACTGTCTCAGAAAATACAATCTCAGTACGTGGACCATATCTCACAAATGAACCGTTGGATTTTGCTAAATTTTGGATATGTTGGAGATAAACAAATTTAGAAGAATCTCATCGGAGCGATTGGAGAGAAAATGTCAGGTTCAAAAGTTATGACTGACTGTGTATGGGTCTATGAAAAATCTGAAAAAGAGCGAGGTTCCTTCTTTAAAAGCCTAACCACTTGAAGGGAGATCTATTAAGATTGAAGGTTGTGATAGTGTATAGAACCTTTGGATATTAAAGATAGACCTCATGTGAAGAATTCTAGTAATGTTTGAGAACGATGACATCTTCTGCGAATTTGCATGATATTTTCTATATGGGCTCACCTTATAGAATGAAATACTTGAAATTTATAAAAGATAAGTCTTTCATGTTTTATTAATGCACATAATTTTTGAGTTTGTAATTCATGCTATACTATTGGTTAGTAAAATATTGTATGCTTCTATCATTGGTATTTCCAGTCGAGATAGTTTAGTGAGCTATTTGTAACCTCTCTCTGACATACCTTCAAGACAGAAGTACAAGATAATTGCATTCAAGGGAGAAAGAACTTGATACTTGCAAACGAATTGATGATTGAGACTAGATGCAAAGGGAGTCTGACATTTCAAAAGAGGTCAAGAAGTTGATAAACTTGAGCTTCAAAGGGAGCAGATGGTTCAGTCAACTTGTGACAATCTTGATCATATTGATTGAGAGGGAGTTCACTATTGAAGGTGAAACACTTCTGAGGTAAACTTGATATAATTGATTATTATACTAATGAATAATGAATGTTTTTAATGGCCCTACCCCCTGTGTAAATCATGCGGAAGTGATGACTTCCAAATGATTATCACTTGTATTTGCAATAGTTATTGGAAGGTGATGATCTTACAATAACTTGATCTTCTATTGTGATAGATATCTTGTGATGGCTGAAACAGATCATGATAGATGACATCTTCTATTGTGATAGACATCTTGTGATGGCTGAAACAAATCATAATAGATGGCATCTTCTATTGTGATAGACATCTTGTGATTGCTGAAACAGATCATAATAAAATATGTGAATGTTCTTATGGTAAGTGCACATTACCTATGAACATTTGTTGAGTACTTGGTGGATATTATGAGACTTGATATTCTGCAGGCCATTACTCTGAGTACTTGGTGAATATCATGAGACTTGATATTCGGCAGACCAATGCTCTCGATATCATGAGATGATATCTTTATGAACTCTCGAGTACTTGGTGGACATCATGAGAATTGATGTTGGTAGGCCATTACTCTAAGCACTTGGTGAATATCTTGAGAGTTGATATTCTACAGGCCAATGCTCTCAATATCATGAGATGATATCTTTATGAACTCTCAAGTACTTGGTGGACATCATGAGAATTGATGTTGGTAGGCCATTACTCTAAGCACTTGGTGAATATGATGCAGGACAAAGTAGGAGGATCCAATTAAGGACTGTCCAAACTTGCACCCAAACACCAACAATGCAGAATAACACAACAAGATAATGTTTCAACAAAATTTCATTAAACATGCCAGGCTGTAAGGCCTTCCGAGTTAGGGCCAAATACAATCACAAAGTATTTTTGCAATCTCCTAGCTAGTCCAGCTCTGAAACACATCAGGAACTAATGGAAACATTAAGGCAGTTCTAAACTTGAGATCGCAAGCCTCTAAGCAATCTCCTTGTCTCCAAGCATGCAAACCACTAGCTCTTCTATTACAATTATCAGATAAACAATCTAATCTTCAAGATCTCGCACGATCCAATTGCTATCCTTGTCAATCACTGACTCGAATCTTCCAATCTGCTGCCTAAACAACTACCTAAACACTCCTTAAATACATTTCCTCAAGCACAGGTCGGCCGAAAAAAATAATTAACTCCTAAGCCAAGTCGGCTTCTGTAATGTTCCCGACCTCACAACTTGGACACGATTCAACCAGTCCATACAGAGGAGGAAATGGAGTTAGGAAAACGTATGGTAGAAGGCCGTACGAAGAGGCTGCATGCAATACGGAGTCAGTGGAGAAGGCCGTACGGCCGACGAAGTGGTTGGGGACCGTACTGATGTGCTAGGTGTCATACAAATTCGCCAAGAAGGTCGTACAGTTGTGTTGAGGCCATACGGTGTGCTGAGTGTGAGGGTCGTACGGTGAGGCAAAGTCATACGGCAGTCAAGACCCGTACGGATGGAAGCTGGGATGTCGTACGGTATGGTAGCCTAGTCGTACGAAGGTAAGTGTCGTACTGATGATGCAGGCCGTACAGTTGGGAGTTTGCAGGTCGTACTGTGGTGAAGTGTAGTCTGTACGGTGAAGCTGGGGGTCGTACTTGAAGTCCGTACAATGCGTGTTGAGGGTCGTACAGTGAAGAATGGAAGCGGTACAAAATGATGTGGGAGTACGCCGAGGGATGGAGGCAGTACAGAATGATGTTGGGAGTACGCCGAGGGATGAGAGGCATTCCAGACTTTAATGCCACCACACAAATCGAACTTAAACACTTGCAAGATGAAATATGAATAATAGATATCGCTTCAGATTTGCCAAATCCGGAACTAGAGAACAAGCAGAATAGGGTGAGGGTTGAATCCCACCGAAACTGCAAAATACCAAATAGAGAGGATATTTCACCTCCGAAATGGCGGACAGCAGAATCCCGGCAAGAATTCGCAAAAATACAAATAAGTATCAAATCTCAACATGACAATTCCATCCTACACGCCAGTCATAAATACCCCTTTGGAGAAACTCCTGAGGGTTTACAAAAGAAGCCGACACGGTAAACACCTACGGAAAAGAAAAATAAAAGGGACCGAGATAAGCTAAATCAATCGGTCAGCATACAAGAGGAAAATAATTTAGTTTATGATGGGGATATTACAGTTCTCTCGTCCCAAAGTTTGCTTGTCCTCAAGCAAATGTAACGCTGGATGCTGGAGAATGTGTTCACCTTCCCAAGTAGCATCATCCAGCGGTAAGTGCTTCCAACGTACCAAGTACTCCTTTAGGGTACGGTTCCACAGTGTCTTCTCTCGTACATCAATGATCTCAACTGGTTCCAATATGAGCTTCCCTTCTTCATTGAGCGACGGAAGATCTGTGCTTACTACAATGTTCTGTCCCATGGCTTTCTTCAGGTAGGAGACATGGAAGACGTTGTGGATGTGGCTCCCTGTTGGCAGTTCAAGTTCATAAGCAACTTCACCGATACAGCGAGTTACACGATAAGGTCCATAAAAGCATGGCCTCAATTTTTCTTTCCCTTTTGCCTTCAATGATGTCTGCCTGTACAGTTGGAGTCTGAGATATACTAACTCGCCTACCTCAAAGCTTCTCTCTATTTTGTGTCTATCAACACAGATCTTTTATTGATTCTATGCATTTTGTAAGTTTTCCTTCAAGACTTTGAGAATGTCCTGCCCTTCCTGAAGCCAGTCCTTTGCCCTCGGTGCGCGACTATCACCCAGAACCTTGTCAATAAATGAAAGGGGTTCATATCCGTAGAGTGCTTTGAAGGGTGCCATCCCAATAGACATATGATAAGTTGTATTGTAACAATATTCTCCCAAATGCAGCCATTTGACCCATGCCCGTTGCTGTGCTGAAACGTAGTTCCAGAGGTAACCTTCTACCAATTTGTTCACAATTTTCGTCTGTCTGTCGGTCTAAGGGTGGTAGCTGGTGCTGGGTGACAATTCTGTTCTTGCCAACCGAAACAATTTTGTCCAAAAGATGTTGAGGAACCGACCATCCCTGTCACTAACAATGTTTCAGGGTAACCCGTGCACACGAAAAACTTCTCTGAAAAATAAGTCGGCTACCTGTGCGGCCTAGAAATCTGAGGAGATAGCAAAGAAGTGTGCATACTTCGTGAGCCTATCAACTACAACAAAGATATAGTCCCTTCCATTTACCTTAGGAATTCCAGTGATGAAGTCCATGGAGATACCTTCCCACTTCTATTCTGGTATGGGCAAGGGTTGTAATAGTCCGACGGGTAAGGTGTGTTTGGATTTGTTTTGTTGGCATACTGCACATTCCCGCATGTACTGCAAGACATCATCTTTAAGACCCTTACATGTGAACCTCTCCCTGAGCTATCTATAGGTCTTGAGAAACCCCAGGTGTTTGGCCAATGGTGAGGCATGTATTTCCTTCAAGATTTTATGCTTCATTTTGGACTCAGGTACTAAGTATATCTGATCCTTATAGTAAATGATGTCGTCCACCACCTTGTAACGATCATCCTAAGTGTCGTCGTCCATTAATTTACATGCAAATGTGTTTTTCGAATATTCCACTAGTAAGTGTGCTTTCCAATCAGCTGAGATTTGTGACAACACGCAGATGGCCAGCTTTCTTGACAAAGCGTTTGCAACCACATTATTCTTCCCTTTTACATATTCAATGTCAAAATTAAAAGCCTGGATCTTACCCATTTTTGTTGCCTCTTGTTTAGATCTCGTTGCTCCAAAAAATATTTTAAGCTATTATGATCGGTACGGACGGTAAACTTGGCACCCACCAGATATTGCCGAAACTTGGTCAGGGCATGCACAATGGCCAACATCTCTTTGTCATAGATGGAATATAGGCGCTCAGCTTGCATAAGCTTCCGACTTTCGTAGGCTATAGGGTGTCTTTCCTGCATCAGGACCGCGCCAATGCCCTCTCCGAACGCATCACATTCCAGAATGAATGGTTGAGTGAAATCAGGTAGGGCGAGGACTGGGCAAGGGCTCATTGCTTCTTTTAACTTATCAAAAGTGTGTTGTGCCTTTTCATTCCATTAGAAGGACCCCTTCTTAGTCAGATCTGTTAATGGTGCACTGAGCTGAGAGAATCCTTTTACAAACCTCTGGTAATAACTGCACAATCCAAAGAAACCTCGCAACTTAGAGAGTGATTTTGGTGGAGGCCAGTCAAGTATAGCTTGAATCTTCTCCTAGTGGACCTGTACTCCATGTTTACTGACCACGTGCCCTAGGTACAATATTTTTCTCATCCCAAATTCGTACTTGGATTGCTTGGTGAACAAGGACTGAGCCTCCATGATCCTCGGGACTTCATCCAACTGTCTCAGGTGTTCTTCCCAAGTTTTACTGTAAATAAGGATGTCAAAAAATACCAGCAAGTACTTACGCAATTGTTTGTTGAAGATGCGATTCATGCAAGATTGGAAAGTAGCTAAGGCATTTGTTAATTCGAATGGCATGACCAGGAACTCATAATGCCCGTAGTGACAACGAAAAGTCGTCTTCTCCACATCTTCCCGCATGCGGATCTGATGGTATCCGGAATGGAGATCTATTTTAGAAAAATAAACCGCACCATGCAACTCATCTAACAATTCATCGATCCTGGGAATAGGATATCTATTTTTTATTGTCTTATTCAATGCACAGTAGTCCACACACATGCGTAATGTTCCATCTTTCCTTTTCACCAATACTACTGATGATGCAAAAGGGCTAGAACTCGGACGGAACAATCCCTTCTCGAGTAGCTCCTAAATCATCTGCTCAATCTCATCTTTGAATTTTTTGGGATGGCGGTATGGTGTGTTGATAACTGGTTTGGCGCCAGCTTCCAATTCGATGGTATGCTCAAACCTACGATGGGGAGGTATGCCAGTAGGAATATCTACAATAACTTTATCATGGGTACTCAGGATAGCCTGTAGATCAAAATCCTGGGGTTGCATTTGTTGTCCTTCAATTGGTTCTGCCGAAACAAAGCAGTGTGCAGCCCATGCTATGTAATCATGCCGGAAAATGGCCTCCATCCATTGTGCGGAAACTTCCTTGGGACCCTCATTAGCCATCCCTCGGAGAACAACTTTCTTTCCTTTGGCCACAAAAGTAAAATCCATCCGTTTGAAACTCTGTGTGTATTCATCCAGGGACTCCATCCACTGTATGCCCAGAATAACCTCCATATCATCTAGGTCTACTACAAAGAAATCCTCTGTCACAGCATTATTAGCCATGGTGATACTGAGTTGGGGAACCAGGTGTGTGTAAGGTAAGTGTGTTCCTCCGAAGACCTTGACTTGGAAACCTCCGTGAGCCTTTGTAGGAAGACCTCTTCTCTTCACCAAGGATGAGTTTATAGAGTTAAGAGTGGCTCTGATATCAAGCCTCACAATGACCCTTTGTCCCTAAAGGGTTCCCCGTACCCAGAATACCGTACATCTCGGCCTCCCAGCCAAGGCGATGGTCCCTCCACGCCGTACCAATGTCGTGATTCTCTCTGTACGGTTCAAGCTAGCCATTTTGGAGACAGCCTGTGGGTGACCATCCTCAGTGTGGAGTTTCTCTTGATCGTCCTCATTATCAGACACAACCTCAATGTAGTGTATTTTCCCTTTACCGAGGCATCTGTGCCTAGGTTCCCACGGTTCCTCACAATTAAAACATAATTTCTTCCTTCGGAGCTCCTGTCTCGTGGCTTCGTCCAACAAAGGATTCTTCAGTGGAGGTTTGACATCTTTGTCTCTTGGAATTAATAGCGGTTTGGAGTGGGAGTAGCCTCGAGAGGAGGACGTTGACGATGATGCCATGCTTCGTGCATTTTTGATAGCCTCCGCAAGGGTGGCAGGATTGAAGCTCTTAACCCATCCTCTCAGTGGTTCTGTTAATCCGTCCATGAAGAGTACTATCCATCTCCTTTCGGAAATGTCTATAACCAACACGGAGAGCTTCTAAAACTCTATGATGTACTGGTCGACCAATCCAATTTACCTTAATTGAACTAGCTCTTTAAAATTAAGCTCCGGATCTTTATCACCAAATCGATCTATCAATCTTTCAATGAATTCCACATATGTACTTGGTCATGTCCCAGTGTGATGGTGTCGTGATGCCACCATTCATGCACCACTCCCTCCAAGTGAAGTGTTGCAAATTTAATTGCTTCCTCCTCCGGCATTGGATTGAGGTGGAAGTAAGTATCCGCCTTCATTACCCATGCCTGGGCAGATATGGATCCGGATCCATCAAATGGTGACAAATTTACTTTACTCAACTTCCTTCTGAGGTCATCATTAAAATATCCCCGGCTTCCACCTCCGGAGTAACGCATTCTCAATTTTGCGCAGTCTTTGTAGGATATATCCGCTTCCAAGTTTGCATTCTTCCAGTCTTCTTTCAACTGTTCTTGAACTTCCTCAAAGGCCGGTTGCCTTCCTCCTTGTGGTGCCTCCGTCCTTGGAGGGAAATTTGGCATGGAAGGATGGGATCGTGCTGGATGAGGATTTGCCTTTCCCATAAACGAGTCGGCACTGTGACCATTTTGTTCGCCAAATATCTTATTGTTCCAAAGAGCTTCCTCCATAAGGCGTTGAGTGTCATTGATTTGTGCCTGATCTTTATCATCAAATCGATCTATCAATCTTTCAATGAATTCCACATATGTACTTACTTGGTCGTGTCCCAGTGTGATGGTGTCGTGATGCCACCGTTCATGCGCCACTCCCTCCAAGTGAAGTGCTGCAAATTTAATTGCTTCCTCCTCTGGCATTGGATTGAGGTGGAAGTATCCGCCTTCATTACCCATGCCTGGGCAGATATGGATCCGGATCCATCAAATGGTGACAAATTTACTTTACTCAACTTCCTTCTGAGGTCATTGTTAAAATATCCCCGGCTTCCACCTCCGGAGTAACGCATTCTCAATTTCGCGTAGTCTTTGTAGGATATATCCCCTTCCAAGTTTGCATTCTTCCAGTCTTCTTTCAACTGTTCTTGAACTTCCTCAAAGGCCGGTTGCCTTCCTCCTTGTGGTGCCTCCGTCCTTGGAGGGAAATTTGGCATGGAAGGACAGGATTGTGCTGGATGAGGATTTTCCTTTCCCGTAAACGAGTCGGCACTGTGACCATTTTGTTCGCCATATATCTTATTGTCTACCAGTTTCCGAAGAGCTTCCCCCATAAGGCATTGAGTGTCATTGATTTATGCCTAATCCCTTGAAAGATCCCTCAATAGTGCCATGAATTCAGTAGGAGTGGGTTCTTGATTTGCCATTCTATCCACTAAGGGGAATCTCCTTTGTTTCCGACTATAAACTTTCATTCACTATCCAAAGGCTGGCAGGATCTCAAAGCTCGGATACCATTGTAATGTTCCCGACCACACAACCTGGACACGATTCAACCAGTTTATACAAAGGAGGAAATGGAGTCAGGAAAATGTACAGTAGAAGGTCATACGAAGAGGCTCCAAGCAGTACGGAGTCAATGGAGAAGGCCGTACAGTCGACGAAGTGGTTGGGGACCGTATTGATGTGCTGGGTGTCGTACGAATTAGAAGGTTGTACGGTTGTGTTGAGGCCGTACGGTGTGCTGAGTGTGAGGGTCGTACGATGAGGCAGATCCGTGCGGAAGTCAAGACCCGTATGGATGGAAGTTGGGATGTCGTACGGCATGGTAGCTTGGTCATACAAAGGTAAGTGTCGTACGGATGATGTAGGTCATACGATTGGGAGTTTGAAGGTCGTACGGTGGTGAAGTGTATTTCGTACGGTGAAGCTAGGGGCCATACTTGAAGGTCATACGGTGGGTGTTGGGGGTCGTATAGTGAAGAATGGAAGTGGTACAGAATGATGTGGGAGTACGCCGAGGGATGGAGGCGGTACAAAATAATATTGGGAGTACGCCGAGGGATGAGAGTCGTTCCAGACTTTAATGCCACCACACAAATCAAACTTACACACTTGCAAGATGAAATATGAATAATAGATATCGCTTCAGATTTCCAAATCCGGAATCAAAGAACAAGCAAAATAGGGTGAGGGTTGAATCCCACCGAAACTGCGAAACCAAATAGGGAGTATATTTCACCTCCGAAATGGCGGACAGCAGAATCCCAGCAGGAATTTGCAAAAATACAAATAAGTATCAAATCTCAACATGACAATTACATCCTACACGTCAGTCATAAATACCCCTTCAGAGAAACTCTCGAGGGTTTACAAAAGAAGCCGACATGGCAAACACCTATAGAAAAGAAAAATAAAAGGGACCGAGATAAGCTAAATCAATCGGTCCGCATACAAGAGGAAAATAATTTATTTTATGATGGGGATATTACAGCTTCTACTACAAACAAATATTAAATGCAACAACAATCGGCTCACAAATAGCCTTACAAACAATTAATTCTCCATGTTAGCCTCTAGATCTACATAGGAGAATACAACAAAAGCTACCAACAATAAATACACCAAGTCAGCCAACCAAAACTTCAAGAACTCCAGTCAATAAACCAGAACTACCGAGCACCAGTCAAACAACTGAGTACGCCAAGCATCACCGAGCAAGCACTTCGACCGAGTACCACAAGCATCACTAAGTACAAGTTCCACCGAGTGCTAGAGGTTTCACCAAGTTCCTTCAGCGACCAAACTCCCTTCAATAACCAAGACCATCGGCTAAAGCTGCAACCTAGTAACATAGAACCAATTCAACACACCACCATGCAGATTTGTCGAGTACCCTAGAATGCCCCTGCATCAGACACCCCAAGTTCGAAAAGATGTTCTCATAGGCTAGAAGAACATCTTCCGGGATTCAGCACATAAACCCTGAATTGGTTCTTCATATACAAGCCCTTCAACTCTTCACCTTGCATACTCTTCCACTTCTGATTCCTCTGTCTTTTCAAATCTTTCCTTGATAACACACGGGCTTGTTCTCCATACTAATCAATCTTTTCTGAATTCTTCAACTCATCTCGGCTACCAAAGCTCAGGTTTCTCCTACCAAGTGTTGTATCCAGCAAAGGCATCAGGGAAAGCTTCTTGTCATTCTTCTCAACAATAAGCACATTCTTGACACAATCATACATAGCTCTGCAATCATACTGCCAAGGTCTACCGAGCAATATGTGACAACTATTCATCTCCACAATATCACACAACACTTGATCCTTATACTGGCCAATCTGAAAATCAACAAGACATTGCTCCCTCACTTCCAGAGCATGAACATCTTGTAACCAGCCAAATCCTATAAGGATAAGGATGTCTCATTCTCTTCAAACCAAGTTTTTGAACCATGTCTTCAACAACAAGGTTATCAGTACTACCACTATCCACAATTACATCACAAAGTTTACCTCCTGACTTGCGCCAAGTTCTGAACAAATTACTCCTCTGACAAGGTTCCTCCTTTGCACCGAACAATGTTCTCCGAACCAGCAAGTTCTCAGATTTAGGTTCATTCTGAACGTTCTCATTCACCACAGCATTCCTTTGGTCACCAAACTTCTTTTGTGTACACTCAAAAGATCTATGTCCTTCACCACAATTATAACAAGTACCCTTAAAGATAACCCTGCTTGTCTTCTTCTTCGATTCCACAGGTTTCGGTTCATCTTCAACAATCAGTTTATCCTTCACCGAGTGATCAAGCCTCTCCTTCCCTCGGGAAAAACCGTGTTGTCTCCTTTTCAACTTATCTTCTGCCTTCAGAGCATACTAATAAGCATCCTCAACTGAATCAATCTTCAACATACCAAGCTCATCCTGAATATTGAATCTCAAACCATTCACATACCGAGCTAGCTTTTCTTTACCAAGTTCTCTGTGTCCAGACCGAATAGTCAACTTATAGAACTCCTCGGTATAATCCTCCACAGTCAAAATCTTTTTGCTTCAGATTCTGCAACTTCTTAAACAAGTCAAGCTCATAGTCGGCAGGTATGAACTTAGCTTTCAATTTAGTCACCATCAACCTCCATCGATTGATCTTCATTTCACCTTCATCTTCTCTATCTCTTTGTAATCCTTTCCACCAAAGAGCAGCATGTCCTTTCAACTTAGTCCGTGCTAATCGTACTCTAAGAGGATCTTCAATTTCTTCAAGCTCAAAGAAATCTTCTAATTCACCAATCCAATCAATCAAATCCTCGAGTCTCAAAGTACCAGAGAAAGTAGAAACTTCCATTCGGTAACTATTACTTAACCGAGCTCCAGATATAGGCAACCGACTAGTTTTGTCTTCACCGGATCTATCTCTCCGGTCATCTCCACTAGATCCAGCAGCTTCAAAGTCTTCAACGGCTTCCTCATAACCATCATCAGTACCAAGATTCATCGGCATACTAGCAATAGCTCTCATGACCTCACCGATCATGTCATTCTTCATCAATTCCATCTCAGATCTGAAATCAGCTTTAACCTTCTCTGTAATCTTCGATTCCACAGTATCACAGAGATCTGCAATCGCTCTAGGGTCCAATCTTCTTTGAGGCATCCTTCAAGATCTTCGAAAACCTAAGGCAACAAATCACCAACCAAGGTCCTGGTGCAAACAGCCTCAACTCGGAGATCGGTTTACACACTCAAGAACTTCAAGCTCTGATACCATCTGACGCAAGACAAAGTAGGAGGATCCAATTAAGGACTGTCCAAACTTACACCCAAACACCAACAATGCAGAATAACACAACAAGATAATGTTTCAACAGAATTTCATTAAACATGCCCGGCTATAAGGCCTTCCGGGTTAGGGCCAAATACAATCACAAAGTATTTCTGCAATCTCCTAGCTCGTCCAACTCTGAAACACATCAACAACTGATGGAAACACTAAGGCAGATCTAAACTTGAGCTCACAAGCCTCCAAGCAATCTCCTTGTCTCCAAGCATGCAAACCGCTAGCTCTGCTATTACAATTATCAGATAAACAATCTGATCTTCAAGATCTCGTAGGATCCTATTTCTATCCTTGTCAATCACTAACTCCAATCTTCCAATCTACTGCCTAAACAACTACCTAAACACTCCTTAAATACATTTCCTCAACCACAAGTCGACTGGAAGAAATAATTAACTCCTAAGCCAAGCCGGCTTCTACTACAAACAAATATTAAATGCAACAACAGTCGGCTCACAAATAGCCTTACAAACAATTAGTTCTCGATGTCGGCCTCTAGATCTACATAGGAGAATACAACAAAAGCTACCAACAATAAATACACCAAGTCAGCCAACCAAAACTTCAAGAACTCCAATCGGTAAACCAGAACTACCGAGCACCAGTCAAACAATCAAGCACGCCAAGCATCACCAAGCAAGCACATCGACCGAGCACCACAAGCATCGTCGAGTACAAGTTCCACAGAGTGCCAAAGGTTTTACCGAGTTCCTTCAATGACCGAGCTCCCTTCAATAACCGAAACCATTGGTTAAAGCTGCAACCAAGTAACACAGAACCAATTCAACACACCACCATGCAGATTTGTTGAGTACCCTAGAATGCCCCAATAAAAATATCTTGAGAGTTGATATTCTGCAGACCAATGCTCTCAATATCATGAGATGATATCTTTATGAACTCTTGAGTACTTAGGTGAATGTCATGTGTTGACATTCTGATAGGCCAATACTCAAGATATCAAATGGATAGAATCGTCGATGGAGGCAATCCCCCTGAGGACTTGTGGATAGAATCGCCAATGGAGGCAATCCACCTCAGGACTTGTGGATAGAATCGCCGACGGAGGCAATCTACACATTGAGACTATGTTTCTATTGATTACATCATGAGGATGATGCCTTTATTGCTTACATCATATAATTGATGTTGTCAAGTGTCTTAAGTGTTGACATTAGATTGATTTATCCTCCCTAGCTAAGAGGGAGTGTTGATGTTTTGTAGCTTCAGTCGGATAAACACTATGAGTCAATGAAGATATGTATATATATATTTAGTATATATGAGATATATATGCTTAAATATATATATATTATTATTATTATTATTATTATTATGTAAATTTAGAGAAATTAATATAATACTCAAGAGATATTATATATATGTATGTACATATATATATATATATGTATGTATATATATAATCATAATTGTCATTATATTAATTACATAATAATGAATAGACATGCCCATGAAGGGACATGTCTCTTCTTGGCACATTCTCAATATAAATGTAAGAGATTGTTGCATTTGGAAAACACATACAATCAGATAGTGCTATTACATTTGCAATGATCCTAAAACCTTGACAGGACCTAAGGTCGTAACTTCTCATATAGTCGATATAGCACAATTCGAACTGCTATCTTGTATCTCTAAACCCGTGCTTATCAAGAGGCCTCAATGTTGTTACTTTTCTTTCATCGCATATGCCTTGTCAACCAATCAATCAGCATCGTTACTCATAGATCATATCTGATAATATATCCTCTTCTTCATGAATGATTGATTTGATCAAGGTTATCATGTTTCCTCCTTATCAGTTGATAACTTCTCTGTTCTATCAGTTTGGCAAATAGAAGATACTAGTTTGACTTGTTCATCGTTGTCCATGAGTGTCTTCTTGACAGCTGTAATTAAATTATACATAATATTTTATTATTATTTATCTTTTTTATTTATTTTTATATTTATTGTATTAAATACTATCTCAGAAAGGGGACATTACATTATACTTCACAAGTAATTTGTGGACTAGATTTGAGACTCAAGTGAATTCCCTTTCCTTTTTCATGCTAAATTTTTTTTCCTTACAATAAAAATTGTTGAATGACTGTTATGTAGTTTGCAGCTTGTAGTTCCTAAAAACTGAATTGTTCCCAGGTACACATCATCTTTTTTTAATTTAGAAATCAAGAATTTGGAGAAACAACATATGCAGTATTAGTATCTTGTATTGTCCAAATCCCAATATACAGTTGGGAACTTATCTAATTATGCTTTGCTTTATATTCAGATACTGTTAGAGATTAATAACATGGTAGTTTTCAAAATCAGAACCATTATGGACTAGGTGATCACCAACTTTTTGTCAGATTTAATTATTTTTACTATGTTAATCAAATTTGGAATTTGAAAACGATCATCTGCATCTCCAGCTATATCCGATAGCTCCCAAAATACAAGACACAGATCCATATAATAGGAAAATATGAACCTATTTCTGACATTATGTAATGTAGAAGGCATTTCATGTTAAAATATTTAACAGGTGTCATGAGCCATAACTGATGCAACTATAATTATTTTTAAAATGCATTGCTTCGCCCAAGGATATGTAATTAACCAATATAATATTATTATTAATTTATAATACAACATTAATCTATAAAATTGATTATTAATATATAATATTAAAAAATATATATATATAATATTAATCAATATAAAATATAGATCATTTCAATATAAATATTAATTTATAATATAATAATAATCTATTAATATTTTAAATCAACATAATTAATATTATTAATATTATCAAAAAAGAAGATATGAGCCGACGGCATTATGAACCGTCAACTCTCCCTCATCACCCAACCCGCGACAGTAGGGTCGCGACTCTTAACGGTGCTTCCTCCACATAGGAGTATGAAAGGAGAGACACCGATCTGCAAAGGGATACGGGGGGGGGGTTGGACTGTATAAAATGGTGTCAGCAAAATATCATACGGGAGAAGGAAGAGACACGGTGAGCATCGCGGGAGAGGAAAGAGACACGATAAAATCACAAGCATAGAGAAGATATTAAAAAGGGGGTGACTATCCGAAAGGACTCAATACTCCCGGTTAACAGGTGACAGCAATTATATAATTCCGGTTATGGCTGAACAACAGTGATTGAGGCACACTAACCGTGAGATAGCTAATTAACGCAAGATCAGCGATTAAGGAAATAAATTATCGACATCTCTTAACTGTAACCGCAAGAGTTGATTGGACACCAATTATAATAATAAGATATCATCATTTCTAATGAGATAAGGCACAAGTTAGAAGGCTTTAAAGGATTATTAACTCTTAACTAGAATTATCAGTGATCACTAAGAATGTTATTGGGTCACGAGTGGGAAGGTATAACTTCAAGGAGGAAAATAGAAGATGGAGAATGGAATGATATCGTTTTCTTATTATCACAAGAGTGAATTGCACTCCAGAGATAAGTGTCCCAATGTGATGAGTATGTATGCAATCGTCACCCAACTTGATATTGTAAAGAGTGTAGAAAGGTATGCATGACATGTTGTTTACCTCAGTTTCTGTTCAGTGGAATTTGTAGTATCAATCACAAGAAGTCATCAAGACTGAGCTACATACTGGTTCTTCACCTCTCACTAAAAGATCGTGGAAGATAGAGAACAATAAGCAACCAACATACTGATTTAAATAAGGGAAAAGACATTGAGACTATCAGCAGTTTGGGAAAGACCAGACATGTATGTAATGTAGACTTCCTTCCTAGCAACTTTGAATATATATAATTAGACTATATATATCTCAGATTATGAGATACCATATTATAGGATATACCCTTAAAATCCTATTCCGTCAAATAGGAAAGGTACACAGGAATAGGAAATCATATATAGAGTATTTTTATATAAATAATAATGGATCAAGGAATATATACATATATTATTACATTTAAATATACATTAATAATGTTGAATCACATATATATAAACTATCTAGGTAATAGAATATCTAAAATATAAAAGATATTTCTGAGTTACATAAGAATTAAATAGATATCAAATGTATATCTGAAGTATATATATTTATATATAGTTAGTTAGATAGATATGCTTATATATGAAATATATATTTGAATATTTTGAATGAATATGTATCGCTGAAGACGGAGGGTCATAATTGACATCCTTCAGCAAGTATTAATAGTTCTATTATTGGAACAGTAGCTACTCCGACGGTGAGTAACAGAGTTGTCTATAATCAGTAAAATAGAATGCTCTGTTCTGTTAATTAATTAATAGCAATTTCTCTATGTTCATAAGAAATTAAGATAATCAGGAATTCCAAACATAATATAAAATTGATCTCTATTACTGCTTCAAACACAAGAATGGAAGGCAGAGGCTACCAAAGAAGGGAAGTCTAAATCCAATAGGGTAGGGACCAGCCCCCTCTTTAACCTTGAGAGCTTGAGATCGAGACAGGTTAAAGGCTGAGTCTGTAAATTTTGAGGAAGTCTATCAATGGTCTCTAAACGCTTTGGTTTGCCTCCAATGTCCTCTCCCTTCTCAAGGATGGAAGTAATAATAAAGTCAGTCTTGTAACATGGATTGGAAATAGCCAAAATTCTTAATTTGTTATTTATTCTTTATTTTTACTCCAAATGGTGATGTAAATTATTTGGGGACATTACCACAGGAAACATGACTAATTGAAATGTAAAAAATGAATGTCAATGAAACAAAGATACTCAAAAATTATCAATGATGCTAATAACATGTTGCTTTCCTTCAATAGAAGAGCTGTGAAAAAACATGGAAGTGTATTGGCTTGAATGTAAATTATACAAAGGTACTATAAAATTATGTTAATAGACAATTGCTTCCCTTGATAAGAAAGGATGCAAATGATATAGAAATAGTATCAATAGAAGTAGATAGTACCAACTAATTCAAATTGAAAAATGATAGTAGATGATCATTGTACCTGTTCAAACCTTGATATATTTTGACAATCAGAAGTTTCTGAGCCTGTCAAGCAAGAAAGAGCTAGACCCACTACCTCTTCTGCCTGGAATGTTACAATTTATTGTGAATCTTACTTAAGTATAAGACTCAATGTTTGAAATGCTTTAAGGAACCTGACAAAAAATTATTGTATAGAATGAAATACAATGATTAGGTGCTTTCCATAGGCCAAACCTGAGAAGCTCCAATTGCAAGACGTTGAGCATAATCATTTGCAGTGTGTTGTTTTTCAGTACCAGAAACTGCATCATGATGTTGTGCAATTCCCAAAGCATCACCTAAAATATCTGTATTTAAGCTCCCATTTTTCCTGCCAACTAAGAATTCAAGCTGTCGTGCTGCCTGTTCATACATACCATGCCCTGATTATTATTATTTGCACATTCTTGCATTATGTACGATAAAAATTCATTAAGATAAACCAACAGACAATGCTCTCGAGTCACATACTAGATAATAACCACTTAAGTAGCGAACATAACCCTTGAGACCTGGCCTGCTTGTGAAATATCCAGTCCAATAAGCATTTTCACTATCTGCATACCTGTATATTTTCATTAATTTATACCCAATGAGGTCGACAGAGCTCAGCAATCACTAAAAACAAATCAAATGCTTTCTTGAAAACAAATGATTCCACTCACGGGAAGTAATCATCAACTTTGAGAGGCCATGCTTCATTTGCAGCATGCTTTGCATCAGTGTAAATTGATGGAGTTGAATAAAATGCATTAACTCGTCCATCCTATGAAATTTCAAATTTTGTTAGAAAGTGTCAATTAGAATTTTACAAAACAAAGTACAGTAAAACACAATTCATAATATTTTCCATATGGTGAGACAAGATCTAATATCTTAAATTTATTCCTCACCAGCATATAAAAAACTATTATAAAGGTTATGCTCGCTATCATTCTAATTATTGAATGGTATAATTGAAAGTAGAATTTGATAGGATATAAACTCAATAGTGGTAACATTATCCAAGAATAATTTGAAATTTGGAAATTCCAAGAAATTGTTTGTGACTCTACTTAGAATTATGATTCTTATATCATTGCCATAGTGTAATTTAAAACTGTGCCCTCACAACTTGAAAAATCAGTCTAGCTTGCAATGGAGCCTCGAAGACATGCTGAAACTACCTAGAAATTGCATGCTATTAGGAAAAATATGTCATTGATCTAAAAGCCTTCAGAAATTTATAACAAAGACAACATCAATATACTCAATTAATTATCTTCTTGAGGCTACAATTTCATTTTTATTGCTTTAGAGTATAATAAATAGACTTATGTTTTTTAGTATCTAAAGTAGAGGTCATTATTTCAGGTATCATATTCTTTAGTTAATCTGATAATTTTCATTTAAGAAATCTTCTACACTACAACTATAGTTGAAAAAAACAGATTCGGCAATGACTCGGAAGGCCCAAATGTTTTAAGAACTCAGGACTCACCAAAAGCTCAGGGAGAAACTTGGCAAATTTATTGAAAATTTGAAAATATATAATTTTCTCAAAATAGTCTTTAAAAAGATACATATTATGAGATTTGTAGAACATATAATTAATTTTCTTCATATTTAAATCAAAATTAGATACCATTTACATATATATCACTGATAATAAGTATAAACTTCTTTTTTAAAGGGTAAAGGGCAAGGTCCATACTTTGCATTAATATGAAAATAGGTACATATGAAAAAGTAAACCAAGTCTTGTGCGATCCATAAATTGGCCTAACTATACAGCAAAAATAGAGGAATACTATGAAAACTACCTAACAACCTCCAAAGACATCTAGAAGAAACTATGAAAATATGGACCTAACTATACAAAAGAGTCCATGCACATATACTAGCTAACAAGGACATAGCTATACAAAGGTGCCCATGAATGTATACTGGCAAGCAAAACTATAAAAATCTAAATAGCAGAATTTTAAGAAATATGAGAGGATTCCCCATCCTCAAGCAGTTTTCCTTTTCCCTTATCTTCTTGAACACGAGAAGGCCCAACATAGTAATCTTCAGTAGAGTGTGATGCCATTGTTGTAGATACTAGCAGCTGTAAATTGTCACCATCTTCCCCTTCAACATGACGAATCCTCAAATTGGGAACTGAGTCCACATTCCTTGGCACAATGGGTGGAGAAACAATAGTTGTCCTATGAACCTCCAACCCTCTAAAGAGAAAATGCATGTGAGTAATCTTGAGACAGTTGAAAACCATCACCCTATTTTTCCCCAAATTAATAGTCAATTGTTGTAAGTCACAAAAGGCCGCAAGATTATCAAATTGTCTCTACAAACCCTTCAGAGAGGAAGCCAAAAGAACAACATCATTAGCAAAGAGAAAAATAGAAATCAAAACCGGTGGAGTAAGCAACCATCCTTAGCATGGGAGTGCTACCGAAGGAACCCCTCGAGCTCATCAATGTAGATACCGAATAAAGTAGGGGACAGGGGGCAGCCTTTCTTAACACCAATGGTGCTCTTGATGAAATCAGAGAATCCCTGGGGGTCTTAAGATGGCCCAGAACTCTCTCGTAAAGTCTCATGAAGGCAGTAAGGAGAATCTTAGATATACCAATGTCACAAAGTCTCTAAAATAGGGTTGTCCTCAAAACTGAGTCAAAAGCTTTGCGAAAATCCACAAAGCAGCAGTAGACCTTCGAGGAGCAATGTCGAGCCTCAATAATTATCCAAAGAGTCAAAATATGGTCTGTGGTCTGAAAATCTGATCTACAACCCGCCTACCCTCTAGTACGGATACGATATTGGTCCAACTCCCTGGAAAGAATAGTGTGGAGGACTATGGCATACAATTTAGAGAAAGTGTGGCCCATCATGATGGTCTTGTAATTGTTGGGGTCAAAAGCCAAGCCCGATTTATGAATCGGATGAATAATGTAGGGTGACCAAGAGGGGGGAAACCCTGTGTGGATCACATGGTTGAATAGGTCGGATAAGTGATCATTGTGACCTCCATTGTGACCATTATTGACTCCATTGTTTGGATCATTATTAATGTTATTATTATTTTTGCTATTGACCCCTAGACAAAAAGCTATCACCTCAACCAACTGAGTAAGATGATTTTTTTCCTATTCATATTGATCTTCAACTAGTGCATGTTGTTCTGCAGCCTGTTGTCCCCTAGCCAAAGTGTCCAAAAGGTTTATTGCACATTACCTTTTGCATCTCTATCAACCATATTTTTTTCTTTCTATTCACCTTATGTTGCTAGGTTCAAGTTGGATCCATTTATTTGGGTGTTATATTGATTTGTGAAAGGTTGATGCTCAAACCCTAACATGTCATTGTTTAATCAATTTGAACCCATTCATGACGACAACATACACTACTCTAATACACCATTGTTTTCTTTATTATTTGGGTTTGTTTTGGAAATACAATGAGAGATGCATAAATAGATATTGCAATAATCTTATTTATAGCAACAAAATAGCCCTTCAAATCGCAATATTCAAGAATAGCCACAGCCAACAATATTTTCAGAATGGGATGACAATCTGTATTGTTAAATTTTTTAATACACAGATGGTAAAATCATATTAGAATGATATATCAAACATACCCATTTGATTTGAATGATTACAAGTCTTTTTATCTCACAAAATAAGCAATCTACATCATTTCAAAGTTGACATCGCACCTCAAAATGGTATTCTTTGCTTACAAAATGAATGGCTGATCACTCTAAGGTCTAGGGAGACTGAATCTGCAATAAAATACCCCTCCAAAAAGGACATCCAGCTCTCTCAAACCCTCACACCAAGAATCAGTTGTACATCCTATCCAAAAAAGGGTAGACCAACAATAGGAAATTGATAGTTGGAGATATTTTCCACAGCAATTCAAATTGTGATATTGCTATTAGGATTCAATAGTAAAGTTTTTGAGTCAAACTCATTGACCCATGTTTCATGAGTAGTGGTTGAAAAGAACCCATCTCTCAACAATAGGAAGCTTAAAATTTGCAATGAATCTCTTAATCCCCTTCTTTGCTCCTCAAATTGGTCCCTAACCTTTTGTGCTCAAAACCGAAGTAACAAACTAAAAATCAAACACCAATGAAGCTCAGATGTAGTCTCTTTGTGAAACCACCAATCAATCCTCCAAGTTTCATTAACAAAGAAGATGTTTTGTGCAAGGGTTTTTGTCCTCACAAAGTCGCGGGATGAACAAGTTGAATCAAATTAAGTTGTGTCCAATATCAAATCCATATATGAATGCAAAATGAGCTCAAAAGGGCCTTTTAAAAATCTCCAAAACCCGATGCCATGTTTAGGGTTATGCATTTTTAATTTAATATTTAGATCACGTTATGTCTCCCCAGTTTATTGCCCATCTCAAATGTTCACTTTGTTAAATATTTAATTTAACACTAATACTTTAACATTATTTAAAATAAATCCTCTAAACACATTAATCACCAAAACAACATCATCTAGTGCATTCATAGACATACCGAAAATAGTAACATTGTCAACTGGCCAAGTCGGTGTCGAAACTACCACTTACTAAAAATAGTAAAAACAAACAAATTGTCTGAATTCACCTCAATAAAATTCATATCAGAAATCTCAACCAACTCAATTCAAAGCAACACCTATCATTGCCAAATGAACTAAATTGAATGGTCACCTTGAGTTCTCTAACCCTAACTTGTTAGCCTATGGGAATGTGCTGAATATGCTAGCGGTCACCAAGCTAATAGTGCTTAGGAAGGGGATATTACAATAGTTCATAGTTATTTTCATGTGAGTAGGTACATAGGAGAACATAAGCACGCATAAACATATGTATGCAATACACACACAAAGATATATACATAAATACATACATACGTACATGCATGCATACATACACATACATACTATGAAATTTTGCTGAATAGGTGGAGAATTATGCAATGAAAAGGTGCTGAATCAGTGGAAATCAAGATCAAATTAGTGGTAATTGGATAGATGTGCATAGGAAGGAGCCACCTGATAGTCACAAATACAAGAACTTGACTTCAGTCCAAACCAGCTTTGAATATTCCCTCACTCATGTGCTAATTTGCCTGACGAGATGCTTAACATTAATTGTTTGATTTAGGGACCTTATTTTTATTGATGGATTTGAGAAAATTATCTTTTGGTGAGCCCTTCACCTCAACTTCTTTTCAAAAAAAAACATCACATTTCTATGTCTCCACCAACTCCTCATTGCATAAAATACCAATTTAAGTCTATACACAACCATATGCTACTGAAAATGTATGTATGACTAACTTGTAAGTGCCACTGCCTATCTAAACACTTGATAATAAATTTAAACTTTTATGCCTTAAAAAAATTAGTAAAGCACCTAAATCATTGCTATAAGTATCTAGCCTTTTCTCAATTTCATCAAGTGTCCACTACAATAGATTTTTTGCCTCATTAAATAATGTGTCTTTTCTTTCCTCTTCAAGCATGGAGTCACTTGCAGGCAGTTTACTAGTACCCCATATTCATAATAGTCTTCATCAGAATTAATAACCAACCCATGCCCTAGAAGATTATAAAAGGCGAGTATGGTCAATATGTTTTCAGTCCTTTGTATTATCTTGCAAGAAATTGTTCAGATAATTATGCTGCTTTTTCTCAGGCTGGTATGTGTCATGGGAGTGGATCTACATATCTTGGATGTGACCCTGCATCTAGTCCATATGCATATTGACATGGAACATAAGCAGGGACAATGACAAGCCCTTCCCTGTTGTGCATGCTGAAATTCCTCCAGATCTATCATTTGAGTCTCCCACTACTGGTCGTACCATATGTCATTTCTGCATATTTGCCATCAATGTATGTGTCCCTGTTAGTTGTGGACCGTGGTTGCAAGAGGATAGGAAACATTGGACGTTACATGTTATATTATCCTTAATTGATTATATAATGTTGCAACAAACAATTTCCAAGGGGTGGACATGTAAAAAGCCTAATAAGTTTCAAATCAAGCACGCAAAGGACTATCGGCTCAAGAGAATATTGCATGCAAACAAGGAATAAGTTAATTCTAGGAAAACAGCATTAGGGTGAAGCAAGTCTCTCGTGGTAAAATAGGATAAGAATAAGTCTATGCAAGGAGTAGAAATTGCTTGAGGCAGAAAAATAATAGAATTTATTTGAGAAGCTTGTGTGTAAACACAATAGAGAGTGAATCTCCAAATGGATAATCACTTTAAACATTATAGTTTGATTTGTTTCCACAATAAGGGTCCCCGCACCAGATAGCTTGGACTATTCTGTGGCCTAATGGCATTAAAGTTCTTTTTTGGTGAGAAGTTTAAACTTTTATTAAATATTTTAATATTTTATCAATTAGGACCTGTTTTCAGAAACTTGTATTTCAGATTTTCTTGACAAACTTTGGTTTTCAAATCTTTTTTATTTCAATTTGATTCATTTCAGTAATACCATAACTCGTCTATCAGAGTTTAATTTATGAGTTACTAAATTTGAATCTTTCTACAAGTTAAGATATCTGAGCACAATTTACATTTTTTAAAGTTTTAGATTTCAATTTGATTCATTTCATTTCCAAGTTGTCATGTTTACAGTTCAAGTTTTTTGATGTCCATGTAACTTGGGATAATGTAGTTAAATCTAAATAGTGATTTTCAAGAAAACCCATGGGAAGGAGTAAACAAGTCTTGCAATGAGACAATAATTTAACATTGTTGGTTTATACAAACTTGACTAGCCACCCCTTATTAGAATAATAGTATATTACTTACCTTAGAATGGTCATTTAAGTCACGCAGTGTATCTGGTCACTTAATGAACCTAGTCAGTTAGATAGTTCAGTATATTTCTATTTCTATTCTCAGTTTACGATTGTTTCTTTTAGAAACATCGTTTTTGTATTTCCTTAGTTAAGGAGGCTTCGTCTCCTTTGTAATTACTCGTTGAATATCAATCAATTATAATTTCATCCCTTATATATATGAACCTTGGCATGTGTTAAATTGTCGCGTTATCTTTATGGCTTATGGATTTCTCCACAATATTAGTATTGTTATTCACAACTATCATAGTTAGCCAGGGAGGAAAAAACTCCTGTATTAAGTGTGATAATGTTAATATGGCAAGTATAAATCACACCTCAAGAAGCCAATGTTGAATTTACGTAATCCATATTGAATGTTAATATGTTAGTAAATTATGCATGACTGATAAGAAGAAAGATCAAAGAAAATAATACCTTATTTACATAATGAATAAACTTGTCCATTTGTGTGAACCAAGAATTTGCATATTGATACTGAAAGTCATCTCCCATTGTCCACATAATGTGGTTTGTACGAGTAACGTTGGCCTATTCAAATGAAGGAATGTTACTATGTGTCATTTATGCATTTATACTCCAAAAACAAAAGTATCAATCATATATAATTTCAAAGAAAACAGAAAATTTATGTTTTGCAATAATATATTGTCCATTAATAAATCCAAGTACTAAAAGTTTTAAACTATATGATCATACAGGTAGGTAAATGCTTCACCTCAAGAATCCTATTTATTACCTGGGTAATTGATGCATTCACAAAATCATCTACCCGTTGATCAACATTGTAATCAAAGAGAAGAACATCATCCTGCAATATATTATACATGAACATGAGTAAGAGGTAGATGATTTAGTGTGCTTTTTTGTCCATTGAAATGAAATGAATGATTTTAATGACGTCCACGAGGCCAAACAGCCTAAGGGACCACCGGATCACAGTCATAAACTAACTCCAGATTTGAATTTACCTTTAGTAACAAATGAATGAATGAATGATTTTAATGACATCCACAAGACTGAACTATCATCAAAAGATGCACCTGAATTGGAGAACTGTCATCATTAACTTCAAAATGAAAACCAGGTGGAGGACTATAGTGAACAGGAAATGCACCAGCAAATATCTGTAGCAAAAATGAATAGTTAGAACTGAGAAAAATGGAATCTAAAGAGTAGAGATGATATTCTTGACAGTGTGATAAGCATATGCAAAAGATGAAATCCTCCTGACCTGAGAAGAAGAACCAAATGTCTTAGACCCCCGCCACACAACCTCTAAGGACTTCTGATCTTTTCGCTTTGCCCTATCCTGATAATCTATGCGTGCAAAAAACACAGAATCGAACCCAAGCTACAAACAACAGAAAAGCATGAAGCACATTTAAAGCATGCAGAAGTATAACATTCAACTTATCATGAAGAAGTATTTCAAAATGTAAATAATCCTTTTTGGATCTCAGAAAATACATTTTTTTATGTGTATCATTTGTTAGGCTGCAAACACTTACTTTATGATAGCCAAGTTAAACTAACCCATTGGATTATGTAATGGTTTATTTCAATTCAATTACATAGTTTCAAAGTCAATCTTCATTGGCCATTTTTTCATGACTAGTGGTTCACAAGAACCCATCTCTCATGACCATGAATGTTCTAGTTGGCACTTATTGCATCTACATGGTGCTCACAAAGATGAAGCATAAGAACTTCTTAGGGAGTCACCCATCCCAACTCTACTCTAGCTCAAGCTCAACTGATCATGGAGTCTCTCCAAAATCAAACCTCCATTGAACTTATATAATTAGATTATTGTTGGAAGGAAATGACATTAAGACGAGGACAATAGCTTATTAGCATGGGCAAATGATTGTCACAAATACATTTTTACATCGCTATTCTCCCACACAAATGTCGATGGGTGAAATCTTGTCATTAGAACAAATTTGGTCATCTTTCTTTCCATGTGCAAATAGGGAAACAAATGACCTATCACTCCTTACAGATAGGGAAAAAAATGATTTATTACATGGATAAATAGTTCTAGGGCTCTCCAAGTCCTGCTGAGTCTCGAGCTGAGTGACCCTAGCCAAGACCCAAGGACCTGGGACTCTCCAGGAACTCGCTCAAGGGGAGACTCACTAGAAAATGGTATTTTGCCAAGTGCTGCTGAGTCTTGCCAATTTCTTGCCAAGTCCCAAGTCAGATCAGCCTTGCCAAGTCCGTGCTGAGACTGAGTCTTGTTTCTATGCATAGATATGACTGGCGTGAACAATATGACAACAAAGCCATCAATAACGAAAGCATATAATACACTAGATCCATTTCCTAAATTTACACTGAGCTGCAAGGGAGGAAAATGGTCAATATTGTGTTATCTATCAAATCAAAACAAAACAGATTAGTTCCTTAGCAAGGGTATAACAAGGTCAATATAATGTGAGAAATTCACTAAGAAAATGCATGCAAGTGATCCAATCAGGCAGAGATATAAGTTCTGCCTTTAATATGCTTTGCAGAAACCTGGAAACAAATATAAATTTTGCCATTTCTTATTAATTTGTATAAAATTGCTTGCTAACTGTACCATATCTAAAGCAATTTGGAGACATTACCACATGTAAATAGTAGCTCAAAAAGAAAACGTAAGTAACAGGATACTAAATAGGTACCTCGTTGATGCACAGAACCATTTCTATATTTGAACATCAAAAGGAAACAGGTCAAGGCTCTTACCTCAGCGCCCAGCAAATATGCTTGGACTGCAGAATGTCCAAAGGGATCAATCTGCCATCCAACTCGTGGAGTTTTGTTAAATTGTTGCTTGATAAAACGATGTCCAAGGGTTGTCTGATCAATCATGTCTATATAATGTACCGTTGCTTCATCATGCATACACCAGCCACCATTTCTAGAAGTACAAATACTAGACTATATCAGTAAATTATTACTGATACAAATAAAGTCAACTTTACCCTGTACAAGACTGTGATAGTTTGTGAAGAAAAGAAAATTACATGAATTCAAGTTGGCCTGCACCAACTAGCTTTTTCACTTGTGTCTGCTTTTCCTCACTTTGCTCCCTCCACCACCTTTGAAAAAAAGCCTATGACCACTAAACAAAAAATTTATCAACAATAGGAGGGTAACAAATATAGTAGAAGCAGTATCATCTAAGAGATGGTGGGTGGCATTAATCAACTAATAGTATTGAATCGACCCACAAAAAATAAGCTATACATATCTTAAGGGTAATTATTTATATCTGAAGGGCAATTATTCATAGGGTAAACAAAAGTTTGTTTTAGGAAGGCTCAATTTTTTATCAAATCTTCTAGTATTCAAGAGAATATCTGCTTTTCCCTCAAAAGATCAACCAGAACATGGACACTGCTGAGAGATGAAATTTCACATCATAATTAACCATATGAAGATAACTGAAACCTAGATTAGATAGTAATTTTTCTTTTCCATGACCTTCAATACATTAAATTTGAAGAGAATCTTGGTCTACTTGGTTCGTCAATTGAGTTCAGGATTTCATCTCCTTGGCTCACATCACAGAACAAAGGTTTCCAGGGAAAGTCTTGTGGACTATCTTTTTGACAATTGATGAAAAGACATAAATTCGTGTATTGACAATATTTACCCAGATAATAGTAAATTTTGTCAAATTACTTTAATGTCAGATATTAACCAAAGTTTACAGATGATATGATTTTTTTTAACAAATAGTAATACATCATATAGAATATGGAAATATTGACCATCTGTTCTATATATTATAAATTCAAGTCTAAACTCCGAAAGAAAGTTGCAACTGTCTCTTAGTATTTTTGCAAGAGTAGGGCGCTCAGAAAAAAACAATTGCAATTAGATTTTTATCTATTTTGAATGAAAAAGTATCCTGATGTGATGAAAAATGTATAGGGATGTGTTCTCAATTTCTTTGCAGACATCATCTAAAATATTTTAAAGAATCTTATCTGAGACATATATATAACAGCGCTTTTAGATATTCTGATGACAAGAACGTATATCGTTGTCATAAAACAAATTTTCTTACAACGCTGTCTTCAATTATATTTACATGAATTAATATCTTTGTAGGAAACCCATAGAACACAACAATGCAATGCATTTTAAAGAGCACCAATACAGTTTATGCGGAACTTTCCTGTATCAACAAGACAGAGTCCAATCTTGTGTTAACCATACACTAAGACATAAATCAATTCAGAATACAAAAGTGAGACAAAGGATAGAATTCTAGTCCAACTTGCCTGTTCTGCAAAAACGAATTTTCTGTTGGGATCCTCTTGCAATGCCAAAACCAGACTATCCAACACATTCTTCACACATGCTCCCTGCACAACACAAGACCAGAGATATAGACATGATAATTGACATAAAGAGAGAGTACTAGGTTAAAAAAGAAATGTTCAAAGCATCAATGGCAGCCTCTGTGTATTGTCCCACTACATACTATTATTAATGTACTACTGTTTTTATTGGTATATCACTGCGAAAATTATGAATGAAAATTAGACTCCTAACATAGCTAGTGATTTTTATCATTGCAGTATCAAATTTTCAGCATTTTTTATATTTCAATTTTTTTCTGGATTATATACGAATTAATTGAAAAATAACTTGTAGTTTCCCAAGTCAATCCGGACAAAGAGTTATGCTACTGTTTTACCATCCAAAATCAAACTTCTGACAAGATACAGAGCTTAACTATCTTTTTAACCAAAATAGTTTGTGGTCTGAATGAATATCTATAAACTTGGGGATTTCTTATTGTGATGTAAGTTCAACATTGTGTAATTAAGAAATAAACTCTCCAATAATATCTTAATTTAAGATTCCATGGACAAGATTCTCGATGTGAATGCATAAGCATTATAATGAAATTAAATTGGATTGAATCAAAGACCTGAATACTGTTATTGGATCCAATGTAGTACTGATCAATAGTTTTGAGCCATCCCACATCGTCATGGGTATGAGGAACCAAATGCACATTGATTTTGCCTTCCACTGGCCCTGCTGTCGTATTGTATTGAATGTAAGCGCCATTGCTGCCATAGTCTGCAGCAGCAGACAATGCTATGAAGAACAAAACCAAAACTGAGGCCATTTCAGTTCCATATCAAAGACAACACTACCACATATATAATAGTAAGTCAAACACAAACAAATCCTAGATAACATCTAACCTCTTACCTTCATCTTCTTGGGTGGGTTTGTTATGACATAACGACAAAGCCGGCTTTATGAAAAACAGGCTAGGTCTCCTCAAATAATTTTAAATCTTGTCAAATTTTCACCATAATTCGAGGTGGGCGATTTTAGAAATCCAGTCATATGTCATACATCATCTTTTATATTACAATGTTGACAGATAAATTAAGCGGACAACTTTCTGCATCTTGACCGGACTGAGATCCCAAACATCCTGGAAATAAATTAATAAAAAACTGCATCCGAATTATAACAGATAATCTTTCGTCTCCATAATCCAGTGTCTGCTAAAATCTTAGATAACAGTTGGATATTTAATTTCTTACTTATTTAATGCAGGGCATTTCACTTCACGCATCATCTTTTTAATTAGATTAGCGTGTAAAATTTTGTCGAACAAACCTTTGGCGGAAATTTTGTAAAAACTCGACAAATTTAATGCGTGGTAAGATACAGAAGTCCACCGCTTTCGTGAGTTTCATCAACTTGCAGTGACGGGTCTTTTAAAAATATAGCGTAGGCCTAGCTACTTTCTTTTCTCTAGATGCTAAATTACGTCTCTTTTGAGGTCCAAAAAAACAACTGAACTTCTTCTTTTTCTTTTTTCTTTTTTCTTTTTTCTTTTTTTGAATAAGTCCTATTTAATGTTTAATGAATGATTTTTAATTAATTTTAAATGATGATAGAATAATATTTATTAAAAAATAGGTGGTGAAAAGTGGACTCTTAAAATTACAATGTGACCAAGTCTAAATGACAATCAAGTTATAGGGTCAAGTTTGAACATAACATAAAAAATTAAGTACTTAAAACAATCCTAGTATCACTAGGATTTCTCTATACATAATTGGAGGTAGGATTATATTCAATTGACTCACAACTAATGAATGCACCTTCCTCCTCGAGAGTATCCTTTGAAGTTTGTTGAGCATACACTAAAGAAATGGTCAGCTTCAATCAAGAGAACTTATCAAAGTTATGCCAACTAGGAGCACCACACCCATGAGAGGAAGTAAAATGTGATCGTGAGAGATGGGTCCAATTACAAGCAGTATATCTCTTTTTCTCAAGGGTTGAGAAGCATAAGACAAGGGAACACAACCTCATTTGGCAAATTGGGCACAACTTCATTGACATCAGAGAGTTTTGCCCTAATGGTCCAAGAGCTCCTACAAATGGGGCACACCAAGTGCAACTTTGGTAGCTTGCAATTGAATCTACATAAGCACATTAGGGAAAATCATAGCTTCAATGTAAAGAGAGAAATAAGCATCAACTAAACATCCTAAAAATATATATAGAATTTTATCTTCCCAAATGTTGGAGTGAATATCCACATTGAAAGCATGTAAAATATGGGTATACTTGAAAGGAAGACAAGTTCAATACCCTAACAAAGTTGTATGCCACAAAAAGGGAGTAAGTCCAAAAGGCTAGAAGAAGTCATGAATATAATTCCAAGCTTCCTAAGCTTTAGTACAAAACCAAAAAAGATACTTGAAACTACATAATTGTCTATAGAATGGTTGCCATACTTGGAGATCTCCCAAATTCATAACACAAGAACCAAGTGGGATACCTTGATAAAGGATTCAATGGAAAAATGACCCGGTTTAGGCTCAATATAGCTAATAATATGACCTAGAATCTATGATCCCAAGTTCCCATATTGGATTGAAGCTAGCATTATTGCAATGAAACAACTAGCACAATGAAAGAATATAATAGGAAATATGGTGTAAACACTTCATAATAATATGTCACTTCGAGAGGGCAACCTCCTAATCCACTTTGAGGGGGATACCTCCAATATTCTTCAATAAGAACACAATACTCCACATTATGATAACAACTAACATGTATTTTCTCTATACATAATATATCACCCAAAGTAACTTAGACAATAATATATATAATCCATAGGCCAACCTAATTAGCTAAATGACAATATAATAATGATAATACGACTTAATCAAGATTTAAGGTAGCCATAATCCAACTACGCATTTATCCTAGAATACACATTATAGGGTTGGGGTCATAGCAGTGTTAATTCAACTTTCCAATCATGGGAAGGTTAGGAGAGAGACACAAATGTCCTTTTTTGGATCATAATTAGAAAATGGTGTATTAGGATGCCACTTGTAGTCCTTCAACCAAGACTTGAAATATTTGACCCCAATTTTGTAGACAATTTGAGAAAGATTGACATCAATACCAACTTGAATAGTCTCCTAGTCTTGGTTAAAAAAATCTATATTTTCTTTTAATCTTTGGCCAAGAGAGGAAACTCTTGGTGGCTCTATGAATGATACATAAAAGAGTTATGATGCCCATTTGAAGAATTTCCATACATAAATCCATGACACTTTGGCTAAAAGAAGATCTTGACAAGAAAGAATAGAAGACCACAAAATATATCGATATTTGATTGAAAAGTTATTACATAAATGATTTCACACCTAAACAATTCAGGGCTTTATAGTCTCTCAAGCTTTCATTATGCTTTTAATGACAAAATTTCTTTAAATTTGAATAAGATCCCTCATGGTGAGAAAGATATTGAGGTCCAAACCTTTCCAACATAACCATCCAAAAGGGACACTTGAACTAATACAATGTCTAATAAGATTTTTTTCATCCTAAATTTTCCTTAAGAGTTGTAGGAATCCATTGGCACAAAGGGCTAAACCTTTTTGACAAATTGAAATAAATCCCAAATAACTATCTTAATGGAGATGGTAACAATATTCCCAA
The DNA here is from genome assembly GCA_027943335.1 of Chamaecyparis obtusa. Classification (NCBI taxonomy): domain Eukaryota; kingdom Viridiplantae; phylum Streptophyta; class Pinopsida; order Cupressales; family Cupressaceae; genus Chamaecyparis; species Chamaecyparis obtusa. The sequence goes on along the minus strand of BSBK01002629.1, from coordinate 613,588 downwards.
CCAACATAATGAAATCCACAATATTCATCATTGGAGGCTCAAAAAAAGTCAAATATTTTTTAAATTTTTAATAGGATTTAGAGGGTACTCAACAAGAATAATAGTAGACATGAGTAGCGTCCAACACTTTGTCCAACTAATTTGGAATTTGGCACAAAGAAGCATAGGAGAAGCTTGAAAATTAAATTTAATGCTAAGAAAATGAATAAAAAAACCCCAATGATCAAATCCATTTACCTCCATAACTATCTCACTAGCAATTTTGGGAAGAAAATATTATGTGTATTTCTAGGTATTTTGGTGTTGGACACTTGAGCCAAAGGCATAGTGAATTGTATAATGGAATTGGATGATTTGTTTAACGTTATCTTCATCTTCAATAAGAGTGAGGAATGAATCTAAGAAAAAATGATAGTTTACTATTTGGTTAAAATAAGTAGCCCAAAAATCCCCTAAAAACCAATGTTTGAGAGGTTTCATGAGATAATAAATAGCCAAAGCCTTATGTTGTGAGCACATAAAGAGCCAAGAAGGAAATGTTGACATGCAATAATAATTCAAATAGTTTAAATTTTTGCTCAATTGTGGTAATGCAAGCTAAGGTAACAAAAAACAATATCCACATAGACTAACTAAAAAGGGACCAAATCCAAGCGCTTGAAGAAAGTCTAGGATAAAAAGACCACTCAATGTGGTCATGAGATCATCAATCCCATTCCATTACTCCCCAAACAACAATTATATATTATCTAACATAAATCTAAAATTGATGAGCTTAGTTTTCTCAAGACAAATAAGCTAAGGAAGAAGAGACCTAAGCTTAAGAGCTTGAGCTTTGGCAATCATCTTACATGAGATATTTAACAAAGTGATAGGCCACCTTTATGCTGGGTGGATATTTTGCAATTGACAGTTTCAAGGATCAATTTCAAAATAGTGGTTCCAACCACAATATGTTAGACACAGTCTCTCCTACTTCTAAGGGAAGGTTCCCTCTTCTTATTGCTACTGGAATCAACAAAACACTTAACTACTTCTATTTACACTAAGATAATTCAGGGTGGGAAATTCATCCTATTCTCTTATTTTAGAATATATGTTAACATTACAATAAAATATTTAATCAATGGTGTATTTCACTTACAAAGAATTTGTTGGAGCAATAATCCTAATAAATAGAAGATTAGATGTACTTGAATAACCTTTAGTGTACCAACAACTTTAAGTAACTTAGGAGTTCATAAAAAGCTCAAAGTCTTTCAATGACCCCTAATGATATTTTGAAAAAAGGAATGAAAAAAGTGTGCAGCTCAAAGTCTCCAACATGTATTTCACCTTACATGCATGTAAACAAAGAAAACAAAGCGACACAAAGTCTACAAACTAGTTCTTGGCTTGGGTGTTCTATGTTAATCTCAAACTTGATAAGCAACTCAAAGTCTACAAAATCAAATCTAAAAATTTGACTATAACTTTAAATACAATTTGCAACTCAAAGTCTGTAAGATTGGGTTCAAATCCCTTTTATATAATAGAATACATTCACAAATAACTCTAGAAAATGTGGTCACATGACAACTTGAATCAACACAAAGTCTGAAAGCAAAATGTCTCTTTTATTATTGTAATTTGCCTTACATCTAAACACGAAGTTTTAGAGTGCACACACAAATTGGTAGAGTTTTGTTGCATTGCCAAAAGATGAAAATTACAATGAGCACCCTCTCTCTATATATGTGAGGGTTTATGAGAAAAAAGGTGGAAAACTAACTACTTATTGTTGACTTATTCAACATTACAGTCCTATCTCATGTGATTACAAGTAATGAGACTGTGTGCAATTACAATGTTTTCTCTTTACATGTGACATTACATATGCAATTGAAATTTTATGGTTAACATGTTACATTACATATGCAATTGTAATTTTATGCTTTACATGTAACTTGTCAAAACTAAATTATAAAAACCATGATGAAAACTAAACTAAGTCTATGACAAGACACAACTCTTATTACATCATCCTCTATTAGAGAGGTCTTCATGTCACTAGAATGACAGTTCTTGGAATCTTTGAATTTGCATATGGGTAGGAACATTTGCATTAGAAATCACATCTTGACCTTTGCATTTGATGGAATCAAACCACTAATCTAACTCATGACTAGAAAATTGTTCATGATCTCACTTATTGATCTACTACCACCTATTTGGAATCAATTTTGAAAGCAATATACTAATTTTGATGAAACAACAATACATTGGTCTTGCACTACAATAAGTCTACATCTCTATAGAAGAACATTACTAAAACACCATCTTTATCTTCTTGTATCAGGTAGTACTAACTCTTTGGGAAAATCTTTTTGTGAAGTTGAGGTGTGAAGCCTGAAGTGTGATTTAAGAGCAGTCACAATGATGTTGCAATGATGTGTTCTAAAAATTTCCAAGTTTGGACAATGAATTGACACGACCTATGAGATGATGGACAAATATCTTGACTAAAAATGGAAAGACATGAAAAAGAAGAAAAAAAATGACTAAAAGGTGACCAAAATGTAATTTCAGAGTTTTTAGAGTGCACTACAAATGGAAGTACAAGTGTAGTTCATCTTGTAAAATTTTATGTAATTGGAACAAAAAGTTCCTATTATAAGGGAAAAATAAAAGTTTTTATGTGAAATTGGGGTTTTTTTGGACCCAACTGGACTTAGGATTGCATATGTAGTTCATTATGAAATTGGGACAAAAATCTCTTATTACATACTTAGCATAAGTGATTGGGATTTTTACAGGTAATTACACATGGAATTACATGTTATAAAATATGCAATAGGTGTAAAAAATCCTGAAATACACATAATAGGTATATAATCAAAAATTTAGGTGATGATTATTTCATGTAACAATACATGAAGTCAAGGTCAAAAACCTTGATTGCATGTGTTGTTACACATGTAATTATTGTTAAGATCTCTGATTTATAAGGGGAATACATAGGAGGTCAAAACTTCTAACTTTTGGAACAAAATATGTCTTTACATGAAATTGGAGTTTCTAACCTTGATTGCATATAAAATGCAAATGTAAAGAATAATCCTAATCTTGTATTAATGCAAGTGTAAATGAGGGTGAGGTCAGTGTTATAAACCTCGACCACACTTGGGATGACAAAACATGTTTAGAGATGTGATCCTAGCTAATTTCTCTGACCAGACATGGTATGTTATTAATCTCTTATTTGCATCTTGATTTGAAAATGTCAACACCTATTAACATCAAATTTTCATTACCAGAAAAAAAAAATGACACTTTACCATTTCACTTGTGCATAGTAGAGGGTGAAAATACATGATTTGAAGGACTTGACTTGATTTGGCACTTTCTTTACAAGAAAGAATGACTTAGAAAAAACTCGAAATAAAATGAATTCCTAAAACACAAGCTAGGGCACAAAAAGACACAAAGCTATTAGCATATTAAAAACAACTCCAATGATTAGATAAAATGGCCTTAAGCTGGATGTATAGAAATTACAAGGTGAAAAGATTCAAACCCAAAGCCAATGCCAAAGCCAAAGCCAAAGCCAATCTTAATGCAATTCAAAGTGAGTTTTAAATAATCGCGACAAGATATATGTGGTGAATGAAGCTCTATTTTCTTCCTTGACTTAGGGCCCATTTGGTTGCAGGAATTAGGAAATGTTGGATTTGATCAAATGCTGGAAATGGTTAAATCATGGATTTGATAATCCGATTTTTCATTTCTGGATTATATTTCCTCCGTTTGGTTCCACTTTTTGAAACTGGAATTGGAATTTGAGTATGATTTTTTTTTAAATTTTTTTGAATTTCTTTAATGTTTTTTAATTTAATAATTCATTTTTATTTTTATTTTTTTTACTTTAATTTTTTATAGAAAATCGAAGCGAAGTTTAAAGTCACATCAAATAGCAAGGTAAGGTCATCAATAGAAAAGAGAAGTTTAAATGAATTTTTGTTTTATTCATGTATGTCAACAAACCTAACCTAAATGTGCTTCGTGTCATTGCAACCTACGCGAATGATAATCAGAAAATGGAATCGCAAACCATTTTAGGCAGCCAAAGTTGGAGGCAGGCAACCAAGTTACAATCATTGATCGCAACCAAAATTTGACAAAATTTGAATAAATAACAAAGTTACAAACCACCCAAGTAAATAAAAAATAAATTAAATCCCTCCCCACACAAATTAAAAATTAAAAAATTAAGTGGTAGACATGAAAAATTTAAAAATTTGCTTTACCCCCAATTCCAATTCCAATTCCAATTCCACCTTTTCAAGTGGAAGATGTAAATGCTCATTTTGGCCAAAATGAGCATTTACATCTTCCTCTTCTATTTTCATATTGCACTCCCAAACTGAGGATTCGACGAAATTGCAAATCGCAAATGCCAATTCCAGGCTAATTCCCGCAACCAAACGGGCCCTTAACGTTCCATGCTCGATAGGTTACTTTTAACAACATTTTTTCTTTGCCTAATTTGAAGTTTCATTTAGGGCTTAATGTTTACTACATATGGTTGAGATTACAAATCCTAATCACATGTAACATTGCCATATATTTTAAAATACAGATTAAAAGGCCTGATGGCTAATAAACACATGCAATTCAGACTTAAAAGTCCTCTTTGCATGTGGTATTTCATCTAAACATGTATGTAAAGACATCATAAAGGTGAGAAGTTAATCACAAAGAATGCATTGTGAGTTAGAGACTTGGCAAGGAACCACATTTAGGCACTACTACAAAGAAACAAGCCTAGTTAGAGTGTATTCTTGAGAAGAAAAATATGCTCATAGTGTTGAACAAACTCTTGAAGAATGTAAGGAAGCTTGTTAAGGAACTGTTCCCTTTCCCTATTTTTCTTAATGGTTTGAGATGTATGTTGAGCCAACAAAACCTAGAAGAAGTATTTTGATACTTTTTCTCTAATATTAAATTTGTAGATTCAAACTTTGATCTAAACTCTACACACTATGTGAACATAAACAACCTATTTTTGGTGATCGAGTTGAGTCATTCTAAGCTAAGAAGCTAAATAAAAATGCTATGCTTCTAGAGCAGTGATGGCTTAAAAAACTATAAATTAGTATCCTCAAAAGACCACAAATAAAATGGGCTATCTTATGTCCATAAATATGGATAAATGGGGAAATTCTAGTAACAACATCATAAACTACCAAGTTATCCACCTAGTCTCATTGTAATGTAGTAAATCTAACCCCATGGAAAAGAAACTATGTTCCTTTGAGAGCCAAGTTCACAACACACATTTGGATATCTCCAACTAGCTAAAACTAGTAGAAATATCTTATATAGATAAAGAAAATAATATTTTGGTTACAGAAATGGGAAGGTCATATGACAAGAATTTTTAGATCCAAATCTTCAAGTCTTGATTGAGGACTCCAACATGGCACATAGATGTCTATGTGACACGCTATAGTCCTATATGGACTGCAATAGAAAAGACTCAGAATTTGGTGAAGATAAATGTGTGTACTCTAGATAACCCTCATGCATTCAAATTCTTCCAATAAACTTGCACACACACAAGTGAGGGAAAATGTTTGGGTTGTTTGGAGACGTTCTTTAGTCAAGTCCATGTTTTCATGTTTCCACATCTACAACATCTAGATAGATAGATAAATCAAAAGAAAAATGAATGATAATATAATAGAAACAAACCCCACTTGATGGAGGAAAAGCCCTATTACATGAGATAAAATGATAGACAAGGGATGTGATAAATCCCAAGATGCTCAAAGGTGCAAGATAAATAGAGAGATGCTACCAGATAGGCTTGGGAAAGCCAAGAGAGATACAAATATTGTTGTAAGAGAGCATTGTAGAAAATTAGAGATCGTTGTAGACAAATGATATAGTAAGAGAATGCAAATATTGTGAGGAAGAGAGATCCATGAATAAGCTAGAGAGCTTGAATCTAAAGGGGAAAAAGAGGCTTCTAAATCGTTCTAGAAGATTTTAGGTCATTTCCACTGACAAAAGTGAGTGACTAGTAGAAAGCATGTGCATGACCTACATTTGAACATAGGGATGTTAGTGGATAAATGTGATGTGCGGACATCCATGTGGCACACTAGTGTACAGATGAATCAAGCTAAAAGACAACAAGTGGCAAGGACAACATGCAACCCATGTAAATGTGACATTGAAAGATAACTGTTGACAAGGACTATGAGCATCATGAGAGGGAAAAGGTTGATGCAAGGGCTGAAATTGACTTGCAAATACTATGGGAATGGACACTAAAGTGGTTACAAAAAGTGTGGCCTAAATAAAAAATGAGGGTATACAATTTTTGAATCTACATTTTTCCCCCACTTTAGCAGGCTTATGAATATAAATAAATGTGCATGCTAAAGGATATCTACTGAAAGGAAATAATATCATGATACCAAAAGGATACTGTAGAGGAAGCAAATAGGTCTTTGAACCAAGGAAACATGCTCTCGGGGTAAAGACCTACAAGACAAATGTATTAGAGAGAAAAAGTTGTACAAGACAACAAGGTTAGAACTATAAAACCACAAAACCATGAGGTTATTTCAAATAAGAACACACATGAAACAAATTAAAGCTTTGAGTCAACAAAGTGAAAGAGACCTCGATGAAAAGGTTGTCTCACTATAATGCATCATCCCCAAAATATAATAAACAACACATGGAGGAATTCTAAACGAGCAGAGAAGAATCTTAGGATTGATTACTTCAAGGAAGAATGCATGCAAAAGATAGGGAAACAACCTATGTTGAAGAGACAACACATTACCAAAGCACTAGCTTGCTCTATTGTTAGATGTCTTGCAAATGATTATGATTAGTAGCACTGACCCTGCTATGGAGGAAAGAAACTATCAAAAAAGACACTCAATATAACCAACTTTTCTATGGAAGAGGACCACTATCAAGGAAATTATACTAGTATGGTTATCAAATTGTATGATTCTAGATAGCCATATAATAGGGCAATTTTTATTTTGCTTCAACATGCATAGTGAATGCTAGATAGGCATGTGATAGGGAGGCTTTAGATGGTGTGTTGAAATATGTATCCAATTCTAGATAGGCTTGTGATAAGGTGGCTTTAGATCATGCCAATATGTGTAGCGTAAGATAGATAGGTGTATGATAGGGAAATATTGAGACACTAAGATAGAGTTTTGGCCCCCACAAAGGTAGATAGGATAAGATAGTGGGTTGTACCCCATAGAGGAAGATAAAATAAGATAGTGGATTGGCCCCCACAAAGGCAGATGAGATAAGATAGTGGATTGGCCCCCACAAAGGCAAATGAGATAAGAAGATTTTAAAATAGACACGTAGAAAGGATGGAATATAGGTAAACCTCAATACTGCTTGTCACGCATAGAACAAGAAGATGGTGTATCAAAAGATGAATGATTGATGACACCTGATTCATGAAGTTGTTATATTTTATCCTTGAAGGCATTACATTCACTAGTGGAATGACCCAACACTTGATGATATGAACAAAAAGAATGTTGTTCTTTATCTTCCATATAGAGATTCTTCCATGTAGGAGGAGGAAGAGTGATCAAGTGGACTTTGAGAATCCACAAGAAAAAATGCTCTTGTTTAGATAAAGAATGAGAAGTAGGAAGAAATCCTTTCTCTTGTCGAGTAATGTTTGACCACTCGTAAGAAGAAGATATAGAGACATTAGATAATGGAGGAGTAGTTGAAGATAGAGGAGAAGACTTGTAACCCAAATCTTGCATAAAAGAAAGTGATTTTAGTTCCAAAGGGATCTTAAAGTCAGGTTTCATGCATCCAATATTATCTCCTTTAAATCCATACTTAGAAAGAATATTGAATCCTTGACCATAGCGCGATTGCAACTCCTCAAGTGGGGGAGGATCACCATGAATTTTATAATCAATAGTATTTACAAGTTCCTACAATACATGAGAATAATCATCTTTGACAATAGGCGTAAATGATGTGTTTGGAGTGTGAAGGTGGATAGGGTTGACTTTATATTATCCAATGAAGGAATTTGCAAAGTCCAAAGAACCCCAATCATCACCAAGGCATGTGTTTGATTTGAAAGGAGATGAAGGAAGAGATGGTGTATACTTGGGAGTTTCTTCTTTAGGAGGATTTTGTTCTTTCATAGCATCCTCTTTAGTGATAAATTTCTCATGAACGTTTTTTTCACAATACACCATAGGAATAGTTATTGACATATTATAAGATAATGATGGAATACAATTTTGAAAGGTAGGTTTAATTGAAGCATGAGTAATATCTTCCATTTGGCATAAATGTATGGCATCAAGGTTAGATTTGATTATAACCACTTGATTGTTAGAAAAAAACTTAATAGAACCATGAAGGGTAAAACTAATTGCTCCTAAAGCATGAATCCAAGGTCTACCCAAGAGAAGGTTATATGGTAAAGGCCCTTGCATAACATACACCAAGGTTGGAATAACAAATGGCCCAACTTTCAAAGACAAAAAAAAAATGCCTAAAGTTGTAGATTACTAGCATTATTAAACCCACAAATATACAGATAAAACATTACAAGGGGATTTAGATCCACCTTGATTTTGGGAACACTAATACATTTGGGGTCATTTTGCGACGGCTATGTGTCGCAATTGCGACAGCTATGTGTCGCAATAGCAACACCCATAGACGTCGCTATTTTTTAGTCGCAAATTGCGACGTCTATGGGTAGCCGTCGCAATTGCGACACATATCCGTCGCAATGTGACTAAGATTTAAGAAGCGGCATGGCCGTCGCCCCCCCGTCGCATGGCTTCGGAGGGCCGTCGCAATCGCGACGGACCTCCCAAGCAATTGCGACGGGCGCCTGCATCGCATTGCGACGGGTTTCCGTCGCAATTGCGACGCCCGTGGGTGGATTAAAAAAAAAAAATTAATTTAATACATTGCTAATGAACCACATTAATGCTTTTTTCTTTCAACAAATGAGGACAACCACTGTAAAGACAACATGATAATGTACACTCACTGTAAGGACAGTCACAAATGAGGACATCTCACAGTGACTGTCCCTAGTGTAATTGCCACTTGAATGTATTGCTATTCAGCCACATTAATGCTTTTCTTCTTCAACAAATGAGGATAGTCACTGTAAAGACAACATGATAATGTACACTCACAGTGAGTGTACATTATCATGTTGTCTTTACAGTGACTATCCTCATTTGTTGAAGAAGAAAAGCATTAATGTGGCTGAATAGCAATACATTCAAGTGGCAATTACACTAGGGACAGTCACTGTGAGATGTCCTCATTTGTGACTGTCCTTACAGTGAGTGTACATTATCATGTTGTCTTTACAGTGAGTGTACATTATCATGTTGTCTTTACAGTGTCAATATATGCATTATTACTTAAACTGAAGAGTACTCTAAATAATATGTCATTGTGGAGTTCTGATTGCTTCCAATTTGATATACGCTTGTTCTACTTATGTATCCAGCATCATGTAAGAAAAGTTGATGCTTTTAAATAGATTCATTTAGCCATGAAATGCCTGTGCATGTTACATACAAGATTCCAAGGCCCAAAACTGATTACTCATTATAATTCATGTACAGAATGATAATCAACCACAACGAGGCATGCGTAGGCGCTGCTTAGATTTTGAGGCATCAGAAGCTCGTAGAAGAAACTTGACCAATGGCTCATGGAATGCAACAAACTTATTGCCTAAAACAGGAGCATTGGTAACCACAGATGATGGTTTTGAAAAGAACACTTCACCATCAATGTCATGTGAGGGAACTGCAATTTCTGATGGCAAGTAACTTGTAGTATATAAGAGAGATGCAGGTACAGATGCTGGGAATACATTGCTAATGAACCACATTAATGCTTTTTTCCTTCAACAAATGAGGACAGTCACTTTAAAGACAACATGATAATGTACACTCACTGTAAGGATAGTCACAAATGACGACATCTCACAGTGACTGTCCCTTGTGTAATTGCCACTTGAATGTATTGCTATTCAGCCACATTAATGCTTTTCTTCTTCAACAAATGAGGATAGTCACTCTAAAGACAACATGATAATGTACACGGGCTGTAAGTGTACATTATCATGTTGTCTTTACAGTGACTGTCCTCCTTCAAGTGGCAATTACACAAGGGACAGTCACTGTAAAGGCAACATGATAATGTAGAGAAACGTTGTCATTTGTATTTTCAACAGTGCCGAGAGAGATTCCCTCCGCGAAATCACAGCTACAATTTCTGAGTACGTTGGGTTTATTTTTCTTTTGCCATTATTATGTAATCTGGTATTCAGCTGTTACAGAGCTAAAATACCCAGAAATGAGGACATATCTGTGTTGAATTTATTGTTAGCGGCTCTGGTTATTTAGAAGTTTAATTTTATTTGTTCATCTTTCAAGCACAAACATTTTGTGGACCGTAACATCTTCATTGTTTCGGGTATGCAATGAAACAGCCGTAACTTGCAACTACCTTCACGGTACTTGTGTACATTATCATGTTGTCTTTACAGTGACTGTCCTCATTCAAGTGGCAATTACACAAGGGACAGTCACTGTGAGATGTCCTCATTTGTGACAAGGACAGTCACACATGAGGACATCTCACAGTGACTATCCCTTGTGTAATTGCCACTTGAATGTATTGCTATTCAACCACATTTATGGGCCCGTTTGGACCCCAGCACACAGTAGCATCTACAGAGAAGAATATCCCAGGTGTAACAAGTTGTAAGAATATACCAACAGTTCTAAGAAGTTCCCTAGCACATAGTAGCATCTACAGAGAAGAATATACAACATGAGGGCAGCCACTGTAAAGACAACATGATAATGTACACTCATTGTATGTGTACATTATCATGTTGTCTTTACAGTGACTGTCCTCATTCAAGTGGCAATTACAGAAGGGACAGTCATTGTGAGATGTCCTCATTTGTGACAAGGATAGTCACACATGAGGACATCTCACAGTGATCGATTGTCCCTTGTGTAATTGCCACTTGAATGTATTGCTATTGAACCACATTAATGCTTTTCTTCTTCAACAAATGAGGACAGTCACTCTAAAGACAACATGATAATGTACACTCACTGTAAGGATAGTCACAAATGAGGACATCTCACAGTGACTGTCCCTTGTGTAATTGCCACTTGAATTACACAAGGGACAGTCATTGTGAGATGTCCTCATTTGTGACAAGGACAGTCACACATGAGGACATCTCACAGTGATTGTCCCTTGTGTAATTGCCGCTTGAATGTATTGCTATTCAACCACATTAATGCTTTTCTTCTTCAACAAATGAGGACAGTCACTCTAAAGACACCATGATAATGTACACTCACTGTAAGGACAGTCACAAATGAGGACATCTCATAGTGACTGTCCCTTGTGTAATTGCCACTTGAATGTATTGCTATTCAACCACATTAATGCTTTTCTTCTTCAACAAATGAGGATAGTCACTCTAAGGACAACATGATAATGTACACTCACTGTAAGTGTACATTATTATGTTGTATTACAAATGGACCTTATGTTGGTCGGGATATAAGTGCAAAAAAAAAAAGGAACGTTGTCATTTGTGTTTTCAACAGCGCCGAGAGAGATTCCCTCCGCGAAATCAAGCGGGTTATCATTTGTGTTTTGAACAAAGCGGGTTGTCATTTGTGTTTTGAACAGCACCGAGAGAGATTCCCTCCGCGAAATCAAGCGGGTTGTCATTTGTGTTTTCAACAGCGCCGAGAGAGATTCCCTCCGCAAAATCATAGCTACAATTTCTGAGTACGTTGGGTTTATTTTTCTTTTGTGATTATTATTTAATCTGGTATTCAGCTGTTAGAGAGCTAAAATACCCAGAAATGAGGACATATCTGTGTTGAATTTATTGTTAGCGGCTTTGGTTATTTAGAATGCTTCCCCACAATACTTAATTACACAAGGGACAGTCACTGTGAGATGTCCTCATTTGTGACAAGGACAGTCACACATGAGGACATCTCACAGTGACTGTCCCTTGTGTAATTGCCACTTGAATGTATTGCTATTCAACCACATTTATGGGCCCATTTGGACCACGACACACAGTAGCATCTACAGAGAAGAATATCCCAGGTGTAACAAGTTGTAAGAATATACCAACAGTTCTAAGAAGTTCCCTAGCACATAGTAGCATCTACAGAGAAGAATATACAACATGAGGGCAGCCACTGTAAAGACAACATGATAATGTACACTCATTGTATGTGTACATTATCATGTTGTCTTTACAGTGACTGTCCTCATTCAAGTGGCAATTACAGAAGGGACAGTCATTGTGAGATGTCCTCATTTGTGACAAGGATAGTCACACATGAGGACATCTCACAGTGATCGATTGTCCCTTGTGTAATTGCCACTTGAATGTATTGCTATTGAACCACATTAATGCTTTTCTTCTTCAACAAATGAGGACAGTCACTCTAAAGACAACATGATAATGTACACTCATTGTAAGGACAGTCACAAATGAGGACATCTCACAGTGACTGTCCCTTGTGTAATTGCCACTTGAATTACACAAGGGACAGTCATTGTGAGATGTCCTCATTTGTGACAAGGATAGTCACACATGAGGACATCTCACAGTGATCGATTGTCCCTTGTGTAATTGCCACTTGAATGTATTGCTATTGAACCACATTAATGCTTTTCTTCTTCAACAAATGAGGACAGTCACTCTAAAGACAACATGATAATGTACACTCACTGTAAGGACAGTCACAAATGAGGACATCTCACAGTGACTGTCCCTTGTGTGATTGCCACTTGAATGTATTGCTATTCAGCCACATTAATGCTTTTCTTCTTCAACAAATGAGGATAGTCACTCTAAAGACAACATGATAATGTACACGGGCTGTAAGTGTACATTATCATGTTGTCTTTACAGTGACTGTCCTCATTCAAGTGGAAATTACACAAGGGACAGTCACTGTGAGATGTCCTCATTTGTGACAAGGACAGTCACACATGAGGACATCTCACAATGACTGTCCCTTGTGTAATTGCCACTTGAATGTATTGCTATTCAACCACATTTATGGGCCCGTTTGGACCGCGGCACATAGTAGCATCTACAGAGAAGAATATCCCAGGTGTAACAAGTTGTAAGAATATACCAACAGTTCTAAGAAGTTCCCTAGCACATAGTAGCATCTACAGAGAAGAATATGGGTCAACGAGGTTGACTTCAAAGCCATGCAATCTAATGGTAATAGTAATATCATAATTTGACATACTATCAGAAATACTTCCTAAATAGACTATTCAATCTTATAAGAGATGGATTCATGAGAACTATTATTTATGAAATATGAGTCAATGACTTTAATTAAAAAAATTACACAATCTAATTCTTGTAAAAATATCAAAATTTGGCACATTGAAAATACCTTCCAAAAGTATCGTTAATTGATTAATATGAATCACTACTCATGAAATATAATTTTATAAACCTAATCTAAAAACTACACAATAAAAATCTTAATAGCAATATTGTAAGAAACTATTCCCAAAAGAAAGCCTAATAAAATTTGATGAAAATAATTTTTGTTTCACTCAACTTTGACATTCACAACTTCCTCTTTTATTATAATAAGAAAAAAAATGTCTTTTTAGATATACCTCATGAACCATACTCGAATAATCTATCATTTTTCTTCTCAAAAACATATTTGCAGAGCCTGCTTCTTTTACTTGTTTGTACTTTTATCTCTCTGATGGAAAGGGTTCCTTCAGGACACATTTTTCCAAGTTCACTGCTTGAGATATTTGAGGAGGGTTCCCCTGCTTGAGTATCCATCCAACCCATATTCGAGTAGTTCTACAATTGCACAGTCTAAATTAATAATACTGACAATTGAATGACGAATGATGATACATAGAATTGATATAAACTAATCCTAAAAACACTAAAACATTATTAATATATTTATATTTCATAAATAAAATTGATATAAAAGATTTGGAAAGATACATTAAAAAATAGAAAAACAGTAATTTATAATAGAAGGAAACTTAAATTGCTATTTAAAAAAAAAACAAGAGTCTTAAATCTTATCATTTTGTTTCATTATCATCCATAAGTACACACCTCTAGCATAATAATTATATTTTACCACCCATAAAATGAAAAAAAGATTTTCACAAGAGAAATTGAAGCTAGATTATAAAAATGAACCATCTTATTGGAAACTGGAACTGTTATCATACCCAAAAGGACTACAAAATTTCACCTTATCATACCCAGATTGTTGCTTTGCCTGGCGGAGGGAAATTTGATCAGTAAAATTGACACAGAGTATGTTGTCTCCATTGTCATGCTGGATAACAAAACACCAACTTTAATGGGCATGTACTGTCCCTTGTGTAATTGCCACTTGAATGCATTGCTATTTGATGCAGGGGCATCCCTAATGCAAGCCAAAGACACCATGATTGAAGGAAGTTGCCATGAAGCCAAGGAGTCAAATCCTATCAATTGGAACATAAGATTTTCACCTTGGAGCTTTGAAGGATTGACTGGTGAAAGGTCCTTTTGATTGACAAATCAGAGTCTTTTTGAATGACAAATCAGAGTCTTTTTGAATGACAATAAATTAGAATAGGAGTTTTAGATGTTTTCTTGGTTTGTAATAAATATTAAGGATTGATTTTATCTCCTTATAAACATCCACTTGTTGGACACAAGACCCCTTGGTGACTTATAAACCTTGGGCATCTTTTGAGTCCTTGGATGAAATGAGCATAGTAAGTGTTTATTAGGTGTCTTTTAGATGTTGTTAAGAAGTTTGAAGGTCCAAAATAACTTTAATAAGGTTCCTAAAGTTTCACAACACATTTTTAACCTTCTCGGCAAAGTTGTTTGCAAAGTTGTAATGCAACTTTAAAAGTTGCTTAGCAAAGTTGACATTTGTTGGATAAACTGTTCTAACCACCTAGATGGTTGAACCAACGTTTGGAGAGCCTATTTTAGGCTTCAAATGGTCGAAGACAGACAAAGAACCAGTATTGTAATCATTTTGCTTTCATAAAAAATAAAAATTACCCTGTTTTAGTGCATTTCTGGTGAAAAACGAACTCTGTACGGCTGTACGGATGGTGGTTGGATGATAAAATTTGCCTGGAAGTTGTAATAGTGACATCTGATGCTTTGGAAGTTGGTTTGATTGATTCTCTTTGTTTTATATCTAAGTTATTTCAAATTTTCTGTGCATTGTTTACAAACCCTCATTTTCAGGGTTTGACTGATGTAAAGACCTTAACTCACGTTTCAACCATTGGAATTCCTTCTTCCTTGGTGGAATGAGAGTTAAGGATGTATATTTGTATATTCTAAAAGCCCTAACTACTCTGCATCACTATTGAACCACATTAATGCTTTTTTCCTTCAACAAATGAGGACAGTCACTGTAAAGACAACATGATAATGTACACTCACTGTAAGGATAGTCACAAATGAGGAAATCTCAGAGTGATTATCCCTTGTGTAATTGCCGCTTGAATACATTGCTATTGAACCACATTAATGCTTTTTTCCTTCAAGTGGCAATTACACAAGGGACAGTCACTGTGAGATGTCCTCATTTGTGACAAGGACAGTCACACATGAGGACATCTCACAGTGACTGTCCCTTGTGTAATTGCCACTTGAATGTATTGCTATTCAACCACATTTATGGGCCCGTTTGGACCACGGCACACAATAGCATCTACAGAGAAGAATATCCCAGGTGTAACAAGTTGTAAGAATATACCAACAGTTCTAAGAAGTTCCCTAGCACATAGTAGCATCTACAGAGAAGAATATACAACATGAGGGCAGCCACTGTAAAGACAACATGATAATGTACACTCATTGTATGTGTACATTATCATGTTGTCTTTACAAGGATAGTCATTTGTGACAAGGATAGTCACACATGAGGACATCTCACAGTGATCGATTGTCCCTTGTGTAATTGCCACTTGAATGTATTGCTATTGAACCACATTAATGCTTTTCTTCTTCAACAAATGAGGACAGTCACTCTAAAGACAACATGATAATGTACACTCACTGTAAGGACAGTCACAAATGAGGACATCTCACAGTGACTGTCCCTTGTGTGATTGCCACTTGAATGTATTGCTATTCAGCCACATTAATGCTTTTCTTCTTCAACAAATGAGGATAGTCACTCTAAAGACACAATGATAATGTACACGGGCTGTAAGTGTACATTATCATGTTGTCTTTACAGTGACTGTCCTCCTTCAAGTGGCAATTACACAAGGGATTTGTGTTTTCATTTGTGTTTTCAACAGCGCCGTAACCCTCCGCGAAATCACATCGGGATATAAGGGCAAAACAAACAAGAACGTTGTCATTTGTATTTTCAACAGCGCCGAGAGAGATAAACAAACTTAAAACTCAGACTTAAGAAAGATGAAGGCAATGCTTCAAAAGGCCGATGCCCTAAATACGGGAAAACACAATACCACCATTAAACGATGCCCTAGTCACCGTATCAATGCTGCCAGCTCCGTACCAGTATGCTGACTGCTCACTTTCATCCTGTGATAAAGGTAACTTCATTAATCATACTTGAAATGGCAGCATACGAACTAAAGCTGATGAACATTTATAAACTAAAAGTTTAAAACTACAGATTACAAATGTAGTAGTTTCATACGAAAAGAACTTGATGTCTGAAATTTACCATTAGAAGTATCCAAAGGAATACCACAGTACTGTTGAACTTGGAGAATCGGAGATGATCTACACAACAAGGTTCAACAACTGTAAGGACTGTTACACCATCTTTAGCATTTGAATACATTTTCTCCTTGGCTTCTGGTGGATCCTCAAAGACCCCCAATGACGTTTTCCCTACAATTATCAATTGTTTGTCAGTATGAGATATTAATAAATAAACATTAATCACAATATTAGGCAAACAATGTTCTTGATGTCTGAATCTAAATCACAGAAAGCTCTAATAAAGCAGTTCTCAGTTTCACATTAAACTAAGTTTCAATTTCAAATGGTTATAATAATTTTTGCAAGTTATAAGTAGCTGGTTACAGTATATGACATAAAAAGAAAAAAAATCATTTCTATTCTTTTCTTCTTTTTCTCTTTCAACGAAGCTTTTGCACCACACAAATGCATACCAAGAATTTCTCAGGAGGTTTCAAGACCATTGCATACCAAACTTCTTCTCTGTAGATGCTACTGTGTGTCATGGTCCAAACGGGTCCAAATAGACCTAGTGACTCTAGTAGGTCTCCAAAACCTGTTCTGCAGCAATAACTCTTCAATTTGACAAAGGACCTTATGAACTTATATGTTTTTTGAGTACCCTTTTTGATGTTCTAACAATCCTCCAACTCCCAGACCTTGACTCCACTCCAGCATATCAATGTCCTTATTGAGTCCGCAGACCTAATGCATGCCTTTGGGTGTGGGTTCCAAAACAAGGCATTGAAAATGGGTGCATGAAACCAAGATCAGAGTTTGAAGATGTCCACCATGCTCTAAAGATCTAGATTCAACAAGGTTTGAGGTCCTTTACTTGCCGCTACCCTCTGATCTTGCATAATCCATCAACTCCTAGTCAAGAACATTGAGATTCTTGACCTAGGGCTTGCTCTTGAAATTCTCTGGCTTAGTATCCTGTTCCAAAGCTTTTAAAATATGAAAATAAACCCCCTTAACTTGCATTTTACAAAGAACAGAGGATATCCTATGGTTTATTTGCAAGTTAAGGCCATTTGAATGCAATAACCCAAAAAATGAGGGTTTGACAGAACAACAGATAAGAAAAAGGAATAACTTTGATATAAGGTGTCTTGAATCTACCAAATAAACTCTCAAAGCATAAGATATAAATACTCTAACTTCCACACTAGTCTGCCCTCCCTTTCACATCCGTACACTGTACAGTGCTTGAAGGAAATGCACAAAAAAGGCTCTGAAATAGTGGCTCTATCTGACAGAGAGTCCATGCTAGGCTTCATGACTAACCTAGAGCACATTCCTTGTTATGGAGGAAGTTTGAATGGTGAAGAACTTATGGAATGGATAGAGGACCTAGATAACCATTTTGACTACAAGTATCTTATTAATAACCATTTTGACTACAAGTATCTTATGGATAGAGGACCTTGATAACCATTTTGACTCATTTAGTATCTTATTGAGCTTCACTTTGTTTCGAGAATATAGTTTAATATTCTCTACTAAACAGGGCCAACCACGTGAAGGTGGAAGCTCATTTGGCCCCACCCCCCTCCCCCTAACATCACTCTACATTCCCCGTTAACATCTAACATTCATTCATTCTTTCAATTATTAATAAAATGTAACATTCAATCAATATCACATGATAACATTCATTAACACATTAGATTCGTTAACACACAACATTCATCAATATGAAAATAAACACATAATTCATGAACATTCATTAGCACATAATTAAATTCATTGAGACATAAAATTCAGTCATTATCAATTAAGGTATTTA
This sequence comes from Chamaecyparis obtusa, assembly GCA_027943335.1. Classification (NCBI taxonomy): domain Eukaryota; kingdom Viridiplantae; phylum Streptophyta; class Pinopsida; order Cupressales; family Cupressaceae; genus Chamaecyparis; species Chamaecyparis obtusa. The sequence goes on along the minus strand of BSBK01002629.1, from coordinate 594,953 downwards.
GATGACAATCATTTCTTTTTTCTCTTTCTAATTTTTTTTTCTATGTAAGCTCTAAGAGGAGCATCAGTGTTATCATCAATACCCCCCTCATCAGTTGTTTTGTTCTTTGTTCTTGATGATCTCAAATTCCTATGCTGCTGCAAAGGGGGGTCCTCTACAATAACAAATAAAAGAGTTAAATTTAAAATACTTAATTATAATTGTTACAAGTATTTAATTATTTTAAAGAACATAACTGTGGCGCTCTTTAATTACCTGATCTGGCCACATCATTTTGTCTAGACTCAACCTCAACATGCTCATGAGCACCGACCCCTTGATCCTCTACAGTTGCTATACAAAATGTTACATTAATCCAAACACCAATTGTAATTACATATAAAAATTTTAATAGCAAATGTATACCTCCACCACTAGGATGCACATCATGCGAACCTTCATTATGCATAGATTGTGTAGAAGGATTGTCAGGCTGCATTCCAATATCCTACACATTGTTATCATTGCTTTCTTAAAACAGATATACTCACTTTATATTAGAACTTAACATCAAATAGACTAATTGGTAAAGTATTCAATTTGAAATAAATTTCATTTAGCTTATTTACCTGTGGCTCAGATGCATCATTATTTGAACCTTGCACACTGATTTCAGCTCGTAGCCGTTCAGCCACGGCTCTATAGCCTTGTTGGAAGCCAATTCTCTTGTCCTCTTCTGTGAGGCATCTATTGAACTCTGACCCCTACATTTTTTCTTGGTATGGTGAATTTTACTTGCATTGTTTGATCAAAAAAAATTTCCTTGCAATATATAAAAAAATTGATACAAGTTTTCATTTACTAATACTTACAACTCGTGCTTGAAGTTTGGAAAAACCACCAGAGCCGAGCTTGTGTGTCCCGTGCTTTTCTAATCTTGCCTTTGTTGCCTTTGATGTGTCAGGCAATCTATGAAAAGTTTGAAATATGTTAGAGACCAGTATAGGAAAAATTTAGAGGTTAATTAGTACATAATTACATTCTCAAAAGTATCACATACCTTGCTCTACTCTCTACTGGCGTAATTCCTTTTTTCATGTCGGCTTTATACTTTCCATCCAAAATCAAACCCTGCCACTCAGCCTCAAGAACACAGGGCGGACGCTCGTGCCTTGGGTTAACCTCTAAATATTTCCTGTACTGGTCCCTAATATACTTCAAACATAAACCAGCTCTTTCAAGGAGCTTGTTTCTCTCGAATGCATGAGGTCCAAAAAGCTGGGTCATACTATGTACAAGATCATCCTTCAACTTTTTATCTTGGTTATTCCACCTTTTAAGTAAAAAAAAACATGTTAGACTCATAAATGAAGAGAAGCTACCTTTAATATAGTTCAAGAAATTGATGAAAAGGAAAACTATTCTAGCAATGATATGAAATCAAAATAGTGGTTTGGGGTTTTAGTTAGGATATGATGTTCCACCATGTACGTATGGTGGGCCCAAATATCCGCAAACACTCGTCACCAAGTTTTCGCCAAAAAATATCATTCCCTACAAAATAATCATGGGATCATTAGTCGATGAAGAGTGATCAAAAACTAAATTACTATTATATCACTATAGAATAATAATAACTTTAAAGTACCTGGAAGTTTGGATACTTTTAAGGGAACGCCTTCATCGTCGCTGATGATCAATACGCAATCCTTCACCGTTCCCGTACTAGGAACACGGGAACATCCAGGAAATGATGTTGCATCGGGACTTGTTGCATCTCCTATTGCAAAAAATGAAAACCATTATCAAATGCCTCCAAGAAATAATACTTCAAGGGAAATAAATTGGTGCAGAGCACCCATGGCACAAACACAATCAAGGGATCTACATCGTAAACACATAACACTTAAACACATAACAAAAGAGAGAAAAAGAGGGATTTGTGTACCAGTAGATGGTGCAACAGTTGGTGCATTTAGGCTGTGTGTTGTTGACATGGCAGTCGGCAAGACATTTGTGGCTGTCCTGGATGGAGGCGGCGTTGTCATATCATCATGGAAAGGAGCTGAAGAATAAAATTGTTAGAGCATGCATAAATATAGAACGCGTGGACTAGCATGGACAAGATTGTTAGAGCATTAAAAAAAAAGATTGTTCGAGCATGTATTGTCAATGATTATGATCATTCCTATATATATTCAGTGGAAAACACAAGTGGGGAATGGAACATGTGATCTACCTGAACCACTTGCAATACCGGCCTCATCATGGGAATGGGGTTCAAAATTACGCAAATAACTCTGTAAAGACAATGCATCCATATTTTAATTAATGTCATAAAAGAGCATAACATAAAAACCATTATTGAACTCTTGTAATAATTAAAAATTTCATTAATACTTACTTTAAAGTTTTCAGAAGTGCGCAACAACTCAGCTGCCCTGTCTTTTATTTCCTGAGTCTGAGGATGTATGGATACCAAACGTAGAAGTTCTTTCCCAATTTTCTTTAGCAGCTTTTTAATGGAACCGATCGGGTCATCGGTCTCTGCTAAATCAATAAAAAAAGGGTCCACAAGGGGGGACTCCTGAGGGACTGCAGGTTTCTTTCCCTCTCTCCGACCACCGGCCCTCTGTGACAACAATAGTATTAGTATTATCAAAATTACTCCAAAACAATGAAGAAAATAACATTAAAAAAAATAACATTTTGCTTCTATCTAGTTTGCACAATTACAATGAATTTTACCTGCTCATGTGTAGATGAGCTAGGAATATCGTCACCATCACCTTCGGGCGGTTGCTCCATATTGTGCCCCTGTGTCAAAGATCAAGTATAAAAATGTTAGCCAAAAATTTAATAACTAAATGGTATGTTGGAGTCATTGATTAGAAGTTGGTTTAATAGTATGTACCACCCCCATGATAGTAGCCTCGTTTGTATCTATGCGGTTCAAATTGTAATCAATAAGTAGCTCTTCCCCTGCACGTATTGATTTTATCGCACAGATGAATACATGATTTCCCTCGCGCGCCTCAAATATGCAATTGGGTTGCTTTATAGTTGACCCAGGTCGTGTACTATTTATAAAACCCGCAATATTCCCTGTTGCTTTTGGCCTTCCATCAATGTATATAGCCACACTTTTACTTTGATTATTGTCTTGCTGTTGTATATAATTTGCCAAGAGTGCATACCTACGCATACTTTTTTTATATTGAACAATATGCATCCAACTTTTGTAATCGTAACATGGTCCAACATACTCCATCAATTCAGAAACTTTGTTGTAAGACACCTTTATGCCATCCATAGAAAATAGGCCCAAACCATGTAATGATGATGGTGCTATGCGATATATCCTCTCATTAACACAAAAATCAATGTTTATTGGAGGAAGTTCCTTGGGTACCCAATGTTTCTGTAGATGTTGGTACCTCAAGGGCACCTCGATGTCGCCTTTCGTCTCATCATCATAAGAACATGACCCCCCTTGAGCAAGGAAAAATTTCATGTGTTTATTGAATTTCCTTCTAGTCTTTTGACCTCTAGTTAATCTCCCTATTCTAGATAAACTACATGTCTCACTTTCCTCTTCTATTCCTATATTTCCCTCACTCGAGGAAGACACTTCTGACAAATACCTATTTGCTGGTACCTGCAAATGGGAGAGATCTTATAAGACATCAATCTTACTATTGATAAGTGTATTAAATAGACTTTCTATAAGGTGTATTGACTTATACCTGTCGATCCATGAGACTGTGCGGGATGCTCTTGAAAGGGGTTCAATTTCCTGCAAATGTAATTCAATTATCGTGAGCATAATCACATCATAATCATAATCACATCCATCATAAGCATCACATAAAAATTAAAAACATTAAAACGTACACATTATAACACTTATAGCTTTTAAATAGATAATGAATAAACTATGTAACCATTTAAGACAAATATATTTCTATCAAGAAATGAATATTAAATACATTAAGGATTGATGGCATACCTTTAAATTTCATCATCATCATCCTCATCATCATCATCATCATCATCATCATCATCATCCTCATCATCGTTGTCATCATCATCGTCGTCGTCGTCGTCGTCGTTGTCGTCATCATCAACATCATCATCATCAACATCAACATCATCTTCATCATCATCATCAGTAGCAGCATCATCTTCTTCTTCTTCTTCATGAAAATTTGTCTCAGGAACATCATCCAATAATTGTCGATCGTGATCATCATCTACATCATCTTCTACTTCTTCGGTATCTTCTTCTTCCATCGCATTATACTTTATCGGCCTTCCTCTCGGTTCATGTCTAACAACAAATGACCAACCCGGTTTATGTGAAACCTCTGAGTAAAATACCTGTTCACATTGGCTTGGAAGAACATAGGGCTCATCCCCAACTGGCTCAAACGACCTTGTATTAACCATTGTAAATCCATTATCATGTTCAATAACAGTTCTATTAGGATCATTTGGATTAAGTCGTAGCCTGTACCATTTGACAACGAAGAGTACTAATTTGAAGGAACTAAAGTCGCACTCAAATATATCATCCAAAATGCCATAGTATTGATTTTTAGACTCTTGAGGATCTAAGTCATTTCTAGATGAAATATTAGTCACTTGAAAGACTGCAGTTATTCCAGAATCACAAGTTTTCTTCGTGTCATCCAACACTTTGACGCGAAATTTTTGACCATTACAGAACATACCCTTGTGGTGTTTAACCTGCAATAATATGTGAAACATGTCAAAATTATTATATCGTGAGTTGATAAACATATGGGTGATTAATAATTTTGTACGTACCTGGAAATCTCTTAAACCATATGCTAAATCTATTTCCCTTTGCGTAACATTAGAATCTCCATTACGATGAGCTTCTTTAACCAATGAAGATACACCTTCCCATGTTAATGTGTGACCAGAATGTTGACATCGTTCAATCCATACCGTCATCCAATCAAGATTGTTTGCAATATACAAATGTAGTGCATCCCACTCTCGAGCAACTGTACAAAAAAAAAATAGACGACTTACAACCGATTTATTTTGAAGATTAAGAAATAATTTATTACAATAACATCTTACAATTTATTACCTGTCACTTTCCTCAATCTACCTTTCCCCATCAAGTACTCCCCTTTGAATTTTTTAAAAGGGTCGAGATCCCAAATGCGATCTACATGGATATTTGAAGCAAACTTAGGAAGATATTCAGTAATGTACACCATAGTCTGGTATACCATGTATCCCTCTACCATAGAACCCTCAGGATGTGCTCTTTGTCGAACCAAAGCCTTCAAAGATTTCAAGTGCCTCTCAACCATCCACATTGACCTAGTGTGTGCAGGTCCACACAATTCAATCTCCTCAACTTGGTGTATGAGGTAGTGTTCTTGTGCATTGAAAAAAGTTGGAGGTAGACACTTTTGCATTTCACACAATAAATGAGGAATTCTTCTCTTCCAATAGTTTATATCTTCTTTATGGATTTCTTTAGATGACAACCACCTACATTAAGAGATTCAAGTCACAAAAAATATATAAATACGAGACTTTACAAAATAATATACAATAGATTACATAGCAAGAAAAACAAATCACGAATATAATAAATATATACAACAAATTGAACAGATATTACTGCTTACCTCATGTATTTTTCAAGATCATATATCACTTGTTTGATGTTATTGTTGAAGTGCTCTGGGAGAGATAGAGGTAGCACGTACTGCAGTAATTATAAACCAATCATTTCATTATTTTCTAACATAACATAATGAATAGTACACGTAGTTTATGAATATATTGTAAATACAGAAGAACATAACTTACCTTGATGAAAGTATGCCAATCATGCGTTTTGAGCCCTGGCCCAAATTCACTTTTCTTTGATATGAGATTGCTTATGTTCCCAGCAAATCCTGTGGGAAATTGAATTTTTCGTATGACTTCTTTTATGGCATCACTTTGCTGCTCCGTTAATAACCAAGGAAGGGCACTTATATTAATCTGATCTCTATTGCTATTTGAGTGAATGAAATTCTTCAGTGCATGATTGGATTCATGAATGTCATTACAAATTTTGACAATTTTTTCTTTGTCACGCCTTCCATCCAGTATTTTCCACAATGTCTCTGTTATATTCTTTCCAACATGCATAAGATCAAACAAATGCACAATTTGTAGGTCCTCGTAGTAGGGCAACCTACTAAATTGTCTGGGATAGCTTTTTAGTCCCTTTGGAAGGTTGTCAGTAGTGCCTTGACGACCTTCACGATCATCAATTACATAATTAGTAAACAAAAATCACAATAGAAATATATAAATTACAAACATAAACCATTAAGTGGAACGACATTACCTCGATGATTAATTCTATTATATTCCAACTTCCATAGGCGAGGTGTCATTCTTTGTGGCTTTGATGTAGTCTCTTCTTTCCCATTGAAAAGATGTTTTTCCATACTTCGATACTTATGATTCCTATGGAGGAAGTGTCTGTACTCATCAAACACATGCTTTCCTAAACTTTTTGAATGACGAGATTTCATCTTTGGACCACAAACTGGACATGCAAATTTTCCCTTTGTTTGAAGACCTACAAGATAATGATATAATTGGATTATTAAATATGTTGATTTTTATAATTAGAATTATCATGCGCAACTTGAATTCACTATAACATACCACAAAAATGTGTTAGCCCTGGGGCATCATGTATTGTCCATACAAGTATTGCATGGAATTGAAATTGTCTTTGTCCTATTGGTCTAGACACGTCATACATAGTGACACCGTTCCATAACTCCACCAACTCGTCAATAAGAGGCTCAATATATACATTCATATCTTTAACTTGATATTTACCTACTTGAATGAACAGTAACATTACATAATTATTGTGACCATTTTACTGTAAGATTTGTAAGTACATGTAAATTAATAACTATCAAATGATAAAATACCTGGAACAATCATTGCCAACATAATGTGCTCCCTCTTTATTGACATCCACGGAGGAATGTTATTGTTGATAACAAAAACAGGCCACACCGAGCAAACAGATCTCATCTCTCCAAATGGATTGACACCATCCGTTGCCAATGAAAGCCTGAGATTACGAGGTTCTTCTTTGAAGTGTTGCCACTTTTCCTCTATGTGCATAAATGCCGAACCATCCGCAGGGATTCAAATAATGTCATCTCGACTTCTATTGCGTGCATGGTAATCCATAAATTGTGCCAAGCTAGTACACCTGAATAATTGTCGCATCCGTGGAATAATGGGGATGTAACGAAGAACCTTGTGAGGCACCTTTTTTGTTATTCGATCTGTTCGATATCTACTCGTATGACATACAGGGCATTGTGTTGCAAATTCATGTTCTTTATAATATATAATATGATCATTGGGACAAGCATGTATTGCTTGATACTCCATTCCAATATCTTTCATAATAGCAGATAATTCTCGATATGAGCGAGGTAGAATATTTGATGGTGGTAACAAAAACTCGCCTATCAATCTATAGCAAAAAATATAAGTTGTTAATATAAACAATATTAGTGGTACATTATTCACCCTTTGTTAACTATAAAAACATATATGACATACCTTAACATACGTGACATTGTTATGTTGGATAAACCATTCATAACCTTCAAGTTCAACAACAACAATACAGCAGAGAGAAGAGTTGTTTGGGAGTCTTTGTATAGGGGCTCGTATGCCTTCTCAAGTAGAGGTACATCAAGGCTATCATCATCATCATGATCAGATCCGCTTGGACTAAATGTGTCATGGATCAATGTATTTATACCATCATCTTCAATTGTGTTTTCTGGCGCATGATCGTCATCTTCCATGGGATCATTATCTTCACCTTGGATATTCACACCCCCATGTTCCTCCATATCATGTACTTCCCTGGGGAGATCAACCTATATAAAATTGATTAACATAAATAAACCATGATCTTCAACTCATCATCAAGTGATTTCATATGTATATAAATTGTTAAAATGATATAATGAACAACTTACCAGTGGATGATAGTCATGCTCCCCTTCAATGTGACCATTCTCCCTACAATGTCTCTTAACTGTTTTGATTAGCAATCTTCTATGGTTTAAGCCCTTACAAATTTTGTAGGGACAATAACATTTTCCATCACCTTTTCTTTTCAAGTTAGACCACAATCTAGCGATTGTCTCCCTATTTTGTTCTTCACTTATATTATCTGACATGATCATTCTTCGCAGGAAGCAAAAATTGGGCTATGAAAACTTCGGTCTACAACTTTCAGTGACTAAGCAAAATTGTCAAAAGTACACAAAACATATAAGCTACAAGGCCTTCTTGCTTAGCTCTAGAAGCTCTCTAGCAATCAAAACATATAAGCTACAAGGCCTAACAGCAATTTCAAAACATATAAGCTACAAGGCAAGACATATTACATGACATGGCAAAAGGATTAAAATATACATTAGATTAAAAAATATACAATTTTCAAACCTGAGCGCGCGGCTATAACTCGTGCAATGGTCTTCTTGCTTAGCTTTAGAAGCTCTCCAGCAATCAAAACATATAAGCTACAAGGCCTAATAGCAATTTCAAAACAAGGGTCATCAAAAGAACCAAAAACAATGTGTGCAAACAATACCTTGTGAAGTGGTATAGACAATTAGAAGATGCTACTATGTGCTAGGGAACTTCTTAGAACTGTTGGTATATTCTTACAACTTGTTACACCTGGGATATTCTTCTCTGTAGATGCTACTGTGTGCCGTGGTCCAAACGAGCCCATAAATGTGGTTGAATAGCAATACATTCAAGTGGCTTACACAAGGGACAGTCACTATGAGATATCCTCATGTGTGACTGTCCTTGTCACAAATGAGGACATCTCACAGTGACTGTCCCTTGTGTAATTGCCACTTGAATGAGGTCAGTCACTGTAAAGACAACATGATAATGTACACATACAATGAGTGTACATTATCATGTTGTCTTTATAGTGGTTGCCCTCATGTTGTATATTCTTCTCTGTAGATGCTACTACGTGCTAGGGAACTTCTTAGAACTGTTGGTATATTCTTACAACTTGTTACACCTGGGATATTCTTCTCTGTAGATGCTACTGTGTGTCGTGGTCCAAACGGGCCCATAAATGTGGTTGAATAGAAATACATTCAAGTGGCAATTACACAAGGGACAGTCACTGTGAGATGTCCTCATGTGTGACTGTCCTTGTCACAAATGAGGACATCTCACAGTGACTATCCCTTGTGTAATTAAGTATTGTGGGGAAGCATTATAAATAACCAAAGCCGCTAACAATAAATTCAACACAGATATGTCCTCATTTATGGGTATTTTAGCTCTCTAACAGCTGAATACCAGATTAAATAATAATCACAAAAGAAAAATAAACCCAACGTACTCAGAAATTGTAGCTGTGATTTTGCAGAGGGAATCTCTCTCGGCGCTGTTGAAAACACAAATGACAACCCGCTTGATTTCACGGAGGGAATCTCTCTCGGTGCTGTTCAAAACACAAATGACAACCCGCTTTGTTCAAAACACAAATGATAACCCGCTTGATTTCGCGGAGGGAATCTCTCTCGGCGCTGTTGAAAACACAAATGACAACGTTCCTTTTTTTTTTTGCACTTATATCCCGACCAACATAAGGTCCATTTGTAATACAACATGATAATGTACACTTACAGTGAGTGTACATTATCATGTTGTCCTTAGAGTGACTATCCTCATTTGTTGAAGAAGAAAAGCATTAATGTGGCTGAATAGCAATACATTCAAGTGGCAATTACACAAGGGACAGTCACTATGAGATGTCCTCATTTGTGACTGTCCTTACAGTGAGTGTACATTATCATGGTGTCTTTAGAGTGACTGTCCTCATTTGTTGAAGAAGAAAAGCATTAATGTGGTTGAATAGCAATACATTCAAGTGGCAATTACACAAGGGACAATCACTGTGAGATGTCCTCATGTGTGACTATCCTTGTCACAAATGAGGACATCTCACAATGACTGTCCCTTGTGTAATTCAAGTGGCAATTACACAAGGGACAGTCACTGTGAGATGTCCTCATTTGTGACTGTCCTTACAATGAGTGTACATTATCATGTTGTCTTTAGAGTGACTGTCCTCATTTGTTGAAGAAGAAAAGCATTAATGTGGTTCAATAGCAATACATTCAAGTGGCAATTACACAAGGGACAATGTCATGAGCCGTGACATATTGAACTTAGTATAATAATAAAATGATTAGATGATATATAATAATCTATTATTAACGGTATATAACAATAATATATAATTATTATCAAAAGATAATAATAATATATAGTTAGCATAATAAGTAATATGTTAATTAAATAATATTAAAATATTAATAAATAATATAATTATGATTATAATTATAATATAAATTAATAATAAATAATTATTAATAAATTATATATATTATATTATAATAATATATTAAGTAATAATATTAAATCAATTATTGATATAATAATTTTAATATATAAATAATATTAATAAACCTCTCAATATAAAACAATATGTTATCACTATAATAATATTTATTATAATATTATTAATATTACTAACATCATTAATTATAATATTTAATAATAACAATAACATTAATAATAATAATAATAATAATAACGTTTAAAGCAATATCAAATATCTGTAATCGATATACATCTACATTAAACATCTGCATTATCTATCACGATGAGGAACGAAGAAGTGATACAACAATCACTAGTCATTACACATCGATACCATGAGAGGATGATTAATGAACCAAATACTATGAAGTCAAGATCAACATGATATGAATAAGGGATAGGTCGCTATGTGTTTCAGAAGATGTATTGATAAGCAAGAAGGATAACCATTCATATATTATAAATAATCATTAATTGCACAAGTTTAGACAATGACATATCCGATAAAGCAATATCAAACATGAAGACCCACTAGCAAATATGCACCATCACTTCCTATGTTATCATGACAATAACATAAACTAGATTGAATTCTACTATCTATATCAATAGACACCACATAGGAGGATATCGACTAAAGGATTGAAAGATTATCGATTGTCTGAGATAAACCACATCTTGTAGAAACACAAAAGCATCAGTGATTATATCACAAGCTATTGATGAATGAGGCATCAGTCATGGATAATAAGTACAATGTATCCTTAAGTATTAACAGGAATGGAAGTCAATTTGAAGATCAAACTCCATTACCAGCAATCAACCAGTAAATGGACAATTATCAGAAAATGATATCGACTTATATCAGAGTAGAAAGATTGGATATCATCATAACAATATGGGATAAGGCAAGAGTTAATATCGATTGACTAAATACTAATGATAGTTAGACCAAACTAATACAAACACAATGGATGTTAACTACTGGTTGCACTACCAATTAGGGAAGATGACCTTCATAAAAAGATTTGATATTGAGTCAATCTGGGAGTTATCTATGATCAGAAAATAATGAAATAATATTATGTGAACTGTCGGATTATGGAAAGGTGTGCTTAACAAAGGGACATGGAGGAAGAAACAAGACACGTCTCATTCATAGCATCTCTTCATTTGTTAAAGACAATATAAGAATGCATTCTCGTCAGTCACTCAAGGCATCATTAGAACTTTATTTACTTATCCATATTTGGATATACTCAATAGAGCATCTGCCTTTGGCAGTTTGGTTTCAAGTTTATCATTGCAGATAAGAGACAACACCATGATTGCACAGATAGAAAGGATAGTCAGAAACAGCATCAATATTTGAAGTTGCAAGCATATAATTCAGAATCTGAAATAGCAACATATCACTCATAGCGATATTACACATTTGCATAATTACATCATCATATCAGACACAGCAAATACATTGTTGTAAGCAATACTTATTGATTGTATATCGATATTGTTTATATCAGACATACCATCATTATACTATCACTATAAGTGATAGGAAACATCATATTCATAGCATATTTCATATCATTATATCCGACAGTGCTATTAAACATATTGGTATCAATATCATCTTGCACACATATTGTGATTGAATCTGAAATAGCGGTTGATATCTTAAGTAACCTCCATTACTTAGTTTAATTGTAAGTATCTGATAGAGTAAGTTTGAGAAGTGGAGTAATTGTTCCTGTTTTCCAAGTTAGCCAAAAAGGGGACATTACAGACAATCACTGTGAGATGTCCTCATGTGTGATTGTCCTTGTCACAAATGAGGACATCTCACAATGACTGTCCCTTGTGTAATTCAAGCGGCAATTACACAAGGGACAGTCACTGTGACATGTCCTCATTTGTGACTGTCCTTACAGTGAGTGTACATTATCATGTTGTCTTTAGAGTGACTGTCCTCATTTGTTGAAGAAGAAAAGCATTAATGTGGTTCAATAGCAATACATTCAAGTGACAATTACACAAGGGACAATCACTGTGAGATGTCCTCATGTGTGACTATCCTTTTCACAAATGAGGACATCTCACAATGACTGTCCCTTATGTAATTCAAGCGGAAATTACACAAGGGACAGTCACTGTGAGATGTCCTCATTTGTGACTGTCCTTACAGTGAGTGTACATTATCATGTTGTCTTTAGAGTGACTGTCCTCATTTGTTGAAGAAGAAAAGCATTAATGTGGTTCAATAGCAATACATTCAAGTGGCAATTACACAAGGGACAATCACTGTGAGATGTCCTCATGTGTGACTGTCCTTGTCACAAATGAGGACATCTCACAATGACTGTCCCTTGTGTAATTCAAGCAGCAATTACACAAGGGACAGTCACTATGAGATGTCCTCATTTGTGACTATCCTTATAGTGAGTGTACATTATCATGTTGTCTTTAGAGTGACTGTCCTCATTTGTTGAAGAAGAAAAGCATTAATGTGGTTCAATAGCAATACATTCAAGCGGCAATTACACAAGGGACAGTCACTGTGAGATGTCCTCATTTGTGACTGTCCTTACAGTGAGTGTACATTATCATGTTGTCTTTAGAGTGACTGTCCTCATTTGTTGAAGAAGAAAAGCATTAATGTGGTTCAATAGCAATACATTCAAGTGGCAATTACACAAGGGACAATCGATCACTGTGAGATGTCCTCATGTGTGACCTTTGTGAAGGCAAGTGCCAATTTGTACCCAAGTTACCAATATTGTGGCAAAAGTGGGAATGAAGCATTTAGGGGTCAAATTGGGCAAAGAAGTGTAGAAGTGGCCTATGTGAGGTCTAAATAGCCTAACTAAGTCATGGTTAGGGTCTTATGGTGTTTGAACAATAAGTTTTGAACCAAAATCCCAAAGGTTGTAACAAGTTGTCAATGTTGTCATTCACAACATTGACAACATTTGTGCAAGGGAGCATTTTCGAGTAAGATGGTTATGTAACTATATGAAACCATTGAATTAGGCATCAGATCAACTATAAGAGGCCTCCATCGATCTGTGCAAAAGGTTGGGGGGAAAAACATTTGGAATTAAGAAGATTTGTAGAGTAACACGGTTTTAGTGAATTCTTGAGTTTTTTTGTTTCTTTGTTTTCAGTTGATTAATGGATTAGATAGCTCGCAGTGTCTATTGGAAAAGTTAGTACAAGTTGTTTTTTTATTCTGTGTTGTGTTTTTTTTGAGTTTTGAAGCATTCCAACTAGTTTGTTAATTCTTTTGTTAAGTACCCTATCATTGGTTTGAACCAGGCAGGTTGAACAAATGGAGTCTTAGCTCATCATTCCATTGTCAATTTTGTACGGGCTCTTGGAATGGGTGAGGAGACTCCATGTACTATATGTTTGGAAGGAGGGGCCCTGGGAAGCTCATTTTCTATGTTTGCAATGATGTCCTAGGTGAGTCAGTTGAGCACAGTTAGGGATGACAAATCATTACAAGAAGATTACAACAAGTTGAATGCATTGGTTGCTTCAACTAAAATCTCATGGAGAGGTAGACACACATATAAAGAAGCCCCAAGTCAAATTAGAAGATTGGGTGAGTTTCTTTGGCTGCTAAGAAAACAAACTCTTAGTCAGACTGTCCAAGTTGTGTCAAAATACTTGTTTTCAGGCATGGCTGTAGCAGTTGGTGTACAAAAAATCTAGGAGGAGAAGACCTTAGATATCTTGGAGTTCTCAATAAAGGGCATCTGAATCCTAAGCCCTTTAGGTGGCTTAATATAAACAAAAAGGCTTGACAAAGGCCTAATTGCTAGCAGCCTATTTTTGGGTGCAATTGGCATGCATGGTTTGATGAACCGGATTGAAGTACTGATGAAAAGTATAGGTGAAGGAGTAATATTGAAACCAATAGAGGTCCTAGTGGCCAGCCTCTCCATGGAGTAAAGTTCTAGTTGAATGTGTTTCAATTTGTGAAGACAAGACTAGGAGTGTCCTAGTAGCTAGATTGGTATTGAGCAGAGTTCGTTGTATTTCTTGTTGGTGTGCACTAGTTGAAGGAGTGGGATCTTGGGTAGAGATACCTAAAGAGTGTAGGGATAGTTAAGTACCCTATCAAGTCAAAACATTGGCCTAAAGAGACCCTAGTGAAGGATAGGGAGTGAGCAAGACAAAGTGTTACATCAATTAACAAGATCATTTTTTGGTAATTGTGTACATTATCATGTTGTCTTTACAGTGACTGTCCTCATTTGTTGAAGAAGAAAAGCATTAATGTGGATCAATAGCAATACATTCAAGTGGAAATTACACAAGGGAATATCACTATGAGATGTCCTAAGTGTGACTGTCCTTGTCACAAATGAGGACATCTCACAGTGACTGTCCCTTGTGTAATTGCCACTTGAATGAGGATAGTCACTGTAAAGACAACATGATAATGTACACAAGTACCGTGAAGGTAGTCGCAAGTTAGGGCTGTTTCATTGCATACCCGAAACAATGAAGACATTACAGTCCACAAAACGTTTGTGCTTGAAATATGAACAAATAAAATTAAACTTCTAAATAACCAAAGCCGCTAACAATAAATTCAACATAGATATGTCCTCATTTCTGGGTATTTTATCTCTCTAACAGCTGAATACTAGATTACATAATAATGACAAAAGAAAAATAAACCCAACGTACTCAGAAATTGTAGCTGTGATTTCGCGGAGGGAATCTCTCTCGGCACTGTTGAAAACACAAATGACAACGTTCTTGTTTTTTTTGCCCTTATATCCCGATGTGATTTCGCGGAGGGTTACGGTGCTATTGAAAACACAAATGACAACGTTCCTTTTTTTTTTTTGCCCTTATATCCCAACAACATCGCAATTGCAAGTTAGGGCTGTTTCACTGCATACCCGAAACAATGAAGACGTTACGGTCCACAAAACGTTTGTGCTTGAAAGATGAACAAATAAAATTAAACTTCTAAATAACCAAAGCCGCTAACAATAAATTCAACATAGATATGTCCTCATTTCTGGGTATTTTAGCTCTCTAACAGCTGAATACCAGATTACATAATAATGACAAAAGAAAAATAAACCCAACGTACTCAGAAATTGTAGCTGTGATTTCGCGGAGGGTTACGGCGCTGTTGAAAACACAAATGACAACGTTCTTGTTTTTTTTGCCCTTATATCCCGATGTGATTTCGCGGAGGGTTACGGCGCTATTGAAAACACAAATGACAACGTTCTTATTTTGTTTGCCGTTATATCCTTATGTGATTTCACGGAGGGTTACAGCGCTGTTGAAAAAACACATGACAATGTTCCTTTTAAATTTTGCGCTTATATCCCGACAACGTCGCAATTGCGACAGTGACAAATGTATTGTCGTCGCAAATTGCGACGGTGTCGGGCTATATTTGAAAAAAAAAGAGCAAAACCACATGACATTTGCCTGCCGTCGCAAATGGCCGTCGCAATTTCACCCCAAATGTATTAGTGGCAATAGGTCTAGACTAAAAACATTGAGAGTTGAACCAATGTCAATGAGATTCCTCCTAATGCCAACACCATTAGCATACACAATGATCATTAGTGGGTCTATTGCATTCCTTACTTCTTGAGGTGGGATTTCATGCGAATAGAATGTGATATTTGTGGAATCCGCTCGAATATGATCTCTCTATGCATTTGCATCTATAGGCCTAGTATAATAAGGTAGCAAGATCTTTTGAAGAGATTCCTAAAGCATACCTTGGTAAATTGGAGTAGTTTGAAGCAAATCCCATAGTGATATTTTAGTGGGAGTAACACAAAGTTGCTCAATAAGATCATAGTCATTCAATTGCTTAACTAGAGGCTTACGTGCTTGAGGAATACTTGGTTGAGAAGGTGGTAAAGAAGTTGGATTATTAATATTTTTCTTATTTCTACGAGTGTTATAGATATGACCTACCATTCCATAGGAAGGATCTTTAGACTTTGTCTATCTCATAAAAAGGTCTAGCAAGTCCCTTTTGAAAGGAATACCATGAATAAAAAGAAACTTGTTTGGAGAAGAACAAGCCATAGTCACATAAAGTGGTGGTCTCTTTGACATGTGAGAGAAAGAAAAGACTTCAATCACATTCACAAACTCATTAAAATTTATAGAAGAGTTAGTTGAAGGAACTTTCTCAATATCAACCTCTAGGAGATTATGTGATAGAATAATCCTTCACTATTGCACCACCTTGAGAGGAGAGTGCATTGGAATGAAGGGATGATAGAGTAACATTAAGAAAATTATCAATGATCTCATCTTGTGACAAAATACCTTCTGTAATAGGAGGAGTTTCACAAGAATGATCAAAGGCATATAGGGATAAAGGTAGAGCCAAGTCAGGGCACGCATGCATGAAAAGGAACATCATTAGTACTTTGAATAAAATTAGAAATTGAACTAATAAAAGAAGATATCAAATGCATTTTGAAAATAATAAGTTGTATTAAAGAAATAATGCATAAACAAGTCAAATGAAGATCGATGTATTATCTCTAAAATAACGACACAAAATGAGGTTTAGTGTAGCGCCCTAAAAAAAATATTGAGGAGGAAAAAACTTTGAGTTGTCTTATTTTACTACTTATTATTGCTCAAAGAGATGATAAAGACTATTTTTAAAAATGATACAAAAGTTGTGTTCACTTCGAGTTTGCCAAAATGTAATGTAGTAAATCTGACCCCATGGAAAAGAAACTATGTTACTTTGAGAGCGAGGTTCCAAACACACATTCAGATATCTCAAACTAGCTAATACTAGTAGAAATATCTTATTATAAATAAATAAAAATAATATTTTGGTTACATAAATGGGAAGGTCAGATGATAGGGAGTTTTTGGTCAAAATTTGAGAGTCTCAGTTGAAGACTCCAAAGCGATGTGTTGTAGTCATGTACAAACCATGATAGAAAATACTCATAATTTGGCAAAGATCAGGGTGTGTACTTCAATGACCCTTATGCATTCAAATTCTTCCAATAAACTTGCATACACGCAACAAAGGAAAAATTTTTGGGGTTGTTTGGAGACTTGCCTCAATCAAGTCCATGTTTTGGTGTTTCCAACTCCATAACAACCAAATAGATAGATATGTAGATCAAAATAAAAATGAATGATAATGTAATGGAAACAAACCCCACTTGATGGAGGAAAACCCCTATTAAATGAGATAAAATATATAGACAAGGGATTTGATAAATCTGAAGATGCTCAAAGACACACAAGAAATGGAGAGATATTACTAGATAGGCTTGGGAAAGCCAAGAGAGATACACACATTTTTGTAAGAGAGCGTTGTAGAAAATTAGAGGTCGTTGTAGTAAAAGGATATAGCAAGAGAATGAAAATATTTTGAGCAAGAGAGAACCATGAAGAAGCTAGAGAGTTCAAATCTAAAGGAGAAAATGCAACTTCCATGACATTCTAAAAGATTTTGGGTCATTTTTGCAAAAAAAAGTGATTCACTAGTGGAAAACATGCACATGACCTACATTTGAATGTTGGGATATCAATGGACGAATGCATGGCACATAGACATCTGTGCTACGTGCTAGTGTCCAGAATAATCACACTAAAAAATAATGGGTAACAAGGACAACATGAGACCCTTGCAAAGGTGATGCTAAAAGATAGTTGCTGACAAGGAATTTGAGCATCAGGGTAAGTGCACCAAGATGGTGTGCCAAAAAGTGGCCACCTCCTTAAAAAAAACCAAAACTTTTCATAACCCGCTCGGGTTATTCAAAATTTGAAAAACTAGGCTTGGCAAACCTGAGCCTTTACCAAGCCACAAAAAATAAAAATAAACACTTAAGTTCTTCAAAATGTGTATGCATTTTGACTATTTTTCTTCACACCAAAACTGAGTTTGAAGGAGAGAGGAGGAAGATAAAATGCCAAAACCCAAGAGAGTTCTTCTTGTAATTGAATTTTGTTGCCATATTGATCATTTTGCGATCATGCCACACCGTTGAACAGGTAAGATTTTTTTTTTAATTATTTTTTATTCAATTTCGATTGAGTAGAGTTTGTTGAATTGATTTAAGTTTTTTAATTATTTTGATGTTAGATTCAGAAAACAATCCACGACCACGAAAGAGACATCAAAGACCTCTTCAAACTCCTGAAAATCTAGATAATGTTGGAAATGAGCAACAAGAGAACCCTAAAAATGTAGCACCACAACAAGAAAACCCTTAGCAAAACCCAAATCCACTGCCAAACCCAAACCCACCGACAAACCCAAATACAAACCCCTCGCGTCCTCCAATAGGTCGTGTTGATGCCACACAAGAGGACCTTATCAATCATCTTCAACAAAATAGTGCCCAAATATCCATATTGGCTAATAGGTTGAGGTTCTCTATTTTTTAGCACCGCTCATCCCTCGCCACTTCCTTAGAAAGAATGGCCAATAGTACAAATGAGGTGTCTAAGGAGGTTACAACATGGGGTTCATGGAGGGATAGATGTCGTGCATTTTATTCCGATAGGTTATCATATGATCAAGTGAAAAAAATGGGGATACTTAAAGAAGACATATGTGCTCTTTTCACTGATCCTATCTGTAGTAACTCCCTAGAAGTTACTATGAATTGGTTTCCGATACATTGGTGTGTTCATAATAGGATGAGAGTTTCATTTTGGGATAGGTGGTATATGGTCTTTGACCAAGCACCCTGTAATAATTGGGAGGTGCCTTTACATTTTTTGAGAAAGCTATATTGTGAGTTTATCCTCGGTGAGAAGCCAAATTAATTTGACATCTGATAGTTCCAAGGTAGAGGGAGAGGCTCTGTGCAGGATGGAGTCGGGGCCCATAGGGTGGTAGAGCCGCAATATAGGAGGCGTCTAGCTAAAAATCCCATATTTCATGTTGTGTTCCCAGTAGTAGCGAAGGAGTCTATGTATTTAAAGACCCTTTAGGAAGATTCACCATTGACTGATGTCATTATTGAGAATGGCACACAGTTAGTTGATGCAGAGGGTGGATCAACACCTACACCACCTTCATCATCATCAGATACCCCATTTGGCTCAACCCAACCCATTGAGCATAAATGCCCTAGCTATCAAGGTATATGTGTCAAGGTAGATACTGATGTGAATGAGGATGGTTCGACATTCATTCATGTACACATTGTGGGAGTAGATGCCATGCGTTTGCTACTGAGGATGTAACCCTCACAAATGACCTATTGATGATGGTGTTTTCTATGAGACAAGCATAGGTATGCTTATTTGTGTTTTGACATGTTATTAATTTTAATCACCTAAATCTTATAAAAGTAAATAAATTTTTATGTAGAGAACAAATTAAATTGATATATGAATAATATGCATTGCAGGGTGCAACAGGTGATACACAGAGCACACCACAAAGTTCTCATTCAACTAGACATGCACGGGTAACTTCGACACCTGAGGTATAGTTTTTAAATATTCATAAAAATAAAATAATTTCTTGGTGTCAAGATATCTTTTCTTAATATGTATATTTATTTGATGTTTTATAGGGATTTTTGGGGGTTGAGATGTCCGAAGTATGATCATCACTAATATATAAGTGATACTCTCTTATAATCTTTCTATCCTCCTATGTGCTATCATGTTCATACATGAATGCTATGTGTACACAAATAGTAACTTGTGTAGAGTGGTAATACATAGGTTGCACTTCATTTTGAGGTTTTAGTGTATAATTCTTAGCAAAATCAACAAAAGACACAATAGTACCGAGGGGGAAAGTGTCCTTACACAACTTGAATTACTCATCTAACCACCTATCTCTATGTGTGTGACCTATGTACTCATAACCACCATGAGAGAGAGAGAGAGAGAGAGATTTATACAAACACATGCATATATCTATATAAATATATGTATATAAAACTATAGATGCACATATATACAAACATAAAAAAAATATTATATACATAAATTTAGTGTATTCTTAATTTAGGACTATGTGTTTTGATGTATTCATAACCCGTACGTGTTTTGTACAACATAAATTGCATGTCTTTACATCTCCAAAACACATACGTGTTTTGAAAATTTTGAATTGTACTTTTTTCTTTTAAAAACCAAACTGGGTTATGATGGACACAAAAATCCGTATGCCTTTTAGGCTTGGAAAAAGGGTTAGTAAATGACCCTAAGGCTTGAAAGCCCATTTTACCTCCATTTTAGTCTCTTCACACGTGTTTTCATCTTCCAACATGAATTCTCGACTTCATCCTCATCAGGTTTATAAATGATCAAGTGGGTATCTCTGAAATTACCACTATAGTCTTACACATCTTCTCATCTTTCTAACCATATAAATTTTTCAATTTTTGGACAACATTAACATAGTGAAATTTAATTTTCTTTACTAGTGTTTTGACAGGCCTCATAGACATATGTTTACCATTTTTTCAATAACTTTTGATCTACTCAACCAATTGCAAAACATATTACATATTACTATTCTACACTTGAATCTATACACTTTTAGAAAAGAAGATTTCTTTTTTAATTATTTTGATGCAAGTTATGCCTAGCGCAGGAATAGGTACTAGACTTTCAGGATGCAGTCACTTCAAAAAATCATAAAAAAAGTACTCAATAGAAAATTATGAAAAAATACACAACTTCTAGATCTCAGTCTTACCTACCATGAGCTACCAAACGATTTTTCAAAATATTAAATCTAACTATATCTTTTGTTGAGTGCACAGAAACAACTATTTTATGTTTTTCTGAAAAAATCAGGAACATTTTTTTGTGTGTGGAGGGTTTGACCCTCGTAATATTATCCATTTTTAAAAAACTTTAGTAGTTTAAAAACTAGATTTAGAGTACTACAATTCTTATTCTTTACACATCTTCTAATTTTGAGTGCAAGACCCTCCAATTTCTCTTTGAAGTTTAGGTTTACCCAATTTCAAGAAAAAAAAGTGGCCACTTATACCCCCCTTTTTGCACACCATCTTGGTGCAGTTACCCATCATGAGAGGGAAAATGCTAATGCAAGGGCTAAAATGGACCTACCCAGATACTATGAGAATAGACACTAAAATGGTTACAAAAGTGTGGCCTAAATTACAAATGGGGGTATTCAATTTTTTACTGTACACTCATGCATGATACACGACTCTAAGTTCCAAACATATTATATGTGAGAAAATGTGGCATTATTATTAAGCAATGTATGTTTAGAAAATAAGCTATCTTATGATTTTATGTTATTCCTACTTGTTCATGTTATGCTAGCCAATCATGACATCTTATGCTAGTATACTTCATGATAATTAGATTTTTTTAACAAGATTATCAAATTATTATCTCACTTATTTTTGCTTTCAAGATGCTTTCCTATTATTTATGATCACTTTCATTGAAAGTGCAACAAAAGAGCAACACTAGCAAGCCTTCTATTAGTATTATGATTTCATGAACATATTTTACTACCTTCTTATTTTGTTTCATCATTCGAGTTTTATATTTATACATGCTTAGATTGAGCTTCTAATCATTTATATCATTTTACATATTTTTTAAAAAAATCTCTTTAAAGTCAATTAGATTTTTGCATGCAACTAATCGGAGCATACAAGTCATTAATATTCCAAAATTTAATATAGTTGTTATGGCTACCTCATGATAAGGTCATTTAAATATTATCAAATTACTTTTACTCATAAGTAGTAGCTACTCTTGTTGCCTATAGGAAGTATCCTTTTATCTCTCACGCTTCTTCTTTTTTATTGTTGACATCAATTACTATTTTAAATTATTATACGATGTTGCTCATGGAATTACATTCCATTTTGTAGGTTTATAAGATTGGCCAACTAGTATAAGGTTGTATGGAGCATGAAGCAATATATCAATATCTTTAATATGTGTGAATACATTTGTAACTTTTATGTTGACTACTTTATTTAATTTGGATATGTAATTCTCATGGTAGTTTGTATGGAAGTCAAAGTGCTAAAATTTTGATATTTGTATTAAAAATGTTTTTATAATTAGTGTTGTGAATTATGTATTAAGACTGAATGTATGGGTTAAGGTTTGTCCATGTTTGTAAATCTATCTTCTATATATGGATTTGACTCTACTTTGTATGTATCTTTATTATATGATCTATTTAATTGGTCTTTGTTTAATATAATCTTTTTTAATATATGAGATTGATGATATTTAAAAATAATTTATAAGGATTGACATTATATAGAAAATGGATGTGTTCATTTATGTCGACTCTCAGAAATGTATGTAAAATGTCAAAGGCAATAAACAAACATGCTAGAATGATATTACGTTTAATGCACCTAGTTATTTAGTGTTTCACTATTAATTGCATCTTGAATGCTTATAGGATGAGAGAGGATGTGAAAGGAGGAAAGTGTGAAATTGATGCAAATGGATGTTTTTAAATACAAGTACACATCATCATCTAGCACAATGTGCATTTAGTTGGAGCACAAGTACTATCGGTATGAGTGGAACTAGCTAAATCCTAAATTTGAATTTTGAAAAGGCAAGGGTCAAGTCTATGGTTTGTATTATTCACCTATAGCTACAAAAATGATCCTAGACAAGAAAATGATAATCGATGAGAGAAGATATGAGAGGAGGAAATATGTGAAATTGATGTCTTTATAGACAAGAACATATCATCAGCTTGCACAAATATGTGTTTAATTGAATCAAAATGACTAGTGAAATAAGTGAGAATATGTTAACATTTGAATTTAATATGAAAAGGTAGGGGCCAAGTTTATATTTGTAAGGTCAACCCCATAATTAAAAAAAAAAAGACCTTGGATAGGTAAATGATTATCAACAAGAGAAAATTTGAGGAGAGGAAATATGTGAAATGGATGCAATGAATGTATTCAAATACAAACACATTTCATTAACTTGAATAAATGTGTTTATAGCTGAATCAAAATGACTAGTGGAATGGGCAAGTATTAGCTAAATTTTAAATTTGAATATTTAAAAGGTAGAGGTCAAGTTTACAATTGTAGGATTGATCCCACACTAACAAAAATAATCTTAGATAGGCAAATGATTGTTGATGCATAGGAGATGAATATCTAGACATATATAATTTAAATGTTTAGTAAATAATTAATATAATATTGTATATATAAATACAAACAAATGTATAATAAGATGTATATAAAAATAATAATTTTTTTTAAATAACCAAATTTACCATTAACATCATAAGTACCTATCATACTTGAGAGCTTCTTTTGCTTCGATTTTCTATGGATAGAAACGTTTAGGGTATGTTTGGTTGTTGGAATTAAATAATGTTGAAATGGTCAAATTCCAGTATTTGACAATTTTGCAAGTTTTAAATCTAGAAAATGGTTTTTGGAATATGGCTAGAACCGTTTGGTTCACCTGAAATTCATAATGAGAAGATGGAAAATGTTGTTTGCATATGGATTTCAAAATATTATAAATTTTGTTTTACCCCAATTTCCATTTAAGTGGAATTGGAATTGATTTTCCAATTCCACCTATTTCTTTAGAAGATTCAAATGCTAGTTTTGGGGGTAAATGAGAATTAACAAATCCCTATTCTAGTTTCATTTTTTGAACACAAACATCAAAAATGTCAATTCCAGAATTTGACAATCCCAATTCCAATCTTATTCCACAAATAATCCAACCCTTATGAAAGTCAATTATCTCCAACAACAAGCTTACTTTTCACCACCAATATATTTCTTAACATGACTACGAGCCCTTCTCAACTCCTTTAAAAAAAACCTCGTTTACCTTTAACCAAAACTTCACCAACTTTATAGCATCTCTAGAAGCTTCCATCAAATCCTCTTCTATCAAAATTCTTAAGCTTGATAGTTAGAATATGGATCCCTTGACATTATTTTTAGTAGTGTTCCCCCATTCCTTGTTAATGTTAACAATACTTTAGAATACTTGTCACGTAGTTGTTGTCAAAGATCTAAAGTAGTTATTATATTATATTTTTCATTTATACTTTGAAAAGGGTCAATATAATAATCAGACCAGACCTCAACATTGTTAACAATGTTTCAGAATTTTGGCACGTAGTTGCTATCGTTTTCTAATCAAAACTCTCGACTGCAATCTTTAGAGCATTTTTATACAATATTTTCTCGAAAACTTCAAGTATAATTCTTTTATGTCTACTTCATGAAAACACAGTCTAATCCATTCTTTGATATCTTCAATGTCTCGAAATCCAAGCCAATCTTGATATCATATTTTGTATTGCTCTTCACGTCAACATGATATGTTTGTTTTTATTGGTTTAAGCATAAAATGAAAATGATCAGTGAACAGATACATACAGTTATACTGTCCAGCTAAACACAGTAATAAATGATATATTTATGATATTTCAATGATCATATGAAATTTAAACAAAAAATAAAAAATTAAGAGATGAAGGCAAATTAATTTTCTTTTACATACAAATTTTAGAGCTGTGTTATTTTGTTGTATTTGGATGGACTTGGAAGTGCTCAAAATTGTCCCTTACATTTTCTTCCAATCATAAGTATTCAAAATTGTTAATATTCTAAATATAATGAATTTGTCAACAGTGAAAATTATTAAATAGGTTCTTTTAAGATCAAAAATATCATCTCAAAACAACTTCCTTTTTTTATTTAATCATGTTTTTTAATCTACTCACAATATGTTTTATCTCTCACAAAATTGAATATGCGTATTTTATCTAAAATAATTTAGGTAATAGCTTCCAAAACTAAGGGGTTTTAGTCTCACAAAATATTAGAAACAAAAAATCGCTAAAAAGATTTGAACTTAACTTCTTAAAAAATAAGATATCAATTTTTATAGTCTCTTATATTTAAAATGGATCATGTTCTATATGCTAAATGCTTCCACATTTGTAGTCTAATTGACACTCTAGCAAATTTATCACTAGTCAAATTTATAATGACTAGATATTTGTCACAATCAAAACTATCACATGGCTCTAATTAATTTTCCTACTTTGGTTCTTTATTTACATCTTCTACAAATTTGTTTAATCTCTACAAGCTAACCAATATTTGAAATAAAAGTCTACCTCTATTCAAGAAACCAAACATGACATCTTACCATGTCTACCTTCTTGAATTTGAATGTGGATACTTTTATAGAATCATCCTTTTTCATGAACTTTCCTTAAGTAGCTTGAATTCATTACTTGTCACCTATCTTTCCATAGGTTTTTCAACAAATTTCTCCTTTTGGGATCCCTCGTGCTCTTTTTCTTTGCATGAAGTTGTGAATGAAATTTTCAACACTTAACACATAACCATGCCTACTAATGTGATAATGAGATAAATAGTTTTTCCAACCTTGGATAAAATGTGCTTCCCTTAAATTGTCCATATTTCTCTTCTTTCAACATTAGCTCCTAGATACTAGTGTATGTTATAGCATTCTTTACGAAGTGACCAGGCTACCTTGTGATGGACTCCTTTGAATCTAAAATATCTTTAAACAATAGTTACTCTCACAAAACAAGCGTAGATGAAAGTATCACCTTTCTTATATGTCAACTCCATTTTTCATCTTTAGAAATCTATTTGAATGCATTGAAATTTTAAAATTCTATTTGATATAATGAAACTATTAATG
The DNA here is from genome assembly GCA_027943335.1 of Chamaecyparis obtusa. NCBI lineage: Eukaryota > Viridiplantae > Streptophyta > Pinopsida > Cupressales > Cupressaceae > Chamaecyparis > Chamaecyparis obtusa. The sequence goes on along the minus strand of BSBK01002629.1, from coordinate 568,760 downwards.
CCCTTACCTTTTTTGGGTTGTTATCTTCCTTGATAAATGTTGTTTAACACTCCATGACCTAAATTTGTAGCCACTACTATTAGAGGTATTTATGAAAAAGACTTACGAGAATTACAAGAAAAAATTCTAAGATCCTTTAGAAACTAAAACTTGTAAATTTAGAATGTTGCCTCAATCCTTATAAGGTTATCACTTTGTCCTTTTTATGATGGTTTTGGAAAATAATAATAATAAATCTCTTACATGGTCCTACCACACAAGGATGAATTCCACATTGATCAAAACTAATCTAATATATATGAACTTCACAATGACAAATATATGGATGGCCAACATGTTAGGAATAACAGTCCACCAATACAACTAAGAGGGGGGGGGGGGGGGGGTGAATCAGTTGTATGAGAGATTATTAAACTTTATACTTTGAATAGCAGCAATATAAAATCAAATGAACACAATGAATGCCAACACAATAACACAATATTTGTTGTCGAGGAAACCTTGTTAAAAGTAAAACCCCGGTGGGAATTAACACCCACTAATGATGTACTGAGAGTATAATATCCTTGTTAGAAGATATAGCCTTGTTAGGAGCTGATTAAAACATTACAGTACACAGTCCTTATTAGAGGACAGACCCTGTTAGGAGTCAAGAAAAGAAGGGTAGGCTCACTACCTAAGCTCACTGCCCAAAGAAGGTTATGTCCACCTTCAAAACTCATTGTTCACAACACAAGTGTATATGAAGAAATACACAATCTTTTGAACTATTTGATACCAACTATCTTTGCTTGATCAGTTCCAATGAAGTATATAATTATCCTCAACTCTACATCCATCGGACTCAAGCTCGCAACTTCCACAATCCTCTTTTTACATCACATACAACCTCACCACATATCTTTTCAAAAGAAAAGATCTTACATATATACCCTATTACAAAATAAATAATCAGGTCGACCAATTAGGCTTTCCTATTACAAATAATTACATAATTCACTATTAAGATACACACGGTATTAGATTAAAAAAAAACATACAACAATTGCAATTCAACAATTAAGGACTAACATCCTTAAATAATGCTCACCTATTCATGATACGCGCTACATCTCTGAAGTCATCTTCCAAATAGGTCATCTCTAGAACACACACCACAACTAACGTCATCTAGCTTTTCATACCTTGTGCAGACCATCAAACATTCTTCAGTACCCTGTCTATCATCCCTTAAGCTCGTATACATTGAATCCTCATCTCCTGTAAGATATTCCCAAAACTCAGAGACTAGCTCTATCAACTTCTACTGTCACTATCCTGAACTAGTCTTCACCAAATCTTTTGTAACTCAGCAAATATGCAATATCCAAGCATGCGATCTTAGATATAAGATCACAACACCTTCTTGTACACACAACTGACTTCGCATGTTCTGAAACATCTATACAATATTTGTACACTGTAATAACCAGCCTGTTCTCTTCACATAAACATATGTTGACATTAGTGACAAAACACGAATGAAAACATCAACAATTTCAACATCACTCAACGTAGTGATTAAACATATTAAATGTATCAACAATATCTCCAATGCATTAGCAATATCCAACAATCTCCCCCTTTGGAATTGATGGCAACATATGGGAAAATCCATCAACCCAAAAGTATTCTCTCAGTACCTTTACCACATACCCTTTTTTCCCCAATACATAGTATCTTCCTTGTAGGATTTTCACATAGTCTCTTTCCCCCTTTGAAAACAATGGCAAAGGGTGCCATAAGCCACCAACTATTTTCAACAATTGTCTTCAACGATCACTCCCCTTGAGGAGTAGATCCCTACATCAAGTCTACAATATGATAAGGCTCTGAAAACCTCTAGACTGATGCATCCCTGCATCATTTAATTCTGACTAGGAGGGGCCTGAACACCAAGCATACCTCTGAGATACTCAAAGGTATCTTTTGGCAACGGCTTTGTAAAGATGTCTGCTATCTATTCCTTTGTGCTAATGCATTCCAATCTTATTTCCTTCTCTGCCACCTTGTCTCTCAAGAAGTGATACTTGATAGAAATATGCATAGTTTTAGAGTGCATCACATGATTCTTTGACATGTTTACTATACTGGTGTTATCACAATAGATAACCACTGGTTCATCAAAAGTTATTCCAATATCTTTTAGCATTTGTTTCATCCAAATAATTTGAGTGCAGCTAATAGAAACAACAACATATTCTGATTCTATAGTAGATTGAGCCATACAATCTTGTTTCTTACTTAGCCATGAAACCAACTTTTACCCAAGGAAAAATGCACCTCTACTAGTATTCTTCTTGTCATCAATATTCCCTGTCCAATCAACATCAGTATAAGCATGAAGTTCAAAGTCACCATTTTTGTCATACCATAAGCCATATTCAATTATCCCTTTTAGATATCTAAATATCCTTTTAAAAGCATCTATGTGTGTCTCTTTAGGTTATGCCTGATATCTAGCCACAATTCCAACATCATTAGCAATATATGGTCTAGTGTGAGTCAGCTATTGTAATCCTCCAACCATTGATCTGTACTTGGTCTAAAAAACACACTTTGTCTCATCATTATTTGTTAGTTTGTGACCAGTCACCATGGGTGTACCAACTGGTTTACAATCTTCCATTCCAAACTTTTTCAACATCTCTTTAAGATACTTAGTCTGAGAAATAAAAATGCCATTCTTGTTCTATTTTATTTGTAGTCCTAGAAAGAATTTCATTTCACCTATCACGGACATCTCAACTTCATTTTCCATCTCTTTAGAAAATTTCTCACACAATTCATCATTGCCTCCAAAGATAATATCATCAACAAAAACTTTTATTATCAAAACTCCATCTTCACTAGTTCTTAAATATAAGTTATTGTCAGCATTACCTTTTCTGAACCCAAGGCAAAGTAAGTATTTATCTAACCTTGCATACCAAGCCCCTGGAGCTAGCTTCAGTCCATATAGTGCCTTATTCAACTTGCATACCATGTCTCCATCTTCACATAGAGGAAATCCATCAGGTTTTTCTATATACACTTCTTCTTCAAGATCCCCATTCAAGAATGCAGATTTCACATCCATCTGATATACCTTGAAGTTTTTATGTGCATAATAAGCCAAGAATAATCTCACAACTTCTATCCTAGCAACATGAGAAAATGTCTCTTCAAAATCTATGCCTTCTTGTTCTGAATAACCTTTACATACCAATCTTGCATTGTTTCTTACAACAACTCCTTCTTCATTCATTTTGTTTCTGAAAACCCACTTAGTTCCTATTACATTTTTGTCTTTAGGTCTAGGAACTAATTCCCAAGTGTTATTTTTCTTTATCTGATCTAACTCTTCCTTCATAGCATTTATCCAAGATTCATCTCTACAAGATTCATCTTTAGTCTTTGGTTCAACTTGAGAAATCAAACAAATTTCTTCTCTAGCCTTTGATCTAGTCATTACTCCTTGATTTGTATTACCAATAATTTTTTTTTTAGGATGATTTATCTTTACATACCTCGGAGTCTTAGGAATATCAGTAGCTTCATTTGTATCATCATCACAAGTCTCATTTCCGCATTCAGTTTCAACAAGTTCTTCTTCAATACAAGCATCCTCCTTGATCTCTATATTCTGATTAAAATCATACATTCTTTCTTGTATCTGAAACCTTTAATCTATATTCACATTGTTACTTTCAATCATCTTTCTTAATCTCAGATTAAAACATTTGTAAGCCTTTCTCTTAGTATAATAACCAAGCAAAATTCCATCATCACTTCTAGCATCAAATTTCCCTATCTCATCATCTCTCTTGATATAGCATTTACTACCAAATATTATGAAATATTTTATAGTAGGAGTTTGATCAAACCATAATTCATAGGGAGTCTTACTTGTACCTTCTCTTACTTGAATTATGTTCAATGTGTACACTGTTGTCCCAACAACTTATCTCCAATGCACATGAGATATATTTCCTTCAAGAAACATTGTTCTAGCAACATCCAGTATTGTTCTATTCCTTCGCTCTACTATCCCATTTTGTTGTGGAGTCCTAGGAGAAGATGTATGTCTTTGTATTACATGCTCTTCATAGTATGAATTGAATAAATCTGAAGTAAACTATCCACCTTTGTCTGACCTCAAACATTTTATCTTTAGGCCTGATTCATTCTCTACTTTTGCTTTGAATATTTTAAATTTGTCAAATGCTTATGATTTCTCTTTTAAGTAAGTGACCCACATCATTCTAGAAAAGTCATCAACAAAAAGTATAAAATACCTTTCACCATAGTATGATCTTATCCTTGTAGGTCCACATAGGTCTGTATGTACCGGATCTAACTTTCTTTTTGTTGTATATGATTTGCTTTTATAATTGCTTCTAGTTTGCTTTCCCATAACACATTCTTTGTATACGGTGTTAGATGGTTTCACAATCTTCACTAGATCTCTTACTGCATTAGTCAAGCTTGCCTTCACAATGTCATCAAAATTAACATGACCAAATCTTATGTGCCATAACCAACTATCATCTTCCTTCACAACAAAACAAGAAGATCCAGATGTGTTTAACTAAAATACATTACCTCTAGATTTAGTACTGGTTGCAATCAAGTTTCTTGTCTTACCTCTAATAAAATATTTCCCATCAAAGAACTTTAATTGAAACCCCTTATCCATCAGTTGTCCAACACTCAATAAGTTATGCTTAAGTCCATCAATAAGAAATATATTATTAGTATTAGTCTTTCCATCCAAAGTAATAGGTCCTACTCCTATGATAGGTCTAGGAACATTGTCTCTGAATCTTACAACACCACCATCATACTTCATTAATTTAACAAACTTATTTTTGTCTCTAGTCATATGATGTGAAGAACCACTATCTATAATCCTTCAGATTTCTTGTCAACATGTGATACTAAAGATTTTTCCTCATGCACTGGTTTTTCATCTTTAATAGCAATAAATCAAATCTCCTCATAATCCAAATCATCATCAGAAATACCTTCACTAGCATAATAACATTCCTTATCCTTTGAATATTTAGACTTGAAAAACTTAGGTTTGTACTTAGGAACTCTTGTAGGAAATCTAGATGCAAAGTGACCTATCTTATTGCATGAAAAACACTTCAAAGGTAGCTTTCCTTCAAATTTACCCTTACCTCTCTTTTCTCTTCTAGCAATCAGTGTAACAAGTTCATCTAGCTTTCTTTCCTCTACTTTTATCTGTTCCCATTCATCAGCATATTCACCGAGCTCTTCTTTTATGTTCTCCCTGCTGGTGCTTGGAAGTGTAGACATTATCTTCTTATGTGTAGATGCTTTAAATGTTGTTTCAACTTTAGGTATAGAATCTCCCATTTTTGCAGCTTCAAAGGTAGTTAGCTTTGCAATCAACATTTCTCTGCTACAGTTTGGAGTCAAAGGTATAATTTCTTCTATAGCCTGAATTTTGGTCTTGTAAATAGGTGTCAATGATCTAAGAATCATCGAAATGACTTCTTCCTCTTCAAAAGTGCCTCTAGAATTTATGATTCCAATCACAACCTTTGTAACTCTTTGTACATAAGCCCTAACACTTTCATCTTCCTTCATTTGTATCTTATCCATCCTTGTTTTCTAGTTCTGTAACTTTTCTCTCTTGGTAAACTTGTCTCCATATAATTCTTCTAATCTTGTCCAAATCTTGTGTGCAAAATCCAGATCTTTTACCTTAGTAAATTCTCCTTTAGAGAGTGCGCTGATCAGTGCTTCCCTTGCAACCATGTTATATTAAAACATCTTCTTCTCATCATCAGTAGCCTTTTCCAATTCATCCTCATCTTTCATAGCCACCGGATTCTTTGTAATCAACCAGTAGTCGATGCCCAAACACAACAAATGAGTTCTCATCTTGTTCTTCCAACTATCAAAGTTTTCAGGATCAAATTTGAGACTATCCTTCATATAGAACATCATCTCCAAGATCACCTCAAGATGTTAAGCTTTCTCTCTAAGAACCAGTAGCTATGATACCAATTGTTAGGAATAATAGTCCACCAATACAACTGAGAGGGGGGATGAATCAGTTGTATGAGAGATTATTAAACTTTAAAATTTGAATAGTAGCAATATCAAATCAAATGAACACAATGAATGCCAACATAATAACACAATATTTGTTGTTGAAGAAACCCTGTTAAAGGTAAACCCCGATGGGAATTAACACCCACTAATGATGTACTAGGAGTATAGTATCCTTGTTAGAAGATCTAGCCCTGTTAGGAGCTGATTAAAACATTACAATATGCAGTCCTTGTTAGAGAACAGACCTTGTTAGGAGTCAAGAAAAGAAGGGTAGGCTCACTACCTAGGCTCACTATCCAAAGAAGGCTATGTCCACCTTTAGAACTCACTATTCGCAACACAAGTGTATATGAAGAAATACACAATCTTTTGAACTGTCTGATAGCAACTGTCTTTTATTGATCAGTTCTAATGAAGTATATAATTATCCTCAGCTCTACATCCAATAGACTCAAGCTCGCAACTTTTACAATCCTCTTTTTACATCACATACAACCTCACCATATATCTTTTCAAAAGAAAATATCTTATATATATATATACCCTATTACAAAATAAATAATCAGGTCGGCCAATTAGGCTTTCCTATTACAAATAATTACATAACTCCTTGCTAAGATACACACTGTATCTAAAACAAATATACAACAATTGCAATTCAATAATTAAGGACCGACATCCTTAAATAATGCTTTCCTATTCATGATACATGCTACATCTCTGAAGTCAGCTTCCAAATAGGTCATCTCTAGAACACACGCCACAACTGACATCATCCATCTTTCCGTACCTTGCACAGACCATCGAACATTCTTCAGTACCCTGTCTGTCATCCCTTAAGCTCGCATACATTGAATCCTCATCTCTTGTAAGATATTCCCAAAACTTAGAGACTAACTCTGTCAACTTCCATTTCCACTGTCACTGTACAGTAACCAGTCTTCACCAAATCTTCTGTAACTTAGCCAATATGCAATATCCCAACATGCGATCTTAGATATAAGATCACAACACCTTCCTATACACACAACTGACTTCGTACATTCTGAAACATCCGCACAATATCCGTACATTGTAATAACCAGCCTGCTCTCTTCATAGAAATATATGTTGACATCAATGACAAAACATGAATGACAACAACAACAATTTCAACATCACTCAACGTAGTGATTAAACATATTAAATGTATCAACAATCTCCCCAATGCATTAGAAATATCCATCACAACATTGTCATTGAAAAATGTGTTTCATGATTGCATTAATATTCTAAGTGATGGGATTAATTAAAACATCTTTTTCTTTTTTTATTATTTAATAATAGAATCTTCTAGAACTTTGTTAATGTTTTCTTATAAAAATAGTTCAAGGTTGTCTATTATAAGGAAAAGTCTTCAGAATAATATCTAATTTTTTAATTCACTAATTTATTCATTTCTAATTACCCCTCCCTAATTAGAGAACATTTTATTCTCAAATTCCATGATCTCATTACACTTGAGGAAATAATTCCCTCACCTTATTCATGGATGTTACTTGGTATTTTATGATTATACCTTTGTAGATTAACCTAAAATGTCCCTTGAAATTGAAACCACAAACCTTCCATTCTAGTTTAGTCCTAATTAGTAAATCAACTAAAAGACGTTTCATGTTCAACACCTTTTAATCTTTGAAAAGAAATGGATAAAATTTGCCAACAACATTAACTAACTTCTTTGATTGTTTTGCACTTTAGAAGGAAAATTACAATTTTTTACTATAATACTTGATTATTAAGTGCTCTCGTCTTTCATTAACCTATACTTGATGCCCCTTCTTATCTATGTTAGTTACCTAACTCCAAACTTAAGTTTGAATTGTTTAGTGATAGACACTTATACTTAGTTATTTTACCTAATTGAATTCACAGAGTTAAAACTATTGATATGTATCCAAAAAAGCTACTCTACTAATTCCTTGAGAATTTTATTAGACTAAGATAGAGAACCAAAGAGAGCATCCACTTTTTATCTTCTTGATCTAAATTTTGATATAAAAATGTTTATAATACTCAAATTCATCTTTCTTTTATCAATATCAAAGGAAAATCATTGGGAAGAGGCTGAAAAAAATCTCATTTAAATAGAAATTATATATCACTTCTTGTCCCTGCAACCTTCTTGCTATTCTTCCTTTTTGTTTTTTAAGGGCACACTTCTAACATGTTTAATACGATGATAATTAATGTCATAATAATAATACTATTTATATATTTTGTAGAAGAAAAAAGAAACAAACTTACCTTCTAGTTTACATTTGGCCTTTGCTTCACCTTGTTGGGCTTTTCTCTTTGAAGAGGGGGATGTACTATTTTTTTCTTTCATGTCTATGTAGAAAGCACAATAATTCAACTAACGTAGATGCTTCAAGTTTGACAACAATATATGCCTCCTTTTCTGGTTGTGAAGAGAAGATATGAACTTCATCAAAACATCATTCTCTTGGATTTTTTTATCTATTAGGACAAACCCTTATACAAAGCACATGTTTAATATGAAGATAAATTATTTAACTTCATCAAAACATCATCATGTGGGATATTTGGACAAAACAAAATAAGACTTGGACAAAACAAAATAAGAAAAGGAATATTAAGTTCAACATGTGTAAAAAATTTAGCAAAGAAAAATTACAATGAGTGCTAAGAGTTCCATTCATTCTCATGAGAGATGGGTTCCTGTGAACCACTACTCATGAAACATGGATCAATGAGTTTGACTAAAAAAAAACTACATAGTTGAATCCTAATAGCAATATCATAATTTGACTTGTTGTGGAAAATATAGCGTACTTATCAAAGAAAAATTGTGTATAGGAAAAGACATTGGGAATAAAGAAAAAATATTTTCTTGACATTTTTAATCTTGTTTATAATAATCATCAAAGGGTCTATAGAATAAAATATCATTTGTAGACTCAAAAAAATCATAGCTCAACCAAGGACTAACATCATGTTTGATCGGAAACAAGTGAATAAAAAGGATAAAAAAATAACTTAAAAAAGAGTATACATCTTTTTCTGTTTGAAATAATAGAATTGAAAATATGAAACTAGTTAATCTTAAACATTAGAAAACTAATAAGTAGGAGATATTTTCCAGAGCAAGTCAAATTGTGATATTGCTATCAAGATTCAACTGTGTTGTTTTTTGAGTCAAATTAATTAACCCATTTTTCATGAGTAGTGGTTCACATGAACCCATCTCTCATGAGAATGAATGGAACACTTAGCACTCATTACATCTAGGTGATTCTCACAGAGGTGAAGCACTGAGACTTTTCAGGAGGTCACACATCCCAGTACCACTCCAACTTGAGTGCGCTTAACTACGAAGTTCCCTCAATGATTAAACCCACTCTTCTTGCAACCCCATTTGCAAAACCTTCAGCAAGTGTTGTGCCTTATGAACCATTCATTATAAATCCCCTTAAGCTCATCATTTGATAAGTAGGAGATATTTTCCACACTAAGTCAAATTGTGATATTGCTATCAGGATTCAATTGTGTAGTTTTTTTCAGTCAAACTCATTAACCCATATTTCATGAGTAGTGGTTCACACGAATCCATCTCTCATGAGAATGAATGGAACACTTAGCACTCATTGCATCTAGGTGATGCTCACAGAGGTGAAGCACCATGACTTCTCGAGAGGTCACCCATCCCAGTACTACTTCAGCTCGAGTGCGCTTAACTACAAAGTTTCCTCCATGGTTAAGCCCACTCTTCTTGCAACCCCATTTGAAAAACCTTTAGCAAGTGTTGTACCTTATGAACCATTCATTATAAATCTCCTTAAGCTCATCAATTGATAAGTAGGAGATATTTTCCACAACAAGTCAAATTGTGATATTGCTATTAGGATTCAATTGTGTAGTTTTTTGAGTCAAACTCATTAACCCATGTTTCATGAGTAGTGGTTCACATGAACCCATATCTCATGAGAATGAATGGAACACATAACATTCATTACATCTATGTGATGTTCACAGAGGTGAAGCACTAGGACTTCTCGCAAGGTCATCCATCTTGGTACTGCTCCATCTCGAGCGTGCTTAACTATGGAGTTTCCTCCATGGTTAAACCCATTTTATTTTCAACCCCATTTGCAAAACCTTCAACAAGTGTTGTGCCTTATGAACCATTCATTATAGAGCCCCTTAAGCTCATCAATTGATAAGTAGGATATATTTTCCATAGTAAGTCAAATTGTGATATTGCTATTAAGTTTCAATTGTGTAGATTTTTTAGTCAGACTCATTAACCCATGTTTCATGAGTAGTGATTCACATGAACCCATCTCTCATCATGAGAATGAATGGAACACTTAGCACTCATTGCATCTAGGTGATGCTCACATAGGTGAAGCACTAAGACTTCCCAGGAGGTCACCCATCCCAATACTACACCAACTCGAGCACACTTAACTACAAAGTTTCCTCCATGGTTATACCCACTCTTATTGCAACCACATTTGAAAAACCTTCAACAAGTGTTGTGCCTTATGAACCATTTATTATAAAACCCCTTAAGCTCATCAGTTGATAAGTAGGAGATATTTCCCAGAGCAAGTCAAATTGTGATATTGGTATCAGGATTCAACTGTGTAGTTTTTTGAGTCAAACTCATTAACCCATGTTTCATAAGTAGTGGTTCATATGAACCCATGTCTCATGAGAATGAATGGAACACTTAAAACTCATTGCATCTAGGTGATTCTCATAGAGGTGAAGCACCAAGCTGACTTCCTGAGAGGTCACCCATCCCAGTACTACTCCAACTCGAGTGCACTTAACTATGAAATTTCCTCTATGGTTAAACCCACTCTACTTGCAACCCCATTTGTAAAATCTTCAACGAGTGTTGTGCCTTATGAACCATTCCTTATAAAGCTCCTTAAGCTCATCAATTGATAATTAGGAGATATTTTCCACAACAAGTCAAATTGTGATATTGCTATCAGGAAATATTAGTGCTTCACCTCTATGAGCATCACCTAGATGCAATGAGTGCTAAGTGTTCCATTCATTGTCATGAGAGATGGGTTCATTTGAACCACTACTCATGAAACATGGATTAATGAGTTTGACTCAAAAAACTACATAGTTAAATCTTGATAGCAATATCACAATTTGACTTGTTGTGGAAAATATCTCCTACTATCAATTGATGAGCTTAAGGGGCGTTGTAATGAATGGTTCATAAGGCATAAAACTTGCTGAAGGTTTTGTAAATGGAGTTGCAAACATAGTGGGTTTAACCATGGAGGAAACTCCATAGTTAAGCGCACTCAAGTTGGAGTAGTACTTGGATGGTTGACCTCCTAGGAAGTCATGGCACTTCACCTAGATACAATGAGTGCTAAGTCTCATAAACCAGCAGACAACAAACTTTTTCCTCAAGAAAATGTATAGGGAAACACCGCGAATCCTCAGCTGTTGGGTTCAATGTTGAACCTCCTATATCAGGAGGGTTGTAGGAAGGAAAATGTTCATGCAACACCTTGACCTAAGGCCACTACAACAGGTTTAGCTGGGGTTTGGGAGGTAGTCATGCTAGATTTTCTCCAAAAGAAAGCAGGTAACATAGACTAAAGACTAATACTAGTTAACGCAAAACAATACAAAGGTATCTTAAGACGTAGGAAGATTAGGAAGTTGAAACAATTACGCAAGAAATGTTTTGCAATGATCTTACTGCAAGTGAATGGAATCTTGGATGGGACTAACCACTCTAATGCTGAGTAAACAAGACAAAGAGAGAAGGAAACTAAGAGGATTCAAGAGAAGGTTGAGACCAAAAAAAATAGATAGGAAGAATCAGAAATAATGAATAAAGTTGATAGTAGTGAAGAGAATTCAGATAGCAAAGACTTTTACAACCCATCTTCAACTACGCTAACGAGGTCTTCAGAACTATATGTTGCGGAACTCATGGAAATAAAAAAGAGGTTGGAGGTTATAGAAACAAGGAGTTGGGATGGAGAGAATAATGCGTATGAAGTAATAAAATACACAAGCAAAATCGAAAGGGAAAACAAAATTCTAAAGGCACAAATCTTTGACATGAAAGTCAAAATGGAGAGAGGGAAGCAAGAATTAGGAGTCATAAAACAAGAATTAGAGCATTGGAGAGCAATTGGAAGTAAGAGATCATATTTAATGAAAGAAGATGACACAATACAGTTAAAGGAAATTCAATCAGCCTTGGCTGATATGGAATTTAAAGAGTCTCAACTAAGGGTGCAGATAGAAGAGGCCAAATCTTGGTCACAAGTTGTTAGTGGATCAATAATCAAACAAAAGGGAATGATTGAAGAACAAGTCTAAAAGCAAATAAAAGAAGAACAAGACAAGCGTAACAAGGTGGCAAATATTATTATCAAAGGGGTGAAGGATTTCAAAGAAAAAGAGAGAACTGACACTTTAACGAGGGACTTTCTTAGAGATCAATTGAAGTGGATAGGAGGTATTCAACATGCAAATAGGATTGGCAAATAGATAGATGGAAGGAGAGACATGCACATATGGGTTACCTTGAAAAATGTGGAGGATAAGAATATGATCCTTAGAAACATAAGACTACTAAGAGGCATACATTTCTACCTAGATGAAGACCTAACTTTTTCTCAACATGAAGAACAAAGGAAAAAATGGGAAAATGTAAAAACAACAAGGAATGAGGGGAAATGGGCTTGGCTAAAAAATGGGAAAGCCTAAATTAGTGAGCGTTTCTCGAAAGAGAAATAGGTATTTGGGGCCCCACAGGACCACTTAAAGGTTGTGAGCTGGAACTGCAGAGGTTATCCTTGGAGAAGAGGTCCTGGGGTGGGGCCCATAGCAGAGGGAAATGATGTTATCATTTTGGTGAAAACTCATGAGCATGATGGCTGCAAAGTACCAGATTTTGAAGGCTATAGGTAATTTTTCAGTTTGGAATAAAGGGAATGAGATAGGCAAAGGACATGGTGGGGTCATGGTGCTTCTACATGAGAAGTGGTATGACATTGTAAAATTTGAAAACCTGAAGACTCTAATAAACAATATATTTGGCTACAAATTATAGTGAATGAGATAACCTTTAGGGTGGCTGCATGTTACTTTTCCCCACATAACTCTAAGATACCTAAGAGGAGGAAGTTAGATAGGGAAGACCTGTATGCATCTTTGAAAAAAATATATCTCAGTATTCAACACCACTGGTGAAATAATGTTAGTTGGAGACTTCAATGTTAGAACAACAAATAATCAGTCTTTATAGCTGCTCAACAATGAAAAAGGTAAAGATAACCCTTTATGGTTAGTAGAGGGCAACGATCAACCTTGGCAAAGAACCTCAGAGGATAGTATTGGAAGTGTATCACATTTTGGAACAGAATTACTGGAGTTATGTAGTTTGTTTGGTTTGGTTATTTGCAACAAGATGAGAGGTTGGCCAAACTCGAGGGCTATCACATGCAAAACATACAATGGTCAAAGTGTGGTTGAGTACGTAATTTGCTTGCAAAACCTTACAACTAGAGTTCTTGAATTCAATATTGGTGATTGACCTTTAGAGATAAAATTTGATCACATGCCTTTACTTGTTAAGCTAGACGTCGCTTCAAATAACCCACACAATAAAAAAGATTTCCACATGCAAAAGAATTCAGCGAACAAAGGCAAGATTCTCTTAAATCAAGAGAACAAAAACATCTTCAAGGCAAGGCTTGAGCAACAATTTTAGGAAATGAATAACCTCTCAGAGGGTAACAAGATTAATGAAGAATGCGTGTATGTCAATAGTAGCATGTTGACTTCTATTATTCACAAGGCTCTAAATGCATGTAAAAGATTAGGTAGTAGGAAGAGGGCTACTCTGGCAAACCCATGGTACGATGAGGAATGTAGGGCAGCAAAGAGATCCATAAAAGGGAAGGATGTTAGCAAAGAACTCAAGAAACAGTACACAAAATTGATTCAAGCAAAAAAGGAAGAGTATGTTAAGGCTAGAAGGAAAGAGCTAATATACCTTGGAAAACACAACCCCAAGAAGTTTTGGAAAGGGTTGCAGCAAGGGAGAAAACAAATGGAGAACACTATCACGGATGCTCAATGGCTTGAGTATGCAAAGTTTCTCTATGAATGACCGCAGGAGAATATTGTTCCTCCCATAGTGAATATGTCAGAGGAACTCTTCATGGTGGAAGATATCAAGCTTGGGATAAAGAAATTAGCAAGTGGCAAAGCTAATGATATTGATGGGCTACAAGCTGAATTTTTAAAATGGGGGGCATAAATACTTGTGCCTCACATAAAGGAAATCTTCAACCGTGTCATCTACGATGATTTTACGATGGATTGGGTTACGAGTGTGGTTATCCCCCTCTTTAAAAATGGTGACATCAATAATCCATCTAACTACCACACTATTATGGTCAACCCCCTTTTTGGCAAACTTTTTGGGAGCATGATAGAGTGCAGAATCAGCAGTTGGTCAGAAGGCGAAGAGAAAAGGACTAGAGGGAAAGCAGGTTTCAGACATAAGCATTCCACCATTGACCATTGGGTCACTCTTCGTCATTTAATAGAGAAAATATGGGATAATCAGTGGGAGGAAGCCTATTGCTACTTTGTAGACTTTAAGAAAGCCTTTGATATAGTACCTAGGGACAAGATTTGGAACAAAATGATAGAATTGGGTATCCCTGACGAGTATAGAGCAACTGTGCACATATTATATGATAAAGTTAGAGCCAAAATCAGAATTAATGAAGGAATGTCCGAATGTTTTGGTAGTGACATTGGTGTTAAGTAGGGATGTCCATTATCCTCAACCTTTTTTGGGTTATACATTGATAAATTAGAAACTTAGTTAAACAATACGGATGGGGAAGGTGTGCATTTTGCAGGATATGTGGTGAAACTTCTTTTGTATGCGGATGACCTTATCTTAATTTCAAAAATGGCTCAAGGTTTGGGAGATCACTTAAGGGCCTTAGAGTGCTTTTGCCAGGAGGTTGGGATGTAGGTGAACATTTCCAAAACCAAAATCATGATTTTCTCTTTAAGGAGAAAAGAAAAGCCCAATACTTTCATTTTTTAAGGCAACCCGCTTGAAATTGTGAAGGAATACAAGTATCTTGGGATTAATTTTCACTATAAACTCAGTTGGGAAACATGTAGAGCGAAAAGGCTGCAGGGGGGCTGGAAAGACTTGTATTTACTCTAGAACAAATGCAGAATGGTTGAGCTCTAGAACTGGAAGACCAGGAAGACTCTTTTCGGTTTGTTGGTCACGCCGGTGGTTCTCTATGGCTGTGAAGTTTGGGGTGGCAGCCTGCCAAACAGCGGATGGAGGCAGCTAGAAAGAATTCAGAAACACCTAATTATAAGCAATCTCAAAGTTAAGACCTTCGTTCCTTACGATATCCTATTAGCGGAGGCTGGGGCGTCAGTGATAACTTGGTTACTTAGCTACTTAAAGAAGGTTGATAACATGCAAGACCAACAGTGGTCGAAATTTGTGAAGAACGAGGATCTTATTCGTAGAAAGAAAACATGGATGAAACAAAATAATAAGTGGTTGGATAAATGGAATATTAAGCTACATGAGTGTCCTAATACAAATGTGGACATAAATAAGTTTGTCATAGAGAAGTTTCAAAGTGTCATGTGGACTAATAACATTGGTCGTAAAAAGGCTTACTACATGCAAGTGTTCAAATCAACCGGGGAACATGGAGAGAAAACATATTTAGGGGCTGCTATTAAAGGGAAAGCAAGGTTGTTAATGACACAATTGAGGATGAGATCACATCATCTCAGGTGCGAGATGGGCAGATGGAAGAGGCCCAAAGAGGCTTAGGAGGAGAGAACTTGCATGTTTTGTGGGATGGGCGCAATTGAGACAGAATGACACTTTCTCATGGAATGCACTGCCTATGATGATATTCGTGCTAATTATGAAGCCATCTTGAAAGTGGACAACATGAATAGTTTATTTGAAGAGGATAAGGTAAACCAAACAGCAGGTTTGCTTGTCAAGATTCATAAAAGAAGATCGGAGCTGGAAAGGATTATGAAAATTGTTTAAGGGTGTGAGCTCCTCTGGTCCCTTAGGCTGCTCGGTCTCATGGACATCATTAAAATCATTCATTCATTCTCGTAAGAAATAAGTTTATGTGAACCACTTACTCATGAAACATAGATTAATGAATTTAACTAAAAAAAACTAACCATTAAATTCTGATAACAATATTTCATTGCATTCTAACAATACCTTATTTAAAACCCATATATTTCCCCACACTTTAACCTATTTCTTATAATATCATAGACTGAGCCTCTCATCTCTACACGATGGCATTCAATTATTTGTACTTCACCAGGGATTGGGACGCTCTCAGCATCATCCTCTTGTATCTTGCTGTCCAAATGAATGCGTAAGCACAGAGTCAAAAAGGTCTGCAGACAAATTTAACGTTGTTCTCGTGATCTTCCAAGTTAATAATTCTTCTCGTGGAGAGAACTACACGTGGATGGAAAGGCTTATCTGATCTGAAATAAGATAAAAAAGACAACAGCAAGAGTTCAGAAGCTTGAATTACAGTACTTGTTTTTCAGACTTTTCTGCTTAGAATAGAATCCCAATCTTCCAAATCCTGGAGACGATCCCCAATTCCTCTCTATCTTTTGTCTCTATCATCTTTTATTAGCCGATAAACTGGAAATTGACTCACGCCTGCAAATCATCCCGCAAACCGTTTTAGGTCGCCGGTAACCATTTTCAATTGCTGGTTTTGTTACTCAGCATTTCACATCGCCTGACATCCGTGACAGTCTAATTTAACCTGACTTGGATAATGGATGGATTACAGCTGCACAGTCGAAGAGGCTGTGAAGAGTAGTCCAGAACGTACATTCACCGCTGAACAGTGAAAAGTAAACTGAAATGTCGATGGCGCTTTCATTTTCATTTGGGCACAAATCGAATAGTCTTCAATCAAAGCAAATTAAATTCTCTGAACTATCCCCATTACACGCCAAAAGATTAGCAGTACGTAATAAGGCTTCAACCCTTTCTTCAGATGGCAGTTTGTTCGTTCAGAGTGCAAGCTGCATGTCACTTGTAGCGTTCGTTCGTACTTGGACGTTCACATCAGTGTAGTAAAGCTTTATCCTATCGAATCAGTGTACTTGGCATAGAAGAGAAACATGTCAGACCAGAGCTACAACGCCAAGATTGCACGGACAATGAATGAATGAAGGAAGATATTTTATTGACGTCCAAGAGACCAAACAGTCTAAGGGACCATCTTTAAAAAACTTAAGTAGTTTTCATGTTCTTTTGGATGTCAGCCCTCCTTCTATGAATGTTTATCATAAAGTCGGTAGTTATGTGCAATCTTGCTTAGTCAAATACTTGATGTAGACAGCCTGTAAAATTAGCAGCTGCAGTTACACACACCTTGTTGGATGAAGGAAAATACACAAATTTGTTGAGAAAACAGAGCATGAACAGAGCATTGTTGGATAAAAATCAGAACCTCAAAATCTATTAATTTATTGAACGAATGAAATACACTATATAAAGGTCATGGTATTGAAAACTTTCAATTAGGTGAAAAGCAATTAGGAATTAAACTAAGTCTTCTGTAGTTAGAAATTGTGATCCACAAATCATGATTTAGAATTGAAGGTCAAAATGGTGATTAGAAAAATCATGCAACAAAACTAAAGGTAAGAATCGATGGTTAGAATTAAACACTAACACCACCCCTTAATTCTAACTAAGGAGAAAAGAAAAACTTAATGAAAGGAATGAGGAAAGAGGGAAAACCCACTGGGAATAAACCCCCCCTCAAAATTACACTAAATCCGCATGGTAGATACTATACTACAATATCTTTCACGCCAAGAAGGATGCACATAGAGTGACATGCAAGAGTTGATGTAGCCCTCCACAATGTGTATGAAATGGTAGATGGTCAAAAGTGGATGTAGAAGGTGGTCCATGATCTTCGAACAACATTTGCTCCCCTTAGGAAGAAATAAAATCAAAGATGTATGAATGAAATCTCCCAAATTCAAAAAAGAATATGTTGGAAGAAAACTCAAAATGTATGATGTCTCTAAAACTTGCTCCATAGTTTCCGTGTTGATCCTGAAACTTGTCATAATCAAATCAGACATTGTTGAATATGACAATCTAGAAGCTCTTAGAAACTGGAGTAGAACACAATCAAAAGACTCATGTATCTCCTTGGAAGGCAAATAGATCTCCTTCAAATGTTGTACCAAGCTATCCACACTCATATCAATATGTGAGGAATCATAATGTAGAGAATGAGGAAGAGGGTCAGAATTGTCCCTTACAACAATTGAAGAAGAATCACCCTCATCAAAGAGAAGATGTATGCAATTAATAGTGTCATATAGATCTGAAATGGGGGATTCTACAAACAAAAAAGAGATGTCTAATAGAAATTGATCCTATAGAACTAAATCCAAAAGACAAGATCAAACATGTTGAAGAGAATCTGAAGTAGCATTTGAAGAAGCCAAGATCTTTGTCAAACCGGCAAGTGGAGGTGACTGAATAGCTTCCAATATTAGAGATGTAGAAAGAGGATAATCTAGAGGAGATGTCTTTGTGTAATGAAGACAATCAAGATTCTTCCAATAAGCAAGTTCCTCTTCAGTGTCATCGTCATAAATAGGATCATCATCATTATCACAAGAGAAATGCATGTCTATAGCTAAATCATCTAGGAATGGAGGTTCTGTGAGATCTCCATATCTTTCCCATAGAGTGGCCCAACGAGTGTGAGGGTGCTCAATGTGTGTTAGAGCCCATGATGTGTGCTCCCCAACACTTGAACAAATTAATCCTAAGACATGATCATTTCTACTTTCCTAAGTAGATTTCTGCCATCATGAACTTGGTTAAGGAATAAGCCCATACAAATGTGGCAACAAATGAATCCATCAACAATGCTTTAGGATCTCATCACGCCAAGACTTGTAGTTTCCTTTTTCCAAAGTGATGACAAATGGATGCCAATTTATTCCCAGTTTATCCTTAGACTACCTCCTTTCGGAACTTTACTTTTAGTTCATGAATATAGAAAAAATTCAAAGACAACCCCAAGACAATGAAAAAAATTCATTGGGTATGTGCAGGATCATGGTATGCCAAAAAGTGGCGATGTGAAAAAAATTTATTTTCACTCGTCCAAAAGCGCACAAATGCATATGTTGACTTTTTAGTAGGCCTGGGTGTTAGTACACCTGGCCAAGCCAAAAGCCAAAGCAAAAGGCTTAATCAGATATCTAATATTATCAGATATCCGATATTTGCTAGTAAATATAACACTGTACCCCTAGCCGCGTTCAACATTTTCTCATTGTGAAAACGTGAACGCGGCTGAGGGTTTTGGATATCCGCTTTGCAATCCCTTATCCAATTTGTCTAAAAATCTAAGGTAAGTCCAATCTTCAAATTTTTGTTGTTTTTATTGTTTTTTAATAGAAATTTATAGTTTTTATATAAAAATTAGCCGTTTAAATGAGTTTTTGTATTGTTTTTTAAAATTCATTTTAATTATCTATTTATTTTTTCATTGTAATCAAACATGGAATCAGAAAACCCTCCTAATGATCCCGCAAACAATCCAGAACCACCTCCCAACAATCCTCCACCTCTAGAAGACGTACCTGTCACAAACCCTCACCGTTTAGAGGATCTAATAGGAGATAATCTAAATGAACTTAGAGGATTTCAAACCACCTATGCCAATATCCCCCACATTGTGCTCCATGTTTACGACATTGAACTCAATTATTGAAAACATGGAGAAGCTTACACAACAACATAGTGCTGCAATTCTTTGGTGCGATTCCATGCATGCCCAGTTTGATGATGGACTTGATTATGATCAAGTCATGAACCTAAATATAACAAAACATGACATAACTAATCTTTTTGTGGATCCTAAAACCAGTCTAAAAGTAGACCATAAAAAAACCAAGTTGTTAATTAAATGGTGCACAAATAGTGCAATACGTGACAACTTTTGGGACCATTAGTGGATGGTTTTTTATAGACCACCTCACAACAATTTGGATGTCCCATTTTATTTTATTAAAAAATTGTATGCTGAATTTGTGCTCAGTCACAAGGTGAATTATTGGAGTATGAGACCGAACCAGAGTGTAGGTTTAGGTGCTCCTCAGGATAGGCCATGGGCACAACGGGTGAAATCTTGCACATATGTCCCCTCTCTGGAGATTTCACCACCTCCCACAGTGCAACAACTTGACATTATTGTTGAGGCCGGCTCACAAACTATTCGAGCCATTCACACCTTGAGTGATCTACTGGTTACACAGAGCACGATATTGTTGCTTCCTCATCCCGATGCTTCTAGCGCTTCCACATCCTCCACGAGCTCACATGTTTGTGTGCCCCACAATTGCATTATATGCAAGAATATTCTTAGGTCCCCTGATAGATAGTGATGCATATAATTTCGCCTTCAATGTGGACGATTCTACATAGCACACTACAGGCATTGAAGCAGCTCATGGAGATGTTCATCAGGGGCCTTCAAAGCCATTGACTCCCACTATTACGGTAAGGATAAATAGTTCACTTTTTACATTCTATTTAAATTTTAGTGTTCGTATTTTTAGTAGAATTTCCTTATAATAATTTCTCACTTATGTCTTTTTATGTGTTACATTTATGTTCAATTGATGACAAAGGAGGAGATGGCACAGGTGGAGGGGTCCACGCTTTCAACCATATCATTTGGTCTTGACACTTGCATGATACATATGTTTTAATATACTCATTGGTTTCTTTTTAAATTATGATAATAGTATATGTACATTATTTTCTAATTTTTATGATCATCTTTTACATACTGATGCAGGTGTCACCAGTTGCCACCGAGGGGCAATGTGAGGGGGTGCAGGTGTCAGTCATTGACAAGGGAAAGGTAATTAAGTAATTTAGTTTGTTTGTGCATACATGTATACTTGTCAGTTGTGCATACTCATTTTTAATTTACATGGTTTATTTGATAGAGTGTGGCATATGATGATGTCGTGAGACCTTATCATCACAAGCATATCCATTCGCAGTGATAGCCCCACAGTACGTACATTTCTAAAGTTATTTGTGTGTATTTTACTATCAAGTATATATAATATGGTCAAGTTATGATAGTATGAAGTATCTACTTGAATTTTGTAGGTCACTCCTAGTTTGAGGGAGGCAAAACGCCAAGGGTTTGTATCGTTGATGACTCAGCCAACAATCCCTAAAGAAAGTTCAACACAGGTAAGTTTTAATGTTAATTCAGTTATTTTGTAAACATATATTTGCTACCAAGTATTTAACATTAAATAGTATAACTCATAGATCAATCTCATGTTCGCAAACATATACAGGTGGGAGTCGACATTGGTGGCACTATTCCTACACTACCAAGGACATATATTAGGTCTCCTGTCCGCGGGAGGAGATAGAGAGGCGAGGTATATGAGAGTTCAATTTTAGTTTAAATTTTATTTATTATTGTTGACTATGATTCTAAATTTTAATCTAACTTGGGGTTTCACTTTTGTGTTTGAATGCAGGATCCATCAGAGCCAAAGAGTACTTCAAAGAGGCTGCATTTTGATGATCCACCAATAGAATACGATGTCCTAGAAATATTTGTAGTTGAACTTCTTATTTTGAGATGTCATATGACACATTTTGCGATGGCGTATGCCACATTGTATCTAGATATGTTGACATGTAAATATGTACAAAATTATTGTTCATTTTGATATATATGAAACTTGATATTTGATCCAATTTGTTAATTACATGTGTTCATTTATTCATTGTTAGTATGTAAATATGCTTGTGTGTATGTACTCATGTGTACAATTTATGCCTTAAGTATATTCATGTATATTCATGTACATTCTTCATAACCTAAATTTATGTGTATGGGCTACATGCATGACTTAAGTGAATTCATGTGGTATGCTTTATAATCTATGTGCTACATGTATGCTTCATGAATTAAGAAAATTTATGTGTACACTTTATGTGCTACGTGTGTTCACACGTGTAATTCATCATTTGAGGTATATAAGGATCATACATTGTTAGTATCATCCTTCCATGGAATCTAGGCCTTTGAGTCCATGGAAAGGATCAAGGTTACAAGTTACACTTCCAAAACAAAAGAAAACTAATAAAAATCATAATTTATGTGATTTCCACCATTGATGATGCATTTGACCTTCTTGAACCTTTGATTTGCATTAAGTGACTTCAATGTCTAACTCAACTCGAGGATTCTATAAACAACTTGGAATCCACTCAAGGAGTTAACCTCAACTTTAACCATTTCTCTTATATAGCCTTTCTAGGCCTATCTAGTAGCCCTACAAACACTGAAATCAAAAAATTACTCTCAAACTCTCCAAACAACCTGAAAAGGTATTTACATTTTCTAATACCATTTTCAGAGTTACTAAATTCATCTCAATCTCAGTCCTTTGTCATTTGATTGGTGAATACTTTCTCCACCCTCTAGCTCTCCATCTAGGCCTAATTATCCCTTGCTCAAAGAAGCAACTCCTATCCCCACTTATCTCCAGGACTCAAATACTTGAGACGAGGTTGTCCAACTGGAGCTAATGGTGTAGTCCATTCAGTGGTGGGACGAATGGTTTGGAAGAAACCCAATGGTGCAACTTTCAACTGACCCTCACAACAAGTATTGGCATCAAGGGAGACTAGCGTGCCAAATTCAAACAAATTTGAATCTCCTAGAATGGAGAGAGGTTATTGTAGACCTTGAAAACATGGTCATGTAGCATCTCATAGATCGCTGATACCTCTCACGGGGTCCAAGATACGAGCCTCAAAAGTTCACTGCCCAATCGTGCTTAGTGCACCTTGGGGACACTTTGGTCCGGCATGGTCCGGAACATTCTAGTGACTCAGTGGTCAAAAAA
Organism: Chamaecyparis obtusa; assembly: GCA_027943335.1. Classification (NCBI taxonomy): domain Eukaryota; kingdom Viridiplantae; phylum Streptophyta; class Pinopsida; order Cupressales; family Cupressaceae; genus Chamaecyparis; species Chamaecyparis obtusa. The sequence goes on along the minus strand of BSBK01002629.1, from coordinate 545,603 downwards.
GGATTGTTCCTAATGTTTAGCCACCCAATCGGAGCTAATAGCACAGTCCATTCAGTGTCGGGATGAATGGTTTGAAAGAAATATAGCGGTGCCACTTTCAACTGACTCTTACTGCAAGTTTTGGCATCAAGCGAGACTAGCGTGCCAAATTCAAATAAATTTGAATCTCCCAGAATGGAGAGAGGTTATTTTAGGCCTCATAAATGCAGTCTTGTAGCATCTCATGGATCACCGATACCTCTCACAGAGTTTGAGAACCAAGCCTCAAAATTTTTTTGCCCAATCGCGCTTAGTGCACCTTGGGGACACTTTGGTTTGACATGGTCTAAAACGTTCTAGTGACTTAGTGGTTGAAACAGGGTTGTCCCTAGTGTTTACCTGCCCAACTGAAGCTAATGGCACAATTCATTTGGTGTTGGGACGAACGGTTTGGAAGAAACCCATTGGTGCAACTTTCAACTGACCCTCACTACAAGTTTTGGCATCGAGCGAGATTGGCGCGCCAAACAAAAAAATATTGAATGTCCTAGAACGGAGAGAGGTTATTGTAGGCCTCATAAATGTGGTCCTATAGCATCTCACAGATTGTCGATAAATCTCACGGAGTCTGAGAACCGAGCCTCAAAAGTTCACTGCCCAATCATGCTTAGTGCACCTTGGGGACACTTTGGTTCGACATGGTTTGGAACATTCTATTGACTCAGTGGTTGAAACGGGGTTGTACCTAACATTTACCCATCCAACCAGAGCTAATGGAACAGTCCAATCGGTGCTAGGACAAACGGTTTGGAAGAAACCCATTGGTGCAACTTTCAACTGACCCTCACTGCAAGTTTTGGCATCGAGCAAGACTGGTGTGCCAAATTTAAATAAATTTGAATCTTCCAGAATGGAGAGAAGTTATTGTAGGCCTCAGAAATGTAGTTCTGTAGCATCTCACAGATCGTTGATACCTCTCACGGATTCCAAGATATGAGCCTTGAAAGTTCACTGCCCAATTGTGCTTAGTGCACCTTAGGGACACTTTGGTTTGTCATGGTCCGGAATGTTCTACTGACTCAGTGGTTGAAACGGGGTTGTCCCTAGTGTTTACCTGCCCAACCGGAGCTAATGGCATATTCCATTCGATGCCAGGATAAATGGTTTGAAAGAAACCCATTGGTGCAACTTTCAACTGACCCTCACTGCAAGTTTTGGCATCAAGCGAGACTGGCACGCCAAATTCAAATAAATTTGAATCTCCCATAACAGAGAGAGGTTATTGTAGGCCTTAGAAACGTGGTCCTGTAGCATCTCACAGATTGCTGATACCTCTCATGGAGTTTGAGAACCGAGCCTCAAAAGTTCATTGCCCAATCGTGCTTAGTGCACCTTGGGAACACTTTGGTCTGGCATGGTCCAGAATGTTCTACTAACTTAGTGGTTGAAATGGGGTTGTCCCTAGTGTTTACTTGCCCAACTAGGGCTAATGGCACAATCCATTCAGTGCTAGGATACAATCCTTGAACACTATCCCTTCACCTCAGGGAATCATCATTTTACTTTGGACACATTTGACCAATTTTGACTCAATGACTCCAACTATTACATCATTTGACGATACAAATGTACATGGAATTAAGATAATACAAATGTACGGATACAAAATTAAGATGATACAAATTATATAAGGATACAACATTCATAGTAAGGAAACATATTTTTTGCACTTTACATGATATTAAGATGATACAAATGTGGGTTCTTAATATTTGCAAATCAACCCCATGGGCTCTTTTATATTTCAAATTTTGCATCAAATTTTTTATATACAAAATTTGGCATCTAAATATGCACATTACATTCGATTGTTGTTTTTATATACAAAATTTGGCATCTAAATATGCACATTACATTCAATTATTATTTTTATATACAAAATTTGGCATCTAAATATGCACATTACATTCGATTGTTGTTTTTATATACAAAATTTGGCATCTAACTATGCACATTACATTTGATTGTTGGTTTTACATACAAAATTTGACATCTAAATATGCAAATTACACAACTATATATAAAAATAAAGTGTCATTTTCGCTCCAATCCCTGCATTCAGAAGGCAAAAGAAAAGTTAATAGAGAATATAAGAAGTTTATATAGGTTTGAGAAAAAGATTATGAACATGTATAATTAACTAAATGAACCAAAGAACATGACTAGACAATGCATAGTGAAGTTTACCATCATAAAAGATGGCTAATCAAATGCACACCTCGATCTTCTATATCTATCATATAAGTATCCAACTGCATTTACAATCCACATACAAAAGAAATTTTATTGGCTCAAACAAATAAAGCAAAAAACTACAATTAATTTATTGAACGTAATTGTAATAAATATGGAAAACCTTGCAACTTGAGTTGAACTTACCTACTAAAGTGTGCCTGAAGGGTCATCTCTGTGCTTGAGAGTATTCAATATTGCTTCATGATCAACAATACTAATAGTCCAAAGTTCCTTTGTCTTTGGTTTTCCTTGATGTTTCAACAACTTAACATTGGCTGCTATAACAAGGTGTGAATACATGTGAATGGTTTTGTGCTTCTCATAGTCTTCAAACATAGGAATGCCATTATTTCTAATCATATATGTGCACAACCATGTTCCTGCAACAACATGTGATCATGTTGGACATGTGAACATATCATCATCTATCACCAGTTGTGCAAGTTTTGCTTTCCTCATACACAATGTGCTAACTAGTAATCTGATCTCTCATCATTCCCTTGTGGTGCAACCAATGCAAAAACATGTCCTAGTTGTAGAAGATCTGAAAGATGGTCATAGTCAAGTGAACAATCCATGTCATCATTTATTACAGAGACTATGAGAGATAAAGGAGTAAGATAATGTGGAACCCATGTATCAACCCACTCACTTGACTCACATTGATCCCAATCACACTGAAGACAACTCAGATAATAACAAGCCAACTCTGGTGTCCAAATTAGCTGCTTCGAAATGAATGCATTTTTGAAGAATCTTTCATAGTTTGACAATCCAACATATCTCCTATTGTGCCCAACTCAACCAACCAAAAGAATCTACGCACCGCTGAATCAAGAGTCCCCCCTATGACAATGTTGAAGTACACCAATCAACAATAGAACGAGCATCAATGATTTCTGCACCTGAAATCCTCAGTTACTCCTTAACTAGAGCTCTCTTTACACATGCACCCGCTCCATCATGCTCCCCTTTTCCATGATTGACCTAAAAAAAACTCCAAATATGAGGTACACCTCTCTCTACATGCATTCTACATAACCAATAAAACATACAAGTATTTTTGAATTGACTTGTGCAGTTATCTGACCAAATGAGATGTCTATCCATAACAATGTTATTTTCCCCCACCCACTCAAAATAATTCTCAAAGAAATGTTGGACAAACTCGGATGAGTGCGATCTATCATCACTCATATAAAAATGGTACTCTCTGATTATCTTCTGGTCATCTTCTGTACTATTAGGGGAATGTCTATATGTTATGTGCACAAAAATAGAAACCTGAATAGAATTGTAATATTGAGCTTGCAACTCATTTTGGGGCTGCAATGTATAGTTCTCTGCAAAGTCAACAATAGATATAATAGTTCCAATCGGGAAAGTGTCCTTACACATCCTAAATTGTTGATCCAACCACTGAGACCTGTGACTATGCCTTGCATACTTGTAAAAAATATTCTTCCTGAAATCTAAAATAAAATCAGCTACATTGCATTCTTTAGTAACCAACTCACATCTAGAGCCTTCACCTCCACTTTTTAATGTATATTTAACAGTTTCATATACCTTTTTGTGGATAATTGTCTTTCCAAAATCGTGTTCGCAGCCTTCATGAAAACATTCAACAAACTTCACTAGCCCACCACACTCTGAGCACTTGTCATTTAAGCAATATTTTCTATAAAAGAAACATCCATCATCTCTAGGACATAAAAAATGATCTTGCAAGTCTCTTGATGATTTTGGAAGAGCACTTGCACCACACTCCTCCAACATTTCACTACTATGCAAAGTAGAATGAATGGATCGTAACAATTCATGGTGCATTGAAAACTCCACATGATATTTGCAACAACAAGTATTTCAAATCTTAAAAGGCACACAAAAAAAAGGCTTCAGGGCTTCAAAAGCTCTTTGTGATATTTGCAATGTTGGATGTGTCTCACAATTTTTTTTGAACAACATTGTTTGACTCACCTCCAAATAATGTTTGGGATGCGGGGTGCGGTCTCGAATGCCAATTCTCAACTTCAAGACATCCTTCACATTTGGTGACACTCTTGAGTTAGATTGCCAAAATAGTTGAGTTTGATCCTTCAAAGCATCGGTAAGCTTCTTATCACAACGTGAAAGTCTCCCACCATAAGCCCATGTATCATTTTGAAGAGGATCATCAAGTCTTTCTCTTCTTGCAAGTGCTCTATCCAAAGTTTTACAATTTAGATTCAAGTCAACACAAGTTTGTCTCATCAAACGAGCCTTTCTCAAATGATGAGTTACTAAGGAGGTTGTAATAACCCTCCTAGCAGCTCTCTTATCTTTTTCCTTGGTAGTCTTCCCAATAGAATTGAGAGCACTAAAAAGATTTCTCACAATAATAGCATTCCGCTCCTTTTTCTTGTTCACACTAATCTTCAATTTGACTAGTATACGTCTCATCTTCTGCATCTTTAACAATTGTACAAACATTTGACATTGCTCAACCAACATCTTGTAGCTAAAAAATTGATCAAAAAGTTTTGAAACCCACAACCGAATGGTTCTTTCTAATCTCTTACCATAGAAATTGCTCATTATGTTCTCATCAATTTCAAGTAACCATTTAGTTCTTCTTGAATGTCTCAATTTTGAAGTTTGTCTTTCTTCCTCTGAAGGAACTTCATTTCTCATATAATTTGGAGATGTGTAACGTTGATCTGGTTCTTTTGCACCATTATCATTGTCAATTCCTTCATATTCAATTAGTGGATTGTCATTGACAATGTCCACACTTGCATTGGCCACATCTACATGTTTATTTTCAAAACCTACATTTTCATCTTCAAAACCTAAATTCTCATTTTCAAAACCTACATTTTCATCTTCAAATTCATGTTCTTCACTTGAAACCACATTCAAAGGTGGGTCTATGCTGACATCTTTATTAATATTTAACATACCTTGTCTCTTATTTTGATGGGCAACCCTATCCATTTCTCTATACACTTCAACATCTTCATTTGTGATTCTCCTCTTCTGGTTATGCTTTCGACAACTACTACTCCCCATAGTTAGACCAAAAAGGTGATGCAAATACCTTTGGTGATAGAGAAAATCCGACCAAAAAGTGGATTTTTTTCTTCTCTAGAGACAAAACGTGATTTTCTGCAACTCGAATCCCATAATTCAGCAAAAAAATGTGACTTTCTGGAGGGACCTAGAGAATATTGTTTTTACTTTACACCAGTAAAAAGAATTGGATATCCGATAATATCGCATATCTGAAACTATCAGAGATCCAATATCTCCCGCCAAAATTTTGCCAAAATATCTCTTTCTCTCTCTCTCTCTATCTATCTATCTCCCCTCCCCCCCCTCTCTCTCTCTCTCTCTCTCTCGCTCACTCGCTCACTCACTCCTTCCCCTTCTCTCTCTCTCTCTCTCTCTCTCTCTCTCTCTCTCTCCATTTTAATGTATATTTAAGGGTTTCATATACCTTTTTGTGGACAATTTACCTTAAATGTTCTTACATCAATTTTATGCCACTGTTAGTTTCTAGGATAGATGATGAGTGTACAGTGGTTCTACATTTGTGTGAATTTTTTTTGAGAGTTAAAAAATCAATTGATTGTATTCAATATTTAATAAGTTAATATTATACTATTATACAATACAAAAATAAATAATAATAATATAATACATATTAATATTTAACATTGAAAAATAATAATAATAATAATAAATATAATACAATACATAAATAAATAATAATAATATAATACATAATAAATAATTTGTAATATATATTTTAAAATTGAAAAAAATACTTAACTCATTTAATATTAACATAAAAAAAATATAATTTAATATGAAACTTGAAATTGAGAAAACTAGTGCAATTGAAATTTTGAATTAGGCGGGAATTTTTGGATATTCGATATTATCAGATATCTGAAATTTTTTGATATCTGATTTTATCGGATATCCAATTAGGCTTGGTATGTGCTTGGACAATACCAAACGTGGGTGGTCAACCCTTTAGGCATGTTTCAGGAGGTAGTTTCTGATATCGAGAGTTCGACCATGTAGCTGACGACTATTTTTTTACCCGAAATTGATGAAATGAAAAGGGTTTCTTAAAGACATTATTAGCTTTCCATCAATATAATTGTTGTCAAATTTTGAGTTCGGTAAGTAAATATTACTTATTTTTCAATTAAGTTATCTTTAAAGTCGTAATTGACATACTGATTGAAAAACAACTATAACTTTCAAACCGTTTAACCTTTTTGAAATTTGAAACATGCGTCACATTCTATGCTTCAGCTACTATAAGAAAAAAAAAAATCAATTCAATTTTGTAAAGTTTAGAATTAGTTAAGGTGGTCAAACATGAGAGTTTTTTATTCTGAAAAAGTTGTAGCAAAAAATTCATAATTAATTATCTATTTAGCAAAAAATTACAAAAAATATGCGTCACATCCATGAATGAGTCTACTACTTATATCTAGAATCTTGGAAAAATATATCATCATTTGATTGTGATTAAGGTGGTCAGACATACACGTACTTTTTATCTTTTCCCTGAAATTTTTGTACTACTGCATTGAAATCTAAAATTTTGAACAATTAGATAAAAAAAATTTCAGACAAGGGCTAGTAGTTTAGAAACTACATTCAATTTCCTACAGATTTCATTCTTACAATTTTTTCACATAAGGTTCATAAGATGTTCAACTTTTTATGTCAAGTTGACTAACCCTAATTTTCTAATTTTTCATTGCCACTTAAGGCCATAGTTTGGTATACCATGATCCTGCACATACTCCATTCTAAAATAGCTCTAATTTCTAATACCCACAAAATGATTACTATGCTTCTTCCTTCTAGAACATGTGCTCTGATACCATGTAAAATTAGCATCTGTAGATGCATAGACCTTGTTGGATGAAGGAAAATACACAAATTTCCAGAGAAAACAGAGCATGAACATAGCACTGTTTGATAAAAATTAGAACCTCAAAATCTATTATTTTATTGAAAGAATGAAATACAATATATAAAGGTCACCGTATTGAAAAATTCCAATTAGGTGAAATGCAATTAGGAATTAAACTAAGAGTCTCCTATAGTCAAAAACTATGATCCACAAATCACGGTTTAGAATTGGAGGTCAAAATGGTGATTGGAAAAATCACGCAATAGAACTAAAGGTGAGAATTAGTAGTTAGAATTAAACACTAACACAACCTCCTTCAAGTTGTTCTCATACAAACCAAGGCCAAAGTAAGCTTTGATTTTTTTTTTCTTGATACTCTAAAGGCTCCTAACCATTAGAATATATACCTGCATTGTTGGGATTATGATGGATTTTTGGGTTGAGATGCAGAGTATATGAGTTTGTCATTGATGAAAACTCTACAACTGATGAATAGGTTGCAAATACCACTTGAATGGGTGGATAGGTAAAGGCATAATAAGCTAAGTGTTTTGACCGGTGAACTGGAAGGCAAAAACATATTATTTTGTGCGTCAATAGAGATAGACGACACTTGGAGTGGTGTGATTGTTCCTAGTGGATTACCAATGTTAGATAACTACAAATCTACAACCGCAACCGATAACTCAATGTTTTTGGTGAGTTAGTATTCTGGTGATATGTTAAGTGTGAACTAGTAGTGTTATCAATTGGTTCCTATTGATTAGAGGATCAAGGCGATTAATTTTTGGGTTGACATGTCAATATGTTTTGGATAATAAAGTTTGGGCTGACATGTTAGGTATGATTGGCACAATTTTCCATAAGTTTGGTCAATCTTATGGACCAACTTGTAAAATGTTTTCAAGTCTTAGCCAACATAAGAACAACGGTATAAAGGTGAACTAAATCACATGATTTAGGGTTGTGATCATGAATTTGGGTGTAGCGATCAGAGACAAAGGTAGTTTAGTGTACCAAAGATCAGAGATTACATTGCATCTGTGATGAAGGGTGCTCCCCTTAATACCAAAAACACGTAATAGAAATAGAGAAACAACAGCTATATGCAAGAACAGAAAATTGGATTCTTACTATCTACACAAATGTGGAATTACAAATTTTTAGAATTACAATATGAAAAGCCACATGGGCATTCCCTTACAATATTCTGTAGGACAAGCCTTGAATTATTACCCAGATCTACCACCTAGAACTATCCCGAACTGCCTAAGACAACACTACAGACCTTTCTTATATAGGCAATTTCCACCGCTCGAGAAGGTTCGAGAAATTTAGCCCTTTAGGCCGACTAGACATAGAATTATTTATTTTTCACAATTATTACAATAGGGTCGGCTCAAAAGAAATACAAAATATAATTTTAGGTAACCCAACTTTCGGAGGCCATAACTTTTTAACCGTAACTCCGTTTTTCTATTTTAACCACTTTTCAGAAACACCATGACGAGATCTATAGTGCTTGACACACATTAGCACCAGTCAGTTGGGGTCAATCACGATCCAGAGCCTCTAAGGCCTTCAAAATTGACCTGAAAGATTTTGTATCCAAAAACATCAATAACTTCACCAATAATGCTGATGTGGCAATGAAACTCAACTAGTAGGCTGAAATGACTGAGATGAACCTCCAACTGTGAAATCAAAACATTCTGAGATCATATGATCAACTTACTAAAACTAGTAAGTTTCCAAAAATAGCAGCTCTGCACAAGGTAGCCCTTATTGAAAAGAAAACATAAAATTTTTTGGGTGATGCAAGATTTCCCTTACACCCAGGATGCTCCTACATCAATCTGACAGGCAAGGAGTGTTATTTACAGATCAACTATTTGAGTTCATTGTTCAAGGCTAACTCTAATAGGTTAGTAAGTTAAATTCTTTAACAATGTGGACTTTAACATGTCTTACTGTATAAATCCTTTACTAGGGTGACTTCTTAATTAGAGTTTGAAATCCTCTAGTGAGGTAGATCCTAACAGATCTTTTGGTACTTCTAACAAGGTACTAGTCACTTCTAACTGGGTGAACCCTTAATAGGGTATTGTATACTCCTAATGGGGAAACTCTTTTTGTTGCGGTGAAGAGATTTGTGGACTTCATCCCCAATATGGTTTTCACCCTCTAACAAGGGTTTCCACAATAAAATTTATGGTGTTATGTGTTATGCTTTTTGTGGATGTTTGAATTACTTTACTTCTATTGCATAGTTACACTTACATGTTTTATGATCTGAAATTTGTTTAAAATCATAATTAGTTTAGTGGTTGAATTGGTTCATTACTTGTATTCATTGATTCACCACCTCTCAATGCCTCCTATATCTAACACACATGTCGTTGAGTTTGCACTAGATTGGGTGTAGTTTTTTATATTGAACAAAGTAAATAAGATTAATCTGCCCTTGATGAGAGGATTAACAGATGACGGTAAAGATAAAAATCTAATGCACTTGGTTAAAATTTAATCTAGTGGTACTTACATGAAGATACCTTTGTATTTTTTGTGATCAATAAAGCTCTGGAGAAACATAGTAAGGGGGCCCTTTTAATCCTCAGTCAATGGAATATGCGGCATGGGAGGAGGAAATAGATTTTATAGTTCAAATAATTCAAGAAAATAATTAGTCGATAGGCTTCTCCTTTAGGGTTGCCTGCAATTGGAAATTGACTCATGCTTGCAAACTATTTTCAATCGCCAATAATCATTTTCAATTGCTAGTTTTTTTATTCAACACTTACATCGCCTGACATCTATGACAACACTTCGTAAATATTTTTTATGCCAAATATTTGTAGAGTATGCCAACCACCGTTGTTTAGTAGTTGTATTGTTTCATCTCCATATCCTTAAGTCTCAGTATAGGTCTCATTTTATTCAGAAGTCTAGTAGATTACTTGTCATGTCAACCAAAACAATGATGATAGAAATGGGCGATATGTTAACGAAGCGAAAGACAGAGGATGAACTAATTGAAGCGGAAAATAAATTTAAGTGAAGAAAGCCGGTGATCGACTCGAAGGCTAAATCTAAGAATGAACAACAACGACCACAACCACAACAACAACAATAAATGCACTCACAATTGTAGATCGATGAGAAGTCGTTGCCCATGAAATCATCTTCTTATTTGGAAGACACTAGCAAGGATCAAAACGAGGATCTAGCAGATGATGAGAATTTCAATGAAGTGCTCGAGGAGGTGTTTAATGAGGTTAGAGTGGAGAAATGGATATAAATACGCAAATCTGGCTTGAATCTAAGCAAAATATGTGGGTTTTTGAGGAGGACTATCACAATTTCTTATGCTTGTCTTTTCTTCATCTAGATCTGGTTTCTATGATTGTCTTCCTTTAGGGGAAAATTTCAGCAATTTTAGTTGGTCAATAGTGGCCCGTAGTTGGTTTTTTTATGAAAATTTAAAGACTAGAAAATTGCAAAGAAGAACAAATACACATAACACAATATTTACGAGGAAAAAACTTGATAAAATTATACCAAGAAAAAAACCACGGGAAAATATCTTTCAATATTATTTCTTAGAAATTTTCACAGTTACAACAATGTTTAAATCACCTCTTCAAACATGACTTCAAGTTGCATATAACAACCGAGTTGCAGGGAATTTTAATGATCACACAACATGATTTAATTCTAAATCGGAGTGCTTTGAAGGTGATGTGCGAAGTTGTGAAGGAGTTAAAGTTAATGATCACACATCATGATTTGATTTTGAACTGGAGTGATTTGAAGGCGAAGTGCCAAGTTGTGATTAATTTCTGTCATTACTCTCTAACCTCACATGCTTGCTAGGACATTAAAAAAGAGCTCTGGTGTAATTTTCATTATTCGAAGCTTTTTATTATTAGGTTGAGAGATTGGGGAAGACAAGTTTTTGAAATAGATTTGAGTATTTTCTCTGATTCTTGCATTAGGAAGGAGAATTTTAACATGGGTGGGGATTTTAAGTGGGAGGAACCAGTGGAATGTAAGTGGATTCATGAAGAAGAAGTTTGGAGAAAGCTTAAGAAGGGAAAAGTGTACCATTACCTTAAACGACTGCATGAGAATGACAAAGAGATATCCAGAGCTTTTGTGGAAGGTTGGGAAAAAGGAAAGGTTAACTTTGCAGGGAAATCTTTTACTCTCACCTTGGATCTTTTGGTGGAGATTACTGGTCTTCCTCTCGAGGGCATGCACTTTTCAAAAGATAAGAAGGTGGGAAATAAAGTGTATAAATTCTTCCTTAACACTGATGAAGAGTGTGCCCTTCTGGTGAAAGGTAAATACAATTATGTTAATCTGGATAACATCAATCTCAATTGGGGTTTGGTTCTCAGAGTGATTATGGAATATTTCACTCTCGATGGAAGATATTCCAGAGTCTATAATTATCATTTTGTGTTGGTCAATCACTTTAGACATGATATTAGGATCTCCTTCCCTTTTTTCTTTCTTAGTTCCCTTAACCAGAGAATTGTTGACCATAGAGTGAGGGATTCCCCTATTCTACATGAGGGTATCATTTTTCTTATTACCAAGCATGCCAAAGATTATATCCTTGAGTCGATTCCTAAATAGGTTGACAACAAAAAAAGGAAGAACCCAGATGCTTCTCCTTCTAGGAAGAAGGCCTCTACAAACAAAAAAGCCCTAGAATCCCCTTTCATAAATGATGTCCCTTCAATTCTCGACGAGGTTGAAGGTATAAAATCTAAGGATGACCAAGATGAAGGGGCAGAGTCTTCAGAGAATGATGAAATTGTGAAAGAGGAAGAAGGTAACATAGATATCTCTGGGAAGGATAAGGCGACTACCTTTGAACCTAAAATTGACAAGGAAGCTGTGAGAAACCCTGTGACTGATACTACCAAATACCTAGTTAAGGTGAGTCCTAAGGATGTTTCTAATAAATTTAATGAGATAATGGAGGTTTATTTTGATAAAGGTCAACAAAACCCAAATGATACTCTGGAGGGAAACAACGATAACAATGATGATGATAAGGCAGAGATTGTTGAGAATATTCTTAAGGAAAATACTAATAACATTGAGGAAGCTAAATATTATAAAAATGAAGAGGATAAGGTGGATAATCAGGAGGTTAAGTACAAGGATGAAGCAATCAACTACGATGAAAATGAAGATTGTAAGGAAATAACTGCTAATACTGTAGAGGAAGACATTAGTAATGAGGATTTGAGGATTATGGAAGAGGAAATCCATGTCAATACAAAAACTCTTGATTCTGAAAAGGAAGCTGATAATGAAGATGAGGAATGTGAGATTAGCTCTCCCCCCCCCGAAAGCCCAAAGGATAACAATGTTGATATGGAAGGGGATACCCAAAATCAAAGAAGCCTTGAGGAAGATTTGTGGGATAGGGATTTCAAGGTGAAGAGAACCATCAGCATGACCATGTTGTAGGTGGCCATAAACAAAGCTATGTATGGATACAATATTGACAAATGGATCCAAAATGATATCCAGGAGCTGCAAACTAGATGCAAAAATTTGGAAGCTAGGAATGCTTCACTGGAGGAAATCATTGCCAAAATGCGGAATGATACTGAAATGTACAAGAATGTTAAGGATGTTTTTGAGAAGGTAACTGTTAATTCCACCATGCTAGAGGAGAAAATTAACAAGATTATTGAAACTGTGATAAGCCTGATTATTGACAAGATCAATAATAATGACACTATGCTAAAGAAGATGATCACTTTGTCCAACATAGGCATGAATGCAACTATTGATAATCTTAAAGCCCTCTATACCCTGCTGGAAGGGAATAACACTGATAAAATGAAAGAAGAAGATCAAGGGAAAGATGATATACAGTTACTTGGTCCAGGCTCTAGGACAAGATCTAGTACTAGAAAGAAGACTGCGTCCTAGGCTAAAGATATTTCCAATCTGAAGGAGTCCATCAAGAAAATGTAGAATTAGATGGAGGAATTTGAGGAATTCCTCAAAATGATGAAGTGACCCTGTTGGTGGGAGTTCTTTTTCCCTATTTTGCTGGTAGTTTTTTTGTTATAGTGTCATGCACTTTTTATGCTAGTGCTTTAATGTATTATCTGGGATAAGTCCCTCTCAGTTTCTTTCCCTTTCTGAGAAATATTGTTGTCTCTTAGCTCTTCTATGCTTATCTACTTTATGCTTTGTTAAAGGGTTTTGGGGTCCCTTCAAAACTTGCAATTACCGTAATAAAAAACAACTGAGTTGCAGAGTCCTAAATACAGACCACTTACTAAATTTAGTAAGCATGACTCATACAACTACATGAACAACACTTGTCAAAATTATTATTTTTGTTAAGTCACCAAACAACTTACTATTTATAATAAGTCGACTCATAAAAACCATCTATTTATAGGTAAGTCTAAAAAAAATTCTTCCTCTGGAGAACACTGTCGGCGTGGTCACTACCAAACTTAACCAAAGCTAGTGGACTCTCCATGATGAATCAACCAAAGCTAATGGACTCTCCATCATTACTTAACCAAAGATAGTGGACTCTCCATGATGACTTCACATTCCAATAGGCTTTTGATGGTGTTATGTTTTTGCTGAGGAAACATAGATTTCATCATTTCAGGGCATGTTTGTAAGGCAATGGTCACATTTAATGAGTCAAATTGAGCTGAAGGGGTTAAAATAATAATTTGAGATGGTAGTCATGTGAATCTAGGTTAACGCGATAATTTGAGACACCTTGTCACGTGAAAGGGGGGTTAATGCAGTGATTTCAACCGGTTTTCATACGGGGTTGGGAACAATGCAATAATTTTAGTTGGGGTACTAGTTCTTATATTGCAAGGGGTTTAAAGCACTAATTCCTCAGCCGATGATCACATTGAAAGGGCTCAAGGAGGTTTTAAAGTATTATTTCAACTAATGTGCATGAATTCATTGCTAATTTATGAGATTTTGTAGTATTCTCAGACCCATAATTTTTACTATGTGCATGTCTTTTCGTTTGAAGATAAAATGTTTGCAATATTTAGGCTTCGTACTATAAAATAGATTCTCTACTAAAATTGAAAATGATTAAAATTCTTTGTTTTTTTGAAGTTGTTTTAGAGAATTTATGCCACATTTGCTCGAGGAAAAAGCAAGAATTTGCACTAGTCAACGGTCTTACGATTTGTTACTATACTTCATGTAAGAAAAAGCGAATAATCATTAAGCTACAGACTTGGGAAATGACAGTTAAAGTTTTTGTTGGAATTTTTATTGTCAAGACTGTGTTCAGATTCTTAAAATCGTTCACTTCTATTAGTATACCACAACTAGTATTTTTTAAATATTTTTTTTTCTATTTTCTTTTTCTTTTTTTTTGTATTTTCAATGATAGATTATGCATTTGATTGTAACTAATATGCTTCAACATAATGGATCTAGGTTATTTTTGAGTTGTGCAACTTTTCTTTTTAGGATAAAAACTCACTAACCATAGACATCCTTCAACTTAGTGCCAAACAATGAATGATGTTTATTTCTAAATTTGTTTTGTATTTGCTTGTCTTAGTTTCTATAGTGAATATTTTATTTGCAGTTCTGTATAGAAAACTTTCTTCATTTTTACGGCATGTTTATGTTTTTAACCATTTGTCCCTAGTCTGTTTTTCTGGTGTAGACCCATGGGTTTTGTAAATTTGTTTGAGCCTTTTTTTATTTATTTATTGAGGAGATAGTTTTACTTTTGATCATTTAGTTTCACATTTTAAACCATTTATGTTTGTTAATGGATATTCTCGGTATATGCTTTCTTTCAATTTTATAGTTTTGGTGTAATTACTTAGATTTTTAACCAGTATTTAGTGCACTTTAACAAATAAAAAACAAAAATAAATATCAAGATGTTTGTGATGGTACTACATTTATTGTTCACTCTTTTTAAGGTTTTTAAACTAATTTTTTTCTTGTCACTTTTATTCATTGGCCTGAATAAATTAGTTATGCTTTTTGTTTTTGAATTCGACATTCCTTTATATTAGCTAATTGCTTACTCTTAGATTTTTGTATGTACATATTTTTGTATTTTTGGATGGTTTTCAAGGGATTTATGAAGAGAATTGGAGCCAAAATTATTGGGATTTTTAATGAGGTTATAGTTGATAATATTGGTTTCTTGTTTGAAATCTTTATCTTTTGGAAATAATTTCTAGGATTTTTAATGAGCACTAGTAGCCTTGAGTTTTATTCAAATAAGGGAGCCATTTCTGGGATTTTAAAGTGGTTTTTATAGTATTTAGTTTTCTCTCTAGCTAAATAAAATGAAACACCATACTACTACAAATTTTATAGTTGTATCAACCACCCAAAAGGGTGTTAGTTTGTGGTGACTAATCAGGAAAGTACTATCCAGGAAAGTACTGTACACTTTCTTAAATTTTTTTTTTTGAGGCCGACTACTTTTTGGTTATTTGGGCCGACTACTTATAACTCATTCTAACCCTAAAGCGGAAAAATATTGTATAATATGGCTTAGGGTTAGGGATTTTTCATGATGTATGATTTTAGTACTTGCGACAGAATTGGGCTGTAAGGGATTACAGATTGTAATCAGGTTGTAATCACTAGATAATAATAATATTGGACTCGCTGTTGGTGGACGTAGCCCAGGGATTGGGTGAACCACATTAAATTTGTGTGTCTTGTGTTCTATTCTGTGTGGTTTGTTATTTTCTAATATTAGTTATATTTGCACATAATTGTTATTTCTGCCTTGTTAATCCTAACAAGTGGTATCAGAGCGAGGTTATTTCGTTCGTTCTTTCATCTATTCTCTGAAGCAGGTCTCACGAGTTAGTGGGAGAGTCTCTTGGTTAAGTGGGAGAAATGGCAGACGAGGGTAGGCTGAAGGTTGATAAGTTTAATGGGCAGAACTTCCAGTTATGGAAGATGCAAATGGAGGATTATCTCTATCAGAAGGATCTATGGCGGCCATTAGAGGGAGTAGCCAAGAAAGAGCAATCAATGTCTCAGGAGGATTGGGATATTTTGGATAGGAAGGCACTGGGGAGTATTCGTCTATGCCTGGCACAATCGGTGGCATTCAATATTACTGAAGCAAAGACAGCTAAAGATTTGATGGAAACCCTAGCAAAGTTGTATGAAAAGCCTTCAGCTTCAAACAAGGTATTTCTTATGAAGCGTTTATTTAATATGAAAATGGTAGAAGGTCAATCAGTTACTGATCATTTGAATGAGTTTAATACAGTTACAAGTCAATTAACCTCAGTTAAAATTACTTTTGATGAAGAGGTTAGGGCTCTCTTGATTTTGTGTTCTTTGCCAGAAAGCTGGAATGGCTTGGTAATGGTTGTTAGTAATTCTGTTTCTGGTTCTAATACCCTAAAGTATGATGATGTTATTGGTGTTATATTGAGTGAGGAAATTCGTAGGAAAAGCTCAGGGGCATCCACATCGGGTAGTGTATTGAACACAGAAAGCAGAGGCAGAACAAGAGATAGAGGAAACAACTCTAGAAATCGTGGGAAATCAAGAGGAAAATCAAAGGGAAAGAGGTCCGAATCTAAAGGGCCAAATGATTGCTAGTACTGTGGAAAACCAGGTCATAAGAAGAAAGATTGTTGGTCTCGGAAGAAAGATCAAGGAGACAAAAATGATGGAAACAAGGAGGCAAATGTGGTAAGTAACAAATCCGAGGAGGATGCTTTGCTCTTGTCCTTAGAAAGTATTGATGATTCATGGGTTTTAGATTCTGGGGCTTCATTTCATGCTACACCCCATAGAAGTTATTTTGTTGATTATGTCCAAGGGGATTTTGGGCTAGTTTATTTGGGAGATAATGAACCCTGTCAGATTGTTGGAAAGGGAAAAATTAAGATTAAGTTGCAGAATGGGAATCATTGGCTACTACAAGAGGTAAGACATGTTCCAAGGCTGAGTAGGAATTTAATTTCAGCAGGGCAACTCGGTGATGAGGGTTGCACAGTTACTTTTAATGATAAAAATTGGAAGGTTTCAAAAGGTTCCTTAGTAGTAGCAAAAGGTGTGAAAGTAGGCACCTTATATCTTTGTACAGGTCATACTGTTCCTTCTACTTTAATTGTTTCAGAAGATAATGAATGTTCAGGAACAGTGGCTGCAGTTGAGCAGGAAGAACATCAAATTGTTGCTGTAGATTCTGACACAGCACTGTGGCACAACAGACTCGGGCACATGAGTGAAAAAGGTATGAAATTACTTCATTCAAAGAAAGTTTTACCTGGTCTGAAATGTGTCAATATGGATTTCTATGAAAGTTGTGTTTATGGAAAACAAAATAGAGTTAGTTTTGTGAAGAGTGGGAAGGAAAAGAAAAATGAAAGATTAGAGCTTGTGCATACAGATGTATGGGGACCAGCTCAGGTATCTTCCCTTGGTGGCTCTCTGTATTATGTTACATTTATAGATGATGCAACAAGAAAAGTATGGATTTATTTCCTTAGACAGAAATCTGATGTATTTCAAACTTTTAAGAAATGGAAATGCTTGGTTGAGAATGAGACTGGTAAAAAGTTAAAATGTCTCAGATCTGATAATGGTGGTGAGTATTGTAGCACAGAATTTGAAGAATATTGTTCCTCTAATGGTATTCGTAGGCAGAAAACTGTACCAAGGACTCCACAAGAAAATGGAGTGGCTGAACGCATGAACAGGACAATAATGGAGCGTGCAAGGAGTATGAGGTTGCATGCTAGGCTGCCCAAAAATATGTGGGCAGAGGCAGTGAACACTGCTGTTTATTTAATCAATAGAGGCCCCTCTACTCCTTTGGACTGTGGTATTCCAGAGGAAGCATGGAGTGGTAAGAAGGTGAGTTATTCTTTTCTCAAAACCTTTGGTTGTGAAGCTTTTGCACTTATAGATTCTGAAAATAGAACCAAGCTGGAAGCTAAGTCAAAGAAATGTGTATTTTTTGGGTATGGCATTGATGAATTTGGTTATAGGCTTTGGGATTTTGAAAATCATAAAATTGTAAGAAGCAGGGATGTCATATTCAATGAGAAAGTATTGTACAAAGATCTGTTGCTGCAGCATAAGAAGAAAGAAAATGACTATGTAGTACTGGATGATACTCCACAAGTTCATGTTCCAGTAGTTCCTTATGCTCCGCAACAACAGCAACAATAAATACCACACACCCCAGTGAGTGTTAGACGGTCAACAAGGCTAAGTAGACCTCCAGAAAGATTTTCTCCATCTTTGTATTCTATTCTGTTAACAGATGCTGGTGAACCTGAATGTTATAATGAAGCTGTGCAGGTGGATACAAAGCTTCAGTGGGAGTCTGCAATGACAGATGAAATAGACTCTTTGCTGAAAAATCAGACATGGGATTTATGTAAGTTACCTGCAGGTAAAAGGGCTTTACAGAATAAATGGGTTTACAGGATCAAAGAAGAGGATGGAGGTACGAAAAGATTTAAAGCCAGATTAGTCGTAAAAGGATTTGCACAGAAACATGGTATTGATTTTGATGAGATATTTTCTCCAGTTGTTAAAATGACTTCTATTCGTACTGTTTTAACTATTGTGGCTACTGAAGATTTGCATTTAGAGCAGCTTGATGTTAAAATAGCTTTTCTTCATGGTGATTTGGATGAAGAAATATATATGGTTCAGCCACAAGGATTTGAGGTCAAGGGTAAGGAGAATTTGGTGTGCAGATTGCAGAAGAGTTTATATGGCTTGAAGCAAGCACCTCGGCAATGGTATATTAAATTTGACACTTTTATGAATGGGCATGGATATAGTCGGTGTCATTCTGACCATTGTGTTTATTTTAAGAGGTTGGATGATGACAGCTACATTATTTTATGTTTATATGTTGATGATATGCTTGTAGCTGGGTCTAACATGGATCACATTAAGGGGTTGAAACAACAGTTAGCAAAATCTTTTGCTATGAAGGATTTGGGGGCAGCAAAACAAATCCTTGGTATGAAAATTTGTAGAGATAGGAAAAATAGGAAATTGTCTCTATCTCAGACTGATTATATTGAGAAGGTGTTGCAACGTTTCTCTATGGAAAATGCCAAAGCTATCAGCACACCTTTGCCTGGTCATTTGAAATTGACTAAGGATATGTGTCCCAAGACACCAGAAGAAGAGACTAAAATGTCTAAGGTACCTTATGCTTCAGCTGTAGGGAGCTTAATGTATGCTATGGTATGTACTAGGCCAGATATTGCACACGCAGTGGGAGTCGTTAGCCGTTATATGAGTAACCCTGGTCTTGAGCATTGGAATGCAGTCAAATGGATTCTCAGATATTTGAGAGGCACATCCAATAAGTGTTTACACTTTGGGGGTTCTACTACTACTGTACAAGGCTATGTTGACTCAGATTTGGCAGGAGATATAGATAGCAGGCGGAGTACTACAGGTTATATATTTACTGTTGGTGGGACAGCAGTGAGTTGGATTTCTCGACTACAAAAGGTGGTTGCTTTATCCACTACAGAGGCAGAGTATGTTGCTGCTACAGAGGTAGCCAAGGAGATGATATGGCTTCAATTCTTCATGGAAGAATTGGGACATCAACAAAAGGATAATTTTCTACATACAGATAGCCAAAGTGCCATTCATCTTGCAAAGAATTCTGCTTTGCACTCAAAGACAAAACACATACAGTTGCGGTACCATTTCATTCGGTCAATTTTGGATGATGGACAGTTAAGGCTGGAAAAGATTCATATTGATGATAATCCAGCAGATATGTTTACAAAGGTAGTAACAAGGGAGAAGTTGAACTCATGTTCAGCTTCAGTTGGTCTTCTAGACTGAACAAAATAAAGGAACAACTGAGTCCAAGGTGGTTCAATCCAGTGGGAGCCTCATGTGGGTAGCGGTATTGCTACAGGATCAGTCTCCAAGTGGGAGGTTTTTTAGTATAGTGTGGATACTGATCAGTCACCAAGTGGGAGATTGTTAGTTTGTGGTGACTAATCAGGAAAGTACTATCCAGGAAAGTACTGTACACTTTTCCTCCCGACCTCGCCGGGGTTCGGGGCCGGGCTGGGCCCCGAGCGGGGGTTTGGGGTGGCAGCCCCCAAGAGCAGGGGTTCGGGGGCGCAACCCCCGAGGAAATTTTTTTTTTGAGGCCGACTACTTTTCGGTTATTTGGGCCGACTACTTATAACTCATTCTAACCCTAAAGCGGAAAAATATTGTATAATATGGCTTAGGGTTAGGGATTTTTCATGATGTATGATTTTAGTACTTGCGGCAGAATTGGGCTGTAAGGGATTACGGATTGTAATCAGGTTGTAATCACTAGATAATAATAATATTGGACTCGCTGTTGGTGGACGTAGCCCAGGGATTGGGTGAACCATGTTAAATATGTGTGTCTTGTGTTCTATTCTGTGTGGTTTGTTATTTTTTGATATTAGTTATATTTGCACATAATTGTTATTTCTGCCTTGTTAATCCTAACAAAGGGGTGAAACTGAGGAAAACTTGGGGATTTTATTTTGTCTTCTTCTACTAATCTGGATTAGAAATTTCTAAAGATTCTTTATTCTTATCTCTTTTAGCAGTTCAAACACAGATTCCACCCTTTAGATCTCCTCTATATTATTTACCTTGATGTCCTTGTAAGCTGGCCTTTCACGAGGGAATTTCGTTTAGTCTAAGTTGCTGAATTGCAAGATTTTTCAGGTGATTCTGGGTATGAAATGTAACAGAATCAGATTCTGAAACAAATCTCCTATGGTTGCATCCAAGGTTTATGTTTTAGGTTCTGAAATGTTTAATGATTTTAGTTTGATCCTTTTGATATTCTTAAGACCTACATTGTTGATTAGCAAACTTTGAACTTATCTATCAAGAGATTCTAGTTTGATCTTTTTGATATTGAAACTTGAATTTAAGTTAGAATGTTTATGTTTCAAAATTGAAATTTGTAATAGTTTTGTTTACCATATATATTGGTATATGACATTCTAAACTTAATTCTATTTTTTAGTTGCACACACACACACACACACATCTCTCTCTTTGTGTGTGTGTGTGTGTGTGTGATATCAATACTTTCTCAACTTCCTTTTGTTTGGTAACAACTTATTCAACTAAATTTGTTGGATAATTATTTCCAAGAGGATTATTAAGTTGTTTTGAGTATTCACAATGTTGGATAGTTTTATTCTAGAATCAAGGAATTTTTACTGTGTACAAGTTTTCTAATTTTTTTAAAGAAAAAACAAGAAAGTTATAAGAGAATAGAACACAATTTCTGATAAATTAACTAAAATGTTTACATGAATGCCAACCTTGAAGATCTAACAAAATAGGAAAAATTATCTATACTATTTTCAATTGTTAGGAAGGAAATTTGGTGTTACAGACTTTGTAAATCCCAAAGACCATGAAAAGTCCATTCACCATGTTTTTCTTCTTCAATCCTTTGATTTTTAACAAGGGATGAGCATGATGGGAGTAATTAGAGAGATCTAAATTTGTATATACTTTATCACAAGTGATCAAAGACGCGACAAGAAGTGGAGTGGATTACAGTTTTGATTGCACAAGCAACATGTTTGTCATTGTTGAAGCCTTCAAAAGCACTTGTTATGCAAATTCTCTTACATTTGTTTATGGTAATGAAATCAAGATTATCTTGATTCCATTATATTATTTTATTCTTCACAAGGGTATTTTGAAGAGATGGGGTCCAACATCGGTTTTAGGAGTGGGTATGACACATATGCCTATATATTTTAAATAATTGTTGTATGGTAAGACCATAAAAGGGTCACTATTTGGAGGAATGAAGCCAAACAACTTATATTTAATGTCTTTTTTTTGATAGTTAGAGGGTATTAAAAAATTTACTTAGCTTGGTACTATGAATATTTGGACCATGAGATAGTGAGTGCTACTGGGGGAATCAAGCATCACTTTTTTTTTAATTTGGGTGAAATGTGTGAAAACCTTATTTCTTGTAGAGAGTGGATCTACATAACCCACTATTTTATGTATTTGTAAACCTCTCATATTTTTCCCTTTATTGACATGGCTTAAGAACTTAAGACAAATAACATATACATTTAGTTAAAGAATAAGCACATATCTTCTTTTTGGATATGAATTGTCCTTGGGAACTATATGAAACACTTAGAGGAGAAACAAACTTCTTTGCTATGTCCATTTTAAACAAGTCTAAGTTTTAATTAGCTTCACAACTAACATTAATTCTTTTCTTCACGTTGATAGATAGGTATCTTGAATTTCTTTTAGCAATATGATGGTATTGGAATATTGGATCATACACACATGGTACATACATATACTAAGTCCTAAAATTAAAGCTAATAAATTATAATATCAAAAATAAATATCATATTGTAATACTAAATAACAAAGTTGCTAAACATTAAAGTCCAATTAAAGTTTATAAACCTATTTTTAGTAATATATTATAATTAAAAGGTTGAGTTGAAAGTGAACTAGAACTTTTAAGGCTTTTATAGAACTTTGGTCACATCTTTTTTCATATGTGTTTGTTATGATTTACCTACATGAATGTCTTCTACACTCATACATGTTTATAGATTGGCACTTTTGTACACTTCCTTTTGTTATGTAAAGTTTCATTTATGCCTTCAAATCAAACACCTATCGACGTATCCCTTGCACCTCCTTTCGGTGGAAGTGCTAGTATATATGATCTTTGAAGTCTTTACCATATTATTTGTTTTAGGTGAAAACTTTATGGAGGTGGAATCTTTGTATCTTAGTCTTTGCTTTAATATATTTGTTTCATAAAGAAATTAAAACTTTTAGAAATTTTATCTATATTTAAAAGAAATGTCTTTCTAGATGACATGTAATTGCAATAGCATTTAATCATGCATATGGGGAACAATAATGTTTTATATTATGTGTGTAATTTATTTGGAGTTATTTTTATTTATTTTTAAATAGATCTATTAATTTTGAGTAAACTTTATGATTTTATCTTTTAGTTGGTTAATATTTGAGATGTTTAATTATTTAATCATGTTTTTGGTGAATGGGTCTTTGGTCTATTATTAAAGTTGAACGGTTTTAAATGAACCCACTAAAAATTAAGTCTTGCTAAGTGGAATATTCAACACCATAAGGAATGTAGTCAAGACTATGTCTTGGACGACTTTGTCCTTAACTCTTAGTCAATGAAGATTGATCTAATTGACTTATATTGATAATTGATTACAAATTCTATTATGTTAAAATAAACTCATTTTTAATCATTAATATTTTAATTCATTTCTCTTATTCAAATTTTATAAATACGTTATTTAAAATTATTAAAAAAATATCAAATTTTGTGATTTTATATACTTTTGGATAAGTTAACAGTAGCATAGGGGTTGCACCCATTATATAAATAAAAAATGAGTTTTACATCTAATCATTTGACCAACTTCACTTCCCTCCCTAGACCATATCCAACCCTAACCAGTATGTTACCCACCCTAGTAAATAGTAGAGAAAAAAAGCCAACCTATTAACAAGTGAAAACTCTAACCCACGTAATATCTTTTAAAGGAAAAATGGAGATAACATGTCACAACCTGCTAGAGAACCCTTGGGAAAAAATGCATAACATAGTCACAAATTTTTTTTTGTTTAAACAACGCATAGTTAATTGCAATAACAATGAGAATACACCAACATAGAAGACAAGATACATACAAAAGTATCGACAAAATATCAATCATATAACAAGAATGGTAATCATTAAGTAATCAAGTTTGATAGTCTAGTGTTCCTAAGGGTCATATGGTCACCACATTATAAACACTAAAAAAGGACCTATGCGAGCACTTAGAACATGTTCATGAGGCTCTCGACATGCCAAGCATTTAGTATAGCCCCAATGATGATCCAAGGAACTCATTAGCCACTTTGTACTATGACATTATGGGGTCTAGATCCAAAGATCCGATTACTCAGTATACCAAATGAGGTTAGAATTTGACTATGATTGCATAGAAGGAATCAAAAGGAAAAAGGGTATCCAACTCTATGATTCATTTATGCCCAGACCTAGAGGAAATTCTCTTTGTCACAAATGCACTAGTTCATATGCGTCATTCTATTTAATTATGTATGCACAACATAATTTAATATATGCACTAAAGGAATTAACACGTGCTACTTTGAGTAACATATGAACTAAAATAATTGACATATGTGCTAATCTTTTCTTTTTTGCTAAAAAATTCACTAACATGGTGTTTTCGAGGTCCTACCTCCTATATAAGGTCAACTAACTTCCTAGAAGGGTCTAAGAGTGTACAAGAAGATCATATACATGTCTAAAATGATCAAAAACATTATATTAAGGCCATAATAAAGTAAATCCATCATACTTTCCATCTCAAACATGAGTACAAAATCCATACATAAGACCTCACTAACATATATATACACTATCTTACCAGGTCAACCTTGCAAACATAATAATTGCATCACAAACATCATAATATAATACCATATACTACCATAATGCATATAATCCATTTCCATGAATATAAACATAGATTCTACCCCAAATACCAAGTACATGTGAGCAGACCTCATGAATAAAATGGAAGGATCTTAAAATATGATATCCTGAAATGTGCAATATAAATCAACTAGAGAATGAGATTGCTTTAGTACTACATAAATTCATAAAGTCTACATACTAATCATGTTTTAATCATACTCTATTACAAAGATACAAGCCATGATATAGGGATACATCCCTCTTGATACAACATAAGTTCATGAGAACATCATAAAAGTGTGATTACATAAGGTGAATGCCATAATGTCAAGAAGTGTCCATGTAAAAATTGGGATAGATCAAAACCTATACTTTGTTCCCCAATGATGGTTGACCATATCACCTAAACATGAGGAATCCTTAGGCCCTCCCCCACTGTGATCTGTAGATAACCATAGGGCCCATACTACACATGCCAAGGAAACATACATGATATACATAGGCACAACAATGCAACATCGAGTCATATTCATAAATACATGACCACATGGAATTTGATCATTATGAGCATCATGAACACAACCCATCCAACACAAGGAAGAAAATCCATACACAAATAAAACATAAAGGCATACAAATCATGAGAAGTATGATCACACTGAGTACAAGGTGGAGCACTCACACGTATCCAAAAAGGACTATAACCAAGCATAAACAATAAACACCATGCAAAAACAACTCATCGACATATAGCCATAGAATCAATGAATAAAAAATGGGTGCATGGTCCAAGAATGGGAGTGTCATTACATGGGCTAGTAGCGAACAAAATGAACCATCACCTCACTATATCATAACTCATGCAACACATAGACTAATGAGAAATATAATAACCCATCACCTCACTGTACTGTGGCTCATGTGGTGCCAAAAATTTTATAGTCAAGGTTGGGAATGGAATGTCCCATCACCTCACCGTATCATGGCTCATGCATTGGTTTGCCATCAAATCCAGGCCCACACTATTAGTATTACTCTTTATTAGTTTGTTGTTTTAACCCGTTATTTTATTATGCATTATGTTATCACTTGATTAACACTCTTTAATGGGTTATCTTGGTGGCCCCTTTGTTCCCCAGTCCCCCAATTGGAGAGTGACTCCCACTAATGGCTAAACATCCATTCAAGTACACACATGACATATAATGAGATCTTCCAACACATCAAGTATAATCTATTACTAGCATATCCTTCAATAACAACACCATGAATCTCATCCAAAATAAGCATGGAATGTTTCCAGCATAACCCTTGACAACCATATCACATTATCCATCCATAGAAACCATGAGAATAAAAACAAGAAAGAATATACATAAGCTAGCCAATATATGAGGATATATCATAAAATAAATACAATGTCAAAACACTAGCCTAAATTGATCATAAACGTTACATAATCCAAAAATACAAAGGCCATGCTCATATATCACAAAAGCCACTCGAATTACATGGAAACCCAATGCGGTATACACAAGTCCAATCATAATTAAGTGTTTGATGGTTTGGCATCTAAAGAACCACAACACACATATACCCCATAAACATAGCTTTGCAACCACACATTAACTCATTTACACAAGAACTTTTTGAATTCACTACCAACAAGACACAAATTGAAACCATGAAAGAAACCAAATAAACACAAATTGGAATGTCACATACCAAACTCATGCAATGACTCTTGAAACCTCTTAAGTAAAGAATCCAAATAACATTGCCAAGAATCCCAATACAACATCTCATTATAAAAAGTTGGAGGATTGCCTGAGTCCGATTACATACAACCATGTGTGGAAACCATTATCAAGCCCAAGAAAATCAAATGGAACTCTCAAGATGAACCATACTAAATTATGAAATTCATCACTAAGTCTATAGTTAACATAGAAACACAAATCCAATTTTCATTTCCTCACAATATCAATGCTAAGTTGGAATTTTCCCCAAAAATAGACGCATGAAGACACCCAAGCCAAAACCACCCAAATTTCAAACTCATCCAATTAAAAATATGAGCAAACCCATTTGCCTCATACCATTTTCATCATAAAAATGAAATCAAAACCACAAAAGTCTCTTCCAATATCAATATAGCAAGGTATGAACATAAAACCCTCATTTTCCCATAATCAAGAATAACATCATCAAATCTCCATTGAAATTCATCAAATTAATCTGAAATGTAATGGAATTCACCATACTATGCTTTTTCAACCAATACCAAGGCATTAAGTTGAAATCCAAATAAGATTTGAAGAGAAAACAAGAAAATTAACTCCATGTGAAGAAAGAAAATGAGAAATCCTTCACCGTTTGAGAAAAAAATTTGGGGAAAAGATAAACTCAATGAGAGAAACTCAAAGCAACAATACCCACAAAAAAGGCTTCCATCCAAATTTTCTCCATGAATCAATTTCAACCTTAGCATGTGGGTTTTAAAAGAAAAACTTTATTGAAATTAAAAGAGAATAATAGTAATAATCCCCAAACATGAGCTCTTTGATATATTTAAAAGAATCACATTTTAAAAATACAAACCACATTAAATAATAAAATAAAATTAAAATCATAATATAAACTTTAAAATTGAAATCCCAAAATCAATGGATTAAAGTTGCCAATTTAATAAAATATTTCAAAACAACATTAGTCAACAACTTCTCCCAATGACCCAATACACAATAAAACTCTTATGCTGACCCAAGGACATTACAAACAACATAAAACCAACCACACACAACCAAATCACATATCTTAGCATACCAAGCAAGGCTGTCGATTGTTACCACCCAGAAACTGGCTAGCCAAATCAAACAATTTGGCAATTGTCGTCCAAACAGGCATGCCAATTATGGCTAGGAGAATAACTTGGCCATATGATTAACTTTGTATTAACCATTTTTTGGTTTAATATATATATATGTCTTTTGGGCACACTCATCCCTACCAATTCAGGGGAAGTTGATGCCATGTACCTATCCATGTTAGTACAATAGATATCATGTAGATCTCAAAAGTACAATAAACATCATGTATATCTATAATAAACATAATGTATATCTACAATAAACATCATGTAGATCTCACAAGTGAGTGAATATGACTTGACCCCTCTTTGTACAAGCACATCAAGCGAGATTACTATAACTAATAACATGAGCATAATAATAATAATAATAATCTAGCATCAGTGGTTACATGCAAATAATCATCCTCTTGAAATATCAGACATCTATGGGAAGACACATTACATATTTCATCATTACTAAGACATATAAATAATCCTCATATCATATACCATCTATCCTACCATATCAGCCCAATCAGTTATCAACTACAATTATCTAGCAACTATAATATCCAACAAAGATCATCAATGTAACTATTACTCAAAAATACAACATACAATACAATAAGCATAAGTAGGAAAAGGTTGCATTTTGTTTGTCTAATTAACACTACCTTGTAGGTTTTGTTAGTTTACATGCCATTATTGCATTCATTCTAGATGTCATCATTGTACTCTAAGTATTGATTATTATTCCAAAGATTCCAAAATTCATAAATAATCATTACATTGTGCATTCAAACTGAATGTAATATGCAAATGTCCTTTCTTGTTTCATATTTCATACCATTAAGTAGAGTACATTGCATAATTGAAAGAAAGATTGAAGTATGGAATAGGGGTCCCATGCATTGCCTTTGTATTGGTTTGTGTCAACTGGTTGTCTGCTAGGTCTCTGCATTTAGGTCTTCATAGTCTGGTTCTCCATCTCCATCTAGGTCTTTAGGATTTCATATCTACATGAGAGAGAAAATATGGTTAGATCCTGTTAGATGTAGGCAATACATGAGAAACAAATAACATACTATAGCAATCAAGTTTTCAATACTGCATATCAATCTGGAAAATTAAATGTGATAAGGAAATGTACATTGACACTCACTGCAAGGTAGTGTTAAAGGGACTTGTTTTTGACATGAAACCTTTTACTACTTATGATCATTGTGGTGTATGTTGTCCTCTTTATTAACCAGGTGTCTAAATTAAAGGGACTTAGTATGTTTTAGATTGAGAAACCTTTTTCGGATAATGTGTTTCATAATGATGTTATTTGAAGAGCTTAACAAATTATTTTGCAAATAACAGTTGACTGGTTTTCACATTCAGTCAGAATCAAATATATGATGTAAATCAAGTTGGATTTCCATGATAAAAGTGCTACATAAATTGCCAATGATTGCCAATATTCAAAGTTCAAATTGCAAATGATGCTGCAAAAATACTGGTATAACATATCCTTGCTATTTCAAAGATACATTTTTAAGTTATAACATTATTGTTGTTGAATACAGAAATAATGCTTCAAGATTGAGCCATAAAATTATAAAATGTTTACAGTTTGGTGTTTTTGAGTGTCACGAACCCGTGTTCGAACCTCATTAATAAACATTCTGGTGTTTTTTAGTGTCACAAGCCCGTGCTCGAACTTCATTAACAGTGAAAAAACATTTTCATCTTATCTTACTTCTCATATACTAAGTGCAGATTCATCATCAATGAGAGTTATATATAGTTGACAATGCTCCAGGAGCTATATTGCTACAAGCTGAAATTTCAAGTTACAAAATTCAACAGGATACAAGCTGAAAAGAAAGTATAAATATGTATAAACTGGAACAGAATATGTATAGCTAACAGAGGAATATCATAAAAGGAGAAGGGTACTTATATGTTGCAGAATAAATGATGTTATTCTTGAGCATCTCTCAGTCATGTTTTTAATCACCTTCTAAGGTTTGCGAAGGTAATGACTGAAAGATGTTATAGTTTTGTGTAAAAATGAATATATCTTTTAACATTTTTCAATCATTACCTTGCAACTTTAGTAAGTTATTAGAGGTGTTTCATGGTTTCTTGGAGCAACTATCTATCATTGCTGAGCTCATAGTATGATTTTGTTTTCTGGTTTCAAGAATGAGTTCACCAGCTCATCAAATTCACTGCCGATATTACACAGATTCATTTATGTCAGTAAAATGAAATAGTTTGGATGTTATTTTCTATAAACATAGTTTATGTACAAACTGTAGAAAGATTGTCAAAAATCAATTTCTAGTAACTGTTTGTTTATAAAGAGTGTTCTCATGAAGCTAATAAAAAAAGAGCAATTATTTTCTTATGTTTAGAATTCCCTGTCAAGGTTTTTGGGTTTCATGTTATGTTGTCACTGTCATATTTTAAATGAAGAGGAGACCGATTTCAGCATGTGCACTGTCGACACAATGGGGAGTTTATATTAATGAATGGTGAAATAATAACTTCTTGTTATTATCCACAGTAAAAAGCTTCATGTTACAACAAAGAAAATGAAATGTCTATCAGTCAAAGGGCTAGAGAAAGGTTGAGACAAATGCGAATGTTTAGAATGACCCGAGTTCTTTCTCTATTAAAATATGTGCAAAGTAAGTTTCAGTTACAAACAATGATTCATAGAATTGACACATGGAGTGAAAAGAGTAATAGTCAACTTCATTAGACCCACAAGATGAGGATCAATCACCAAGTTTTGGTCATGCATATACAGCCCAGGTAAAGCTATAGTTACAAGTTGTGACTATTGTAGAATAAATAAAAAATAAATGCTTCTCATGACTAGATTCAACAAAGCTGAAGCTATATAAGTAGCTTATGAACCGTTGACAGCCAAAGATAGTCACAATGAAAGTAACGAACAAAAAGTAAATGCCATTCTCAATGTATTCATGACATATCATAACCCACATTGAACGTGACTCATAAACTGGTGTCTACATACGTTTCGGTTGGTATCATTAATAAAGAAACTCATAAATGTCGTAACTTATGTAGTCACAAACTGTGGTGTATAGCAAATAAAGAAAGTGCTCTTTTCATTGTCAAAGAATTAAAGTCGAGAGTTCCAATTCGAGGATCATTTTTCAAAATAGAGTAAGTGTTCGAGAGATACAACAAAAGTAAAGAGCTTTGCCAAATAAAGGAGATGAGTTATCTAAAATAAATAGCTTGATTCATGAAGATACAAAGAGAGAAACATATCACTTATCTCTAAGTGTCGAGCCTAGCTTGACTTTGTAGCTATGAGTTTATTTTCTATTGATGTCAAACTCCAACTGAGACAAGATTTCACTACTAGTCATAAGCCAAGCTTGCCATCAATTGCAAGCTGAGCTTCAATCAACAACATAGTCATAGTTATAACAGAGGCAAACACCAGTTAGAACTAGAAGCTGAATAAGATGGATACATACTGAGCATATGACTGAGAAAATACTAGTCGACTGGGTGAGACAATAAGATTTAAAATCTTCATCTACATATAGCTAATGCTTTGCTCCTTCTGTTAGGATTTTTGTTTTCCCTAATTCTTCTAAAGGAAAAATGAGATAAGCACAACTGCCAACACCAAAATGAGGATAACAAAGTTTTGGAGTCCATGAGATAGGTGGTATTCAATGCCATCAATGCATATGCTTGATTCCTATAGAGTCTTGAAAACCGCAACATGCCACCTCACTTATTCATCTCCTTGATTATTGCATTGTATAGCAAGTGGATGAAATAGTCATGTCGACTTTATCCACCTTGCATATTTTTTATACTTAGAGATTTTCATCTAGGTTAGGAATTGAATAGAGGTTATTTGATATTAGATTTTATCTAATATTTTAGTTAATCTTAATATTGGTTTAAAATTGTAAAAGGATTAAAATTCCTTATTATAAGCCAGTATTAAGGGCATTTAGACTCAAGTTTTCATAGGTTTAGTTATCGGCATAATTTTAGGGCCAAATGGGAATTTAGATTTTCAGATTTAAAGCTTAGGCAGGCTATAAAATTAATTCTTGATGATTGATTAGTGGTTGCGGATTTTGGAAAGAGGGCATATAGTGAACTCATTGTTCCTAGGTGCTTTGTAGGCCATTTTTGTAATCATTTTTGTCAGATTTTGGAGGGAATGAACTAGAGATTTTGATTCATATTTGTGAAGTTGTTTTGATATTGGATCCTGTTTTCATCTTTTCTAACAAGTGTTAAATTATTTGTTATCCAAAGGAAGTGAGTAGATTTCTGTTCCTTCTCTAGATAATCAATTTCCTCAAGACCTTGTATGAGAAATGTATGTTTGTTGGCTATTCAAGCTATTTGTGGTAAAACCCTGATAGTAATTTTTTGTTAACCTATATGTTGAGCAAAGATTCAGAGTGTCGAGATCTTCATTTATGAGTTAGGGTTGATGTTTCATCTTTTCTACAATGTTTGAAATATTCTTGGTGTATCACCCTAATCTATTTTAGTTATAAGTATTCTTTTCCCTTTTCCCAACAAGTTACAGATCAGGAAAGTGATATTCCATATTTAATAGGAACCAACCTAGAATCCAGAGATTCCTCCTTATTCAGAGTCTACCCACAACTCGAGGAGGTTTCCATTGTCAGGATAGAATTGTTGTATAACCCTAATGCCTGAGTTAGGGTGACAATTCTAAACCTGAACAATTTTTTGCACGCCCGGTGGGACCATGAACTGCTTCTCAGTTCTGAGCTGTTAGATCTATGGTTGTTTCAAATTTTAGTTGTAGCTCTCAATGTGGATTTTAATGAGTAGAACTCTAACGAGATCAAATAAGGATGGTTTTGTGTATCAAGAATTACAGTCAAGCAGAAGGTGAGGAAGATCATCTAGAGGTGGAAGAACATCGCATAATCCAAGAGGTACTTCTTTGAATTCAGATTTCTCATCATTTGATAATCCTATTTTTGAAAATCAAGCTGCAAATTTGGAAGAACTTGAGGTTATTATTGAAGAGCTCAATCTTCCTAAAGATCTGTATGTTCCTAATCATACCGGATCATAATTTCCAAGTGTTGAAAATTTATCTATAGATAATTCTGTTCTTGGAGCTTCTACAAGTGGTACTGCAACAACTCCCCAGAATCTAAAGACTTATGAAAGGAAGGTAGTTCAGCCTGCCCAACCTTTTGTTACACCAGCTATTTAGTAGCAAGCACCTCCTCATCAAGCAATGGATAGTAATCTACCATTTTTTACATTCAATCAAGGCAGTCCTTTGAGGATTGGAAATCATAATAATGTTCCATTGGATGCTCTTAAAGGCTTGCCATCATTTACTAGAGAAGGACCAGTAACAGCTATTGAAAACATTAGAGATGTTGCAACTCTTTGCAATGTTCATCATGTTACGAAAGAAGATGTAGCTTTGAAACTGTTGGCTGCATCACTCAAGGGTAAAGCCCTTGATTGGTTTAGAACCCTCCTAGTGGACTCTATTTCTACTTGGGATGTCCTAGGTGAAAGGCTATCTAAATTTTTTGAGGACAAATTTGATAACTTGTCCCTTGTGGAGCAACTAACTACTATCAAGAGAGCCCCACAAGAGGAGATGAGTGATTTTAATCTTTGATTTCAGAAGACTTGGAATTGGATCCCTGTTACGGTAAGACCTTCAGCTGAATATACATTTTTATAGTATTTAAAGAGTTTGAATAGTGATATCTCTGTAATGATTCAATCTATGGGAGGTAATACTTTACTTCAAGCTTTTGATACTACTATTAGGGCAGAGAATATTCTTATCCAGGCAAGAAAGATAGCTCCTAGGCCTCCTATGCCTTTCTTTCCTAATATACAGTCTAATATGCCATTGGTAGTTCCACCATTATCTGTTGTCCCATCTTATAAACCCTCAGAAATAGCTCCTGCAGCTCCTCTGAATGAATTATAGACTATTAAGGACAGTCAACAAAAAATTGAAAGTTTGCTGCAATCTTTTGGTAATGATTTAGTGGCCCTTAAGAGGAATCAAGCTCAGGTAAACCCTGCTATTCAAAATCAGTTTGCTAGTTCTTCTTCACAATACCCTAATCAACCTAATTTTCAGGCTAATAGGCAACAATTTCAAGGAAATACTAATGCAAATAGGCAGAATTGGAATATGAGATGAACTAGACAGTACAATCCAACACCTCTCAATACTGTTAGGGATATTGTTCCTACTCAGAATAACATTGCTACTAACTAGTGTTTTCCATGCAATGAGCCACATGATCAGTCTACATGTTCTAATGGAATTCTTAATCAAGCTCTTATGGTACAAAATTCAATGAATTCACAGCAGAATGTGTCTGTTGAAGAGGTCCAAAATCAATCAGACCAAAGTGCTATAGATACTAGATTCTTAAACTGGCAAGAGGAAGAATTTTGTGGACTTAATGAAGATTCATCAATTGCAGCAAATACAAGAGCAAAAAAGAGAGCCCTTGAAGCAGATCAATCTACTGGTAATGTTTATGTGCCACCAATTTCTATTTTAAAGAATCCATCAATTTCCACTAATAAATATCAAACTCAAAGGAATGCTGATCAGAGTTCTCCTAGATCATCACATAAGGTACAATTTACTATTTCGTTCAATATTTTTGATACAATGAAAAAAACAAATGTTACTTTGTCTGCATGGGAAACTCTATCTATTCCAGGACATATAGAGATTTTAAAAGAAGAATTGTCCAAGCTGGCAATTAATTCATAGCAAACAGTACATCAAAAACCAAGTGTGGTCATGACTAACTTTGAGCCTCCAAAGGTTCAAGAAAGGGAAGCAAAAGAAGAGAAAAGGCTTGCTAAAGCTCAGTAGCTAGCAGTACTAGAAGTCAAGAAGATTGCAAATATTGAAAAAACAACAGTAACTACTGATAAGAAATTGAAAAATGTAAAAAAGACATCTGAAATGGAAGGTAAGAAATTTGCAAATGAAAAGCCTCCTCCTTTTTATGTCTCTTTGATTATTGGAAACAAATTAGTTCATAATTGTATGGTTGATAGTGGTGCAACCAGCACTGTCATGCCTAAGAAGATAGCAAATTTGCTAAATTTGAAATATGAGCCTCTTGAGAAGGGTGTAGTCCAACTTGATGGAACTTTAGTTAAGACCTTAGGAGTAATTAAAAATGCAAGTTTGACCTTACATTCCTACCCAAATTTTTCAATACCTTAGGATATATATGTTATTGATTTACTAGCATATTTTGCTTTGTGTCTGTCCAGAGACTTCACAACCAAAATAGATGGCTATTTTTCATCAGATTGGTCACATTTGTACTTCAGAACTAGATATAGTACTAAGGTAACCATAAAATTAGAATCATTGGCCAAAAATCACATAGAGCCTTATAATCCAAGTCCTATTAATGCAAGTTGTGTGATTATCGATCAAGATGAAATACTTGATTATTCAGCTTATATTACTCAAACTGAAGCATATCCAGATATTGTTTTACATGAATGGGCTACTAGGAATGAACAAAATGATGATATGTTTGATGTTGGTTTTGGAAACGACATGATTTTAGAATCTGATTCAGTAGTGCCTGATTTGATTAAAGATCCAGAATCTGAATCCGATATGTCTAACCAGCTTCGGGATTTATATTTTGATGGGTCAAGGAATAAGGATGGAGTTGGTGCAGGGGTTATGTTGGTATCACCTGATGGTGATAAATTTTATGCTGCATTTAAATTGTCTTTTCCTTGTTCTAACAGTGTGGTTGAATATGAGAGTTTGATTCAGGGATTAGAGTGGGCAAGATTGAGAGGTATGAAGTGTTTGAGAGCATTTGGAGATAGTGAGCTTATTGTTAAGTAGGTGAGAGGTATCAATACTATTAAAAATGATCTGCTTAAGATGCATAAATCTAGAGTTTCTGATATTCTAGATGAATTTGATGCTTTTAACCCGATTTCAATTCCTAGAAGGGAAAATCTGCATGCTGATAGGCTAGCTGGTATTGGTGCTCATATTGTAATAACATAAAATAAAGCACTGATTTCAGACCAGTCACATATTAAGATAATTGTTAGGCCATCCATTCCAGATAATGACACTTATTGGCAAGTTTTCAATACTGATGAACACATCTTAAGTTTTTTGACTGAAACAGATGGTTTTTCAGCTTCTAGAGATAACAAAAAATTCAGCAAATGGAAGACCAGATTATTTAGTTGAAAACCAATAAGCTTCCAAAGGGATCAGTCAGCTTGGAATCAGCTTTCAACTCTAATGATTAATTTAGGAAGGGTAAAACCAGCTTGCTGATTAAAGATGATCATTATGAAGAAGTGGAAATTTTTAGAGACAAGCGGTTGAAGGTTGGTAAAATAAATTCTCCTAAAGAAAAAGAACTATTTATTGATCTTTTTAGAGAATATAATGATGTTCTTGCATGGGATTGATCTGATATGAAGGGTTTTGACCCCCAATTAACCCAGCATACTATAGAATTGGAACCAAATGCTAGGCCAATTAGACAAAGGCAAAGGCCTATAAACCCCAAGTTAGAGCCATTAATGTTAAAAGAGCTGAGAAAACTTCTAGATGGTGGTATTATATTTCCTATTAAGCACACATCTTGGGTTTCTAACTTAGTTTCAGTAAGGAAGAAGAATGGAGAGATAAGACTTTGTGTAGACATTAGAGACCTTAATAGGGCATCTCTAAAAGATAGACACCCTCTTCCTTCCATGGGACATATTTTACAATATGTTACAGGTTCTGAGAGATTCTCACTCTTAGATGGATATTCTGGTTACAACCAGATTTTAGTCAAAGAATCTGATAAATTTAAAACAACTTTTACAACTAAATGGGGTACCATGGCTTACAGAAGAATGCCATTTGGGTTATCAAATGTGGGAGCCACTTTTTAGAAAGAAATGGACATGGCATTCAAGAACTTAATGTATAAGTTTGTTCTAGTGTACCTAGATGATGTGATAATTTACAGAAAGGTTGCAAATTAGCACATTGATCATTTGAGATAGATATTACAAAGATGTAGAGAATTTGAAATTTCTTTAAATCCTAAGAAATCTATGTTTGTAGTTCATGAGGGAAAAATCCTAGGATACCAGGTGTCTAAGGAAGGAACAACATTAGATCTTGAAAGAATTCATGCAATTCTTGAGCTTTCATTGCCTAAACACAAGAAAGGATTGCAGAGTTTTATTGGGAGAATTAATTTTGTAAGAAGGTTTATCCCTGATATTGCAAACCTGTTAAAACCATTGACTACCATGCTTAAAAAGGATATTCCTTTCAATTGGACTGATGAAGGGAAATTTTTTTTTGAATTAATAAAACATGCTTTGTCTTTAGCCCCTACTCTTGTTAATCCTAATTTTACTAAAGATTTTATTCTGTATGCCTATGGTGGTTCTGATACCATTTCAACAATGCTAGTTCAAAAGAATGATGGAAAACAAGAGCAGCCAGTTGCTTTTTTCATCAAAGGTATGGATGACTATGAGAAAAGGTACAATTTTATTGAAAAGCATGTACTAGCTATTATTAAAGCTTTGAAGAAGTTTAAGCATTTAATTGCCAGAAATAAAGTACACCTTATGGTTGCTCATCCTATTATCAAAGAGTTTTTATTGAACAAAGATGTTAATGAAAAGAGGGCTGGTTGGATAACAAGAGTTATGGAGTATGATGTATAGATTCATGTGACTAAGCTGATTAGAGGCAAGGGTCTTTGTGCTCAAATGGTAGAAGAGGAAGAACATGCTGAAGTTTTTGATGAATCCAAAAATCTACAAGGTGATGTTATATTATTCAATGATCCTACAACTTGGTTATTAGATATGACAAGATTCTTGCAAACTGGACAATGCCCAAACAATCTTGATAAGGAAAAAAGGAGATACTACAGGTTACAATCTATTCCCTATGTTCTTATTGATGGTGTACTATATAGAAAAGGCTATTTTGGAATGTTTCTTAAATGTATTGATTCACTAGATCAAGACATAATTTTATCTGAATTTCATGATGGATCTTTTGGAGGACATTTCAGTCCTAAAACTACGGCCTAGAAAATACTAAGGGCAGGCTATTATTGGCCTAATTTATTTAAAGATGCTCATGTTTGGGCCAGAAAATGTCAGAAATGTGCAATTTTTGCAAGTAAACAAAGGCTGGCAGCATTGCCATTAAAACCAATTGTGATTGATTAGCCATTTGCTAAGTGGGGTATGGACTTTATTGGTCCTATTAATCCTAATTCTAGTACAGGTCATAAATGGATTTTGACTGCTACTGATTATTTCACAAGATGGACTAAAGCTATTGCACTAAAAGAGGCTACTGGACCTGTTGTGTTAAATTTTTATGAAGATATTACAACCAGGTTTGGAGTTCCTCAATCAATTATTTCTGACAATGCTATGGCTTTCATTGGTTTAGCTATTATAGAATGGGCTGTGAAAAATGAGATTTATCTAAACACTTCTTCTAACTATTATCCTTAGGGTAATGGTCTTGCAGAATCTACAAATAAAAATCTAATCAGGATTATTAAAAAGAGTCTACAGGAAAATAAGAGAGATTGGCATTCTAAATTAAAGGTAGCCTTATGGTTGGATAGGATTACACCTAAATAGGTAATTGGAAATTCTCCTTATGTCCTAGTTTATGGTAAAGAAGCCAGATTGCCAGTTTCTACTGAATTTCCAGCCTTACAGTTGGTTGATCAAATGTTACTATTTGAAGAAGAAGAAGATCCCCTTAAACTAAGGTATGCTGATTTACTACATTTTGAAGAAGAAAGGAGAAAAGCATTGGAAACAATGGAACTTAAGCAAGCACAGACTAAAAGATCTTTTGACAGGAAAGCTAAGTTTAGAGAATTTAAGGAAGGAGATTTAGTACTCAAGTGGGATGTGCTAAAGAGCAGGCCAGGGCAGCATGATAAATTTGATAATTTTTGGTCAGGCCCTTTTCTTATAATAGCTTGTAAGAAGAACAATGCTTTTCAGTTGTCCACAACTGAAGGGGAAGATTTACAAATTCTAGTTAATGGAATACACCTCAAGTTTTGCTTTGAGGGTTAGGTTAGTTTCAACGTTTTCAAGTTCAATAAGTGTTGTCCAAAGCACTAGGTCTCTAGGTTGCATTGAGTCTAGTTTAAGTGCATTTTTAATTTCAATAAAGGTTGCATTCATGGTTTCAATTTTCCTAAATTCTATTGCCCTATGATAATTCTACAAGTCATGTCTAGCAGGCAGACATCCAGCAGAAGTCACCAAAATTGTTACTCAGAAATACAGCATACAATACAATAAGCATAAGTAGGAAAAGGTTGCATTTTGTTTGTCTAATTAACACTACCTTTCAGGTTTTGTTAGTTTACATGCCATTATTGCATTCATTCTAGATGTCATCATTGTACTCTAAGTATTGATTATTATTCCAAAGATTCCAAAATTCATAAATAATCATTACATTGTGCATTGAAACTGAATGTAATATACAAATGTCCTTTCTTGTTTCATATTTCATATCAATAAGTAGAGTACATTGTAGAATTGAAAGAAAGATTAAAGTATGGAATAGAGGTCCCATGCATTGCCTTTGTATTGGTTTGTGTCAGCTAGTTGTTTTCTAGGTCTCTGCATTTAGGTCTTCATAGTCCAATTCTCCATCTGCATCTAGGTCTTTAGGGTTTCATATCTACATGAGAGAGAAAATATGGTTAGATCCTATTGGATCTAGGCAATACATGAGAAAAAAATAACATATTGTAGCAATCAAGTTTTCAATACTGCATATCAATCTGGAAAATTAAATGTGATAAGGAAATGTACATTGACACTCACTGCAAGGTAGTGTTAAAGGGACTTGTCTTTGACATGAAACCTTTTACTACTTATGATCATTGTGGTGTATGTTGTCCTCTTTATTAACCAAGTGTCTAAATTAAAGGGACTTAGTATATTTTAGATTGAGAAACCTTTTTCGGATAATGCGTTTCATAATGATGTTATTTGAAGAGCTTAACAAATTATTTTGCAGATAACAGTTGACTGGTTTTCACATTCAGTCGAAATCAAATATATGATGTAAATCAAGTTGGATTTCCATGATAAAAGTGCTACATAAATTGCCAATGATTGCCAATATTCAAAGTTCAAATTGCAAATGATGCTGCAAAAATACTGGTATAACATGTCCTTGTTGTTTCAAAGATACATTTTTAAGTTATAACATTATTGTTGCTGAATACAGAAATAATGCTTCAAGATTGAGCCATACAATTATAAAATGTTTACAGTTTGGTGTTTTTGAGTGTCACGAATCCGTGTTCGAACCTCATTAATAAACATTCTGGTGTTTTTTAGTGTCACAAGCCCGTGCTCAAACTTCATTAACAGTGAAAAAACATTTTCATCTTATCGTACTTCTCATATACTAAGTGTAGATTCAACATCAATGAGAGTTATATATAGTTGACAATGCTCCAGGAGCTATATTGCTAAAAGCTGAAATTTCAAGTTACAATATTCAACAGGATACAAGTTGAATAGAAAGTATAAATATGTATAAATTGGAATAGAATATGTACAGCTAACAGAGGAATATCATAAAAGGAGAAGGGTACTTATTTGTTGCAGAATAAATGATGCTATTCTTGAGCATCTCTCAGTCATGTTTTTAATCACCTTCTAAGGTTTGCGAAGGTAATGACTGAAAGATGTTATAGTTTTGTGTAAAACTGAATATAGCTTTTAACATTTTTCAGTCATTACCTTGCAATTTTAGTAAGTTATTAGAGGTGTTTCATGGTTTCCTGGAGCAATTGTCTATCATTGCTGAGCTCATAGTATGATTTTGTTTTTTGGTTTCAAGAATGAGTTCACCAGTTCATCAAATTCACTGCCGATATTACACAGATTCATTTATGTCAGTAAAATGAAATAGTTTGGATGTTATTTTCTATAAACACAGTTTATGTACAAACTATACAAAGATTGTCAAAATCAATTTCTAGTAACTGTTTGTTTATAAATAGTGTTTTCATGAAGCTAATAAGAAAAGAGCAATTATTTGCTTATGTTCAAAATTCCTTGTCAAGGTTTTTGGGTTTCATGTTATGTTGTCACTATCATATATTAAATGAAGAGGAGACCGAATTCAACATGTGCACTGTCGACACAATGGGAAGTTTATATTAATGAATGGTGAAATAATAACTTCCTGTTATTATCCACAGTAAAAAGCTTCATGTTACAATAAAGAAAATGAAATGTCTATCAGTTAAAGGGCTTGAGCAAGGTTGAGACAAATGAGAATGTTCAGAATGACCCGAGTTCTTTCTCTGTTAAAAAATGTGCAAAGAAAGCTTCAGTTACAAAAAATGATTCATAGAATTGGCACATGAAGTGAAAAGAGTAACAGTCAAATTCATTAGAACCACAAGCTGAGAATCAATCACCATGTTTCGGTCATGCATATACAACCCAGGTAAAGCTATAGTTACAAGTTGTGACTGTCGTAGAATAAATAAAAAATAAACGCTTCTCATGACTAGATTCAACAAAGCCGAAGCTATATAAGTAGCTTATGAACCGTTGACAACCAAAGATAGTCATAGTGAAAGTAATGAATAGAAAGTAAATGCCATTCTCAGTGTATTCATGACATATCATAACCCACATTGAACGTGACTCATAAACTGGTGTCTACATAAGTTTTGGCTGGTATCATTAATAAAGAAACTCATAAAAGTCGTAACTTACGTAGTAACAAACCGTGGTGTATAGAAAATAAAGAAAGTGCTCTTTTCATTGTCAAAGAATTAAAGCTGAGAGTTCCAGTTTGAAGCTCATTTTTCAAAACAGAGTAAGTGTTCGAGAGATACAACAAAAGAAAAGAGCTTTCGCAAATAAAGGAGATGAGTTATCTAAAATAAATAGCTTGATTCATGAAGATACAAAGAGAGAAACATATCACTTATCTCTAAGTGTCCAGCCTAGCTCAAGTTTGTAGCTATGAGTTTCTTTTCTATTGATGTCAAACTCCAACTAAGACAAGATTTCATTGCCAGTCATAAGCTGAGCTTACCATCAATTGCAAGTCGAGCTTCAATCAACAACATAGTCATAGTTATAACAGAGGCAAACACCAGTCAGAACTAAAAGCCGAATAAGATGGATACATACTAAGCATATGAATGAGAAAATATTAGTCCACTGGGTGAGATAGTAAGATTTAAAATCTTCATCTACAAATAGCTAAAGCTTCGCTCCTTCTGTTAGGGTTTTTGTTTTCCCTAATTCTTCTGCAAGAAAAATGAGATAAGCACAATTGCTGACACCAAAATGAGCATAACAAAGTTTTGGAGTCCGTGAGATAGGTGGTATTCAATGCCATCAATGCACATGCCTGATCCCTATAGAGTCTTGAAAACTGCAACATGCCACCTCACTTATTCATCTCCTCGGTTATTGCATTATATTGCAAGTGGATGAAACAGTCATGTCGACTTTGTCCACCTTGCATATTTTTTATACTTAGAGATTTTCATCTAGGTTAGGAATTGAATAGATGTTACTTGATATTAGATTTTATCTAATATTTTAGTTAATATTAATATTGGTTTAAAATTGTAAAAGGATTAAAATTCCTTATTATAAGCCAATATTATGGGCATTTAGACTCAAGTTTTCATAGGCTTAGTTATTGGCATAATTTTAGGGCCAAATGGGAATTTATATTTTTGGATTTGAAGCTTAGGCATGCTATAAAATTAATTTTTGATGATCAATTAGTGGTTGCAGATTTTGGAAAGAGGGCATATAGTGAACTCATTGTTCCTAGTTGCTTTGAAGGCCATTTTTGTAATTGTTTTTGTCAAATTTTGGAGGGAATGAACTAGAGATTTTGATTCATATTTGTGAAGTTGTTTTGATATTAGATCCTATTTTCATCTTTTCTAACAAGTGTTAAATTATTTTTTATCCAAAGGAAGTGAGTAGATTTTTGTTCCTTCTCTAGATAATCAATTGCCTCAAGACCTTGTATGCGAAATGTATGTTTGTTGGCTATTCAAGCTATTCATGGTAAAACCCTGATAGTAAATTTTTGTTAACCTATATGTTGAGCAGAGATTCAGAGTGTTGAGATCTTCATTTATGAGTTATGGTTGATGTTTCATCTTTTCTACAAGGTTTGAAATATTCTTGGTGTATCACCCTAATCTATTTTAGTTATAAGTATTCTTTTCCCTTTTCCCAACAAGTTACAGATCAAGAAAGTGATATTCCATATTTTATAGGAACCGGCCTAGAATCTAGAGATTCCTCCTTATTCAGAGTCTACCCATAGCTCGAGGAGGTTTCCATTGTCAGGATAGAATTGTTGTATAGCCCTAATGCCTGAGTTAGGGTGACAATTCTAAACCTAAACAGTAACTTGGCACCATTTCATATACAATAATCATCAGATCATTGATTCCACAATCATAGAATAGAAACACAGTAACATTAATACATCCACATAATAAGTATGATCACTTCATCCTACATCCAAACCAATTTCCAAAATTGCATTACCTTCACATGAAGATGTCAGAAAAGGTTGGGGTGGCACTACATAACATATAGAAAAACTATTAAAAAACTCAACCATACTATCATATATTCATAACTAAGACCATGGAAGTCAAAGCACCAAGATTCAATTACTAGGCTACTCACCTTTTATTGTAGCCAACCAAGCCTTTGGCACATAATGCAAACTAAAACTGGCATGGTCCTCCAAATTT
Source organism: Chamaecyparis obtusa (assembly GCA_027943335.1). NCBI lineage: Eukaryota > Viridiplantae > Streptophyta > Pinopsida > Cupressales > Cupressaceae > Chamaecyparis > Chamaecyparis obtusa. Next base: position 502,122 of record BSBK01002629.1, on the reverse strand, counting down.
GTCTTACCCTCATCCACATTTTTAAACTCAGCATCTTCTTCTATAATATTCACACCAAATTCTTCTTCATTGTCGCTATTTCATATCAGACCCTCTTCTCTAAAATAATTTTATGGACATCTCACACCCCGCTCTAGAACTAGTCCCAAACATTTTTAAAAGCACCATTCTCCTTTCCATAACCAACTTCCTTCAAGGAAAGAGAGAAGGCTCTAGAGAATGTATCAACATGTATTTAGCAACCTCCCTTCCTTGAATCCTAAGCACATAGTAATTCTTTAAAAGTGGAAGCCCCATCTCCATGTCAACATTCTCCAAAACATCACCCAATTCTCCTAAAAAGCTATTCCAAATTAATTTATTGCACATCTTTTGTCTTGTAGATTTTGTTTCCCCAACACCCAGCATCATCATGTGGAACATGGTTGAGACATTCATATTAACCCTATGTTAATGACTTGTTTTTAGAAACTCATCTCCCAAAAAAACCTTTATTGTATGAATTATAAGGTTGTGGCTAGTTTTGAAGATGCATTTTAACCTCTTATTAGACACTTCCACTAACAAAGACATTTAGGGTTTCTTACAAACTAGATAAACATATTTATCCATCATTGTTTCTTTTTATGCACCATTGAGCTCCAAGAAATGTGTGTCACTATTTTTATATTAAGGATCAAATAATAGGGTTTTAATTTGTCCTCTTATTCCCTCTACATGAATACTTCTAAAAAATCCACACTCCCACAATCAATATCTAGGCTCTCTCATCACTTCACATCTTAGCTCATGATAAAGGAAAAATTATTGCTCCAAAGAGCATTAAAGGTTGTCATTAGTATCATTCATTCATACAATCGGTAAAGGAGACAACATAGTCCAGTTGGTCAACACAAAGAGCCTAGACAATGAGCATAATACAAGGTAGAATACTATACTAATCAAATTCAGTTTTGAACGAGTACTCATACCGAGTACCGAGCATAGTAGTCTCTGAGCAGTCATAGATACTGAGCATCAGTGAAATACCAAGTGATGAATGTAGTGTACACCGAGTGAAGCAGGAAACAACATAGCAGTTTGTAATAGCACAAACTACAAGGTAAACGGTTTACACCAATCAGAAAATGGTTTGCCAAGATCAAGATGAAATTAAATGTTGATGTAATCATTTAATGAATGATGATTCCTATGTAAAGATAATCTATGTTAATCATTTGAATCGTTGATCTTAGGTTTTCTAAGATAGTATCTAAACTCTAATTAGGTCAAATTATTTTGATATAAGAATTGTAAAGATGTCATTTTGACAAGTATCATACATGAAGTAGCCACCATTTTGGGAGACATCTAAAGATATGACATGGTTAAGTTTGAAGCATTGATAGAGTTTACATTTTATCAGAAACAAAAGGCTACTGAGTATTCAAAGAAGAGATCAATCTCATTGAGGTGATAACAAATAAGTACACATTAGATTTTAAATTAGGAAAGATTAGTTGCTATCTACAGATCAATTTTACTGTTACTTTTTAACCATTGTATTAGACCTTAAATATATTAACAGAGTAGACTTGACAGTCTTTTGTAAAATCTCTTAACTAAGTGCACACTTAATTGTGTTGCTAAAATCCTCTAGCCAGGTAGATCTAGCTGATCTTTTTGTTACTCCTAATAGGGTAAGATCACCAAAAGTAATCAAATCTTTGTAGCCTCAATCGACAACTTTATTACTATAGTAGTGAAGCTTTGTGGGTTCTATTTCCATGTAATAAGTTTTTACCTTCTAACAAGGGTTTTTGCGATACCAAAATACATGTGTTATGTGTACGAAGTTTTAAGTTTTCATATTTGATTAGATCGCATGCATTTACAGTTCAGTTATGTTATTGGATGTATGGTAAATGTAAATGATACAATCAGTTAATGAATTAAATGTTTACAAGGATTTGATTGAAAAGTTTTAAGGGTACTAACTCACCCCTCCCCTCTCAGTGCACACCTTTCCATAATTCCAACAATTGGTATCAGAGCTAGTTCTCTTGTTGAGGAAGTTTAATCAGTGAAGAGAAAAGATCTTAAGGATGGAAAGGTATAAGCATAATAAGACTATTGAAAATTAGAAATTGCAAATGCATATTCTCATAGAACAATTCAAGGAAGCCAAGGAAAAACTGAGAGAGTTACTGATCAAAAGGAAAGAAATGGCATTTTGGCTCAATGAGACTGATTATCAAGAAGAAGAGATAGAGGATCCATTTGAAGGATCTGGATTTGGAAGTATATCTAATGCATCTGAAGGAACCATATCAGATCTATCTAAAAAGAATCAACACCTTACTGATCAAGTAAAATAATTGTAAATCGGTCAAGATACTCAAATGGTAAGAATGATTGATGTCATGAACAATGCAATACAAGATGAACAATAAAGGAAATTAGCTACTAAAGATAGAAGAAAAATGACTGAAAAGTTGGAAGAAAAGGAATCTAAAATACTGAGACTTATTAAGCATCATTTTGAAATTTCCAATCAAATGGTTGTCATGAGTCAAGAAGTTAACCGAGTGAACATTGAGCTTACTAGAAAACTAGAAGATATTGGTGAATTGAGAGAAGAGAATGGAATATTGAAAAATGAAGTGAAAATTCAACAACAACATAATGAGATGATTAAGAAATATTAAGAAAGTTCAAAAAGGATGGATGAATTCCTAAGTAGTCAAAGAAGACTTGACAATACTAATGGTTTAGGTTATACCAAGCAGGGAGAGTCATCATGACAAGATGAACAAAAGAATGCCTATGCACATCCAATGCCAAAGAAGCTCTCATGCTATCACTGTGGAAAACTAGGACACACATCAAATGTTTGTAAAAGAAAAGCAAAAGCTATTCCTAAATCTACTCCTAAATTTGATGGTTATTGTTATAACTGCAATAAGTATGGACATCAGGCACATGAGTGTAGATCAAAGCTGAATAATTTATCAAAGAAACACTACATGGAAAATAATTGTCACATTTGCAACATGCATGGACATATATCACATGAATGCAAGACAAAGTTGAAACAAGTCTGGAAACTGAAAGGACAACACAAGACATATCAACCCAGAAGACAAGGTAAAGCATATAATTGGGGTTACACCACTTGGAATAGTTGTACAATATGTGGTAGATATGGACATATTGCAATAAATTACATGAGAATGCACTAGAGAGGAAGATCTTAAAACTGGACAAATTCTAGAATGGCATGTTTGCACTGTCACAAGGTCGGTCATTTATGAAGAGACTGTAAAGATCGAGCACCAGAGGTGAATGCTAATACAAATGGAAACACCATTGAAGAAATCATGAGGATAAAGGACCAAATGTGGAGAAGAGAAACATATGATAATGATGGAACAAGCACAACAGTTGGTGACACCTTATCCATTAGATTAGGTGACCTCACCACCTCTACCTAAGAAAAATCAAGTATGGAACTGAATTTGAATTGGTTATATCTTACAAACAGTTCCTTATATCTATTGCATGAATACCAAATTAGCATGAAATAAGATAAACTAGGGTATTATATGTTTTAAGCATGAAATGTGTATAGTCGGTAAAAGCATGACTGAGTGAAAGTTTGTTAGTTGGTGAAAGTATCAAGGTTAACCGAGTTGAAGAATCAACTAGGCAATGTTTAGTGTTAACCAAGTTGAAGTTGCAATGCAGATAATCGGATGTCTTTGTACTAATTGAGTTATGGTAGGTGAAGCATTTAATGCAAAATTTTGAGTGGGAAAAGGAATTTTAGGTATAAATAAGCATCGAAGCAAGTCATTTCTTCACACAATGAACCTGAGCAAACCAGAGCGATTTGAGTGAATTTGAGCAAATAATTTTTTGAGCATTTCATAATGAATAGTGGTAAAATGGATTCACCCCTATTCAAATGTAAAGGGGGAAATATGAGACCTTTTCTCAAACCCAAATTCCCCAAGGAAGAGATCCGATTTGATCAACCAAAAAGGCTAATGCACAATCAAATCAATTTATGGAAAAGAGTAGGAAGAGAGAGTAAATCCAATATTTCCCTATGTGGATGATTATGTTTAGAATATAGAATAATTGAAATACAAGTACTAACCTCAAATTAGGGCAGATCTAGAAAATGTTGAATTATGATGTCTATGTACACTTTCGAGAAAATTTGAAACCTGTCTTGGATTGGAAATACCAAGATAGAGAAAACCCAGAAATATTTCCTCAAGATGTCTCAGCTCGGGTTTGACCCTTATAAAAGGTCAAATACCACATTCTTTATTTGAAGTCCGATTCAAATTCTGTTTGTAGATCATGGAAGTTTGCCGAAAAGGGTATCCAAATTTGCTCTCAGATCTGAAACTCCACACCTGTACCTGCAAGAAAAGGAGGATTTTTGCTATTTGTTTGAGGGGTTTGCCTTGGTCAAACCCCAGTTTGGAATCAACCTTAATATTGAAATTGAAATAGGAATGCTAGCAAGTAGTAGAAAAGGATCTAACAATGAAGCTATGCAATTCTATAGATATGCAATTGTATTTTGAATGTAAACAAGTATATTGATATGAAAGCTTGAACAAAACAATAAATGTAAATCAAACCTCCATGATTGTATGTTTGGAATCCACCTTGATAGAAGAAGGAAATGGATCTTGAAGATGAAAAAAGGATCTTGAAGGAAGATCACACCATCATGATGGCTAGATCTAGCACTACTACATTTGGGGCCAAATTTTGACAAAAGTTTTTGACGGGTAACTTTTTCTTACGAATTTGGTGTTTTTTTTTTGTAATAGGCCTCGATGATGTTAGTATTCTGATGGGTGTTTAATTGAACATCAGAACTCTGATAGATTCGGGGTATACATTTAAAAAAAAAGTGAAATAACCTCATCATTTTTATTTCGATTGGAGAGTGGGAGAAAATGAGCAAAAGCTGAGCGCGGGAGAAGGTATGTGATTTCTTCATCTTTCGAGCCTCTGGCATCATATTCGAATGCATTTCATTTTATTGTTGAGGGAGTTTCTCTCTGAAATGACCACATTCTATTGGTGTCATGCCCTAGCTAGTGCTATATCTCTATTATTTGATGTTATTAGTGCTTGTGCTCAAGGATATCAATTCACTGTATTCAAATGTTTGGATTCACGTTTGTTGATATTACTGGCATATGTGTTTAATGATGCCATTGTATATTGCTGTCACTAAAATGACCACATTCTACTGGCGTCATGCCCTAGCCTGTGCTTTAACTCCATTATTTGATGTTATTGGTGCTTGTGCTCAAGGATATCCATTTTTTTGAAATGTTGACTGTGGTTATCAAATGGACAGCCCGTGAGCTTCTAGCTAGGTGCCATTTGTATTGATAGCTTAGGGCATCAAATGTATTATATCATTGATAGTTGAGACTTTGTTAAAAGGAAATAGGACAAAAAAAAAATTTTATTTAGTTTCTCTATTTTGATCCCTAAGTGGCTTACAACCCTAGAGAAGTATATGCAGATTTATGAATCCAATTGCATGATACATAGCAGTCGATAATTCACAAGAAATCCATGTATCCAATTTGAATAGAAATTAATACAAAGAACTAGGGTCCTCCAATGGCCCAATCATCCAGACGTTGACTGTCCCCTCAACCAGTGACCCTTCAAAACTGGGTTATCATGCAATCAGTGAGTGATCCTTCATTCTCCTGGTCTGCCCTACATCCAAACATATTGGAAATACATAATACAATGATAACAAGTCTTTCACAATCCCCTTTCCCCCAAGGAACACTATCAACCATCCCTTCCACATAGCATTTCACTATTTTATGAGTGGATTGTGCAGGAACAATTAACATTAAACAAGGAGCAAAATCCTCAACACATCTTGGAAACCATTGAATTCAATAATAAATGAAACCTAACACCAACACTATTCCTTTCATAGTTGCAGGATACATAGCAGTCGATAATTCACAAGAAATCCATGTATCAAATTTTTATAAGGATATCCTACTAATCAATAGGAATTTTCTTGATATGACCAATGATTATGCATTTTGATGGTAGTGTGCTAGTTCAAAAGGACAATATAAATCTGAAACAATTTTTTCTGATTTTCTCAAACTATAAATGTGGTTAAAGGAAAAATATTATGTGGAAAACCCACAAACCAAGCTAGCAAATGATTGTACATCAAATTATTCCTATATTCATTCAAGTATTGCTATGCTTTAGCTGCTTGACCTTTGAGCTTCATCTAGAGGAATGTGTAGCTTTAAGATAGAGTTACTTCTTGGGCCTTACAATAGGGTGGAATATGATCAAGATTTGTTTAGGCTGTATCTTTCTTAGTCCCATTGTTAGGTTCTTACGGTTCATGGTTTGAATCTATTATGGTTGTGTAAGGGATTTGTAGATGTTTTTTCTAACATAATTATTGGACACCATGATTGGAACAACTGGTTGTTGGCTATTGTACACATGAATCATAACTGTCAATGGTTCTTTGTGTTCAAGAATTCGTTGATCAATCTTTGAGATTTATTGTCCCAACTTTAAAAGAGTGATAAAAGATATAGTGAGTGCTATCTTTTCCAAGTGTTTTGTGGGTGCCATTATCTTCTAGGAGTAATTGTTGGAACTAAATTATGTTCTTTGCCTCTAGTAAATATTGCAGACACAATCATATTCTTGGTGAAGGGTTGCTTCCATCCCCATGAGGCACTATTGCATGGTTTCCATTCCCTTGTAGTATAGTGAACCTAATTTAATACAAGTGTGCACTATTTTGGGATCCATAATTTATGGCCCCTACACTGTGGTTGTTAGCCTAAGATAGGCCTACCTTTGCATATAATAAGAGGCCAACATGAAACAAACATCCAGAAGTTAGGGGGTTGTTCCCTGTCCATAATTTATTATTTAAGTGCTAAGTGATGATGGGTATATCGTGTAATTCATACCTAGTGTGTCTCTTTCTTTCTCTCCACATTTCACATTAGGAGTATATGCTATAAAATACCAATGAAATCAACTATTGGTCAAATCTAATCAAAATTGTAGTATAAAGATTAAAATAGATCTTGAAGAAATATGGGAACCATTTTTTACAGATATTGTACAAACGAAGAGAATACTCCCAAGAGGAAATGCTTCAATGTGGAACAATTGAAGGACAATATTTTACTTTTATATGCACATCTACAATGTTTTTGATATATTTCTGAGATAACAAAACCATAGAAAGAATAGCATATAGAAGAAAGTAAAGAATAATGATCATATTTTGAGATATTGTGGAAACTTAAAGGAAAGAATGCTTGGTGGCGTTATCAGGCAATCAGTGAGTTCCAAACTCCTGAAAAATTTTCTATTGCTTCTTGTTGCTTCTTTAAATACTTCTTCTACCACAATGTCCTCCTACCCCATCTTCTTGATCTTCCTGGCTAAAGTGGATGAATCCACACACAATAACCCAAAATGAAGGGTTTTGTATCCTTTAATGAATCTCAGTCACTAGTAACGCATGGAAAGTCAAACCAGTAGTCTCCAAAGCATTCAATAAGTGAATATGAATGTTTGAAAACTTTCCTCTCAACTTCCCCAACCACTCCTAATCGATTAGAGGGATATTTCTAGAATCTCCACTATTCCTATCCTTACCAACAATTCTTAAACATACTTTATCTGATATGATAATAACATGCTAAACTGAACCAATGGCATGTTCTTTTTGTGGTACAAGGAAGATTTGGATATCAAATTTTCCTTCATGCAAGCTAAGCGCAAGAGAAGGTATGTGATTTCTTCATCTTTGATTGATATCTTTGACGGGCAATGTCTTTTGAGCCTCTGGCATCATATTCGACCACAAATTTCAAATGCATTGCATTTTATTTGATCATTAATGCTCACTGAAATGACCACATTCTACTGGTGTCGTGCCCTAGCCCGTGCTTTATCTCCATTATTTGATGTTATTGGTGCTTATGCTCAAGGATATCGATTCACTGTTTTCAAATGTTTGGATTCACGTTTGTTGATATTACAATTCATCATATTAGATAAAGTATGTTTAAGAAGTTTTAGTGTCTAAACACTCAACGAATCGCTCTAACCGATTAGGAGTGGTTGGGGAAGTTGAGAGGAAAGTTTTCAAACATTCATATTCACTTATTGAATGCTTTGGAGACTATTGGTTTGACTGTCCATGCGTTAATGTTTAGAAGAGATCAATGAAGTATTTAAAGACATTCTTACATGTTTGGAGAGGTTTAAGAGGCACTTATCATGACTATACCCTCATAAACAATAGCATAGACTGGTTTTACTAAGTTTCATTTCTCTATTTTGAGGTTTCCTTTCTCTGCTGTAGGGGTACAGTCAGAGGGTTCATTGACAAAATGATCCTTTGAATGGTTACTATGAATATGAATGATTTGATATAGCATATTTCTCATTTTACTTTAAGTTTGAAATAGCTTGTGCAAGGTTGAAAGTAGTTTTGATCGTTTTGGTCATGACTGTTCCTCTACACAGTCAGAAAATGTAACTGTCTAATGATTATATGTAATGTTGAATGGATTAAATGCTTTATTCTTGGTAGAAGTGAATGGAAGGAATAGTGTTGGAGTTAGGTTTCATTTATTATTGAATTCAATGGTTTCCAAGATTTGTTGAGGAGTTTGCTCCTTGTTTAATGTTAACTGTTCCTATACAATCCACTCATACAACAGTGGAATGTTATGTGATTGAAAATTTCATACAACTGGTCCTTTGGCATGTATTAAATACAATCTAGTCACTTATTGAATGCTTTGGAGACTACTAGTTTGACTATCCATGCGTTACCAGTGTCTGAGATTCATTAAAGGATACAAAACCCTTCATTTTGGGTTATTGTGTGTGGATTCAAATGTAGGTTTGATTTGGTTAATGTTTAGAAGAGATCAATAAATTATTTAAAGACAATCTTACATGTTTGGAGAGGTTTGAGAGGCACTTATCATGACTGTACCCTCACAAACAGTGGCATAGACTGGTTTTACTAAGTTTCCTTTCTCTATTTTGAAGGAATTCTTGGTAGAAGTGAATGGAAGGAATAGTGTTGGTGTTAGGTTTCATTTATTATTGAATTCAATGATTTCCAAGATGTGTTGAGGAGTTTGCTCCTTGTTTAATGTTAAATGTTCCTGCACAATCCACTCATACAACAGTGAAATGCTATGTGATTGACAATTTCATACAACTGGTCCTTTGGCGTGTATTAAACAAAATAAAATTTTCAACATATTATTATAATTCTATTTCTTTGTTGTAAACATGCCATTGGTTTAGTTTTGTAAAAAAAAATTTGTGTACAATTTTTTTTCTTCTATTTTTTCCATTTGATAACCACAGTCAACATTTCAAAATAGTGAATAACATCAAATAATGGAGATAAAGCATGGGCTAGGGCATGACACCAGTAGATTAAAACTGAACCAATGACATGTTTACAACAAAGAAATAAAATGATAATATATGTTGAAAATTCTATTATGTTTAATACACGCCAAAGGACCAGTTGTATGAAATTGTCAATCACATAGCATTTTACTATTGTATGAGTGGATTGTGCAAAAATAGTTAACATTAAACATAGCCAGTGTTCTCTTTACTTTCTCAAATCTCTGCAAGTCAAAAACATTAGAGTTGTAAAATACATTGTTAGTATCCTTTTTCCATGGGTCCTAGGTCTTTGGGTCCATGGAAAGGAAATAGATTACAAAATACACTTCAAAACAAAGGAAAAACTTAGCAAATTCAGTCTAACTCATTGTCGATGAAGGAAAAGTCATGCTAATAGTTCCTCTAAGTCTTCCAAAACATTTATTGAACTCCCCTAAAGTCCTATTGGATCCTCAAATTGCTTAATCCGATCAACTTACATCAGGATCATGAGAAACTTCAAAGGATTAAAAATATTACTTGGAATAGTCAAATCATTATGCTTTCAAATCAATTACCTATTGACATATCCCTTGCGAGGGAGAGAAGCCAAACACATAAAGAACATGCACATAAACACGACAGCTGAAAAACTTAAATGGAATAAACCAAGAAGTATCAATGATGAATGCTCAATTGTTGTAATGGCAAAGCATCAGAACCGTCCATTTCTAGAACTTGATTTTATAGTCTAAATGATTTTTCTATAGTCGTAATGATTTTTCTAGAACTTGATTTTGTAGTCTTAATGATTTTTCTATAGTCCTAATGATTTTTCTATAGTACTCTTAATGATTTTTCTAGAACTTGATTTTTGAGTCTTAATGATTTTTCTATAGTCCTAATGATTTTTCTATACTCTTAATGATTTTTCTTTCATCCTAATGTTTGTTGCTCTTGATAAATTAGGCCTTGAATTTGAATTTTTGTTCACTATTTTATTTCAGCTTGATATTTCATTCATTTTTCATATACACAAAGAGTACACATGCTGATAAAAAATGAGCTATTTGATTAAGGTTAACTATTCATGATTGTAAATAGTCAATATTTTTGATGGTACTCCTTGGTGTATTTCATTTTAAAATAATCATGTTTCTATGGCTATGATAAATGTCCCTTTGTGTTGAGAAAATTAGAGTTGAAAAAATGGTTGCAAACAAATCATCCTTCTTCCACCAACATTCTAGTCAATGTACAAGTAACGAGTCATTCCATTCAAGAAAGACCATGTCTGACAATATCAACGTAGAACAAAATAATGAGTATGCAAAATTTAGTGATTGTATCTTCCATTAGAGCCACTTCATATGCACAGGTGATGAACATGCATATTTACCTAAGCGCTATTGGGAGCTTACCCAACAGCATATACCTTCTATGATCAACTCTTATATGCATAGGTGATGAACATTCAGATTTGCCTAAGCAGTACTTTTAGTAGTCCTCCTACACATGTACTATTGTGAAAATCATCACAATTCCATTTGTTGGAGGGCTACTGAAAGTACACATGTTTGGAGGTCTAAAGGAAACAAGAGAATTTGAAGAGTCACGAGTCTTAAGATTGTACTTAATATAGTCAAGCTTCATTCAATGGTACATTCAAACATGAAACAAACCATTCTTAAACTAGATTAAACTAGTAAACCAAAGGACATACTGATTATAAGTAAACTAGTAAACCAAAGGACATTCTTTTACTACTAAGTCTCTATTTTTTGGGCATACTGATTATAAGTACTTGACATATATCACAAATGTTGCTAAGTAAGGTTGGCTAGATGATTATGCCTATCCTGAAAAAAGATTGTCAAATCATTATGCTTTCAAATCAATTACCTATCGACGCATCCCTTGCGAGGGAGAGAAACCAAACACATAAAGAACATGCACATAAACACGACAACTGAAAAACTTAAATGGAATACACCAAGAAGTACCAAATGATGAATGCTCAATTGTTGTAATGGCAAAGCAATATCAGAACCGTCCATTTATAGAACTTGATTTTTCTATAGTCCTAATGATTTTTCTTATTTCTTGTTTGTGCTTGGTGACATGATTTTGAACATTGTTGACATACTTAAATGGAATACACAATACCAAATGATGAATGCTCAATTGTTGTAATGGCAAAGCATCAGAACCGTCCATTTCTAAAATTTGATTTTGTATAGTCTTAATTATTTTTCTATAGTCCTAATGATTTAGAAAATTGTTGACAAAGAGTGTTTCTTTTTTTGATTGTAGTATAAATGATTTTTCTATAGTCGTAATGATTTTTCTTATTTCTTGTCTTTTGTCCCTTTTTGATTTCCTATGTTTGTGCTTCGTGACAGGATTTTGTCACCTTCTTTTGATGGTATATTTCATTCAGTCTATGTGGATCAAATACTATTTTGTTCACTATTTTATTTCAGCTTCATATTTCTTTCATTTTTCATATACACAGAGACTACACATGCTAATAAAAAAATGAGCTATTTGATTTAGGTTTACTTTTCATTATTGTAAATGGTTAATATTTTTGATGGTACTCCTTGGTGTATTTCATATAAAAATAATCATATAAAAATAATAAATGTAGTAACAATGGTGTGGTGCATTATTGATATATAGGCTCGATGACTCTTGTCAATGTGCCAAACTATCAATGTGGTGGTGGGCAGTGTGTGTTGAAGACTTCACAGACACCGAACAACCCTGGACGACAATTTTGGTGCTACCCAAATAGAAAAAAGGTTGCTGATGTGTATATATTTAATGTTTCTAATGTAAATACTATTCATTATAATATAAGAACTAATGTAGACTGGGCATCACAGGGAAATAATGGCTGCAGATACTTTAGTTGGGTCGATGACAACTCATCTGCATCTATCCGCCCATCTCCACTTATCCGCGATGAAGGATTTGAGTGCAAAACGTGTCAAGCTAGGGAAAATTTTGAAATTATTTTTTTATGATGCCTTCTCTGTATTGTAATCGCATATCTTTGTTGCGACCATATGCAGAGATGAACTCAAGAATTAGTTAGTTTAGTATTTTCATATTGTAACTAATATTTTAATATGGATATGACATAACTTCTCTTTGCCTCAAGTGCGCATATATATGGTTTACATTTTTTTTTAGAATAATTCTTCATGTTTATGGCTCAGGTGAGCCCCAATCTGCTATCAATCACATGATTTAACATATAGTGTTTTCTTGGTTGTTCCATTTGTTCCTTGACCTTGACTATGGATTGAATATCATTTTCAAGCTTGAGCATGACTTCGTAACATGCACCATCTGTAGATTTGTATGCAATGCTGATTTACGAACGTAAATAATGCATTGAACGTAATCTATGAACGTTGTGTGTATGAAGTCTTGCTAAAGTTTGAGTGTCCTCCCTTTATTCCAGTGAGGGATTGGAATGAGTTCATTTTGGATGCAAAGGAGAAAGGGGATACTCAAAGAGGAATTACACTAGCAAATGGGAGAAGGTATAAAAATTTTAATAATTTTTTATTATTAAATAATGAAATTTGCATATACTAGTGTTCTAAGCATCCTCATTACATGATTTAAGGTCTTAGTCCATGGACAAATTAAATTAGACTTACTATCCAAAATACATAAAAAACATGCACATAAACACGACAACTGAGAAACATAAATGTAGATTTCACAATAGCTGAGAAACATAATTGTAGGCATCATAGTCACAATCTTTTGGAGACAACGTAATTGAGTTGTGTACCCAAGCAGTGTAGAGCAACTTCTGCACCCCCAATTCCAAGTTGAATACATCTATTGGAGGACCTTGTATTCATGAGCAACAGATGTAGTCAACTTGGAATTGGAGGTGCAAGAGTTGCTCTCCACCGTCTGGTATACAACTCAATTACGTTGTCTCCAAAAAATTGTGACCACGATGCCTACAATTATGTTTCTCAGCTATTGTGTCCCAGGACCCCTTATGACCCTTTACGACCATTTACGATCCCTAAGAATACATCTTAGAGGTCTTAAAAAGTTGTAAAGGGTCATAAGAGGCTCCTAGGAGGGGCCAGATGAGCTTCCACCTTCACGTGGTTGGCCCTGTTAAGTAGAGAATGTTTAACTATTCTCGAAACAAAGAGAAGATCAATAATTTAAGTTCTCAGTCCATCGAGATGCTGAAAAAATGACAGGAATCAATGATGGAGAGTTTTTAGATTTTGAGAAGATGTATATGGAGTGGAGGCCAGATTGAGTACCAGTGCAGAGTGTTAATAATTATAGCCTTTCGGCCAAGATCAAACTGATCAAATAAATACCCTTGTGTGATTTATAATAATAAGGAGATTATTATTTCATTTATATATATGTGTTGGTTGAATTAGTTAAGGGCCCAAGGTCGGCCTCTTGGCTTTAACAGTAAATATATTTAATAAGACGGTCGACCCTCTTGAAGATAATTCAATTCATATATATATGGTGTTGGATTCTAGGGAGAGAAGCACCAAAAACATAACGTGCTTCCCCCCCCCCCAAAACCTTGATTCTCTGCCTTAAGAAAACTTAGATTAGCATATATTGGTGTGAAAGATAAGCAGCTTCGGCTAATAGATAAGAACAAGTCTGAGCATGAATAAAGATCAGATTATGATTTGATCCATACAACCAGCAATTATTGGCAATGTTAACCGCGAGTTGATTAGGGCTGGAAGCCTCTGTTAGGAGTGGACTCTTCCTCAATACACTAACACTAAGGTATTAATCAGGTTCTCCTCAACACCTTTGTTAGTACAGTTGGAGGCATATAGACCGTAGTATACTTGGTTGATATCCGGGTATCTTCTATCCCTTCTTGTTTACTTTATTCTATGTTTAGCTGTGTTAGATCTCTATAGTTTGTTCACTCTAGAGTAGAACCTAAAATATATCAACAAGAGATGATGATTCAGTAACCTACATCTAGAAAACCTTCACATTTATCCCTTCTTTGGCCTCCACTTTGTCTTCTTCTCAAAAATGGTTATCTAGAAACTTTGGAGGCTGTCAATTCTTGCCGTACACAACCTGTGCATGTTGATGACAATGAGGATGTGCATCATAGTAATACAAGTAAACATCTTAAATTGATTGGTGTAGTAATACAAATTTAATTGCAATTGGTGTTTGGATTAATGTAACAATTTGTATTGCAGCTGTAGAGAGTGTAGAGGCCGTTGTTAATGAGCAAGTTGAGGTTGAGGCCGAGGTTAGACAAACTGACCTCAATGTTGATGATGTGACTAGATTAGGTAAAGAGCTATATGATTATGAATGTTGTCAATGCCTTTATTACCAAGGAATCACCGCCCGCCATTAATGAATATTAATGAACACTTACACCATGAAGAAGACAAATGATTAAACAGAAAGAGAGGACCAACTGAACCATCTTGTGGTCAGTCTAAATCACATTGAGAAACAATGTCAAGACTTGAGAATCAAAACAATCAAAATTTTCTTCAAGACCATGAATGATCAACAACATTCCATCAGAAAACAAAACACTAATCTATGTTATCATTAAGCCATAAAATATGTCTTTAAAGTTTAGAAGCATCACAAAAACTTTCAAGAAACATAGTACTATCCAAAATATGTCTTTAAAGTTTATTTCTAATGATTATGATGATGTTGATGTTGATGTCTAATTTATTTCACTTACTGATGCTTGCCTAGATTGAATTTTGAATTTCCAGGTTGGAGAATGCTTTCAAAGTTTAAGGTCTGTTCCACATGATACTCTTAGTTACAGCTCAAATGCAACTCAATATATTTTTGATGCTGGGCAACCCACTACAGAAACTCATCTGTAGGTGAAATTTAATGCTATGAATCTTGGCATTGTTAATGTTATTACTTTTCCTCACGTTTCATATTTGTGAAAATGTTTCTTGGCACTATCTTCTTTTTCAATTCCTATATTTGCATCTTTTTAGATCATTAACTTAAGCATTACATGTCTTTGTTCAAATTTTATTCTAACACTATATTATATCTTATTCTTATTACAATGTTCTTTGTTGTGGGGTAGGAGGTCAATCTTCATTGTCTTCATTGTGGGGGACAGTGAAGATTTCTCTGACAAATAGTAGGTCTTCTTTAGTATCTTATAATAACATGCTAAAATGATAAAGGTGTTATGGGAATTTAATCTGCAATTACTAATAGATTAAGCATATTGTTACTATGCTTAATGTTCCATTTAAATGCATTTAACACAAAAAACAAATTTACAAAACTGAACCAGTGGCATGTTTACAACAAAGATGTGTTGAGGAGTTTGCTCCTTATTTAATGTTAACTATTCCTGCACAATCCACTCATACAACAGTGAAATGCTATGTGGAAGGGATGGTTGATAGTGTTCCTTGAGGGAAGGGGGATTGTGAAAGACTTGTTATCATTGTATTGTGTATTTCCAATATGTTTGGATGCAGGGCAGACCAGAAGAATGAAGGATCATTCATTGATTGCATGATAACCCGATTTTGAAGGGTCACTGGTTGAGGGGACAGTCAAGGTCCAGATGATTGGGCCATTGGAGGACCCTATTTCTTTGTATTAATTGCTATTCAAATTGGATGCATGGATTTCTTGTGAATTATTGGCTACTACGTATCCTGCAACTGCATTTGTAAATATGCATATACTTCTCTAGGGTTGTAAGCCACTTAGAGATCAAAATAGAGAAACTAAATCATAATAATTCTTTGTCCTATTTCCTTTTAACAAAGTCTCAACTATCAATGATACAATACATTTGATACCCTAAGCTATCAATACAAATGACACCTTGCTAGAAGCTCACAGGCTGTCCATTTGATAACCACAGTCAACATTTCAAAAAAATGGATATCCTTGAGCACAAGCACCAATAACATCAAATAATGGAGTTAAAGCATGGGCTAGGGCACGACACCAGTAGAATGTGGTCATTTCAGTGACAACAATATACAATGGCATCATTAAACATATATGCCAGTAATATCAACAAACGTGAATCCAAACATTTGAAAACCAATGACATGTTTACAACAAAGGTCTAATAGAACTCCCAACAATTCTTAAACATACTTTATCTGATATGATGAATTCTTAAACAATTAAGGTTGGAGTAGACATAGTTATCACACATTTTTTTTGTGTGGTAAAAGGAAAATTTGGCTAGGTCAAATCTTCCTTCGTGCTAGCAGTCTACAGAATTAGACCTTTATTAAAAATTGATCATATTAGATAACTAGTATGTTTAAGAATTTTTGGGACTGGTCCTTTGGCATGTACTAAATAGAATATATAGAATTTTTAGCATATTATTATCATTCTATTTCTTTGTTGTAAACATGCCATTGGTTTAGTTTTGTAACTTCACTATTGTATGAGTGGATTGTGCATGAATAGTTAACATTAAACAAGGAGGAAACTCCTCAACACATCTTGGAAACTCCATTCACTTCTACCAAGAATAAAGCATTTAGTCCATTCAACATTACATATAATCATTAGACAGTTACATTTTCTGACTGTGTAGAGGAACAGTCACGACCAAAACGACCAAAACTACTTTCACCCTTGCACAAGCTATTCCAAACTTCAAGTAAAATGAGCAATATGCTACATCAAATCATTCATATTCATAGTAACCATTCAAAGGATCATTTTGTCAATGAACCCTCTGACTATACCCCTGCGACAGAGAAAGGAAACCTCAAAATAGAGAAAGGAAACTTAGTAAAACCAGTCTATGCCACTGTTTGTGAGGGTACAGTCATTATAAGTGCCTCTCAAACCTCTCCAAACATGTAAGATTGTCTTTAAATACTTTATTGATCTCTTCTAAACATTAACCAAATCAAACCTACATTTGAATCCACACACAATAACCCCAAAATGAAGGGTTTTCTATCCTTTAATGAATCTCAGTCACTGGTAATGCATGGATAGTCAAACCAGTAGTCTCCAAAGCATTCAATAAGTGACTGGATTGTATTTAATACACGCCAAAGGACTAGTTGTATGAAATTATCAATCACATAGCATTTCACTTTTGTATGAGTGGATTGTGTAGGAACAATTAACATTAAACAAGGAGAAAACTCCTCAACACATCTTGGAAACCATTTAATTCAATAATAAATGAAACCTAACACCAACACTATTCCTTCCATTGACTTCTACCAAGAATAACACATTTAATCCATTCAACATTACATATAATCATTAGACAGTTACATTTCCTGACTGTGTACTAGAGGAACAGTCATGACCAAAACGATCCAAACATTTGAAAATAGTGAATCGATATCCTTGAGCACAAGCACTGATAACATCAAATAATGGAGATAAAGCACGGGCTAGGGCACGACACCAGTAGAATGTGGTCATTTCAAAGAGAATTCATGATCAAATAAAATGCAATGCATTTGAAATTTGTGGTCAAATATGATGCTAAAGGCTCGAAAGATGAAGGAATCACATACGAAGAACATGCCATTGGTTCAGTTTTGTAAATTTGTTTTTTGTGTAATTAGTAATTGGTAGATTAAATATTGATAACACCTTTATCAGTTTAATTAGCATGTTATTATCATATCAGATAAAGTATGTTTAAGAATTGTTGGGACTGGTCCTTTTGCGTGTATTAAACATAATAGAATTTTCAGCATATTATTATCAATCTATTTCTTTGTTCTAAACATGCCATTGGTTCAGTTTTGTAGATTTGGTTTTTGTGTTAAATGTATTTTTCGTGAGGAGGGGTCTTGTTCTGAGGAGATTGATGAAGATTGTGCACCTCAAAAACCAATTCATAAGGTACCAATCCATGTTTCCTATTCACTTATATTTTTGGTTTGGTAAATCTCCTTATAAGTTTCATGTCCTTTCTTTTGATTACTATGGATGAGATATATATGTTACATTTAAAATTTAACTTCTTTACATTTTAGAACATGTAGTGTGTTTTTTGAGGATTTTACCAAATCAACTTTTAACATAAACAAAAAACACCAAACCGATATCTTGCCCTTGCAACGTGACAAAATATTTGCATTTGACCAGTAACTGCAAGCAATTGAATGATAAATCCACATACCTGTATCTTTGTAAAATACCTGGAACATCAAAAAGATGGCTAAGTGGCTGCCGCCATGATTTTTATCTATTGAATATGGGAAAAAAAAACACCAAAAGGAATTGAATAGAAAACATGATTGGTCATTTTAGAGAGCATTTATGATCAAATAAAATGCAATGCCTTCTCTCACTCTCGATCAGCTTTCACCCGCTCATTTTCTCCCACTCCTTTTCTCTACAATCGAAATAAAAATGATTTGTCCATTTCAAAATAGTGAATTGATATCCTTGAGCACAATCACCAATAACATCAACTACTTTGATCTATGGGTACCCTAATGTTGGCAAGAGTTCTTTTATTAATAAGATTTCTCTGCAAGCTTGAAGAAGCGATATATTTTGGCAAATGAAGAGTGGAAAGACGATGATGTTCCTGAGATCATGGATGGACACAATGTTGCAGACAAAATGGGAAGACATCTTTCAAGCCTGACCCTGGATCATTCGACAATTAGGGTAGGATCAAGACCTAGGCTAAAAAGATGTCTTCCTTTTTTGTTGTGGAATATAGGCTCTGCTGTTGCAACAATGACAGACTGCGATGTACATATCACAACAACTGAGAAACATAAATGTAGGCATCATGGTCACAATTTTTTAGAGACACAACATAATTGAGTGCTATTCCCAGATGATGCAAAGCAACCACTACTTTGCATCATCTCGGAAAACCACTCAATTATGTTGTGTCTCCAAAAAATTGTGACCATGATGCCTACATTTATGTTTCTCAGCTGTTGTGTCCCAGGACCCCTTATGACCCTTTACGACCATTTACGATCCCTAAGAATACATCTTAGAGGTCTTAAAATGTCGTAAAGGGTCATAAGAGGCTCCTAGGAGGGGCTAGGTGAGCTTCCACCTCCACGTCGTTGGCCCTGTTAAGTAGAGAATGTTAAACTATTCTTGAAACAAAGAGAAGCTCAATAATTTAAGGTCTCAGTCCATGGAGATGCTGAAAAAATGACGAGAATCAATGATGGAGAGTTTTTAGGTTTTGAGAAGACGTATATGGAGTGGAGACCAGATTGAGTACCAGTGCAGAGATGATGATTCAGTAACCTACATCTATAAAACCTTCACAATTATCCCTTCTTTGGCCTCCACTCATTCCTCTTCTCAAAAATAGTTATCTAGAAACTTTGGATAGTGTTTTCTCATCCATGCACAAAATGTGCTAGTGATCGGGTCATCCCACAATAGTGGGTTACACTTTTTGGCTTGAATTGACACTGACCTTCCAATTTTCAGAATAACTTCGACATTCCGATGCATATTTCTGTTCAACCGTTCGAAATCGGAAAATGATGTAAACTAGAGTCCTTTCAAATTTTCTGTGTAGAATCTAAATATATATATATATTTTTTTAAAAATTAATTTAAATCAAAATTTCTTTCTCCCACAAAAACTAGTATGTTGCTGAAAATGGAATTTTCAAAGAGTTACCATGATTGCGTAATGCATAACTTTTTTTCTATAAAAGATATCAATGCGATTCTTTCGAATATAGTTTGGTAACATCCATACTGAGGGCATCCAATTGGTTTTAAGAAATTATCACATTTTTTGCATATTTTATGTATGCTCAAAGTCAACCAAGCTAGTTTTTTGACCTACTTTCACTGCGTAACGCATAACTTCTTTTGTATATATCGGATTTCAAATTATTATTTTTTGGTAGAAAGAAGACTCTAAGATGAAGGGCACTGATATTTTTCAAAATTTTTATTATATTTTCTACTATTTTCTATTTAACATCAAATTCATATGTTTGAATTGGCCAAAAAACCAACATTCATTTCACGTCAAACAACATACACCTAATGAATTCAAAACTGGTCAAGAGTATAGTCGTTAGAAAGCTAACTCAGAGCACTTTTGCATGGACTCAAGGTCATTTTCTGAATGTTTCATTTGACCCTAGCGCTTCAACCCCGAAACTCAGAAATGTGCTATTTTCTGTTGACTTTTGACAAAAAGTCCTAGAAAGGAAGTTTCAAATGAAACTAGTTTCATTCGAAACTTCTTACTTTCATTCGAAACTACTTTCATTCAAAACTAAAAAATGCTAACCCCGGGTTGACATCTGCGTCAACATCTAGGTCAAGAGAGTTTCGAATGAAAGCTAACTGGTTTCGAATGAAAGTTAAATTTTACTTTCATTCGAAACTCATGTCAGCCAATTTGGTGTTTTTTCATGATAGCGACGATCGCATATAAATATAAGAGCCATTTTCTCAATATTTTAATTCAGAGCTGCAAAATAATTCATATTTTACATATAAAAAAGACATTTGAAGGTGTATTTTCCTACATTTTGTGATATTTTAGTGGAATAATCATGCAAAAGTGATGGGGAATCAGAAAAGAAGGCAAAATAAGAGTGCTCGACATTACTCACCAGAAACTAAAGAGAGATTATGAAGAGAAGCTCGTGAAAGGTATCATCGTGTGAGACAAGGTGTGACCCTATCTCTCTCTCTCTCTCTCTGTGACTATATATCATAATTGATGATTAGGACATATGTTAATGAAGTTCATGTAAGCACATGATATTGCAATTTCTAATTAGACCTAGAATATATTCAATAAAGTGCATGTCTTATTAATAGCTACATATATTAGGACTTGAATAATATGTACATATATACACTTGTATTAGTCAACTTAATCAGGCCTATTAGAGGTCTATTAGATCTATTAGGGCCTAATTAAGTTAGATTGGCATATTAGTACCGACATAGATGCAACTAGACCTATAACCCAAGTAGCTTAGATGTAATTAGATCAATTGGACCTGGTACCTAATTAGACCTATTACTTGACAAAAGGGCATATTAGACATGTATTAAGACCTAATCAAACCTATTAGGACATGTATCAAGACCTAAAGACCTATTAAGACCTATTAGACCTATTAGGACCTATTAGAAACCTATTATGTACCTATTCTAGGACATATTAGATGTACTTATAGTATTATACATCTATTAAGACCTATTAGACCTATTACTTGACCTATTAGAGGTCTATTAGACCTATTAGACATGTGTGTATTAATACCTATCAAACCTATTAGAACATCCATGAATACCTGTTTATCTACCTATTAAGCCCTATTAGACCTATATTAGGACCTACTAGGAACCTATTATACATGTTCTAGGACATATTAGATGTACTTGCAGTATCATATACATGTATTGAGACCTATTAGACCCATTAGACCTATTAGGACCTATTAGAGGTCTATTAGACCTATTAGACATGCGTATTACGACCTATTAGACATGTATTAAGATCTATCACACCTATTAGGGCATGTATCAAGACCTAAAGACCTATTATGACCTATTAGACCTATTACCTAACCTATTAGGAAAGTTAGTTTCATTATTCTAGGACATATTAGATGTACTTGTATAGTATTATACATGTATTAAGGCCTATTAGACCTATTAGGACCTATTAGAGGCCTATTATCTACCTATTAGATATGTATCAAGACCTATTAGAAAGGTATTAGGACAAAAAGACCTATTAGACATGTACTAAGACCTATGAGACCTATTAGGACATGTGTGAAGACCTATTAAGACTTATTAGACCTATTAGGATGCATTAGTAACCTATTATACCCATTATAGGATGTATATTAGATGTACTTACAGTATTGTACATGTATTAAGACCTATTAGACCTATCAGGACCTATTAGATGTCTATTAGACCTTTTAGACATGTATTAAGACCTATTAGACATATATTAGGACAAAAAGACCTATTAGACATGTATTAAGACCTATTAGACATATATTAGGACAAAGAGACCTATTAGACATGTATTAAGACCTATGAGACCTATTAGGACATGTATGAGACCTATTAGGACATGTATGAAGACCTATTAAGACATGTATGAGACCTATTAGGACATGTATGAGACCTATTAGGACATGTATGAAGACCTAATAGACATGTATTAAGACCTAGTCAAACCTATTAGGACATGTATCAAGACCTAGTCAGACAAGTATTAAGACCTACGAGATGTCTATTAGACCTTTTAGACATGTATTAAGACCTATTAGACAGATATTATGACAAAAAGACCTATTAGGACATGTACTTTTATAGTATTATACATGTATTAAGGCCTATTAGACCTATTAGGACCTATTAGAGGTCTATTAGACCTATTAGGACCTATTAGGAACTAAACTTACACATGTCTACTTTAATATCTTTAATAGATCTACACATGTCTACTTTAATATCTAGTAAGTATTAAACTTACTAACTGTATCTCCATTTGCAGGAGAAGGGTCATCACAAGCTCAACAAGACCAACCTGTAGAAGCTGGAGAAGGGGCATCTCAAGCTCAACAAGACCAACCTGTAGACGCTGGGGAGGGGACATCTCAAGCTCAACAAGACCATCCTATAGGTGCTATAGAAGGGTCATCACAAGCTCAACAAGAACATCCTTTACAATCTCAAACAAGTACACATAGATCTCTATCTCTCTCTATCTCTCTCTTTATTTAAGTTACGTACCATTGTCTTGATTTAGTCTAGATTTGAATGATTATAATACACTATGAGCTTATACATAAATAATCACTTGTTCTCCTTAAGATGAGCTATCCTAAGATATTTTTAAATATTTTGTTTGCAGTTGAATTACAAGAAACACATGACAAGGTCAACCTAGCCCAATAGTTGAAAAGAAAAATCAATCATAAAAGCATTGATCATTTACTTGAAATGGATGTGAACAAATTGAGAGAGTATGCCAAACAACCCACAAATACTACGAAGAGGACATTGAATAAAAAGTCTAAGGATATAATTGCACAGTTTGAAAATCTTGATACACTTGAGAAAACTCAACTATTATCAATCACACTTCTTAAAGATGAGTTAAAGGAGCCATTGAAACTATTGGGTGTAGATGTAAGTTCAAAAAAGAGAAAATTGGATGACCTAGGAAAAAATGTTGTTGAAAATGTCAAGGAAGGTTTGCAATCCATTGGGAAAACATCTAGAGTTACAGATAGGTCCATTTCTAGAAGAGTGATATTGACATCAATTTTAAATAAAAACATTTATCATAAAAGATAGATTTCCTCACTTTCATCTCATCTCGGGTATAGTAGGAAGACAATGTCGCATTACTTGAAAAGGAGAAACATTTTGGATGATACTACATTGGAAGGTAATTGGGCACTAATGTGTCAAGCTCCTTGCTCTGACAAGATTAACAAAACAGTCAGGAACTTAGTTATAACATTTTGGACTGATCATACTCGTCCTTCATCAAATAGGAGAGATGTCATGAAAAAGAGGACAGGGCCTAAGGAATATTTGCAGCACACAAAACATTGGCTGGACACCACACAACATGAATTGTATCTCTCATTTTGCAATTCAAATCCTAACGTCAAGATTGGACAAACGATGTTCGAAAGATTGAAACCATATTTTGTAAAGATAAATAAAACTTTTGAGACTTGTTGTTGTCGATATCATGTTGAATTCGATCTCTTCTTTCAAGGGTTTAGAAAGATGATAGAAGAAAGTGGTGGCTCTCAGAATGATTTTCCTAAATGACCAAGCCAATTCATAACATTGATCTTATGTGAAAAGACAATTGATAGTGAGATACATGAAATAAAATGCATAAGAGGCACATGTGAAACATGTGGGGATTTAGCTAAATTTCCTTTTAGGGATGAAGATACTGACATGACAAGGATGGTAAATTGTTAGAGATACAAGTATGTAAAGTTTGAAACAAAAGTCAGGAAAGAATCAACAAGGTTGGAATATGTAGAAGAAGAGATACATGCTGCAACATTTATGGAAAATTTTCGTAAATTGATTCAACCATATATATGACACGTTTTCTTTGCTAAGTGGCAAGCTGAGCAGTTCCAACTACTAAGAGACACTTTTCCACTTGGAACAGTTTTATCTATTGTTGATTTTGCAGAGAATTACTCTTTTGTTTCTCAAAAAGCACTTCAATTGGAATACTACTATACAGAGCAGGTCACTATCATGGTGCATGTATGTTATCGACATGCACAATTAGATTTGGATGGCATTGAAAGTACAACTCAAGAATGAGACATAAAGAAAGAATATCACTTTTACATCAGTGATGATAAAGAGCATGACACTCATTTTGTCGAGCACTGTTTTAAAACATATTTTGGATATTTAGAAAATAAAGGCATAAAAATAAAAAAGCATTATGTTTGGTCAGATGGATGTGCAACACAATTCAAGTCAGCAAGACCATTTTATGTGCTATGTAGATATCATCGATTCCAAAAGATACCACATATTTGGAGTTTCTTTGAGAGTGGACATGGGAAGGGAGAGCATGATGGTGTAGGAGCTTGTATCAAACGTTCTTTAAGAAAGTATCAATTGGACTATCAGGGATATCATATAAATAATGCTCATGATGTGGTTGAGTGGTGCAAGAGACACTTTGTAGATGAGTAGATGACAGTCGTCTCTCTAAAGATGAATGCAATGGAGAAACCAGATGTGATGGCATAGAAGCCGACTGATCATCATGTGTTAGAAAATCTAGGTAACCGGTCGCACTCATGCCAAACTCAACGTCCTCGAGACCAACATCAGATAACCGCTGCCCTGCACTCACTGAAGGGTCTGTACAGTGTGCCTCTCTCTCAGCAGCAATAGATTGGTTCGTAGGAGGATCACCATGGGCACCACTACTATCATGATGTGTGTGATGAGGATCCTGTCGCTGAGTGTATCTAACAGTACCCACATGATCTTTGACATCCGCTATAGGGATACCATGCTCAGCAGCTATAAATGCATATGCATCAATAAGATCCTCGGCCAAACTAGTCATGGTGACGCATGCCATCTCTCCTGTAAGTCCCTCAAGGCTAGAAAGTGAAGGGATCCTTGTTGTAGAGTACAAGTCATCTGAGCTCCTACTGGAAGATGCTCCACATGATGATCTGGAGCGCCATCGCTGCATCAAATACTGGCCAACCTGATCTACAGATATGGATGTCACAGCCGATGCAATGTGCCCCACACTATCAATCACACCATGTAGCTGGGTGCTACGAACAACATCGTCTGCTACGAAACCCAATGATGGAGCAATAGCCTGTGACCTCTCACCTAGAATAACCCTGTGTGTTGGTCTCGGATGATCAGGTCAGTGAAAAGCATCTCTATCTGCAAGTCTCCCACGCCCCTACCCTTGATGTGGTGCCAAATCTGTGTAATTAACCTGTTTCCCTAATCGCACCTCTGCATAGATCTATTATGCGAAGTATAAGGGGATTTGGTCATTATTTGGGTAACGACCATGGGCATCTAGAAACCTAGGGTATATCAGTGCAGATATAGCTGGATCCTGACACTTCGTAACCTGATATCCCTTCACATATTGTTTCTCTACGTACGATGGCCAAACTTGGGTTTTAAGAATCTCTTTGGGCACCAGTTTGGCCACCTCCTTGAGAGAAAGACCAGAGCTAACCTCTCATCTCTTTCTCTCAAGAATAGACTGTACAACATCTGGGGAATATGCACTAGTCCTCTGTATGTCATTCCGGATAGCAATTAGGCTATCTAGGATGGACTGATAGGTGTTCCTATAAATAGTGGAGCTGGAGGGACTATCAATAGACTCTTGTAATTTTTGAATTTCCTTATTTGTGCGGTCAAATAGGTTCTCAGATTGTTCCCGATCCTGAGGTGGGATAGGTGCATCTGCCATGTGTAATGTCTAGTAATCTAGATGTATAAATGAACTATCAAGATATGTGCACTTGAAAGAAATTATATTTACAGTGTCAAATAACTACATGTACACATGCACTAAATCATATTTTTTGAACTTCATTAAATAAAATTAAAGTACACTTCTACATTATTCAATAAAAATAAAGTGTAAATAACTAGACATTAAATTTGAACACAAATTATAACTGCTTAACTACATTATTCAATCAAAATAAAGTTTTTAAAACTACATTTAAACTCATTAGAGACTTATTATCTAACATGTAGGTCTATGTACCTATGTATAAACATGTACCTATTTATACCCATTTAACATGTACCTATGTATACATGTACATGTGTATGCATATATGTACATACTTGTACACATGCATTGAATGCATGCACCTATGTATACATGTAAATTTACATGTATAACATGCATATATACATGTACATAAATGTATATACATGTAAATACGTGCATGTACACATGTACATACATATATGTACATGTGCATGTGTGTGTATACACATGCATATATGCATGTGTGTGTATACACATGCATATATGCATGTGTAGACATGTGTGTACATGCACATGCACATGTATGTACACGTGTACATACATATGTATGTACACGTGTACATACATATGTATGCATTATAACCACACGTGCACATGTATATATGCACGTGCGTGTGTGTATACACATGTATATACATGTGTGTACACATATGCATACATATGTATGTACACGTGTACATACGTGTGCATGTGCATGTACACACATGCATATATGCATGTGTACACACGTACGTGCACATGTATATATGTATGTACATGTGTACATGCATGGGTACATGCATGTACACACATGAATACATAGGTACATGCATGTATATGTGTATATGCACATGTACATACATGCATATATGTACATGCATGTACATGTATATACATGCATATATGTACATGTGCATATACACATATACATGCATGTATATACATGTAAATACATGCATATACACATATACATGCATGTATATACATGTAAATACATGCATATACACATATACATGCATATATAAATGTACATACATGTATCTACATGCATATATATGCATGTATATACATGTAAATACATGCATGTATATGTATACATGTACATACATGTAAATACAGGCATATACACATATACATGTGTATATACATATACGTGTGTATATACATATAAATACATGCATATACACATATATGTGTGTATATATATATAAATACATGCATATATATATACATGTACATACATTCATATACACATATACATGCATATATACATGTATATACAATATACATGTATTTACATGTAAATACATGTACATACATGCATATACACATGTATACATGCATGTATATACATGTAAATACATGTATATATGTATGTAAATACATGCATATACATGCATATATATATGTATATGCATGTGAATACATGTACATACATGTACATACATGCATATACACATAGATGCATGTATATACATGTAAATACATGCATACGTACACATATACATGCATCTTTACATGTAAATACATGCATATACACATATAAATGCATATATACACATAAATACATATATATACACATATAAATGCATGTATATACACATAAATACATGTATTTACACATGAATATATGCGTATACACATAAATACATGCATATACACATATATTTACACATAAATACATGCATATACACATGTATATACACATATATACATGCATATACACATATATACATGTATATACACATATATACATGTATATATGTTAAAAAATACTAAATACATTAAAAAAATACATAAATATACAAATGTAATACATATATATACATAAAAAATAAAAAAATACCCACCTGGAAAATGACGGTCGATGAATTAGATGCCCCACAACCGAACCCCACAGCCGAAATGTCACTTTCCAAATGATGGAAAGTGGGGTTAAAAACCCCACCAAAACCTAATGCAATAAGTTTTCGAATGAAACCTAGGTTTCATCCAAAACCTTGTTGCATGGAATATTTTATTCCTAGAAAATAGGTTTCGAATGAAACCTAGTTTCATTCGAAACTATGGCATTTTTGGGTTTCATTCGAAACTTTTTAGTTTCATTCGAAAGTAGCACTTCAGTTTCATTCGAAAATATGAAGGCATTTTTTGCCTCTGCCGCATTTCGGGAAGAATTTCTTCCTCTAAAAAAGTGTAACCCACTATTGTGGGTTGACCCGATCGTATAAAATTACTTTAGGCCTCTAGTATTGATGAGATGTACAAGTGTAAAATGTTTTTGTGAGACTGTGATCAATTTCTATAGTGTACATAAATGCAAGGTGGTGATTATTCTTGACGATCGACAGGTAGCTAGGACTAAAGATAACACAGCTCAAGAGACCATCATAGGTTGTCTCTTTCTTCGGTCTATATTATTGACAAAATGTTTTACCTTTCATTAGCTCATCAAATCTGGGGATTTGAAAGAATTTAATAGAATATTTTCATGACAATGTATATTATTTAAGTTGACGTTACACGAATTTATCTACTTCGTGCACTTGTATACTATGAAGACGGCGATAAAGAAGCATCTCCTCCCATGGAAATGCTTCTTTATCACCGTCCTCATTGTCTACAAGTGCGTGAAGTAGATAAATTCATGCAATGTCAACTTAAATAATATACGTTGTCATGAAAATATTCTATTAAATTATTTCGAATCCCCGGATTTGATGAGCTAATGAAAGGTAAAATATTCTGTCAATAATATAGACTGAAGAAAGAGACAACCTATGATGGTCTCTTGAGCTATGTTAACTTTAATGTGCCTATCCGTCGGTTTTTTGACAATTCATAATAAATTCCAACAGAAGCGCTATGCATTCGACAGACAAAATGTCAGAAAAAAAAATTTACGACATTTCGTGCAATAGTAATGCTATACGTTCGACAGGGAAACCTATCGGAGAATAGTGTAGAACTGTCACTATTCCGACAGTTTAAGTGTCGTAAAGGGAAAATATTTGACATAACTTTCGACAGTGAGGCCATATCACCGACAAGTAGATCTGTCAGAATATGATGCTAACTGTCGGTATTCCAATAGTTATACCGTAAGAAATAAGATGGTTCGACAGTCAGTTCCGACAGAGATTGTATATTTATGATAGGTCTTGTTATCAGAATTCTGATGGATTAACTGCAGGAAATGCCATTTTGAAGCTGTTGTCATTTTCAACTTTTCGATGTGAGATGGTGTCGGTAAACTGACATGTAGGTCTTCTATTGCAATCTTCTACGCAAAAATGGTGACGGACTCATGTGTCAAAATTTTGACAAATGAGCGTTGCAAATTTGACAAATGGCAGTCAAAATTTGGCCCCAAATGTAGTAGTGTAGGGTTCGAATAATAAATCTTGAATGCTTGAACCAAATCCCTTCAATGGATTTAATGCTTGAATCCTTGATCTTCAATGGAGAACTTGGATGGAGAAGACTTGGAAGCTTGAATGGATGCTTTCTTAATCACCTTGAGAGCTTGCAATTGCTTGAGATGAGATATGAAAACTTGATATGAAAATGAGAGAGGAAGGCCTCCTTTTATAGTGATCTAGGGCACACTCCTCTAGATGGGCCACCTTGGAGAATTAAATCTCAATTAGGTCCTCACCTTTAGAAAATATACCTAGATTAAATGTAATTAAAGGATTTACCATCTTGAAACCCGAAATGGCTGACGTGGAGGCAGAAAAATAAATCTCCCGAAAGCCCGAAGCCCAAAAATTTTGGAAATTGTAATTTTGGAGGAAGGGGTCAAAGTCAAGGTTGGACCTAACCTAGTTAGGGTCAAGCTCGACCCTGACCTAGTTAGGTTCTAACTCGACCCTGACCTTGGTCCCAGTTTGACTCAGAACCAAGTTAGGAGGTCCCGGGGATGCCCAGAAACCTAGAACTGATGCCAGAATAGGATAGAATGTTAGAGATAGACATAAAATCCTATGATTACTATGATGAATCCCAAGAGGATCCATTTCTAAACCATACCTAGAAAATAGAGCCATAGAAGAGGGAAATTCAGGAGAATCCTTAAGATCCTAGCCCTAATTTCACCTAGAATGAAGAAATCAAGTGCAGGGAAGAAGTGGAAAGAGGGGAGAAAAGCCAAACACATGCAAAGATCGATTCAAGGCATCCAATATGACCCCAAACCAATTACTCAGAGGGATAAACACTCTTATCATGGAAGTGCTTCCATTTTAAGATGATACACATAAATATTTGAGTAGATCACGAGTGTTGATTATCATTTCAAGTAAGTTCTTAGCAACTGAGTCATTTTCATGAAGTTTTGACAAAGCTCTAAAATTTTTAGATCAATGGAATCCTTGTCAAACTATGTGAAATCTAATATCGAAAGTGACAAGAAAGTCACATTGATTAAGTTCTCAGCCTACGAAGAACCAAGATACAAATTGCACCCCGAGATTGCTTCACAAGTTGATCAAACATGAACGTTTTCAAGTATACCGCCTAGGGTTTTTTTTGGTCTAGGATATATGTGCGTATATTCACTGCAAAATAAGTGAAATCTGAGATTTTGAGCTTCAATATACATATTAGGAACTATGCGAGGATGGAAAGTTGAAGGATGATAAAAAATGCCTAGAAATTAAAGGTTTTACAAATGCCCTTCATTTCTTGAAGGAGTTTAAGACTGAATGGATTAGTGTTGTACTTATCTATGTTCATGAAGGAAAGATGTGGTTGGATGAACCAATAAAAATCACAAAGGATGTTATCCACATGGTTACCAGTTACCCAACAAATGACAAGGCTAAAGCCCTAAGGCACTCACCGAGAACAAAGACTAGAAAACTAACAACAGCTAAGTGGGATGGTAGAGGCATGAGGATCAACACAATCACTGATCCAAAAACTAGATTTGGAGTCTATGTAATTGCATACAAAATATTTCAATCAAGCAAGCATAACTGTGTCCCATGTGGAGCAATTGATATTGCATACAAGGTTGTCAAGAAAGTGTTACAATTAGACCTTGTCAAGCTAATGTTGAAACAATTAGAGGAGAACATGAGGATTATTCATGTTGCAAAGACCAACACTTGTAAGTTTGGTTCACTTATTGTGTGTACATTTTTCTACTTGCAAAACTATTTCTCATCAGTCGGTAATGTTGAATGGGATGTCAACCGACCGATCATAATCCACATCAGTGAATTCATAAAGAATTTAGGTCATAATTTTAAGGTTGTAATGAATGATTATTTTGGAAAGTTTAAAGAAAGAATGCATAAAAGGAGTAGGATACCTACACTTTTATTTGAACAACACAAGGAGGATATTTATTTTCTGGTGGACACCAACACCACACCGATAAAGGTAGTTGAGCCAAGGACTGCATGGTACCTCCTATGGGCTATAAACTTGAGATTGACCGAGCCTCTAGGTCAATAGAGGAAATATTGGCTGAGCCTAAAGACTGTAAAGGTACTAGGTTCAAAACCTATGAAGAAGCTAAGATTAGAATAAAAATAGACTTAGTCAAAGTAAAAGTTAGCGAAAAATCAAAGAAAATGATGGACACCTTGACTAAGAAATTTGGTGAAGAGGAAGAAGAAGAAGAAGAGAAGTTGGTTGAGGAAGCAATCAAGGAACAACTTTTGATCGGTAATAGTGATCATGAAGAGGAGACCAAGTTAAATAAGGAACTAAAAGCTGCCCTGATGAAGGCCAAAGGGAAGAGAAAATAAGTAGATAACCCTACCCGAGCAAGGACAAGATCCTCTACATGTGTTTCT
Organism: Chamaecyparis obtusa; assembly: GCA_027943335.1. Classification (NCBI taxonomy): domain Eukaryota; kingdom Viridiplantae; phylum Streptophyta; class Pinopsida; order Cupressales; family Cupressaceae; genus Chamaecyparis; species Chamaecyparis obtusa. The sequence goes on along the minus strand of BSBK01002629.1, from coordinate 469,776 downwards.
CCACCCTTGAAATGAGGAATTGCAAAAATTATAATGCCCACACCTACAAGGACATATCAAAAGAAGAAGAGAGGTGCCCAAGCCACCACCGAAAAACCTAAGAAGAGGAGAAGGCTAATAAGAGGTAAGGATGATATTGACTCTAAAGAAGAAGACACCAGTCAATTTAAAGTTTTTATAAATAAAAATCAATAAATTGATGAGCTAGTAGAGTAAATAAAGGAAACGGGTAGACTAGTTCACCCTAAAATGAGTCAGTTTGTACATATGTCAACCGAGGATCAGGATAAGATAGAAGAGGCAATCATCAACATGATGATTAAGTTTAGAAGATTACCTGTTGAATTTGTAAATTACATTCCAAATTAGCTATATGAGAAGGTATCAGCAAGATGGACCTATGCCTTCCATACCAAGAAGGAAATAAGAAAACGTTCATTAATGTTGGCAATGCCTAATCTCTCTGAAACAAAAATTGAAGACTTCATGAAATAGTATGCCAAAAAATTTCTAATGAAAGGAAGAACATTAAAAATATTGCAAGGGAAACTTGGACAAGTAGATGAAGATAGTAAAGGCTTGCGGACTAAAATTTTGGATTCAAAGGCTAAAGTAGACAAAACTACACTGGTAATAATTCTCGAGAAAAAAGTAAAAGGTAAAGGAAAAGGGGTACATTCAGATGATGCAAACCTAGCTACTAAAGAGCCTATTCATATTTATGATACTGAACTACAAGATGATGAAACATATGCCAAATATTTCTATCTGATAGGATATATCGAGGAAGAAACATAGTATACTCCCGAGTAGCTAGTTACAAACAGGAATGCTGAAGTGACAATTGTGGATATTACATATGGAGATCTTGATGATGAAGATATCACCGTGGATGTAGAAAAAATTGAGGAAGAAATACCTATTGAGGCAAGAATAGTAAACATACCGGGTAACTTACCTGTATTGGTGCAAGCCATTGATATTGTCACTCAAGGGCAACCCGAGGAGCAGACACCCAAGAAACAACAAGACACCACCGAAGGACAGAAGGAGACATATGAGCTTGAAAGAAAAGAGGTAGAGAATAAAGAAACTAAAACTGACAAAAATGTAGATGTCTCTACAACTAACACGAGGCCAACAGCCCAAGGATCTCATGAATAGTCAAATGACAAGACAAAGAAGAAAGTGTGTCAGCCAAACAAGAAAATTCTAATCTAGAGACTAAAGCTCTAGTTCCATATGGGAAATTTCCCACATCAAGCACACATGAGAAAAAGAAAAAGAAGAAATATGGTAAGGGTCCAGTCACTTTAGATAAGATTTTTGAAATTCCTACATGTGACCCAAGAACCCTAGGCTAGAAAGCACTTAGAAGATTTGAAGAACTGTGCACAAGGAAGGCTACACAAGAGAAGCTAAGACATGAAAGAAAGCATAAGCAAGTCTTAGAAGATGTTAGAGAGATTTTGATGCAAGTAGTTCTTGATATCAATGTTGATGAGGAAACTCCTATCATTGATCAAATTGTAACTCTAATCGAGCATATAAACTATCTAAATGTAGATAATGAGAAGAGAATTGAAGAGCGAGTAGAGGAAAAGATACAACTTAAGCTAGTAGAGAGAATCAACCAAGAAGTGGTAGTAAACAAGGTCAAACTATCTAAGGTAATAACTGAGCTAGAAAGCATTATCCAAAGGGTTATTATAATTTTGCACAAGCTATGCACTATACACTTTTTCACTATCGAGATTAGTGAAATGATAACGAAATTAGATGAAGATTTAAAGAATAGTGCAAATAGTCTGATAATCGAGCCCAATGAATTTTATGAGCATTATGAAAAAGTTATACAAATCCAGCGGTTAAGACTATAATTGAGGAAGGAAGAGGATAAAATAAGAAAACAAGTAATCGAGATACATGCATAGTTAATTCCACACTTAAAGGTGATACAGAGACATGTGAACAAGGAAAAAGAATTAGTTGCCACCCCTAAGATATTAGTTATAGAAATTTTTTTTGATATGCATGCACAAGTCATATTAGAGTAGATTGCTCTTGAGAATCTCAAAGAGGAATGGGACAATGTCTTGGCCACTCTACAAAAAACCCATCAGAACATATTTGACAAATTGTAAGTACATTTTTGGAATTAATTTCAAAAAAGGGAGAAATATATGTATATATATTGTTTGCATGTACTTTACACCGAGAGCATGTACAAAGGGGGAGTTCACACAAGTTCACACATTTTTGGTTTACAAAATTTTTGAAGTCACATATGTGTTTTTGATACTAATGCCAAAGGGGGAGAATGTTACTCCAAAGAGCATTAAAGGTTGTCATTAGTATCATTCATTCATATAGTCAGTAAAGGAGACAACATAGTCGAGTTAGTCAACATAGAGAGCCTAGAAAATGAGAAGAATACTATACTAACCGAATATAATTTTGACTGAGTACTCATACTGAGTAAGATGTTTACTGAGTACCAAGAACAATAGTCACCTAGAATTCATATATACCGAGCATCAATGAATTACCAAGTGATGAATGCAGTGTACACCGAGTGAAGTAGGAAATGCCATAACAATTTGTAATGGCACAAACTACAAGGTAAATGATTTACATTGATCATAAAATGGTTTACCAAGATCGAGATGAAATTAAATGTTGATGTAATCATTTAATGATTGATGATTCCTATGTAAAGATAATCTAGGTTAATCATTTGAACCGTTGATCTTAGGTTTTATAAGATAGTATCTAAACCCTAATTAGGTCAAATATTTTGATATAAGAATTATAAAGATGTCATTTTGACAAGTATCATACATGAAGTAGCTTCCATTTTGGGAGACATCTGAAGATCTGACAGGGTTAAGTTTGAAGCATTGACAAATTTTATAGTTTATCAGAAACAAAATGCTACCAAGTAGTATTCAGAGAAGAGATCAATCACATTGAGGTGATAACAAATAAGTACACATCATATCTAAAATTATGCAAAATTAGTTTCTATCTACATATCAATTTTACTGCTACTTTTTAACCATTGTAGTAGACCTTAAATCTGTTAATAGATTAGACTTGATAGTCTTTTTAAAAATATCTTAACTAGAGGGCACACTTAATTGTGTTGCTAAAATCCTCTAAATAGGTAGACACTAGTACATTTGAGACCTTTTTTCGATGACAAACCGTCTGAATTCTGACAATATACCATCGATTAAGAGACACCACCCTCCATTGTAGTTTTGTAGTCGAAAAAAATGATGACTACGATTGGCGTCGTAATTACGATGATTATGGCCATCACAAATTAGGGGGTGCCAACATGGTGAACATACCATCAGGCTTATTTGTGGCCATCGCAATTGCGACATCCATTCATCACAAACAACTACAAACGACGACTGCCCGTCAGAATCTTCCTTAGCCGTCATTTGTAGTTTGTTTACCGATGGAGATGCTTTTCATGCAACAGATACTCATCGAAAGTTTATGATGGATAGCCATCATTTGTAGTTTTTTAATGACAGTGATGTTGTACATGCAATAGATACCCATTAGAAGTTTATAATGGATATTCATCATTTGTAGTTTTTTTCCAACAGTGATGCTGTACATGTGACGGCTAGTTGTTGGATGTTTCTGACAGATAGCCGTCAATTTTGTTTTGCCATCATAGTTGCGATGAAAATTAGTATTTTTTTTTAAAATATATATATATTTGTCAATCAAGTTGGTATCGATTTAGAACGGTGTCCTTGCAGATCTGGTTCAAGCTAGTTGCAAATCTGGTTCTAGCTGGTTGCATTACTTTCAAATCTTGATCGACTTGCAAGGCGGTTTGGTGAGTTGAAGTCTTTTATTCCTACTCATGATTTGGTTATGTCATTCAGAGATGAATTTGCAGTAGATTCAGTAGCAGCTCATGGATTATTAAGTCGAGTCTAGAGACTTGGACTTGGTAGAGATCTATTGATTTGGTAGCCATTGAGATGGATCAATATGACTTGATCTTGGGTCAAGACTTCTTGAGGCAAGCTGAAGTGATCATTTCTCCTTAAAGTGATTGATGTATCTGACAGATAGTTGTCGCTTTTAGTTTTTTCGTCAGTTATTCTTAGGTTTCCGTTGTAATTGCGATGGCTCGCACTATTTTTTAAAAAGAAATATATATATTTGTCGTACATGGATTGAGATCTTAAATTATTGAGGTTCTCTTTGTTTTGAGAATAGTTTAACATTCTCTACTTAACAGTGCCAACCACATGAAGGTGGAAGCTCATCTGACCCCTCCTAGGAGCCTCTTATGACCCTTTATGACATTTTAAGACCTCTAAGATGTATTCTTAGGGATCGTAAAGGGTCGTAAAGGGTCATAAGGGGTCCTCAGACACAACAACTGAGAAACATAAATGTAGGCATCATGGTCACAATTTTTTGGAAACCCAACATAATTGAGTGGTATACCCAGACGATGCAATGCAACCACTACTCCTCCAGTTCTAAGTCGACACTACAAGAAACAAAACCCATATAGATAAAGAATAAATTTAGAGAGTGGAGGAGGGCCATAATGATTGAAATAATATAGGGACCCTGTATTATTTTGGTCATTACGGCCCTCCTCCACTCTCTAAATTTATTCCTTATCTATGGTTTTTGGATCCCACAGTGTCAACTTGGAACTAGAGGAGTGATAGTTGTGTTGCATCGTCTGGGTATACCATTCAATTATGTTGAGTCTCCAAAAAATTGTGACCATGATGCCTTAATTTATGTTTCTCAGCTGTTGTGATATCTACATTTATGTTTCTCAGCCGTCGTGTTTATGTGCATGTTCTTTATGTGTATCTACTAGAAATTCTTAAAAAAAATTCAGTATCTAAAATAGCCCTCTGTTAACCATATTTACGCATATGGTCCCAACAAAGTAGTGCAAAAACTACACAAAGTAGGCATCATAGAAATATGATTTTTGTTTTTGCCATTCAAGTAATATTGGCAGCACTAACTGCCTCTCGAGCCTTGCACAAGTTGCACTCATTTCCTACATCAGGTATAGATGTAGATGGGGTAGATGTAAATGTGGTTTCATCAACCCACTGAAAGTATTGACATCCACTATTTCCTTGCAATACCAAATGTACATCAGCTCTTCATAAAATGATTAGTTGTCATATTACTTTTAAACATTAAATATAATTATGTATCTAGACCTTTTTCCTATTTGGGCAAACCCAAAATTGATGCCTAGGATTACTTGTTATGCATGACATCTTCAACATGCATGGGCCAACACCACATTGACACATAAGAAAATTGACCAAAGTCATCGATGCTATTTCGACAAATATTGCATTATCACAAATATTACATTGTCATTATTTTATTCATTCATACTAATTATAATTACAATAAAAAGAAACATACTAATGTAGACTTGCCCATTTTTTGGCTAAGTCGAAGTCTTTGGTTTAAATCACTAGACACTCAAAATAAAATGACAAACCAAAGACAACCATGCAATAAATAGCAATTACTAAGGAACTAAGGAACTAATTATAATTGCAATAAAAAGTAACATACTAATGTAGACAAAATATCAAATGGGAAGATCAAAGATATAAGTAGGACATATAAAACAAGGTGAATAGGAGTAGTACATATAAAAAAATCATTATAACATGCCAAACATCTGGCATAATTATATATTTCATTCATGTCATTGATATTCTTCTTAATCCATCTCATCATCAAGATCATTGTCATCGATGACATCATCAACACCACTATCGTCATCATCATCATCATCACCATCAACATCATCATCATCATCATCATCATCATCATCATCATCATCATCACCATCATTAGTAGAAGCATCATCGTCATCAGTAGCAGCATCATCATCATTAGTAGCAATAGCATCATCGTCTTCTTCTTCATATTCTTCTTCAACTATCTCTTGATCGTGATCATCATCTACATCATCTTCCTCGGTATCTTCTTCCATTTCATTATACTTTATTGGCCTTCCTCTTGGATCATGTCTAACAACAAATGACCAACCTGGTTTATGTGGAACCTCTGAGTAAAATACCTGCTCACATTGGCTTGGAAGAACATAGGGCTCTTCTCCAACTGGCTCAAACAACCTTGTATTAATCATTGGAAATCCATTGTCATGTTCAATAATAGTTCTACGAGGATCATTTTTATTGAGTCGTAGTCTGTACCATTTCATAATGAAGAGAACTAATTTGAAGGAATTAAAGTCATAGTCAAGTATATCAACCAAAATACCATAGTATCGATTTTGTGACTCTCGAGGATGTAAGTTGTTTCTAGATGAAATATTAGTCACCTGAAACACTGCACTTATCCCAGAATCACAAGTTCTTTTTGTGTCATCCAACTTTTTGATGTGAAATTTATAACCATTGCATAACATAGCCTTGTGGTGTTTCACCTGCAATAATGTCAAACATGTATAAATTATTGCATCATGAGTTGAAAAACATACAGTTGATTAATTAACAAATTTATAAGTAACTGGTGATCTCTTAAACCATATGCTAAATCTATTTCCTTTTGTGTAACATTGGGATCTCCATTACGATGAGCTTGTATAACCAATGAAGACATGGATTCCCATGTTAATCTATGACCATCATGTTGACATCGTTCAATCCATACTGTCATCCAATCTTGATTGTTTGCAATAAACAAATGTATTGCATCCCACTCTTTAGCAACTGTACAAAAGTAAATAGATGACTTACAAAAAATTTATTTTGAAGATTAATAATTAATTAACTACAATAACATCTCATAATTTATTACCTTTTAGTTTCCTAAATCTATCGTTGCCCACCGAATACTCCCCTTCAAATTTTTTAATGGAGTCAAGATCCTAAATGCAATCTATATGGGTCTTTGCTGCAAGATTAGGAAGATATTGAGTAACGTACACCATCATCTAGTATACCATATATCCCTCAACCATAGAACCCTTGGGATGTGCTCTTTGTCATACCAAACCTTTAAAAAATTTCAAGTGTCTCTCAACCATCCACATTGACCTAGCATGTACAGGTCCACACAATTCAATCTCCTCAACTTGGTGTATGAGGTAGTGTTCTTGTGCATTAAAAAAAGATGAAGGTAAATACTTTTGCATTTCACACATTAGTCGACAAATTCTTTTCTTCCAATATTTTATATCTTCTTTATGGATTTCTTTAGATGACAACCACCTACAAGGGATTCAAGACACATAAATATATAAATACGAGACTTTAAAATATATTACTTATTTTATATTATTGAACAAATATCACTGCTTACCTCATGTATTTTTCAAGATCATATATCACTTGTTTGATATTATTATCGAAGTTCTTTGGGAGAGATAGGGGTAGAAAATACTGCAACAATTATCAACTGATCATTTCATACAATGAAAATTGAATGCAGTTACACAAATATATTATAAATACAAAACACTATGACTTACCTTGATGAAGGTATGCCAATCATGCATTTTTATCCCTGACCCAAAATCATTTTTCTTTGATATGAGATTGCTTATATCCATAGCAAATCTTGTAGGAAATTGAATTTTCCAGATGATTTCTTTTATGGCATTACTTTGTTACTCTATTAATAACCAAGGAAGAGCACTTGCATTAATCTAGTCTCCATTACTATTTGATTCAATGATATTTTTCATTGCATGATTGGAATCATGAATATCACTACAAATTTGGCCAAGTTTTTCTTTGTCACGCCTTCCGTCCAATATTTTCCATAGTGTCTGTGTTACATTCTTTCTAATATGCATAGTATCAAACAAATGCACAATTTGTAGCTACTCATAGTAGGGCAGCCTACTAAATTCTCTGGGATAACATTTTAGTCCCTTTGGAAGCTGGTTGGTGATGCCTTCACGACCTTCAAGATCATCAACTACATAATTAGCCAACAAAACACAATCAAAACATATAATTTTCAAACATCAACCATTAGGTGGAATGATATTACCTTGAATTCTATTATATTCCAACTACCATAGGTGAGGTGTCATTCTTCGGAGCTTTGATGTAGTCTCTTCTTTCCCATTGAAAAGATGTCTTTTCGCACTTCGATACATATGATTGTTCCAGGTATCTTATTATTTTATAGTTATCTACATGTAATTATATGATAAGATATCTGGAACAATCATGTAATTATAATAAGATACTTGGAACAATCATGTAATTATAAGTCTTGGAGTGAAATAGAGTGATACTTTTAATTTCATATAATTACATGATGATAATCAAACCCCCCTTCAATGTGATAATCAAACCTCCTTCCATGGTTCATATGTATATTATTGTGAAAACAATATAACAAACAACTTACCACTGGATGATAATCAAACCCCCCTTCAATGTGACCATTCTCCCTACAATATCTCTTTGCTATTTTGATTTTAATTCTTCTTGTCTTTAAGCCGTTACAACTCTTGCATGGACAATAACATTTTTCATCACATTCTCTTTGAAATTTAGACAATAATCTAGCGATTGTCTCCCTATTTTGATCTAAGTCCCTTGTATTATCTGACATAATCCTTAATGTGTATATCTGCAAAACAAATTGGAGATGCCTCCTTTCATTAGCTTCATGTCACCTTCTCATAGCTTCTCATTTTCTGATAGATTTTGCCAAAGGCTTTGTAGGAAACCAAGTAAGGGGTATTCTTGAGTTCAAACACATTGAGCTGCTAAAACTAAATTATAAATCATGAATTCACTATAAAATTAATTCACTATAAATCAAGGGGCATTATAAATCATGAATTCACTATAAAATTAATGTATTGCTCTAGATTTCATATGGACATTTTGTCAAATGGTTGGCATGTATGTTTATTCAAATGGATTTATATCATTTGGAATGGATATATGATTGGTTGATATCGAATTCTATGTCCCTATTTGATCTAATAGCATCAATATAACAAACAGAGCACAGACCAATCAAATAGGGAAATGAGGTGCTCAAATAGTGAGCTCATAAAAAAAATAAAAAATTTCTTAATAAAATCTTATAAAATAACATATATTGTGTGAAGTGTTTGATCTCTCTTTATTTGTTTTGTTGTTGATATTCACTATGTGGTACTCCCCGTTTATGATCATTTCATGAAGAAATGTCTTGATGGCTTGCGGGCTGCAAGCTAGGGCATCATGCATTATTTATGAGCTCACTATTTGAGCACCGGCCAATCAAATAGGGACATGAGGTGCTCAAATAGTGAGCTCATAAACAATGCATGATAAGGTAGTTGTAGGTAGTTATCTCTTCTATAATGATGGAGGAGTGAAAGGTAATGATCAATGGGGTTGCTGCTATTAGATCATACATGAATACACTTACTGTTTTGAATTTGAGCTTGGGCATCATGCAATGTTATTGCTGTCATTTCATGCTTCCTGCTGTTGTGCACCATATATTATTTTATACACTATTTATTTCATTGAGACCATGAGCTTGGCATTTGTAATGTATTTTCTATTATTAGATCAATGCTACCATGTTTTTGAGGCTGTAGATGCATTAAATCACCACTGTCATTCCATTTTGATAGTAGAAATATAACAAATAAAGCACCCACCAATCAAATAGGGACATCAGTAAGACATTCAATGCATTATTACTTCATCATGATGATAAAAATTTCATTGGCTCAAAGCACATAGAAATTTAAAACAATAGGATATCTTAATCTTTATGAGCTCAAATTCAAAACAGTAAGTGTATTATTTTATTACTAATGTCCCTCTTTTATTACTAATATCCCTATTTGATCTAATATCATCAATATAACAAAACAAAGCACCGACCAATCAAATAGGGACATGAGGTGCTCAAATAGTGAGCTCATAAAACAATATATTTAGTCTTAATAAAATCTTATAAAACAGCATATATTGTGTGAAGTGTTTGATCTTTCTTTATTTGTTTTGTTGTTGATATTCACTATGTGGTACTCCTCGTTTATGATCATTTCATGAGAAAATGTCTTGATGGCTTGCGAGCTTCAAGCTAGGGCATCATGCATTATTTATGAGCTCACTATTTGAGCACTGACCAATCAAATAGGGACATGAGGTGCTCAAATAGTGAGCTCATAAACAATGCATGATGCCCTAGTTGTAGGTAGTTATCTCTTTTATAATGATGGAGGAGTGAAAGGTAATGATCAATGAGGTTGCTTCTATTAGATCATAGATTAATACACTCACTATTTTGAATTTGAGCTCGAGCATCATACAATGTTATTGCTACCATTGCATGCTTGCTACTGTTGTGCACCATATATTGTTTTATACATTGCTTATTTCATTGAGACCGTGAGCTTGACATTTGTAATGTATTTTATGTTATTGGATCAATGCTACCATGTTGTTGAGGCTGTAGATGCATTGAATCACCACTACCATTCTATTTTGATAGCAACAATATAACAAATAGAGCACTAGCCAATCAAATAGGAACATCAGTAAGACATTTAATGCATTATTACTTCATCATGATGATACAAATTTCATTGGCTCAAAGCACATAGAAATTCAAAATAGTCGGATATCTTAATCTTTATGAGATCAAATTCAAAATAGTAAGTGTATTATTTTATTACTGATGTCCCTATTTGATGTCCCTATTTTATTAATTATGTCCCTATTTGATTTAATACATCAATATAACAAACATATCACCAACCAATCAAATAGGGACATGAGGTGCTCAAATAGTGAGCTCATAAAACAATATACTTAGTCTTAATAAAATCTTATAAAACAACATATATTGTGTGAAGTGTTTGATCTCTCTTTATTTGTTTTGTTGTTGATATTCACTATGTGTTACTCCCCGTTTATGATCATTTCATGAGGAAATGTCTTGATGTCTTGCAGGCTACAAGCTAGGGCATCATGCATTATTTATGAGCTCACTATTTGAGCACTGACCAATCAAATAGGGACATGAGGTGCTCAAACAGTGAGCTCATAAACAATGCATGATGCCCTAGTTGTAGGTAGTTATCTCTTCTATAATGATGGAGGAGTGAAAAGTAATGATCAATGAGGTTGTTGCTATTAAATCATACATGAATACACTTACTATTTTGAATTTGAGCTCGGGCATCATGCAATGTTATTGTTGTCATTGTATGCTTGTTGTTGTTGTGCACTATATATTATTTTATACACTATTTATTTCATTGAGACCGTGAGCTTCGAATTTGTAATGTATTTTCTATTATTGGATTAATGCTACCATGTTGTTGAGGCTATATATGCATTGAATCACCATTGCCATTCTATTTTGATAGCAGCATTATAACAAATAGAGCACCGACCAATCAAATAGGGACATCAGTAAGACATTTAATGCATTATTAATTCATTATGATGATAAAAATTTCATTGGCTCAAAGCACATAGAATGTGGGTAGATGCATTGAGTCACCACTTCCATTGTATTTTGATGAAGAGGAATTATGTTATAAAATTTCAAGGCATGCAATTTTATAACTATACATATATTATATGAGTATAACTATACAACAAAAGAGCACCCACATGCCTTGGTTGTTATTGGTCTATGAAAGGCTTTGGTTTTCCTTTCCCAATTGAGATGTCATCCTAAGATTCAAAAGGACCAAGGTAATAATAAGTCTTGAACATAAATGCATGATTGTGGATCCTTAAGTAGGAGTTTTGATGCAAAGGAAGAACACTTATATAGGTTTACCCACATAAGGACAATGGTTTCATTCATATTTCTTTCAAGTGCTCTTGGGTACTTTCCTTGGCCTCTAGGTTTGGGCATCCTATAGGGGTTGAACCAAAATTATCAAGGCAATAAGGACACATAGAACAATAGGTTTGAGGAATTAGACTTATATTCAATCCTTAGTAATATTTGGGGAACTAATTACTAGATGAGTGACTATAGTACCCTAGTTTGCATTATTATATGATCTTGTTTAATTTGTGTTCATTTCATGCAAAGATACATGTAAAGGAAAAGAAATTTTTGCATCTAAATATTACATGTATATATATGAAAAATAACTTCTATATACTATACAAGGAAAATAACTTTCAGAAGAAAATGCAAGAGTATAGGCATACATAAAAGGATCAACATAAATAATAAGGGTGTCAGACATTGCCTGAAGTGTTGAATTTTTAACCCGAGTATGAATCTAGTGTGCCCCTATGTGATCCAGAACCTACAAAGAAAAGAGAGATGGGCGTTAGATAAAAAATATCTAAGCAATGAATGACATCATATTTCTAATCCTCATCTACAATTATGCATGTGCATAGTCAAGCCATACACTTCTAAAAGAAAAACCATGCTACAGGACATATGCACTCAAAAGAATGCTGCAGAAAGTAAGGTAGTCATGAGCAAGCATGAGTAAGCAATGGAAGGGGCATACATCATCATCAAATCACAAGAGAAAATCATCAAATCTGCATATTAAGGGAGGAGTACATCATGGATTTCAAGTAAAGATCATAACATCACAACATGGTTGGCAGCCCCAAAGAGGCCCCATTGCATGCAGTGAGTAAGCTACATCAAAACAAAGAGGTACACAAATCTGCATCATCTATACATTAATGCTATGGCATGGAGTATATTTGAATCTGCATTTTAAAGGATAAGTAAGAAAGCTGCATGATGCTAGTGAAATTAACAAAGGTACATATCTAATGAAGTAATGAAGCTTCCCACATTCTATGTGCTTTGAGCCAATAAATTTTTTATCATCATGATGAAGTAATAATGCATTAATTGTCTTACTGATGTCCCTATTTGATTGGACGATGCTCTATTTGTTATATTGCTGCTATCAAAATATAATGGAAGTGGTGATTCAATGCATCTACAACCTCAACAACATGGCGACATCAATCCAATAATAGAAAATACATTACAAATTCCAAGCTCACGGTCTCAATGAAATAAATAGTGTATAAAACAATCTATGGTGCACAAAAACAACAAGCATGCAACGACAACAATAACATTGCATGATGCCTGAGATCAAATTCAAAATAGTAAGTGTATTAATGTATGGTCTAATAGCAACAACCTCATTGATCATAACCTTTCACTCCTCCATCATTATAGAAGAGATAACTATCTACAACTATATTTCATAATTCCTCCTTTGAAGTATATATATATATATATATATATATATATATATATATATATATATATATATATATATATATATATATATATATATATATATATATATATTTCACCAACCAATCAAATGGGGACATGAGGTGCTCAAATAGTGAGCTCATAAACAATGCATGATGCCCTAGCTTGTAGCCCACAAGCCATCAAAACATTTTCTCATGAAATGATCATAAATGGGGAGTACCACATAGTGAATATCAACAACAAAATAAATAAAGAGAGATAAAACACTTCACACAATGCCTTGAAGGTAATAGAAATGATGCCCTAGCTCTCAAAGCTCGCGGGTCATCAAGCATTTGAAATGAAAAGATGTAAACAATGCCAGTATTAAATAGTGAGCTCATGAATAATGTATGATGCCCTAGCTTGCAACCCGTGAGCCATCAAGATATTTTCTCATGAAATGATCAGAAACGGGGAGTACCACATAGTGAATATCAATACCAAAACAAATAAAGAGAGATCAAACACTTCACACAATATATGTTGTTTTATAAGATTTTATTAAGACTAAATATATTATTTTATGAGATCACTGTTTGAGCACCTCATGTCTCTATTTGATTGGTCAGTTCTCTATTTGTTATATTGATCCTATTAGATCAAATAGGGACATCGGTAATAAAATAGGGACATCAGTAATAAAATAATACACTTGCTCTTTTGAATTTGAGCTCATAAAGATTAAGATATCCCTATTTTATTACCGATGTCCCTATTTACATATTTTCATCAAATGACCCAAAAACATCAAGAATGGTCCTATATGGTCTCTTATAGCCAACTTTTAGAAAAATATGAATGAATGCAAACATACATAAGTGGATGAACATAAATAATGAAGGTACCAAACATTGCTTGAAGTAATGAAGTGTTGACTCAGGATTCAATCCAGTATGCTCTTGTATGATCCAAAACCTGCAAGGAAGGAAAAGATGGGGTTAGATCCAAAGGATCTAAGAAATGCCTGGCACCCTATTACTGATCCTCATCTACAATTATGCATGTGCATAGGCAAGCCATACACTTCTAAAATAAACTATGCTACAGAACATGTGCACTCAAGAAACATATGCATGCAATGAGTAAATCAAGACAAAAATAGAGCAAAAAGTATGATGTCAAATGTGTTATCAAGAAACACCTCATGGGATGTGAGTCAAAATGGTATATATGTTGTTTATACAAGATCAGTAAAAGGGCATCTACAACCTCAACAACATGGCAATATCAATCCAATAGTAGGGAATACATTACAAATGCCAAGCTCATAGTCTCAATGAAATAAACAGTGTATAAAACAATATATGATGCCCGAGCTCAAATTCAAAACAATAAGTGTATTAATGTATGATCTAATAGAAGCAACCTCATTGATTATTACCTTTGACTCCTTCATCATTATAGAAGAGATAACTACCTACAACTATATTTCATAATTCCTCCTTTGAAGTCATAGGTTAGTTTAAAATGGAGAAAGTATACAAACTCACCAATTTAATCCCAAAATTTCATAACATTGCATTCTTGTTGTTGTTATGGTGCACAACAGCAACAAGCATGCAATGACAACAATAACATTGCTTGATGCCTGAGCTCAAATTCAAAATAGTAAGTGTATTATTTTATTACTGATGTCCCTATTTTATTAATGATGTCCCTATTTGATCTAATAGCGTCAATATAAAAAACATAGCACCGACCAATCAAATAGGGACATTAGGTGCTCAAACAATGAGCTCATAAACAATGCATCATGCCCTAGCTTGCAGCCTGCGATCCATCAAGACATTTCCTCATGAAATGATCATAAACAGGAGTACCACATAGTGAATATCAATAAAAAAACAAATAAAGAGAGATCAAACACTTCACACAATGTATTTTGTTTTATAAGATTTTATTACTTGACCAAATATATATATATATATATTTATGATAAGCTTTTCAAAAGTGTATCATAATTAAAAGTATGTGAATTCATATTGTACTTAATTTGAATGCCACTATGTAATGTTTTTACTTACGATATTTTGAGACCCCTCTTATGGGATATTACAAAACCAATAATACAGTATATGAATTCTTCCTCCTAAAAGAGTTTATGAATACTCAAGCGAGTCTACAAATTTGGGAAGGTGAATTCCAAAGCTAAACTCACATATCTCTATAATCTTACCCCTCAAAACCAAGAAAACTAAAAACAATCACTTGAATGAAACAAGGTTCAGAAGACGTACTCAACGGGTAATAATAAAGTTACTAGATTTACATAGAGAATAAACTAAGTAATCCATAGAGACTATTACCCTTCACTCATGATGCCACTAAGTCTAGTATCTCAGCCTCAACAACCAAAATAGTTGTATGGAATTTATCCAACCAATTGTCAAGCCTGTCTCGTAATGATTTGATTTGTGGGATTCCCAGCACTCTGGGATGCACCCAAGATACATGCATAGTCCCTTCAACTTGATCAATTACCCCTTCAATCAAATGCACAAAAAGAATTTTCATAAGAAGATATTCAACATCTTCTACTGATAATTTGGTACGTTCAGCAATGACCCTCAATGGGATTGTTCGATCTTCTGAAGGTCGGCTGAATATGATCTCCATCAAACACAAGATATTAATCTTTTCCAACATTTTTTTCTCGTTCTCAACAAGACCTGGTTGTGCATTAAGGGCTGCCATATGAGTATGGAAAAGTTCTTGATAACAGACAAGATCACCATAATTGAAAGCTTGCAAAATGTAGTAAAGCTATTCTACACTTGTTCCCACAAAAATTTTCACTATTGGATGGGCCGATAATTCTCCAAAATTGTATATATTATCTCCAAGTAGAGCAACAAGAGATAAGTCAAATGCCAGATCTAGTTTAAATGGTTCTGAAAGAGACTCTACAATCGTATAAGCCAAATAGAGAAGGGCACTTTTGTAAAACTCAGCAAACTCTTGTCTTGATTTATGATATTGCGATGAGACCCAATGGTAGCTTGCATAAATAATAGGATCAATATGTGTCATACTATCGAGAGTGCTTTTTCCATCATCTAGAAACCTTTTGCACTCTTTCTATTCACCTTGCTCAAGTTTGAATGCAACTATTTCCATTCTAACATATATGATAGGTTCATCAATCCTCATTTGGCTTATGGCATGAAGCTTCTCAATTACTCCCTCCAAAAAGCTAATAGTAGCCTTCTTTTCTATGTACTTATGTGAAACTATAACAACAAAGTGTGCAAGCTTAAGAAGATTTATCTTTGTTTCAAATTCTGTAATAAAATTGTGATATAGATGAATAAGTGTATCACCACCCTGTAGAACTGCAAGGAGCAAGAAATGATCCAATTTGAGGGTGATTTGATGCCATAGCTTGTGCTTGTAGAGATCCGCCATGGTGTCATACCATTCTGCAAGTTCTAGCTGCAATGTCCTCTGCTACTCCAAATACTTCACACCGCCCTCCATTCCTTTCACGTCGAACCCTCTCTGGTTATCTCTCACCCTCTTCACCTTACCCACTCTTCCCTCTGCTACAAAAAATAGATTTACAGCCTTGGACTTGACTAAATATATTGTTTTATTAAGATTTTATTAAGACAAAGTATTTTGGGTTAGTCTTATGTTGTTTTATAAGATTTTATTAAGCCTAAATATATGATGTAAACTCATAATTATACTTGATATATAAAATACAATGGTATGTAGTATAATCTATACATTTGTGAGATGTGATTAATTCTAGTTATATGATGTTTTGGGATTAAATTGGTGAGTTTATATAGTTTCTCCATTTTAAACTAACCTATGACTTCAAAGGAGGAATTATGAAATATAGTTGTAGGTAGTTATCTCTTCTATAATGATGGAGGAGTCAAAGGTAATGATCAATGAGGTTACTGCTATTAGATCATACATTAATACACTTATTATTTTGACAGCAATAACATTGCATGATGCTTGAGCTCAAATTCAAAACAATAAGTGTATTATTTAATTAATGATGTCCCTATTTTATTACTGATGTCCCTATTTGATCTGATAGCATCAATACAACAAACAGATCACTAGCCAATCAAATAGGGACATGAGGTGCTCAAACAGTGAGCTCATAAACAATGCATGATGCCCTAGCTTGCAGTCCGTGAGCCATCAAGACATTTACTCATGAAATGATCATAAACATGGAGTACCACATAGTGAATATCAATAGAAAAACAAATAAAGAGAGATCAAACACTTCACACAATGCCTTGAAGGTAATAGAAATGATGCACTAGCTTTCAAAGCTCACGGGTCATCAAGCATTCAAAATGAAAAGATGTAAATAATGTCAGTATTAAATAGTGAGCTCATGAACAATGTATGATGCCCTAGCTTGCAGCCCGCGAGCCATCAAGATATTTCCTCATGAAATGATCATAAACGGGGAGTATCACATACTAAATATCAACACCAAAACAAATAAAGAGAGATCAAACACTTCACACAATGCCTTGAAGGTAATAGAAATGATGCCCTAGCTCTCAAAGCTCGCAGGTCATCAAGCATTCGAAATGAAAAGATGTAAACAATGCCAATATTAAACAATGAGATTGTGAACAATGTATGATGGCCTAGCTTGTAGCCCATGAGCCATCAAGACATTTCCTCATGAAATGATCATAAATGGGGAGTACCACATAGTGAATATCAACAACAAAACAAATAAAGAGAGATCAAACACTTCACACAATGCCTTGAAGGTAATAGCAATGATGCCCTAGCTCTCAAACCTCGTGGGTCATCAAGCATTCAAAATGAAAAGATGTAAACAATGCCAGTATTTAATAGTGAGCTCATAAACAATGTATGATGCCCTAGCTTGCAGCCCACAAGCCATCAAGACATTTCCTCATGAAATGACCATAAACAGGGAGTACCACATAGTGAATATCAAGAGCAAAACAAATAAAGAGAGATCAAACACTTCACACAATGCCTTGAAGGTAATAGCAATGATGCCCTAGCTCTCAAAGCTCATGGGTCATCGAGCATTCCAAATGCTAAGATGTAAACAATGCCACTATTAACATTCATATTGTGCCATTAAATCAACAAATGCCATCAAAATGAAACTGAGTTAATGAGAAGACAAAGCTTGAATGCCTACCTCAAGTGCCAGTGCCCTCTTCCCACACGGTGCTGGCCTCTTCACACATGCCAAACTCGAATGCCTTCTTCATGCCATGCAAAAGTGCAATGCCATCTTTGCGGTAGCTCTTTGAATTCACAAAAATTACAAATGACACTTTCTTTTTCTTTTTCTTTTGTTTATAACCAATTGGGTGTCGCAATTACGACATCATCATCGCTATTACGACACCGTCAAGGGCACTTGAAAAAAAAACACAAATGGTAGTGGCATCACAAATTGGCATCAGAATTCGACCCCAAATGTTGTAGTGAGATCTAGCTGATCTTTTTGTTACTCCTAATAGGGTAAGATCACCAGAAGTGATCAAATCTTTGTAGCCTTAACTGACAACTTTATTACTGTAGTAGTGAAGCTTTGTGGGTTCCATCTCTACCATAGTTTTTACCTTCTAACAAGGGTTTCTGCAATACCAAAATACATGTGTTATGTGTATGAAGTTTCATGTTTGCATATTTGATTAGATTACATGCATTTAAATTTCAGCTATGTTATTGGAAGTATGGTAAATGTAAATGATATAGTCGGTTAATGAATTACATGTTTACAAGGATTCAATTGAAAAGTTAAGGGTATTGATTCATCCCTCCCCTCTCAGTACGCACCTTTCCATAATTCCAACAAAAATACCTTGATAATTTATATCATTATTATCATGTTACCTCAAGCCATAGTAGCATAGAAATATTTCCACTCATTGAGTTGGCTATAGAATAAAACAACACAGACCCTTCATATAAATCATAGAATATAATCCTCCAACATAGAAGATGCCTCACCCATTCAAGCAAAATATCACAATGATTCCTAAGTAAGGGGTTGAAATATGTCTTATTTCAATGATATTTTTTAGGACATCCCCCAAACAACATGTAACAATTTTCATGTTTACCTTTGGGGAGTCAGAGATCCACACATAATTAATGGACTCCCTTATAACATCATATTTTCCTATGGTGAGAAGAGAGACATGCCACCCTCCAAAATACATTGTCTCCCTTGATGAAAAGATAAACATTCTCTATCGTATTTCCAACTCAACTAAGTCATTATCTAGATCATCCTCCCCTCGTAAAACATGCAAGATTTTGAATTCCTTGAATTTGGAAATTATTCCTAAATTAGATTGAGCCATTTTCTAACCTTCCAATAAGGAGTAGCTTTTTAACATAACACATTGATTGTAATAAAAGAGTCACCTTCCAAATGTAATCAACTTGCTTGTAATTCTATTCTACATATTAAGCCTACATAGGTTGCTTGAAATTATGCATCATTATTTTTTTTGACACCCAAAAATATAGATTTTTGGTTGAACACTCTTCCCATATGATCCCTAGCCACACAATTTGTAACACTTTAACTTGGGTTTCCTTTAGAGGATTTATTGTTGTTAACTTTCAAAAATGTGGGCTTTGGTACCATCCAAACTGCACCTACCCCGAGATTGACAAGGAGGTTAACCGTTTGAGACCCATTAACAAGGGGGATCTTTAGCCTTGGGAACACCTTAGTCTTCTCATCATCCTAGCCTGGGAACATGTTTCTTCTTAGATTCATTCTTCTTACAATATTATTAATCAATTCTACTATCAATATTTTTATTTTACTAACCAAATTATTCCTACGTATCTCTTTATCTTGGAAAATCCTCCTATTCTGTTACTTTCAAATTTCCCAAGTAATTCTTGAAAGGATGATGCACTAGAATCCTTGCGTTCATGACAATCTTGCATTGACCAAAAATATTTCTTTTTAGTTTGTTCCTGTTTAGTCAGTTTTTGAGTTTTCTATGGCGTTCCTTCAAGTTGGCTTTTTTTTTTTGTGAACCTCATGACATGTTCTAGACATCATAGTTTACCTTTTGTCTAGGTTCACACATCGATCATTTACTTCTCAATGGAGATATCTTGGATTATTTCTCATACATGTATTTTTTTCATGTTTAATGGCTACATTGAAGGTTTTTTATCATACGAGGAAATTATGTGATTTGTGAATCTTTGTGGTGCATCGTTCGATGTTCTTGAGCTTGTGGTTAACCTACCTATGAGTGCACATTGGATTTATTAGCATGTGGGTTGAGTTTCGTATGATTTAGGTCCTACCCTATATTTGGTATTATATTTTTCTTACTTGGGAAGATGTGATCTTTCTTGGCCAATATGTTTCTTGTGAAGGCTCTATATATTGATGTAATGGATCTTTAGGAAGGCAGTTATGAGATAAAATAAATCTTGAAGGATCAAAGGATGAATAAGTCCGGATTTCATTATGTAATTAGGCATATATGCTTAGAATGTAAGATTTCATATTGCTGCCAATTATTTGTAATTTCATGAACCTATATTAATGCGAACATATGATCTTCCATGCTCTTTATCTCTTGCTATTGTTTGGTTATTGTTTCCATTGTGTGACTCTTGATGCATGGCTTAGACTATCCTTATTGAGGATCCTCTTACCATGAATGCATAAAGTAGTAGTAGAGCATGGTTTCATTCTTATGGTAGCTGAATTTCATTTCTTGAGATTGAGAAGCCCTAGAAATATTTGTTGTGGGGTGGAAGAGTGAGGATCTGACCCATAATTTTAGAGGAATTTTACAAGATGGCTCAGAGAGGAAACATTAGAGGTGGAGCAAGGAGAGATGTAGATATAGTAGTGTTGGACATGTTGAGATAGATTACAAAATGATTAGAAGCTATCAAACTGACTCAGAGAAGAGGTTTCCATATAGATGATATAAGTGATGAAGAAAAAGAAATAGAAGAAGAGTGACCAGAACATGGTTAGAGAGATGAAAGATTCCTAAGATCCCTAACTAGGGTAAATGCTAGACCACATTTTAATCCACTAGAATATGATGGTAAGTTAGATTCAAATGAATTGTTTGATTAGATCATAGAGATGGAAAAGTACTTTGATGTTGAAGGTACAAGTGAGGAGAAGAAAGTGAAGTATGCTTACAAAATTTTTGTTAGAATGATTTTAGAATAACTGGGGGGGGGGGGGGGTGAATCAGTTATCCTCAGGTCAGATGTACCAATTTAAATTTTAAACTCTTCAACCAACTTAGATCTATTCAGTAATCCACTTCATCTCTATAGAATATAACTAGTAACATAAACTTACAGTCCATTGTTCAAAAGTAATCAACTTGCAAAATATAAAACTCTTAACAATGTAACACACCAAATAACATTCACACAAGTATGACACTAGGATTTAACATGGAAACCCAATTTGGGAAAAACCACTAGTAACATGCTACCAAATTTTCACTCTTTTGAAGTGAGCTTTGTGAGGAGCCAACCTTGTTAAAGGTTACAATACAGACTGTTAGGTGTGACCCTGTTAAAGGATTTAATCACCTTGTTGGGAGTGGCCTTTTTAGAGGACTTAAGAACATCCCATTAGAATGTCACCTTGATTAAATGATTTAGAAATGACTGTTAGGTCAACATTGATTAAAGAATTTTAACTGATACAATGGTTAAAAAGTAAAAGTAGGTTCTGATCTGAAACATTCAACTCACTTTGCAAATACAGATCCAATTTAGCTCATATGCTGATTTACTAACTGACCTTCATTATCATCTACATCTCTGATCTTCTTGAAAATACCTTCAAGCAATCACCACAACTCTGTTCATCTCTTCACAACTCTTTTCAACCTTCTACTTAGGTTCGCCAATCAACAGAATCAACCTCTTTACATAACCTCTAATTAGGTCATCCTTATACCTCCTTCATTATGTAGCTTACTATTTTTTTTCTTCATCATCTTCGTAGATCTTAGGTTTAGGTTATATTCATCGAATCCTTCTAACATTTCATTCTCCTTCTTATCCTTGTAGATACTTCTCAAAAATTATCTTTGAATCCAAACATAAAATGGTTTACCATACATTAAATGTTCCAGGTCATTCATCCTTATCTTCAACTTGTTTTACATATCCCAAGAATTCAACTATGTCGGCTGGGAATCTCAATTCCTTCATAAACTATAAATTACTGACACTCGATCATCATTGTGTTCTTCTTCTCGGTCATCACTGGATAACTCAGTCATCACTAAAAATGTTCTTCTCAACAATTACTATCTTTGCTTAGTTTATTTCCTGATACCTGGTAATTAATGATACTTGGTCAACACTAAATTTTCTCAGCTTATACTGGCGCTCGGTCAACACTAGCATCACTCGACTTACACTTAAGTTTCTTAATCTTCTGCTCTTTTGCTAGGTTAAGCCTATGCTTTCAGACTTTTTTCCTCATTTCTTCTAAGTTTCAAAACAACTAACTTCTTCACTTAGTGTCATAGATAAACAATACATTACCTTTCCAATTTTCCAAGTAATCAAGTACCCATTGCAATTTCTCATAGCTCAACCTTTCACTAGGTCTTCTTGTTATCTCCTCTTTTCAAATTCTCTTCATCAATCAAAAGATATGGTACTCTACTAGATAGAAACAATATTACCAGTTAAGGTTTGACATCAATGAAAATATAACAATTGTTTCAATTGCAGTTTCCAACAATCTCCCTCTTTGCAATTGATGGAAACACCAAATGCAACACCATATGCAAGTTACTATACAATCCAAAAAGTATGTATTGAAGCAACTTCTGTCAAATCTCTCTATAATTAGATCTTCATTAATATCCTTAGCTTTATTCTAATTCTCATCCAAATATCATCTCCCTCTTGGATATATTTCTCCCTTATCTGTTCAAAATCTCTCATCTATGAATTTCTCACTCTCTCCCTCAACTATTCATGGTAACTTAAACTGTGAATCTCTCCCTCAGGTTACTAAATCTCTCCCTCTTCGAAAACAATGACAAAGACATTCATCTTCACCATGTAGATATCTTCATGTCAGATCTCTGAACTATATACTCCCTCTATCATCTTGCTTATGACTGATCAACATCTTGTGCTTTACTCTTCACAACTTTAGACAACTCTTAAACTGTAACTCCTTGCATCAATTTGTCAGATATCCCGAGTAATACATTTGATGCAACATTCCTATTTGATTATAGGCAGCCTTAGTTAGGGGAATCACCCCTAATTTACCTCTTAGATACTCATGTGCATCCTTAGGTAAAGATTTAGTGAATATATCTACTAACTATTTCTTTGTATTCACATACTCCAGTCTCACTTCTTTGTCTTGAACTAACTCTCTCAAGTAATGATACTTAATAGAAATATGCTTAGTCTTAGTGTGCATCATAGGGTTCTTTGATATATTGATAGCACTTGTGTTATCATAGAAAATAACAACTAGCTCAGTGATTTCTTCCTTCATACCTTTCAACAATTGCTTGATCCACACTATGTTTGAACAATTAACTACTGCTGCTACATATTCAACTTTTGCTATAGATTGAGAAATGCAATTTTGTTTCTTGATTGTCCATGAAACTAATCTATTTCCTAGAAAGAATGCACCACCACTTGTACTCTTTCTACCATCCACATTTCCTACCCAATCTGCATCAGTATAAAATTTCAGTTCAAAATTATCATTTTTCTTGTAATACAATCCATAATCCTTTGTTCCTTTTAGATATCTCAGTATCCTTTTCACCGCCATCATGTGATTTTCTTTAGGATTGGAAGAAAATCTTGCAACAATCCCAACTACTAATGCAATATGTAGTCTACTGTGAACAACATATTGTAGTTTTCCAATTATTGACCTATACAAGGTTTGATTTACTTTTGCAGTTTCATCATTCTTCTACAGTTTCTATCTAGTAGCCATGGGTGTAATTATTGGTCTAGAGTCCTCAATGCCAAAGGTTTTCAGTATCTCCTTGATATACTTAGATTAAGTAATGTAGATACCTTTCTTTATCTGATAAACTTCCAAACCAACAAAGAATTTGATCTCTCCAAACATAGACATCTCAAATTCAGTTTGCATCTCATTTGAAAATGTTTGGCATAGGGCATATTGTCCTCCAAATATGATATCATCAACAAATAATTCATTAAACAATATCCCTTTACCTTTTTCAGTCTTCAAGTATAGATTGTTGTTGTCATTAGTTCTTGCAAATCAAATTTTTACCAAGTAATTATGCAATCTTTCATACCATGCTCTAGGAGCTTGTTTCAATCCATACAGTGCTTTGTGTAGTTTACAAACCATGTTCCTCTTTCTTGAATCAAAAAATCCTTCTAGTTGTTTAGTCTATACTTCTTCCAGTGTTCTATTCAGAAATACAGATTTGACATCCATCTAATACACTTTGAATCCTTTGTAAGCTGCATATGCAAGTAGAATTCTAACTCCTTCCAATCTAGCAATTGGGGAAAATGTCTCCCCATAGTCAATGCCTTCTTCCTTTTCATATCCTTTGCATACCAATCTAGCCTTGTTCCTTGTGACTTCTCCATGTTCATTCAACTTATTTCTGAACACCCACTTTGTTCCAATAACATTCTTGTCCTTTGGTCTAGGCAATAGTATCCAGGTTTTATTCTTTTCTATTCACTCAATTTATTCATTTATGGCTTGAATCAAATCTTCATTCTCCAAAGCATCTTTCACTTTTTTAGGCTCAAACTCACATAACAAGCATGTTTGGTTTTTCAACTTACTTCTTGTCATAACTACTGAATATTTTGCTCCAATGATTTGATCAAGTTTATGATGTCTTCTCAAATACTATGCTAATGTAGGCTCTGGTCTCCTTTCTTCTTGCTCTTGATCTTCAGGTTCATCTTGTGAATTCTCTTCAGGTTCATTTTGTATCTCTGGTACCTCTTCTAATTTCTCAATAGTCTCCTCCTGTTGCTCGACATCTTCTTGCTATAACCTGACAATTTTTTTCTCCACTTCAAGTAAATTGATGGACTCTCCTTCTTCCATGTATACAAATGATCTATAATCTTCAAGTTCCTACTTGCATTCAACTTCATTCTTTTCTACATATTCATCAACTCTAACATTTTCACTTTCCACAACTTTGTAAGTGTTAGAATTCAAACACTTATAAGCTTTTCTCTTAGTAGAATAACCTAGGAATATGCCTTCATCACTTTTAGCATCAAGTTTTCCATTCCTATTATCCTTCAATATATAACATTTTCTTCCAAAGACTTTAAAGTATTTCACATTAGGTGCATAACCATTCCATAACTCAAAAGGTGTAGAATTTATACCTTTCTTGACTTGTACTCGGTTCAAGGTATAGATAGTTGTACTTATAGCTTCTCTCTAGTAATTTTGTGCAACATTTTTCTTTATCATCAATGTTCTAGCACAATCCATGATTGATTTATTTTTTCTTTCTGCTATACCATTTTGTGGAGGGGTCCTTGGTGCAAACATCTGTCTCTTAATTCCTCTATGAATGTAGAATATGTCAAACTCATTAGATATGAACTCTCCTCCTCTGTCAGATCTTAGACATTTCAAGATCTTACCTATTTCTTTCTCAAAATTTTCCAAATACCACTTAAACAATTGAAAGGCATAAGATTTTTCTTTAAGAAACATTACAGTCATCATTCTAGAGTAATCATCAACAAATGAAATAAAGTATTTGTCACCATAGTAGCTTTACACTCCAATAGATCCACAAAGGTCAGTATGAACCAATTCCAAAATATCATCAGAAGTATAGGTTTTTCTCTTGAAACTAGACTTTGTCATTTTCCCTAATTGACATTGCTTACACATCACATTATCAGGTTTCTTCAATATTGGTTATCCTCGTACTCTTTTCATCTTACTAATGCTGACCAAATTGTCAAAGTTCATATGACACAACCTCTTATATCATAACCATACATCATCAAATTGTGCAAATAAACATGTCTCTTCAGATAGGTCTACATAGAACAAATTACCTCTCGTTTGTTCTCCACTTCCAATTAGTTTACCAGTGGCATCAAATATTTTAGCCTTTTTGTGATGGAACTCAACTCGGTAACAAAAATTGTTCAATTGTGTAGCACTCAACAAATTATAGTTAAGTCCTTCAACCCAATAAGAATTGTCACATCTGATCTTATCAGTCAATCTTATTGAACCTTTTCCCTTCACAAGACATGGCACATCATTACCAAACTTAACACTACTACCTTTGTAATGATTTAAGGTTTAAAACCTACTTTTATCACCAGTCATGTGATGTGAGCAACCACTATCAATTATCCATCTATCACCTTTACTCACATATGAAATAAGTGCAGTTTTCTCATCTTCATCAGAATCATCTTTCATAACAACATAAAAAAATTCTACATCATAATCATCAGACTCACTAGATTCACTATCAGTTTCTTCTTCAACTATATAACAATATTTCTTACCTTTATCCTTTTAGTCCTTATACCTTATGTGATCTTTGTCATCCCTTTTGTCTTTGTACTTGTTTTCCCTTCTTTCATCCTTGTCATTCTTGTTAGGACATCTTGCTACAATATGACCAACTTTATTACATGAGAAATAGATTATAAGAATTTTATCTTTAAATTTTCCTTTTCCTCTTGGTAGTCTTCTAGCCATAAGCTCCTTAAGATCATCAAGATCATCATCAGAAGTGCCATTGTGAATATCATTGTTCACACATCTTTCTTTTCCCTTCTTAGACTTTTGAAGAGCCATTTGAGACTTGAATGCAGATTCAATATTATGAGTAGTGAAATTATCAAAATTTGACAACTCAAAAGCAGTAAGTCTACCAACTAGAACTTCCAAAGTTAAGTTATTACCAGGAGCACATCTCAATTCTTGTATTGTAGAAACTCTAATAGCATAAATAGAAAGTAGGGTTCTCAAAACCTTGCTAATAATAGTTTCATCATCAATATTTTTGTTAGCAGCTCCTCTAATAGAATTTACAACCTCCTCAACTCTGGTATAATATTGAACAATAGTCTCACCTTCTAACATTCTCATTTCATCAAACTTACCTCTCAAGCTTTCAGATTTGGCTCTTAGTACATTTGTGTCTCCACCATAGATAGCTATCAGTGTGTCTGACATTTTCTTTGCATTGTCACAGTTCTTGATGTCTTCAAATTCAGGATAACTTAGGGCTAATGAAATCTCTAACATTGCTTAATTGTGTTCTTGCTTCTCCTTCATCTGTGGAGCTGTCAAAGGTGTCAGTAATGTTATGTATTCATGTTCCACATATTATTTTTCTACATCACCAATTCTATCTAGGTGTAACTTCATCAAACTTTTCCATGTAGGAAAGTTCTCCTTGTTAAGCTTTGGTACCTCCTTTTTGTACATCTTGATCTTTAGCTTCAAGTACTTTCAAAATTTTCCTTACAAGCACCACAACTCTGATACCAATTTTTAGAATGATTTTAGACTAATTGAGAGGGGGGTGAATGAGTTATCCTTAGGTCAGATGTACCAATTGAACTTTTAAACTCTTCAACCAACTTAGATCTATTCAGTAATCCACTCTATCTCTATAAAATATAACTAGTAACATAAACTTGCAGTCTACTGTCCAATAGTAATCAACTTGTAGAATATAAAACTCTTAACAATGTAACACATCAAATAACATTCATACAAGTATGACACTAGGATTTAAGGTGGAAACCCAATTTGGAAAAAACTACTAGTAACATGCTACCAATTTTTCACTCTTCCGAAGTAAGCTCTGTGAGGAGCCAACCTTGTTAAAGGTTATAATACACACTATTAGGTGTGACCCTGTTAAAGGATTTAATCACCCTTTTAGGAGTGGCCTTGTTAGAGGACTTAAGAACATCCCATTAGAATGTCACCTTGATTAAAAGATTTTAACTGATACAATGGTTAGAAACTAACAATAGGTTCTGATCTAAAACATACAACTCACTATGAAAATATAGATCTAATGTAGCTCATATGCTGATTTACTAACTGGCCTTCATTATCATCTCCATCCCTGATATGATCAGAGATCCCTTCAAGCAATCACCAAATATCTGTTCAACTCTTTACAGCTCTTTTCAACCTTCTGCTTAGGTTCACCAATCAATAGAGTCAACCTCTTTGCATAACCTCCAATTAGTTCATCCTTATACCTCCTTCATTAGGTAGCTTAATCTTTTTCCACTTAATCATCTTCATAGATATTAGGTTTAGGTTAGATTCATCGAATTCTTCAAACATTTTGTTCTCCTTCTTATCATTCTAGATACTTTTTAAAACTTCTCTTTGAATCCATGCATAAAGGTTGACCATGCATTAAATGTTCCAAGTCATTCATCGTTATCTTCAACACTAGGGATAAATTTAAGAAACCCCCTTTTAGGAAAAAGTGTAAAATCCTAGCGAATCGTACATTATTTTAGGGAGGAATTTGTTTTAATGCAGACAAATATTTTTTTTCAAATCCATGATTTTTCATAGTTTGTATTGGCAATTTTTTCCCTACCGAATGAAAATTTCATAAATTGCTAGCGAATTATTCAGTCATGTGGGGGAAAATATATATTATATGAGGTGAATAATTTTCTTTTGAAGTAAAAAATTCTAATATATGGGGCGAATGATATTCTTTTGAAGGGAAAAAAAATAATTGCATTGGTGAATTTTATGTACCGTTTGAAAATATATTTATTTTATTGGCTAATCGTTCATTAATTATGGGAAAAAATATATTTTATTGGCGATTTTCAAAAAATGGGACATAACACGGACACGTAACCAAACCTAACATACCTAACATACATACATTATTGTTTAA
The DNA here is from genome assembly GCA_027943335.1 of Chamaecyparis obtusa. Lineage (NCBI taxonomy): Eukaryota > Viridiplantae > Streptophyta > Pinopsida > Cupressales > Cupressaceae > Chamaecyparis > Chamaecyparis obtusa. The sequence goes on along the minus strand of BSBK01002629.1, from coordinate 440,533 downwards.
TGTTAATTATATTATTTGAGACCGTCTGATAATCCAAGATCAATGGCTGAAGTTTAATTTTGGCCCCAATTTCTTGAAGGAAACAAAGTTGTCTAGGAAGTCACTGAAATATTGACACGTATCAAATTAGGGTTGTCAAATTGTCTGCAGACTACAGTGTACACATGTTAGTATCAATAATCACGGTCCTATAGTGCAACTTGTAACCTCTTAACTCAGTAATACATAAATGCCTTGTCAGTGACAAGCAACATTCTTTAACTGTCACACACCACTTCCAAATTCGTACAGATGATATAACCGATTTCTGACATTTTTGCATTTATGGGAAAGATTTACTGCCAGATATGAAAGATTAAGGACAAAATTTTAATTTATCACACACATGCATTTAGGGGAAAGATTTAGAGGCATATTATGGACAATGGATTTAATCCCATTAAAGATAGAAGAATTTATTGCTAAGTAATGATCAAGGATTCAAGGGCTATTTATAGACAATCTAGCTTCTTTATTCCTCGATTCGTCTTTGCTAGATAAATTGTTTGTTTAGGTCATTAGTTGGCACTCTGCAAATAATTTTTTTTTAAGGTTTCTAAAGTTTTAGATGGACACTCTAGTTAGGCTTAGATGCACATCCGAGGAGGCCTAGAAGGCCTTTGTAGGTTCCTTTTTAGATGAAACCTTACAATCAATTTGTAAGGAGGGTGGGCCTTTCATAATAGAGTTTGTTAAAATGGTGTTGGGTAGAGAGTTTCTACACAATGAAGATAGGCACCGGGTCAACACAGACATTACATCCTATTTTTTAGCATCTCTTTTCTCTTTTCGACCTCAAAGGAGAGAAGGTGGACATGTTAATGCTACTGAGGAGGGTTTTTAAAGAAGAATACCTGGGGGACAATGTTCATGTTGTCGTGTTCATGGAAATAGGGGTGGGGATCCCTTGGGTAAGTGAAATACCCAAGCTTCTCCTCCCAGGCCAGAATGTGGCCATGCAACCTTTTCTATTGGGCCTGAATGTTGGGCAGTTGAAGTGCCATAGGAAATGGGTGCTGATAGCTAGGGATTTTCTCCAAAAGTGGTTTCTGCTTGACGAAGTGGAGGCTCAGGTGGGGCAATATGGGTGGCTCGATGAATTCTCACAGTTAATCCTCTTTGCAAAATTCTACTTAGATGGAGTCGGAGGGAAAAATTAGTAGAGGACTACTAGTGGTTTTTTTTTATAAAAACATACCATATTTTTGGGTTTTTTGTTTATAGTAGGCTTCTCTTTGTACTATAAGTGGACAATGTAATTATAATCTTATGAAAATAAATAATGAAAATTTCACAAGCTTATTTCAATTTGTGTTTTATGAGTACAAAAAATGGTTCTTAGACTTCTCTATCACTGTGATTGCAATATTTTAATTAGTTGCTTTATCTGTGTATTAGACATGTATGATGTAACTTGTAAGTATGTTTCAATAGAAATAAGGAAATGTTCAAACGATGCTGATTTTATTTCTATTTTAAAATCTGAATATTTAAAATGTATCACAGTTGTACAATGTAGACAATTGTAGCTAATAAAAGAAATGTCTTATCACTGACATTAAGTTTGGGTAATTTTACCTATCATGACATTTTTTCCAATTTCACACACTCGTACATTTAATATGAAAGATTTACATAATTTTGAAGGACAAATGAATTAATAAGGTCAGAGAAAGAAGTTATGGTTTTCTAATTATAAGGTATGAGAATTATATGTGATTATAATTATCAACGTTAAAGTTATAATCAATAAAAAATATCATTTTAACTTTAAGTATACTATATAATCAATTTGAAGGATAAATGAATTAATAAGGCTAGAAAAAGAATTTATGGTTTTCTAATTATAAGGTATGAGAATTATATGTGATTATAATTATCAACGTTAAAGTTATAATCAATAAAAAATATCATTTTAACTTTAAGTATACTATATAATCAATAAAAAATATTACTTTAGCTCATGTTTGGGAGACCTAGCGAGTCAGCGACCACAGAAATCTCATAATCTCTAAACACTAACCTAAGTAACCTTAACTCCAGCCTCTAAAATTTATTAGAATGTAATATTATTAAAAAAAATAGTGCATTTTGAATTTGATCGGCTAAAGTTGTTACTATTCAATTAAATAAATTTAAATGTTATTTTCCATTATTAATTAATATCTATAAAGGAAAAAATAACAGTATAACATTTAACAATGTCCGTTGCAAATAACTACCATTGGATGAGCACAAATCGACTATGTACGATAGACTTCGGGATGAAAGGGAAAAGAAGCCGTATCTTTTCAAATCCATTCTAGAATCATGACACATGTCACTAAACACGTTCCAGTCGTAGTCTCGCACAGTCTGTTAGGAATGGGAACACTGAGAGGGGGGGTGAATCAGTGTTCACTGAGTATTTATCTTTTTACTTTAATCTTTAAACTGAACTTAAATGCTTAAGTACTAAAATGAACATCCACATAAACATGAAACATGAAATCAACACATAACACCAATGTGGTTACGGGGAAACCCAAATAGGTAAAAACCCCGGTGGGAATTGACACCCACTAATATTCTGTACTAGTGCTTAGTGATCCTTGTTAGAAGATCCTTAACCCTGTTAGGAGTTTCTTTACAATGTATTAAGTATAGTAGACCTTGTCAAGGGTCAGACCCTATTAGGAGTCTTTTACAATAGTCCCTATTAGGCGAGTGGACGCATTGTCCTAGAGCTCACTGCTCAAGTGGTGAAGGCTACAACCTTTTGATCTTAGATACACACTATATCTGTTGGATGACCTATCACTGTGACACTACTTGTCAGATTAGTTCTTTTGATGCACTGATACTTTAACCTCTTGCAAAGCTCTAATACATCTTATAGACTCTTCACACACTTCTTCTCTACTTATTACAACTCTCTATCAACTTCTATTCTAAATACAATGGGCGCATCTCATATTTATATGTGCATACAAAATAAACAACTAGGTCGGCCCTTAGACTTATTACATATAACACTTCCAAATGAATTGGCTCAAGTGTGTTTACAAACAAAAAAATACATATGTCAAAAACCTAACTATAAGAGGCACATAGCCTTTACATCATTAGATTATAACCACAACTCAAAATGCTAACAGTCAGTTGCTTACTTTGTTCTTCACTCACACACACTAGTTGTGCAACTTCAACTGCTTCTCTCTTTCTCATACTTGCATATCTGATCATGCGATCATAGACTAAGTATGAATGTAGTCTAACTAACTTAACTTCCAAGGTGCATACCATATCTCAATTGTACGCACATGCGCTGATGCTCTAAGTTGCAGGAACTCTGTACATTGGTCCAGTCTTCAACACTTAACTGATTTCTGATCTTCTCATCAAGTGTGTTGACTCTAAATTGCTATATGAGTTTGTTGCCATAATGAAAACACTATATTAATTCAGATACATCAGTATAGCCAACTTGCCAACAATCTCCCCCTTTGTCATTGATGGCAACAAAGGAATATGGCCAAGTTGCTAATTGTCCTTAATACAAATTTTTTTTTGTCATCTATGCATACACTTATATCTCCCTATACATATTATGATCCATATTCTATACACAACTCTCCCTTTGACATTAATGACAAAGGTGTTTCAAAAAATATATCTATACATACTTACTAAGGGAAAACATCTAGATATGCTATCTTTAGGTTCTGGATCTCCTTCTTCCAAAATGTGATCAAAGAGTTTACTATCTGTAGATGGGTGCATAGTACATATTGTAGCTTCTCCATCTTCTTCAAGTTAGTGTTAGGACCATTATCATATGTTACCATTGTGGCGTCTATGTCCTTGATGTTCTGATTGAGTATATCTAATGAGGGCACACAAGCATTCCTGAGTTGTGTTTGCCCTGCTTTGATCTTTGACATTTCTTTTTCTTCCTGCTCAATCTTTTATATTTATCGTTGGTATAAATTATTACACATGTTTACATAGGTGGATGTGTCTTTCACTAAACTCTTGACTTGCTTAATCATAGCTTCTGTCTCTTTTATTTTCTTGAAGTGGGCATTAGTAAGCTTATCCCGGTCCATGCATTTTGCAATGATTTTTCTTCCTTGATCTGCAGATTCTTTCAAGGATGCTTGACCAATCTTAAGCGAGATTAGGTCAAGTGAAAAGTTGCTCATTAATTCATACCTCTTCTTTAGTTCCTTTTCTTCTGCAATTAGGGATGCAGATTCTTCAAGGCTTGAGAAATTACTTTTGAAATGTGAGATGACTGTACTCACATCATCAACAGAATGTATTTTTGACACTTTCTTGTCCTCTTTCAACAAATTGTTTAGAATGTTTACTGATTCTACCAGGAGGGGATTCCTCATCACTTATTTTTCTTTGGCCTTTTTCGTGGCTAGGATGCTAAATTTTATTAGATCTTCTTCTTTCCATGAGTCCAAACTGGATGTGTCAGGTGTCAAACTTGACAACAATGTTGTTGAAGGAGTGATGGGAGTGCTGTCCATCACTTCTTATTTTACCTTGATTGACATTTCATCCTTTTTCTCACTTTCTTTTACCTTTTCTTTTTCTATTTCTTTTTCATCATCAATCAATACTTCTTCTTGATAAGTGGGAGGTGTGTTGTTGCATAACATTTCAGCTTCTTGTGTGCTCAAAAAAGCTTCCTCAAACTTATCCAAGTCATTGTCTGTGGCCGCCATTGCAATCTCTACATTGTCAATGAAGATTATATCATCTTTTTGTGTATCTGACACGGGTGCAGACTTTACTGCCTCTGTAGGTGTTACCATTGTAGGTGTTGAATCTCGAGGACCTGTAAATGGTCTATTGGTGGTCTCTGCTACTTTGTCTTGCTCACTAGGTTTTTGAGTGATGGGCACAGACTTAGGTTTCATGTGCTGCTCTAAGAATACCTTCTCAAAGGCCTTCTCTATTTCCTTAGTTATCAGCTCATAGTCTTTGTTCATAATGTGTAGTGTTCTCATCTTTGTCCTTAAGTGCGGCTTCACCAAATTCAATAACAATGTCTTTTCTTCAACATAACATACTGGAAGATTGGAATCAAGTGTTTGTTCCCTGATTCTGAAGTCTTCTTCAGTGGCTTGTCTCTTCAAGGTATCCATAATCTCCCATACCTTATCTGGAATAGCTGTGTTCAATTCAAGAACTGTCTTCTTGAATTTTATCATGTGTTTGATTAGCATCTCATGAATCTCTGACTTATCAATTTCATGATATTTGTCATAGAACTTGGCTATTTGATCTAGACTTCCTTCTTCTACTACTCTAGTCCTTAACACTTGAAGACTAGGTATGAATCCTACTTCTGGAGGTGGCTACACCTTTTTCAATTTGCTTCTTGTGGCTCTAGCTGAAGGGTGACTTGTGGCGGTTTGTTTTCTCCTCTTGGGCATCATAGGAGATGCATCTATGGACTCAACATCAACTGTAACAGTGGGCGTAGGACTAATATCATCAATTTTACCTTGTTTATCCTTTGGATCATTAGTCTTCTCAATCTTTACCTTTTTCATCTTGGGATCATCAGACTTAGCTTCCACTGTGGATGCGCTCTCAATTTCCAAAGCAATCTTTTTTTCCCTTGCTTTGTCTAGGTCTTCTCGTGTTACTCCATGAATTCTGAGTATCTCAAACGTAATCTTAGAAGCTTTCCTCTTATTTTCTGTGCTGTTTAGTTTAGCATCTATCTCTCTTGTCTTCTCCTCATAAGTTCCCCATCTTGGCTCATTAGGGTCAGTAGGAGCTGAAAGCAATACTTGAGCATATGCTTCTAAAACTTGTTCCTCTACTTCATATCCAAGTGGATGAATCCACTTTTTTCTAGGTACAACTGCCTCCATGCATGTTGTATCTATTTCAACCATAAAACAAACAGTATCCTTGTATTTCTCAACTATGTTTTCTAGAATTTTGTACCTCATTTGCATCTTGACCCTGAAGGTCTTCAACTCCAATGTTATGTAATCTCTCAAAATACTTTCAGTGGATGCCTTGTAAGATATCTGTGGCAAGGTTGGAATGGACTTGTCCAAATATGAATCTGATACTTTCCCAACTATATGAAGGTACATGTAAATGATCAAAGACCCAAACCTGAATATCTTGGTTGTATCATGCTTGATTGCCTTGATGTTGTTAATCAACTGTGCGTGCAAGATCTCACATAGATTGAACCCTCCATCTTCCTTCACAAGTCTAATGGCTACTAGAATTGTGCCCGTAGACACACTATTCACCCTGCTGGTGTGATGAAACCTGTATCCAAGTATCATGGATGTAGTACCCCGCGCCTAGACCGATTTTATAAATGTTATGATTATCCTAGGATGATAGATTATATGTTAGGAAATCATTGATGCATATGATTTTATTGACCCCATACTTGCATGTGTATGGCTGGTGTGTTTATTTTATATTTCTGTTTGACGTGCCTGATGTGGTTGAGGGACGGAGTCATAGTTACTTGCTTGCGAGATCTACACGATCAGCTGATCTCTGCCATTGTCTATTATATATTTATATATGTATGTACATGTGAGTGTTGTATGCAGGTTTGCAGGTATCGGGCATCGACTTCCCTGAATTGTCAGGATGAGCATGCCCTATCGCAATACCTCAAATGGTAAGAGAGGGGAGATAATACATAGATCCAAAACCCTAACCTAAGCCCATTTATCCTAGGTTGGACAAGAATTAGTTTGACCACCCTATCTGAATTCGTCTGGTTGACGGGAATTTGTGGATCCCTTCTCTTGAGATTGTTTGGTTTTATGTCGTTTTGATTTCAATTGTTTTATTGCTTGTGTGGGTGATTTTATGTGATTTATTGATTAATGATTATAGTTGAAATTTAATATTAATCATGTTCTTATAGTTATTTGAGAAAATTAATCTAAAGTCAAATATTTGATTATTTAGATTTATTTGATTATTTAATTGGTAATTAGATTTAATTATGTTTAGGTGCATTATTAAATAATTAAGTATTTAATTGCATTGACTTAGGATGCTTTAAATATTTAATCTATTTAATATGAATTTAAATTATTAACATGTGCATAATTGTAAATTGAATTGTTTTCAAAAGTTATCAACCTGTTTGAAAAAGTCAAGTTGAGTTGTGCATATAAAGTTATTTTAAATTATTTAATTGAGATTTTCTTTCAAGTTTTGATTTGGAGTTGAAGTGGGAGTTAACATTTGAGTTATCTTTGGGGTTGCATGAAATAGGAAATTGAATCCCTAATAAGGGGAATTTGCATTCATTTGGAGATTAGATAGGTTTTGGAGAGGAATTTTTGGGAAGAGCTTGTGCTTTTGGATTTTTTTGAGAATTTGGATTGTGAGATTTTTGGCTTGTGCATCTGGATCGTGTGCCTATTTTCTACATAGTTTTAGATCTGCAGGTTGGATTGATATTGGAAGAAATTCTGTCTTCAAATCTTCAAAGGGTTTTCATTTAATTTTCTAGCCTTGGATCAGAGGTAGGTACTGAATTTTTGCCTGTTAGATTTGGTTTTACATTTGTTTGGCTTTCTCTGGTTGTGCAAATTTCTATGCATTTCATTAGGTAGATCTGTGATTTTCTTAAATCTGAGTATTTAGAAAACCCTAGTTTATTTAATTTCTTGTTTTTATTAAAATTTAACATAGTAATGTTATGCTGTCAAATTTTCGTTGAAAGATTGTTTATAGATTTTCTACAAAATGAATTATTAAATCTGGACTATAGTTTGGCTATAGGGTTTGAAAAATTAAATCTACCCTTTTAAAGAAAATCAATTTTTGTTAAAAAAAAACTCAATTTGGTTAAAATATGCTCTCTGGTTAAAAAAATATACAAGTCAAAATTAAATTACAGTCATAAGAAAAGTCAATATGTAACATATCTTTAACATAATTTGTTTGGTTATATTTATTCTCTTTTTAAAATAAAATAGATTCTCGTGCAAAAGAATCTGAAATTATCATTAATTTCAAAAAAAATTGCTTGCTGAAAAAAAAAAATCAGAAGTTACACCAATAAATAAATAAAAATAAAAATAAAACAATAAATTAATATTCTTTTAAAATAAATTGTATATAAATAGTGGGGCTCTTTCTTGTTAAAAAATATGAAAAACAAAAATAATCAGAAAAAGAAAATAAATATATTATAACAAAAAAATCTAAGTGGGATCAATTTAGAAAACCGCACCCCATATTTGTTTCGTGTGGGTGGAGAAAAGGAGTGGGGAGGTGGGACCCCAACTCCCTCCTCTTTTTATTCTTCTAAGCTTATATTTAAGAGGTACTTGCGTTGATTTTATTTTAAAGACTTTCGTTTAGGATGTATTTAATTAAGTTTAATATGGTATTAGATATTAGTAAGTGCATTAGATAAAGTGATTAGTATTTCACTTTTTGAATTATGGATTTTAGTTATTAATTTAATTTATTATGTTTATTTTATTTATTTATTTTTAAAATTTTATTTTATTGATAGTTAGTAAATTTGTTATTAGCTTTAATTATTAATTAATAAAGTTTAACTAAATTTGTTATTTAATCTAGTTTAATTAAATGGAATATTAATTTAGTTTTATTATATATTATTTGGATTAAATTTCATAATTTAGATTTTATATAAATCTAAAATTAAAATTAGAACTTTATGTTTTAGTTTTTACTTAACAAACTTTTAGTAATTTTGTTTATTAGTTGGTTTATTTAGATAGGACTTTGCGTATCAGTTCGTATGCATATATTTTTATGAAATGTGATTTCTAATTTTAGAATTGGAAACAAATTAGACCATTTGTGAGTATTATTCAAATGTGACACATACATATATGCTTAGGTTGATTAGAATACACATCTTATGTGTATTGAACATATTTAATTGTGATTCATATTGGCAAAATAATCTTAAGAAGTGTTGTGTTTTCACTGAAATTGGGACTTTAAATTCTATTGAAATCATAGGACAACATTAGAGAATATTCTTTCATTATGACATCATATTAATGTTTATGATTAGTTTATCTCAGTAGATTTATATAATTCTCTACTTAGATTCAATCATGTTCAATGTGGAGATTAGATTGCTTATGAATTTAGATCTCAGTTTTCTATGGTGCAAATATGTCTTCTTTGTGCCTGGAGTGTCTTCTTTTGCTTATTGTATTTTTAGGATACTAGAAGACTTAGGGGGAAGACAAAGGCCGGGGTATGTATTAGTTGTTCATGTTTTATGTATTATGTTTTGATATGTGTATATATTCTGATTATACCCTAATTGACCATATAGGCTCATGATGTTTTGTATTCTATTTATGGTGCCTTTGTAATCATTTCTAGTTCTTGTGTGTGAAACTGGATTTGAGATTACCTGGTTGTGTACCTGATTTGATCTATGTGAGATCTTTGAGCCTAGGGTAGTTTACCTAGATATGTAGTAGGAGGTGGCTTGCAATAAGCACTGAGGACCACAAGTGGCTGCTAGGATCACTTATTGTTAAGTATCTATAATCAAGTGATAACATAATATAACATTGAGAGATATTAAAATGAACCTAACAAGATATGGTTTCCTCACCCTGGCTTAGTGCTAGTACAGACTAAGGTGGGAATGGAGAAGATGACTAGCCCCCTTTAAAAGGGATGAGTTGGCATAGTCGATGGCTTCATCAGTATGAGAGGTCATTGACACCATGTATGGTCACTTGGGTGCCGGGATCCAGAGAGATTACCAGGATAAAAATCAAGGGTTAGACATACATGATGACACCTTCCTATGCATAGTCTAGTTATCTTACATGTGTCAGTTGCCTTTGGATTAGTGAGTCTTTCATGGCATTATTAATTTTTTACCTTGAGTTAGAGAGCTTTCAGGATCCTTTCCTTAGCTTGATCTGTTTGATGTTTGTTATCTGAGTGGGATCTATTGTTATCTCCTCAGCATGGTGGGAGTGGACCATTTAGGTTCACGAGGTCGAGTAGTAGTGGTTCTTTTACCATTTGAGATTCTGATGTTTGTATACCAGTGTTGGATGATTCCTATAGTAGTTGTTCCTTCTTGATATTCTTTGATGGAGTTGTGTTCTTCTTCTTCCTCTTTGTGATCATGTACTTTTGTATCAGATATTCATAGATATCTTATGTACTTCTTTTCGGTTATTGTATTACATACCTTGCGACATGTGCAGTGGATGTAGGTTATTATGGATACCTTATGGTACCTGTTGTATTTATGTTATCTTCTATGTGATGTTGCTTTTATCTTTCAATTATTTATTACAGTTTTGTAATTATGTCTAATCTATTTTTAATTAATTAATGTTAATGTAATCTTCGTCAAGGAACACTTGAGAGTTGTAACCTATGGTTGTTTGTATTAATGTGAGGAAATGGTAATTGCTTCTGCATTGGTGTTTATCTTGTATGTTAACTTTAAAAAAAAATATTCTGCAAACTTAGATGCATGTTTAGGTTAAGTTCTCCTAGGTTCCCTGGCGGTGCATTACAATGGACATCAATTTGATGTCGGCTTGCTCAATAGGCTCAATTGTCATCCCACACCTATCACTCCTTGACTTATATGTTTTCTCAACAATTTTCTTGACATCTTTGCCCACAGGAAGGACGGTGCCAGACTTAGATATACCTATCATCTCATATATTAGGTCACTATTGATTCTTACTAGCACATCACCTATCCAAAATAGGTCATCATGAATTCTGCTCAAAAGTATTTAAATCCATTTTGTCTCATAGAACTTATATGCCGTAGCATACTCCACTATAGGGTGATCATTCCACTTCACATATTCATCTAAGAACATTTTGTCTGGTTTTAGCATGGTTTCCATGTGCGCCCTTAGTCTATCCAATCCTACTAGTTCCTTATTGCAGTAAATGTATGCCCTAATGTCTTCAACATGCATAACGCCCATAGGCATGCAGGAGAATGCTCCCTCTAAGTCATATAGGGTAGACTTAAATGGATGCTTTTTAAAGACATCTTTTCTTTTCTGCAACATCAAATACTATGGGAGTGGCCATCACTTACTTGTTTTAACGCTTTCCAAATGTTCTCTAAGATAATCTGAAGACTTTTGAATCGGCGTGACAAACTAGGGTTTCTGCAACTGATCAAATGAATTGCTAATCACTGATAGATCAATCTGCAAATCTTCACAATAACTTCTAAAGCTCTTTCTACTCTCCAAATGCTTTGAATTCAAATGCAATGAGTAATCAAAAAGCTTTCTGTGTACTTAAAGTGAAAATTCTTCCATTAATGCTTGCCGCGTAAACCAGACTGTCACTTAGAAATTTCTATCTTTCATTCTGTAAAGAATCAACAAGTGCACTCTTGCACGAAGGTTTCTCTAGTCTCCAAAAGCTTAAGTCCAAAGGCACATACTCTGAGAGTGAGTATACTAGCTACACAGGGATCTAGAGCTAAATTAGCTCCCCCTATGACCCTAAGGGCCATTCATCCAGATGTAGAGGGTGCATCCATTTTGGATGCATCCAATACATACTCATCAACCTTGTCCTTCTTTTTTTCTAACCAAATCAAGCTCGCATCCTCTGAAGCTTTCACAAAATTGACTTCTCCTTCGAGATCCAAAACTAGTTCTTCGGGCTTTTTAGGGCTTTCCTGACCTTGCATCCTTGATCTACAAAACTTTGAGATATGTCCAACCTTGTTACAAGAGTGAAAAATGACTGGAGGCCTTATATTCCTCGGTGCATTGACATGAGTCACCATCTTACATTGTTTAGCTGAGTGACCATTATAGTTACATATCTGACATGTAACATTATGAGAACTTCTTATATTTGATTGATTCTGATTTCTTTGATTATGAGTCCCGTTCTTTTGATTTGTCTTGTAATTCATAGTTCTATGACCAAATTTATTACATGAAGAATAGTAACCATTGAAAGGTCTTACCTCTGTACAGTTCCTTGCTATGTGTCCATGCTTGTTACATGCATAAAAAGTGCGGACTATAGGCTTGCACTCATTCTTAGATGGTTCAGTATGATCCTTGGTCTGACTTCTAGTCTCTTTAGTATCTGAGGCACCTTCTGGTGCTTTCATTCTTGCTCGCATGTTATGGATCTGATTATGTGCTTCATTGTATCCAATGCAGCTAGTATCTCCTTTGGCTCTTCTTGCATACAACTGAGATTCAATTAAATCAAAACTGGTGTGTAATTTATCAATGTGATTCGTAGCCTCTTTCAATTCAGATTCCAAGCTTTCCTTGTTGTTTCTTAGTTCTAGGATTTCCATGTTTGCTTGCCTCAATTCTTCATTTAGTTGAAAGTTCTCTTTGATCTGTTCATCATAGACTTCCTGATTATTAGTTAGCTTATCATCAAACTCTTCAAGTTGTTCTTTTAAGGATTTATTTTATTCATTCAACTTGTTGACCATTGTCCCTAGATCCCTGGTAGAGCATTCTTTCAAATCTTTTCTTAGCCTTTTGATGACTAATTGAGCATCACTGAGTTTTTCCCTTAGTTCTTTAGTTTCTCTTTCAGATTTGTCCAAGTCTTCAAGAGAAGCTTCCAGATTTCTTTTCAAATGTTTCATTTCTACTTTTCCCATGATCTCCTCATGTGGTTAAACTTCTTTGCTGAGGACCAGAGCTCTGATACCAATTGTTAGGAATGAGAACACTGAGAGTGGGGGGGGGGGGTGAATAAGTGTTCACTAAGTATTTATCTTTTTACTTTAACCTTTAAACTAAACTTAAATGCTTAAGTAATGAAATGAACATCCACATAAACATGAGACATGAAATCAACACATAACACCAATGTGGTTACGGGGAAACCCAAATAGGTAAAAACCCCGGTGGGAATTGACACCCACTAATATTTTGTACTAGTGTTTAGTGATCCTTGTTAGAAGATCCTTAACCCTGTTAGGAGTTTCTTTACAATGTATTAAGTACAATAGACCTTGTCAAGGCTCAGACCTTATTAGGAGTCTTTTACAATAGTCCCTATTAGGGGAGTGGATGCACTTTCCTAGAGCTCACTGCTCAAGTGGTGAAGGCTACAACCTTCTGATCTCAGATACACACTATATCTACTGGATGAACTATCACTGTGACACTGCTTGTCAGATCAGTTCCATTGATGCACTGATGCTTTGACCTCTTGAAAAGCTCTAATACATCTTATAGACTCTTCGCACACTTCTTCTTTTCTTATTACAACTCTCTGTCAACTTCCATTCCAAATACAATGGGCGCATCTCATATTTATATGCGCATTCAAAATAAACAACTAGGTCGACGCTTAGACCTATTACATACAATGCTTCCAAATGAATTGGCCCAAGCGTGTTTACAAATAAACATATACATATGTCAGTAGCCTAACTACAATAGGCATATAGCCTTTACATCATTAGATTATAACCGCAACTCAAAATGCTAACAGTCGGCTGCTTACTCTGTTCTTCACTGGCACACACTAGCTATGCAACTTCAACTGCTTGTATCTTTCTCATACTTTCATATCTAATCATGCACTCATAGACTAAGCATGAATGTAGTCTAACTAACTTAACTTCCAGGGTGCATACCATATCTCAGTCGTACGCATGTGTGCTAATGCTCTGAGCTGTAGGAACTCTATACACTATCCAGTCTTCAACACTTAACTGATTTTTGATCTTCTCATCAAGTGCATTGACTCAAAACTGCTATATGACTTTGTTGCCATAACGACAACACTATATTAATTCATATACATCAGTATAGCTAACTTGCCAACATGGTCTACCAACAATGTCATTTGATGATGACGTGACATGTCTGACTCGTGAGGTGAGACAGCCGTCAGGTGACTAGGTGAGTTAATGGGACCCACGGGGCCACCACACCACTCACTAGATAGTGACTAACAATGACATTATGAGTAGATTGCTCATAAATTATAGGCACTCCAATGCCTAGATTTCCTGTTACTTGTAAAGATTGCATTCAACTCAAAAGTCAAATACAATTGGTTGACTTGTACTTAATGGAAGAGTACACTGTGTTAAGGTTTTACGGTTCAGTGGTAGAACCCTACATACTTCCAATACATGTAACAAAGAGGGAATTTGCATTGGAATATGTACGACAGATTGATAGAACATATGTACTCTTTAATGGTCAGTAAAAGAAAATGATATTTCCTTCCTTTCCCTTCACATTTGGAGGGTTCACATTTGAGAGAAGAGGATTCAAAGTGGCACAAGCCTTTTTTTCAATTTTTCGCTTTGATGTTGATAGTCACTGGCAATATGATCCACTCAACATAATTGGAACAAATCTTAGAGAGAATGGGAACTCTGCAAGCAAATGACAACATGAAAGTATGCCATTGATAGAAAAATTTAAAAACATGGAGTCTTGGGACGAGGTAAAAAAAGAGATGGAGAAATATGCTGCTGAAAATAATATTTCAATACAAGAATTGTCATCACAAATTATGGCATTGCACAAATAGAAAGGAAAAGTGCCGGCCATGACATCGTACAATTTCTACCAGAAATTTGCTCAACCATCTACAAAATCTATTCCAAAAGACCTAATGGATGACTGTATGGATGATAATTGGACTTGAACCAAAATTTATGATTTTTGGGAAATGAGGAAGAATCTCGGCGAGCCAAAGACCTCTGTAGATCTTTATGAGGTGGAAGAGGATAAAATGTTTAGTGAATTATGGAATAAGGAGCATCCAACTAAAGCATATCATGACAATGATGATAGTCTAGATAATGAGTATGAGCAGGATTCTATGAATCCCACATCCAGTAAAGTATATTCAATTAGTAGAGGAGTTGATGTGTCCACAAAAGATCAATATACCAGAGGGGAAGATATTGTAGAAAAAATGGGCTACCCAGGTTTTGGTGGTCTAGGTCCCAGTGGACAAGGGTTTTGGTCTGCACCTGACGCACCAGCTCCACCAAAATATGGTAAGAAACTAGGCCTTGGGCTTGGAGTTCAATCATCATAGTCATCAACAAAAAATACTACTTAGTCAATTTCATTTGTTCTAGCTTCAAATCCAGTTCCAAGCACTCATATTCAACCTAAATCAATTGCCACTCCCACAGTTGTGGATATCATGGGTTCAATTACAACTAGTGGTCCAAAAAGGACATTACAACTGGACATGAGATCAGTGGGTCCCAAAGATCAAGGCACTGTAAAGAAGCAAAAGGTTATGACAAGTAGTAGTACAACAATGGCAATGGTGACTGTGAGTCCAACAATTGCCCAACCTTTAGGACAAAACCCTCATAACAGTCCAAAAACTCCACTTGTAATGGGTCAGGGTGTTGGTAATCCTCATGGTGGAATTAGGAGAACCATAGGAAACATAGGTGGAAGCTCGTACATCAGTGCAAGTGCTATTTCACCATTCAAACATTCAATTGTGTTAGAAAACCTTGATTTTTGTTACAATGATTTTATAACTAACTATGAACAATAAAAAATAGGAATAGACAAAATAGTAAGACATTGAAGATGGAAGTAGTTGTTGTAGCTCATGATGCAGAGCCTGCATCCAAAAGATTATTTCCCACATATGACCCAAAGAAAGATATGATGGAATTCATGGTTGTTATGCCCCCAGCTAGAGATAACAATCCACCAGAGAGTCAATTAGATCCATCTCAATTTCAAGTTAGCACCCTCCAAATGGATTTATCCAAAATTAAAAATGTGGACAAGATAAATGTGTCGAAAATGACCAACCAAGTGTTCTACAGCTCAGTGATGAAGTTGGAGAGAGAGAAAGGAAAGCTTGAGGGAACAATAGATAAGTTAAAGGAAGACCTGGCAAATGAAAAGGCAAAGGAGAAATCAATAGAAAATAGGTGCAAAGAATTAGAGAGAAGCATGAAAAATTCATCCAGTAGAGAAGCAATTGGACATCAAGAACATATGGACGCAAAACTAAAAACTCTGAGGGAAAAACTGGAATAGAGCGAAAAAAAAATTGAGGATGAAAAAGCGTCTTCATTAAGTATATACAAAAGCATGGAGAATGCGGGACAAGAAAACAATAAATTAAAGAAAGAATTGGAGAATGAGAGGGTAAATACAAAACAGTGGGAAGAGAAAGCAGAGCAAATAAAACAACATAGTGAACACCAGTTCTCAGAAATGAGAGAAGACCTAAAGAAGGAAAATAATACAATTAAAAATTATGAAAACAACTTGAATGACCATGTAAATAATACAGTCAAGCAAATAAAAAAATTCTTCTGGGGGCAAATAAAGGTGTCTGCTGATAGGTTGTGTGATTTGTTTGAACTGAATGAAAGTCTTACAGATGTTTTTGGGAAGCTGAAAGAGCACATTGAGAAGAAGAAATTTTTTTGTTAGAGATAGAAAATTGCAAAGTAGATTTTGCAAGAAATCAACACAACAGTGACAGGCATTTTGAAAGCAAGGGAATTTAGGACCATGTTGGTGCATCAATAAAGGTGAACTCTGTCTTTCAAAAATGTCAGAAACTAACAGAAGTAGACAAAACTCTTTCCTTATTCGGGCCAAAGCTCGCCAAGATGAATAGTAAAACAACCAAATTGATAACTCTTGGTTTGCTGAATCCTGGTCCTGGTGACTCATCAATGAATTTCATTGGAAGAGAAGCTTACAAAAAAAGTTGGAGGACACAATGATGTCTGAATTAGGAAAGCTTCCTCAGGACAAAACTCATGAAGGCATTGCAAACTGCATCAAAACATCAACAAATTTGAATGAAGTATTGGAAGGAACATTGCTTTCAACTCACTCTTCCAAGTATGGATGCTGACAAGGTTGTAGGTCATTTACTATAACATCACAAATTTTTCCCCTCCAACTGACGAAGAATGGAGCATACTAAAGAAACTGATAGAATCATCATGATCTCATCAATCATAGTATGTGAAAGTAATTTCAGTTTCAATCATCTCTATATCTTTAGTATATATCTTTGATATTATCCTAAATACTAGAATTGAGTTTAAAGTAACAAGTTTGAACCTTTTTTTTTTGAACGAGATCAATGTTGCAAATGCTATTGCCAATGCTAATTTACTAAACCAGCCTGTCAAATTTAGAAATGTACAGTTGTAGAGATGTTGTAGACTTGTATTTGTCTTATTGATTTAGATTTTGAGACTTCACATTATGAAAATTGACCTGAAGCTGTTGTTTCTCCCTTGTTTCTATAAAAGCGAATTCAGGGTCATTGGCTTAGGGTAATAAAATTGAAATTGGGCAATGTGCCAAATTGCCAATGGGTATTGAGTCATTGACTTTTGTAAACATAATCATAGATTTGTGTTCTTAGTAATATTAATGAATGAATTGTTATATTATATCATATTTGTAATTAAATTAATGAGAATCAGTATTTCTAAGAATTGTAACATATGAATTGCTATGTTGTCAAAAAAAAAAATGAAAAATCAACAAGAATTGTACCATATGAGCTGAATAATTCAAATGAAAACCATTATTAATTGTGGAATTGAATCTTGATGACATTATCAACCACATTCATGTTTTTGACATTGGAATATGCTATTATGCATGATTGATGATGAGATACAGAAACTAATAGTAGACTTTAGGAAAAAGTTTAATAAATACCTAGGACCTGCTACTTCTACAATAGTTCAAGTTGCCACATCATATCATTATTGGGATCCTCATATTCATCACCATCAACATCATAGCTTCCTTGGTTCTTTGATATATTTTCTTCACTTTGCATACCTCCGCTTAACTAATGTTCACTGCGAGCAATACCAGTATCGGTACATGATTCAATGACATCATTGTCTTTGGCACTCCCACTTTTGGTTTGAAATGTTTCCCAACCGTCTTCTCTGACATTTCTTCCTCCACAATTTTAGTGCCCTTTCATAAGGAAAAGTATTGACTTCATACCTGGATGTATAGAGCCTCAAGCAATTTTCCAGATTCTTGTCTAGTTTGTTTCTTAGCTTTGACTTTAGGAATCCCAAAGCACTGAAAACTCTCTCATCCTCCACCAACCCCAATATCATGGTCAGACATAAATCAACAAGCTTGAAATATTCTAATATTGAGTCGATCAACATTTCACTCTCAACTAGATTTTTCCAAAGCCTTGATATTGATCCATCTTTGAGAGGGTTCTGCATAATATTATATTGTTCCCTAATTGTCACTAAAAAATGACCTTATTGGTCTCTCAAATGAGATCATCTAAAATTACATTTAGAGTTACTCCATTTAACTCTTTGGTTTTGCAAAAATGATCTATCAAAGTTAGTAACTTAGTTTTAAAATCTTTCATACTGTTCAGACTCTAATATCAAGGAATAACAATAGCCATGGATTCAAGTAGTTTGACTGGAGGGAATCTTGCTCTAATCTATGCAGAAAGATCATAGGAAATGTGCTTCAAAAAAGTTGTTACAGACTCAATGATCTTGGTAAAGTCTTCCATTTTAGTACTTGATACTTGCTTCTTGGGGTTCTTTCCTGGTTCCTCGGACTCGATCCTAGCAAAGTAGTGCATTAGTATCTCAACTCCACAAACTTCTGCACATAAATCCCCATTTACACTAATTTTTAAAAAGTTATCAGGATTGTCCAAATCTATGATTTTCAGCCAGTTGGAAAATTTTACATCATCAAATAATCGATAGAGATTATTGAGTGTCAAGCATGTCAATTTACATAGCGCAACATATTCTGCAATATACATAGCTCTTTGCTGGGCCTTTTTCATTAAATTTATCATTTCCTCAAGCATGGGGAGAAGACCTGCTAATGTTAAGAGTGTCTCTACATTACTTAACATTCGCAGCAGCACATGAAATTTTGGTTGCCCGACTTCATCATGAATTGAGTTCATTAGACCAAGCAACGATTGATATTCTAAAAAAAATTGATGCCTTGGTCCATCCAAAGAGATCCATTTGGTATCATTATCCTTAAGAAGCTTGTTCCAGTTGGTTAGTCCTTCAAAAAAGTGTTGAGGTGTTTTGGACTTTGACAGAAGTATTGGTAGAGCTCTTTGATTAAAAATTCATTTTTTTGTACTGGAGCATGCTTGCTGACAACTCCAAAAGCTAGATTCATTCTGTGGGCCATGAAGTGAATGGGAGTAACGTAGGGTGCACAGGAAGATTGAATCTTTGTGCAAAGATTTCCCCTGTGGCCTTGCATTACTGAAGCTCCATCCGCTCCAACACACACCAGCTTTTTGGTAACCGTCATGTCATTTATACCTCCATATTCAATTAGAGAACTCTTTACTAGTTCAAATAAATTTTCCATTGTCGCATTATCCTTCATTTTAGCAACAGTTAGTAGATGAGGTTGGCAAACAAAATTGTGTATAGTATAAACATGCATGCATACCAAGGAAGTATTGTCTACTGCTATAACCTCATCTAAAGACAATGCAATAAAATTAGACTCTTTAATTTTTGCCTTTAGATCCTCTTTTTCAACCTTGGCAAGACAACTTGCCCATTCCCATCCACTGTTTACTGACTAGTGATTGTTAGGATAGTTACAAATTTTTAGAAAGTGTAATAAAGCACTCAATGATGGGTAGTCTATCATAGGACGCCCTCTGCTCAAAATATTAAACACAAATTTTCCCATTAGTTCTACTTCCAATTCTTTTCCAAAATAGGCTTCAATAGAGCCTTTAACTTCATCAGGCTTCGTCTTTATATTATGTTGAAATTCATATAATTCTGCATTCCTAACATGTTGAGATTCCTCCTTTTTTTTCCATCTTATCATTGATTTTTGAACTCCATCTATGGTTTTCTTTTTGTAAACTTTACCCATATGCTTCTCTATGGTGTCAATTTTTAGCTGCAACCTCTTTTCCTTCTTATTTATCTTGCTGCATATCTTACATCTGCATTCTACCAGAGGCTCACCTTCAATTGGATTGTCCACTGGTTCAATGAATGGATACTTAGACACCCATTCTACTTGAAAATTCCTTGACAGATCCCACATCTGATCTTTTTTTGATTCTCTATCATTCTTTGAATTGTATTTTCGTTTCTTCTTCCCTGCACCATCATCTTCTCTAACATTCCAAGTTTCATCCAAATCGATTATATCATTATTGCTACTATGGGTATTTAATTGAAAATCTTTTTCAAGTTCATCGTGATCTGAGATATTAGGTTCACTGACTTCTTCAATATACTGTGTAGGTTCAGGTTGTGAATCTTGAAAATCTTCTTGTGATGAAGTAGCTTCTTGATTTTGGCCAAAAACATTTCCAACACCATGACCAAAGTATGATGATAAGGTTTTGCATTTTGCTGGCCTCTCTTAGCTTTCCCCATATGCAGGAGCCTTACCCTTACTCTTTTTTGACATCTCGATTCTTCAACAAAATAAAGGCTACCAGGCTACCAGGCTACCAGTGAAAAAACATGTTTACTTGTCAAAGAGGTGACAATAGAACTATAATATATATAAATATGATTCATTCACTCTTAAATCATGTCTGAGGTCTCCTTGGTCACCACTATTCACTAACTGGTCCCCACTAAATAAGAATGAACTCAAATTTACATAGTAGCAGAATAATAATCACTTACCTTTGCCTCAAATTCAATTGCACTCACGACTCGCCAATGTAGTCAAGACTCAACAGTCTGAGTCTCTGCACTTCACTATAGATCAAATTGAACCGTGCCAAATTGTGTATAATAACACTGATCTATGAATGTATTTATACTAATCTTTTTTTGGCGAATTGGGTGGGAGGTATTAGGTCTACAAATATTTGGTGAAGCCTAGGTAATTATAACACTTCTTGTGTTATTTCTGAGGTGATTATGGGTCCTCCAATACCTTGCTATGATTAATAAAGTTGGTGAAAAGGCATCGGTTTGAGACACGCATCTGTAAAATCAAAATGTCAGGTGAATTTGGGGCCACCTATAAATATATATATAAAACTATTGGTGAATATAGGTCATCCATTTGGGGCCACTTTGAAATTATAGGCGAATGTTTAAAATATATCGTGCCCAAAAATTACATGCCATTGGCGATAATGTGAAAGAAATGGACAAAATTAAATAAACTGATGGGCGATGGGCCCGAGCATTGGACCCAATTTTAATAAATGCGGGGCAATATGGTCAATCCCATATGAGCAATATATTCACCAAATTGGGGGTTGCCAACATGCGACATTCGCCAAATGGTGAGTAATCACCACTAAAGTTTTCATTGTTCAACATGTTTTACATATCCCAAGAATTCAACTATGTCGGCTGGGAATCTCAATTCCTTCATAAACTATAAATTACTGACACTCGGTCATCACTGTGTTCTTTTTCTTGGTCATCACTGGATAACTCAATCATTACTAAAACTATTCTTCTCAAGACAATTATTGTCTTCATTTGGTTTATTTCCTGATACTCGGTAATTATTGATACTCGGTCAACACTAAATTTTCTCAGCTTATACTGGTGCTCGGTCAACACTAGCATCACTCGGATTACACTTAAGTTTATTAATCTTCTACTCTTTTCCTCAGTTAAGCCTATGATTTCATACTTTCTTTCCTCATTTCTTCTAAGCTTCAAAAGAACTAAATTCTTCACTTAGTTTCAAAGCTAAACAACACATTACCTTTTCAATGTGCCAACTAATCAAGTACCCATTACAGTTTCTCATAACTCAACCTTTCACTAGGTCTTCTTGTTATATCCTCTTTTCAAATCCTCTTCATCAATCAAAAGATATGGTACTCTACTAGATAGCAATTGTCTCACTAGTTAAGGTTTGACATCAATGACAATATAACAATTGCTTCAATCATAGTTTCCAACAAAGTTGAGAGGACATGCATCCCTATGGTGGAACATTTACATATTGATAGAAAAAGGAGAGGTAAATAAAAGATCAAATCTTGGGATAGGATGGTAACTAAGTTGAAGGAAATTTTTTTACCTCCAGATTACCATGTGAATTTATTTAGGAAGTTGCAAGACCTAAAGAAAAAGGAATCTAGTGTGAAAGAGTACACAAAGGAATTTTAAATTTGGACATCAGATTTAGTGATAATAAGGATAATGTTGAGAGGGTTGCAAGGAATCTCAATCGATTAAGAGTGTTTATACAAGATGAGATCAATCTAGTCAAGTTGTAGAGTGTGGAAGAGGATTACCAATATTACATAAAGGATGAGGAAAAGTTGAACAAAAAGAATGAAAAAATGACAAAGAGAAAGAGGTGGAATATTATAGAGATTCAAATCTTTTGGAAGAAGATCTTATGCATATTAGAAAAAGGAAAAGGTTGTAAGAAAAAAAGAGAGTTCACACCGAAGGGATGATAGAAAATTCCATAAGAATGTTGGAAATAATGGCTATAGGAGAGATGATAGAATAATGTTTAAAGGCACGTGTTTCAAGTGTTGTGGAGAAGGTCATAGAGCCTTTAATTTACTCAAGGTAGTTCAAATAGGAGGATGGAGAATAGTGGTAGAAATGATTTTGTTGAAGAGAAACCTAGTGGATCTTTGAATCAACTTAAATATGGAGAAGCATTGATGATAAGGATAGCCCTATGTTAGAATGAGATGGATCAAGAACCCTTGTAGAGGAAGAGTTTGTTTAAGACTAGATGTAAAATCGATGGAAAGTGTTGCAAAGTGATTAGTGATAGTGGTAGTTTAGATAAATTAGCGTCAGAGGAGTTTTTGAACAAGTTGAAGTTGCAGAGATTGAAGCATCCTAAGCCCTATCAGAAAGCATAGATCCAAGATGATCATAAAGTAATGGTAAGTGAACAATGTTTGGTAAAAATTAAGATTGGATCTTATAATGATGAATTTCTATGTGATATTATTCTTATGGGTGTCTGTCACATCTTGTTGGGTAGACCATGATAGTATGATAGACAAGCATTGCATGATGGTAGGAAGAATATATATACTATTATTGCTAATGGAATGAAATAAGTATTGTCACCTTTGGAAGAGACTCCTAAAAGTAAAATTTATTCTAGTGTTAGAATTCTTTTGGTTGCAAGAAGCAAATTATTGGATGGTTTGAAGAGTGAAAGTATGTGTTATGATTTGATCCCTAAGAGGTTTGATTTAGGATCAAAAGAAGGATAACCAGAGAAAGTTAAGGAATTAATGATAGAGAATTAAGATATAATTTCAAATAATGTACTTGATGGATTTCCACCTGTAATAGGCATCAATCATTACATGAATCTGATTCCAAGATAAAGTTTTCCAAATAAAAAGTAGATCATCAGATGACACCTACAAAGAATGAGGAGATCAATAGATAAGTGTAAGATTTTTTGAAGAAGGGATTGATCAGAGAAAGTTTGGACCTTGTAAGATCTTGAGGAAATTTGATTTAGGGAATGCATATGGTTGAATTGTTAGATACTATAGATATATCACCTATTTTTGATATTATAGATCTGTATGAGTATCATGAAACAACATTAAGTGGTATTGATAGTGGATCAGAGTTGGAGAAAAAATTTCCTAAGAAACAATTGGAGGATATTGAAGAGATTTTGGATTGTAGAGTTGGTAGAATAACTAGAGGTAGATAATAATTTGAGTATCTTGTGAAGTAGAACATACCAGTTGACTAATCTTTCATGGATTTCTTAGGATGAGGTAGACCATCTTGGTTTTCCTTTAACATCAAAGTGAGAGCCTCAATTTTTAAATAAAACCAAGTGTCTGATGCAGGAACAACCTTGGGTTCATGGCAATCTTGTATCAACCAAAAATATTTATTTTCAGTTTGTTCCTGTTTAGTTCATTTTTGAGTTTTCTGTGGCATTCCTTCAAGTTGTCTCATTTGTTGTTGCGAACCTTATGATATGTTCTAGACATCATAGTGCACCTCAATCTATTACTTCACAGTGGAGATATCTTGGATTTTTGCTTGGACCTATGTGTTATTCATGTTTAATAGCTATGTTGGAGGTTTTCGATCATGTGAGACAATTCCATGATTTTTGAAGCTTCATGGTACACCGTTCAATGGTCCTAATATTATGGTCAACCTAGCTATGGGTTCCAATTATATTTCTTATTGTGTTGGTTGAGTTCCTTATGATTCAGGTCCTGACCTATATTTTGTATTATATTTTCCTTACCTAGGAATATGTGATCTTTCTTGGCCAACATATTTCTTGCAAAGTATCTATATATTGATGATCTTTACAAAACCAGTTTCAAGATAAAGTAACTCTTGAAGGATCAAAGGATGAAGAAGTCTATATTTCATTGTGTAATTAGGCTTAAACGCTTGGAATGTAAGCCTTCATTTTGTTGGCCAATTATCTATAATTTCATGAATCTATGTTAATGCAAGAATTTGATCTTGTATGCTCTCTATCTCTTGCTATTATTTTAGTTGTTGTATCTGTTGTGTGACTCTTTCTACATGACTTATATTTTCCTCATTAAGGATCCTCTTACCATGACTACATCAAAGGAGGACCAACCAAAAATGTCCAAATAATGCCTTCTTTTTATTTGACAACCACATATGAAACCATTCTCTAATATCTTAGGGGATTGGACTGTGCTAGTTCAATTTTTCCACAACAAAAATTTCTAAATGAGTATGTGAGGAGAATGCGATCAATGAATTACTAAAATTCTTTTCTAAATTTATGATAGTCATTTGTCTAATACATGTTCCTTGTTTGGGGAAAAACATTATCCCACAAGATTAGAGGGAATTTTCACCATTCATCTATTCTACTTTTGAAGAATCTTCTAATGATTTGCACTAGAATATCCACTACTATTTTGATAATTTATACAAGTCATTGAGTAAATTGGAATAGATGACACCACTACATTAAAGCATTAAAATTATCCTAGTTGATGAGCCACTTCTTTTGCTAAGATTTCATCCTACTTCTATAAATATTAATCATAGAATCTCAAAAGCACTTCTTATTTATTTTAGCAAATAAGGACATACCCAAAAATCATCCCAATAAGTTAGCAATTTGAAGGTCTAGGATTCTAGCAATTTCTCTTTAAAGACTTGGTTGCGTATTGAGAAAAAATACCTTTGACTTTTTTCTAATTAATGATATAGTCAAATGCACTCTAATATGAATCTAACAAATGTCTTAATACTCTATCTTATTTCCTACATGCACCCTAAACAATGTGTATCATCTCTAAATTGTTGGTGTGTCACTGCTTTGTTCCTAGGAACATCTCTATCCCAATCCACTTGCCAACCATCCTCTCCCTATTGATGCTTCTTTCTAGGGCCTTGACTATTATAATGAAGAGGAAGGGAGATATTGAATCCCCTTGTCTTTATCTTCCACTTGTTGAGAAGCATTCATTTTGGGATGCATTCAATACAACTAAAAAATTGGGCATAGGGATGCAACTTTTAATCCACTAAATTTTGTTATTGTCAAATCCAAACCTACTCATGACTTTTGATAAGAAATTCTTGTCAACCCGATCATAAGATTTCAAGATATTAAGTTTAATGATCGAATTTTTCTATCCTTTTTGGCCACATCAATGGTTTTGTGAGTAACTATGACACCTTTCATGATTGATCCTCCTAGTCAAAATCCAATTTTCTCAACTAAGATAACATCAACCGACACATCATTAAGTCTATTAGCCATCACTTTAGTGATAATTTTTATCAATAAAATTGAATCATAGCTAATCTACCAACTTAGCTAATTTTTTACACATGGGATGAGCTCATAGAGTGTGGGATTTCGATACTACATATCAACCTCCAGAGAGGTTCATTCCCTTAGGTGGATTTTTAGAAAAAAAAACCTTGAATTTTTTTTGAATATGCCTCTTAGAATTCTATTATGCAATATTAGTGTATTAAATCATTTCATCATCAATCTCTATATGTTGTGTTGATAACTCTAAAACCCCTTGCAACATAGGCATTGCATACATTATATACTTCCCAAAATGCCCCCGATAGACAATGCAATATCTCCAAAATAGGAAAAATTTAGCGGTTTTACAAATTAGTAAGATTGATTTCTTGATGAAAATTTTAGAAGATATGTCATAATACCATCATATAAAGACAATAATTTGTCATTTGAATCCATGCATAAATCACCTACCACGCTTATGGTGACGACACAAACTTGATTCGGTCAAATTTTTCAAGACCCCTCTTAGAATTATAAAAATAGACAAAAAAATATATTCAAATAACATGTAATAAAGGACTCATTGAGAACATTAATCAATAACAAAGTTTAAAGAGGAGATACTAAAATTCCACATGCACCTGTAGCCTCACACAATGCCTTGGGAATAAATTTTCTGCCATTGTAGATTTCTTCTATTTGCTTGAAGTTGTGGATAGACTAAAAAGTGGGAACTCTAGGTCAACTAAGTCAAAATGGTTCACTTGTTCCTTTGAAATATCTTTCCCTCCATTTTATTCACATTTTGCATTTAATTAAACCACTTTTTGGGACATGGAGGATTCACTTAATCAACTCTATTAATAATTCATTTTTTTGTTATTTTTAAAATCTTGTGTGACAATTTTAGAATAAATGTAAAATTGGCTAATACTTTTAATACTTTTAATGATGTTTGCTAATGTTTTTCCTACTAAAAAAAGACCAATTACAAAGAATATTTATTGAACATAGGAGTCAAGGGAGACTTGAAACCAACTCAAAATTAGATCTAGTATCTGTTCTATTAACACCTCAAAAGGCTAGCAAATTGACTGGAACCACTTACTATAGTTGACCAAAAGAATAAGGACAATTATCTTCAACATATGAAGGAAATGAAACTCAAATTTTGCAAAAACACTTATTGAAAAGGAAAAATAACCTAAAATATAATAACCCAAAATAAAACCTTGTTAGTTGAAACCATTAATTGGTTATTTAAAGTGGCTTCCTTTCTTAACAACTTGCAATGCTTCGTATGTTTTTGAAAAACCAAGAAGAGATGAAGGAAAATTACAAATCTAGTAAAACGTTGCAAAAATACTTGAAGAATATAGATGAAATCACTTAATTATCCTTATTTTGCATGCACACTATTGTTTTGACGTGGACAAGCCAACTGCATCCATTCTTCTCTCTAGTTGTCATCATGTTTAGCTTAATATTCTAATGGAATCTCATGCTTGGTTGCAAACATGAATGACATTTTTTTGGTAGCTTTAGTAATGGCTAGATGTTTGATAGGGAATCCTCTTAAAGTACCAAAATTGAGCCCTTCTTTCTAATTTCATGTTTATAAGAAGCTTCTTGAAATTCACTTTGCTAGTTAGAATGGGTTAGGTCAGGCGATTCATGTGCAAAAAGATTGACACTTCCTTTTTATCATGTTGTTCACATTTTTTTAAGTATGATGTTAACTTGTAATGAATTTTTGAGAAAACTTCATTTATGATATTGAAAAAATAGTCTTCCTTAAGCTCTTCATTAGTTGCATCATACATAATATGTTCTATTTAAAATTTGTAAACTTTTTCTAGGTGATTTGAAGGAGTATCAAAACAAATACCTTGGAAAATATATTTTTATTTATCATCTTGCTCAACTTGATGAATACTCTCATCCATATCAATCATTTTATTCTTCATAACAAGGTAGTCTTTATTTTATTCTTGATAGACTAGCACACTATTAAAGTGGATGTCATTTTCCTATTGACCAAAACTTGCTAAAGGTGCTAGTACAAGTATTCTTTTTACATCATCATCAACAAAACTAGGGAGCTCATAAACAAAATTAGTCATTATATCATCCTTAACTCTAGGTCAACTAAGTCAAAATGGTTCACCTGTTCCTTTGAAATATCTTTCCCTCCATTTTATTCACATTTTGCAAGTAATTAAACTACTTTGTGGGACATGGAGGATTCACTTAATCAACTCTACTAATAATTCACTTTTTTTGTTATTTTTTAAATCTTGTGTGACTATTTTAGAATAAATGTAAAATTGGCTAACACTTTTAATGACATTTGCTAATGTTTTGCTCACTAAAGAAAAAAAAGACCAATTACCAAGAATATCTATTGAGCATAGGAGTCAAGGGAGACTTGAAACCAACTCAAAATTAGACCTAATATTTGTGCTATTAACACCTCAAAAGGAACACAAATTGACTGGAACCACTTACTACAGTTAACCATAAGACTAAGGAAAATTGTCTTCAACTCTTGGAATAGGAAATGAAAGTCAAATTTTGCAACAACACTTATTGAAAAGGAAAAATGACCAAAAATAAAACCTTGTTATTTGAAACCATTAATTGGCTCTTTAAAGTAGCATCCTTTCTTAACAACTTGCAATGCTTCATATGTTTTTGAAAAACCAAGAAGAGATGAAGGAAAATTACAAATCTAGTAAAATGTTACAAAAATTCTTGAAGAATATAGATGAAATCACTTAATTGTCCTTACTGTGCATACACACTATTATTTTGAAGTGGACAAGCCAATTGCATCCATTCTTCTCTAGTTGTTATCATGTTTAGCTTAATATTCCAATGGAATCTCATGCTTGGTTGCAAACATGAATGACATTTTTTTGGTAGCTTTAGTAATGGCTAGATGTTTGATAGGGAATCCTCTTAAAGTACCAAAATTGAGCCCTTCTTTCTGATTTCATGTTTGTGAGAAGCTTCTTGAAATTCACTTTGTTGATTAGAATGGGTTAGGTCATGCGATTCATGTGCAAAAAGATTGATGCTTCCTTTTTATCACGTCATTCACATTTTTTTGATTTAAGATGTTAACTTGTAATGAATTTTTGTGAAAAATTCATTTATGATATTGAAAAAATAGTCTTCCTTAAGCTCTTCATTAGTTGCGTCATACATAATATGTTCTATTTAAAATTTATAAACTTTTTCTTGGCAATTTGAAGGAGTGTCAAAACAAATACCTTGGAAAATATATTTTTATTTATCATCTTGCTCAACTTGATGAATACTTTCATCCATATCAATCCTTTTATCCTTCATAACAAGGTAGTCTTTATTTTATTCTTGATGGACTAGCACCCTATTAAAGAGGATGTCATTTTCCTGTTGACCAAAACTTGCTAAAGGTGCTAGTACAAGTATTATTTTTACATCATCATCAACAAAACTAGGGATCTCATCAAAAAAATTATTCATTTTATCATCCTTAACAATTATATCTTGTTTTTCCTCCATTTTGTTCACAAAACTAGGAAGTGTATCGAAAAATCTTGTTAGCATTTCATGTTCCTAATTTATTGATCATTACCCTACTATCCCGATTATTTTTTCTCACAAATCATTTGTAAAAACTCTAATTTTTTTGGTTTCCTCTTCATGTGTAAGTGAAAATCCAACAAAAGACTCTTAATTTGCCTCACAAACCTCCTCATTTTTCTCACTAGACCAACTTTATTGGTAAATAATAGGTCCACCTAGATAAAGATGAATTTTAAGAGAATCTGGGGGTTGACTTGGTAGATAATTTTTTAAAGCTTGTGGTAGGAAAATTATTTGAGAAATATGTTCATGAGGAGTTAGTACATTGATTTTGTTTACATGAAGTTTCTTGCAAAAAGTGAAAACTCGTAAAACTTGGAATTTCAAACTTAGGAGCTCATTTGAAGAATAAAAAGGTATACCTTGCTCAAAGCTTTGAATATTGTGTTGGAAATATATGTTTGGTTGTTTTTCATCATTGATGTCAAACACTCTAGTCCGATGGTGTTTGAGGTATTTTCTCAAACACTATGATGTATTTTTTGTTGACATGTTCAAGTAAATATTTTGTGCGGAAGAAAGATGTTGGTCCACAAAGAAGTAAGGTTGTGTGTTAGACATACATTAGTTCTTTTGAACCTATAGAACAGTGGAAGACAAGTATGTATTCATTCATATATAATAATGGTAGACATGTATGCATTCAGTGCTACATAACAATGGAAGACAAGTATGTATTCAGTATAGTGGAAGATAGGTATTTATTTTGGAGATTATGAGGATGATGTTTTGAAGTCCTTTAGAGTTATTTTCTTTGATCTAGAAGCCAATGGTTTTGTATGGATGTCAATGGTTTAGTAGAAGAGTTATGCACTTGAAGATGAAAATTATTCAATTATGTTTTTTGGAAGGTTTTTATTCTAAAAATCAAGGTTGAAGATATGTATATGCAATTTGAATTATACTCATGTCTTGGTCTTGGTTGAGGTGTTTCCTTGTGACCCAGAAACTATTCCTAGTGATTCAAAAATAGTGTCATTAAGTGTTGTAGTTATGAGTAGTTTGTGGTTTAATGTTCCATAAATGTGTTATAATGGCTTCTTACATGGATTCTTGGCAAGTGGTATTGTCCTTGACATGGTGAATAGATCCCACCACGGCGTGTGGAGGTCCGGATTGATCTGACAAGTGATGTGGTTCTTTGGTCAATGTGTTACTATACATTTGAGATGACTATGGAAGTTTCTCCAGTAATTGTGGATCTCACATTGGGCTATGCGTAGCATGTTTACATCTCTCTCTCCTGGAGTGGATCACACTTTTTATTTTTGATCTAGATATTGCATTTAATTTCTCTCTCTTATCTAGATAGGTTTATGGTATGTATTTAATGTTTATCTCTCATCCAATTGAGTCCATGTTAGGTATAATCTATGTCTCAGTTTGGATGCTTCTAGATTGGGACCTTATTGTAATTTTATTTTGACATGACCAACTTTGTTGTAAACTTCAATGATCCATCTTGTATATAAGTACAATATGTGCTTTGGAAAAATGTAAAAGAGTGTATGTTGTGGGTGAACGAGTGAAGATCTATATGCATAGTTTTAGAAGAGTACAGTTTAGTTTATTTGGCTACTATTTTGTGATAGTGGCAGAGAAGAAAAGGCAGTAACAACGTATTGTTGAGGTTGACAGTGTTGTGTAGATCAGTTGCATTATTAGGATAATTTCTCTTTGTCTATTGTGAATAGTTGTATTTACCTTGTCCCTAGGAAAGTGTGTCTTGGGCGCGTAAGTTTTTTATAGTATCTTTCTACTTTGACAGTGAGCCTTTATTCAAAATTCCAAAGTAGTTAGTTATTATCTATATTTAGTGTTGTATTGGCAGCAAGCCTTTGGTTGCAAGTCTGAAGCAATGAGCTCCTACTATCTTTGTAATATGACTATATACATTAGTGAATTATATTTATGGGAAAGTTCTCACCGTGGATTTTCCTAGCTTGTGTTTTCAATGTATAGAAATCTTGGTGTTCATGTGTTGTTGTTTCGGTTCATTATTTGCTTAATGTTTTATGTGGTGAATATTCAAGATAGTTGATTACTCAAATGAGGTTTTAGTTTATGTTGATTCACACCCCCTCTCAACATCTGGAGTATGTTAAAAAATTGGCATCAAAGTAAAGTTCCTCTTGAATAATCTTAACCACTTGAGGAAGATTCGAAATGATGCAAAACTTACACTTCCATGCTTTGATATTTGATGGTATTAATTTTTCTTATTGGAAGGACTAGATGGAACCATGTTTGGAAATATTATAAAATGGTATTTTGGAGGTTATTCAAACTTGATTATATTCCCCTTTTGGAAGACCTTTGACTACTAATGAAGAAAGACAAAAATAAGCTAATGTGAAAGGAAGAACACTTCTTTTCAGTAGTTTATGTGACATAAAATTTGGGATGGTAAAAGGTTTAAAAGGTGCTAAAGAAATATGGGATAAGTTAGGATTTGTATATGAAGGATATTTAAAGACAAAAAAAAGACTAATGAATCTCAAACAAAAGCATGATGTCTTAAGAGAGGCATAAGACAAGAGTGTTGAAAGCTACATATATATCTTCATTGATGTTGTTGTTGGAATCAGAGCTGTTGGTGGATATTTAGAAGATGTAGATGTTATACTTAAGATCTTATTAAACCTATTAAATAAGTTCATACCAATGCCATGTACAATATGGAGAGAAATGATATAATTCAATATTCAATTGATCAAGTTATTGGTTCACTTTGTGTATTTGAGATTGTAGATGTTGAAAGGGAAAAGACAGAGATTGCATTCAGAGCTATTGAAGAAGTTGAACATGAGACATGAAAGATGTTAGAGGAATATGAAGCATATATTTTAATAAGATTAAAGCGAGGAAATAGTAGATAAAAAGGTAAGGTACCTCTTAAGTGCTTTAATTTTGGAAGGATAGAACACTTTACTAATGATTGTAAATATAAGAAATATCATAGTTAATCAAAGAATGATGATAAAAAAGGCAATCAAAAGAAAGGTGATTTCACAAAGAGAATAAATTTCAAAGGAAAGGGTAAAAAGAGCTTATGTTCCATGGAGGAATAATTATTTGAAGATGAGGATACTAATGAAATAATTAAGGAGTCTTTGTTTCTATCTATTTCACAAAAGAAAGAGGAGATCACATTACATGCTAATATTGTTTCAGTGCATGGAATATAGATTCTAGATGTTCATATCATATGCCATTGAGGATTTATCAATTTTAAAGAATATGATGGAAGAGAAATAATATTTACATGAGAAGGAAGTTCACAAATCAAAGGCATTGGAACCATTTCAATTGATGTTAAACATAGAACTAATGCTGTTTGTTATGTTGAAGGTTTGAAACATACTTTGTTAAGTGTTATTCAAATTTGTAAGAAAGGCTATGAAGTTATGTTCAAAATTAATGGTTGTGTTATAAAAAAGAAACAAACCAATAAAAGGGTCACCAAATATTTTATGACTACTAGGAATATCAATTGTATGGAAGATAAATGTGATAATTTATGTTTTCTAACTCAATGCAATGGAAGATGGGGAGATGAAGTTGAAATGGAACTCAAAAAAGACAAAATGGATTCTAAATTTCTAAAGAACGACAAGGAGAGAAAGGATGAATAAAAAAAATTGGTGGAAGTTGAATGAGTTTCGGTAGATAAAAATCAAGAAGAAGATAAAAAGGATTTGGAAGACCAGAAGCAAGACGGAGACAAAAAGTATTTTGTAGACTAGAAGTAGGCATAAGAAAAAAAGGAACCAGTAGACTGGAAGTAGGTTAAAGACAAAAAGAATTTGGTAAATCAGATATAGACAAAGGAAAAAAAAGGGCTGATGAATTGGAGACCTTCTACTATTCATTCTAAGTATTTTTCTTTTGATGAAGTCTATTTTTATTGCAAGAAAGAAGGGCACAAAGTTAATGAATGTAGAAGTCTTAAAAGGGGTTATGTTTCTAATGGAATATGTTATCATTCTAATAAGTTAGGGCATAAGACAGTTCAATGAAGAAATAGCATGAATTTGAATAGAAATGCTAAGAACTTTAGTAGAGTGAATGTGAATAGAGATGTTAAGAGCTTAAATGGAAACTTCTATAGTTGCAATGGATATGGAAATATAAAGGTTGAATGTAGTATAAATATCAATGTCAAGAATAATGAAACTACAAAAATGAAAAAGGATTGTCTTGTTTGATATAACTGTAACATGACAAGACATATTGCAAGGTTTTTCAAAAGTATGGATAAATAGGATGATTGTTCTATGTTTGTAGAAGACTAAAAAGAAAGGAATAATATTTATTTAATGAAGAGAACAAAAGATGCTTCTAATTGTGGTCTAGCATCCATTCTAGATGATGCCTCCTACTTTATTATATGAATCAGACTGCATGGTCTAAGGGGGAATTTTCATGTGAATTTGTTTTCCCCCTTGAGGTTGGATGTTGAGTATCTTGTCAACATGAAAATAAGGCATGAAGGATATTATGGAGGTAATACTTGTGTTTTTTGGTTCATAAAGGTGATTGTATGGTTCTATAAATAATGTATTAGTTATTTGGTTGTGTTAGATATTGTTCATACTAAGTTGTGTTCAAATATGGATTAGAGAAATGTTATGCATTTGGATAGCTTGAATAACAATGTTTCTAATTGCTAAAATTTCTTTGATAAGTTGAAGGATATGATGAGTTTTTCAAACTAGATTCCTCCTATAGAAATTGACTGGTTTAAGGATGATGTTATCTTCTATGTTGATAACAATCTCTGCTACATAGAAGAGGTAGAGTCTAAACTTATTTGAGAATCTACTTTGTCCTGTTAAATTACTGGAGAAAAATGTATGAGCATTATTGAGAATCCAAAGGATATTAGTTCTACAAGGATTGAAGCTGTGGAATAACTATATGTTTTTGGTGGTGATGGGAAAAACAATGATAAGGGAAAAGTTATGAGAAATATGCTGACAGAGGATTTTTCATTTGGTAATCAAGATAAGTGTTTTACATGGATGTGTTTGGAGTGTTTCTTTGCTCTCGTGGTTACTTCAAATGGAAAAGAAGGGGAAGACCATAAAAGTGTTGCAAAATAGAAGGAAAATATTCTTAATATGTTGAGTTAGTATGAATGACTAAAGAAAGTTGGAGATATGCTCCATCATATGGTTAGAATAATTTTGAGTTTCTCAAGGAAAAACTTGGGGTTGTTTCCCCTCCTTCTATCTTAGTGCATCTTTCTAGGGGAGTTTTCTAACTTATTTTTTTTCTAGATTGATGCTTGTGGTCATTATCAAAGTTGGGTTGTGGTAAGTATGTTTTTTGCCTTTGTCCTTAATGAAAAAGAGGGAGAAAGATAAGGAAAATTCTTATTTGATAATACATTCAAGATTGTTTTGGTTATTTCAATAAGGGGGAGTTCATAGTGATTGATATATTAGTAAAACATCTTTGTTGGTTGTTTTTCATGAATGAAAAAGAGGGAAATTATTTGAAATACATGTTTGGTTGTCTATTCTTATTGATATCAAACACTCTAGTTCGATGGTGTTTGAAGTATTTTCTCAAACACTATGATGTATTTGTTGCTTATATGTTCAAGTATATATTTTTTCTCAAAGAAGGATGTTGGTGTAACGCCCCGCCAGGAAACCCAAAAGAAACTAACCTAGAACATGATACTAAGTTTGGTGAACAATTTTTTTTCTTCTAAAGTTTACAAATAAGATATACAATCACATGAAAGCATTAACCATTAACTCACATAACACACATCGTAAACACAGGTTACAAATCTAATGGGTCCCATGACCTACTATTACTTTCTAACATAACTCATTTAATAACATCAACAAAAGATTCCATAAATTAAATACAACTATTACATCATAATAATTACATTCCAAGAACATCTATAAATCCTAATAAACATACATCCACTGCACATGTCGCAGGGTATGCAATAATCATTCTAACATCTAAATTACAATATCCAAATTAGGTATCACATGCGATACTCTAATACAAGATTTACAATAAAAGAATATAAATAATGATCTACAAAGATGAAGTAACATAAGGAATCCAACTGCAAAGACACCATCAAGCACCGGCACAAGGATGTTGAATCTTTAATGGTAAAGAATCACTACCACCCATCCGTGTAGAACCACAAAGGTCTACCCCACCGTGTTGAGGAGATAACATCAGACCCCAATCGGATAATCAAGTGAAATCATGAAATACCACTAGGAAAGGAATCCTGATAGCTTACTAACTCAAGGTCACCAAGTAAAGTGAAAGGTATGACTCGCTAATCTAGAGGCAACCGAAACATGTAGGATAACTAGATTATGCATAGGCAGGTGTCATCATATACATCTAACCCTTGAGTCTTGTCCTGGTAATCTCTCTAGATCCTGACACTCAAGTGACCATACACGGATCAATGACTTCTCGTACAAATGAAGCCATTAACTATGCTAGACACACCTCTCAAGGTGGCCAACATCATCTCTATTCCCATCTTAGGCTGTACTAGCACTCAAGCATGGGCGAGGAATTTATCTTATTAGGTTCATTTATTTCCCCTTAATTTATTAAGTTATCACTTGATTACAGATACTTACAATAAGTGATCCTGGCAGCCACTTGTGGGCCCCGACGCTTATTGCAAGCCACCTCCTAACACATATCTAGGTAAACTACCCTAGGCTCATAGATCTCTCCTAGATCAAATCATAGATAAACAGATAGTCACACATCCAGAATCATCACAGAAACCAGGATTGACTACATAAACATATTCACTGAATCACTTAGTACAACATGAGCCTATAAGATCAACTGGAATATAAACAATACACACTCACGCCAAACATAAGAAACATCATGAACATAAAGACAATTCCCAAGCCTCTGTCTTTCCTAGGTCATCTAGTACCCATAACACTGATAAACCCAACAAGTAGGAAAGATAAAACTATATTGTAGAAAACAACCAATTTTAGTATAAATGATGCATGTATAGATGAAAAGATAATTCATACGTTTTCAACATTAAATAAAAGTCCAACTTGATCATATAAATGCATCACATCAAACTATTCATACTTAAACCAAATTAAATAAGTAACCTGAATTAAATCAATTAATCAAACCCAATTTATTGCCCCATAGTCACAAGGTTTAACAACATTGAATAATTTCCAATAAAACAATTATTATTTAAATAATAATTATTCACATGCTTTACCAATATTTAATAAAATTTAATAATAAAATTTATTATTATTTGATAATAATAAATTACTAATAAAAAAATATAAATAAAGTTAATTCTATTTATGAAAATAACTTTATTAACTAAAACTCTACTAAACAAATTTATTTAAAAATTTATTATTAAATAAATTAATAATAAACAAAACTTATCATTAAACAAATAAAACTCCTTAATAAAATTTATTAAACTAATTAATCAAAAATTAACTAGCAAATTTAATAAATTAATAAATTTTATACTAAACAAATTTAACTAATTAACATATTAATCAAATATCATATATTACTTATTAGTAAATATAAAACAATTAACAAAATCTTTTAAAAAATGATAATAATAAAATAATTGAAAAAGCTGCGCAAGTGGGGGGGGGGGGGGGCGGTTGGGCCCACGTCCCCAGTTGGCACAGCCCTTATGCAAAGGGCGCAGGAGCCGAGCTCTCCCCTGCGCGCATGGTACCAAGTACTGAGGACGGGGGGTGGGGTAAGGGGATAGGTGGTCCCCGCCCCACCTTAAAACCATTATTATTTTTTTTAACTTTTTCAATAATTTATATTTTTAAAAAAAGATTTGCAAACACAAATTTTGAAAAACAATATACTTACATCAATGTAAAAATATTAAACTTAATTTAATATATATATATATATATATTTTTAAACTAATACATTTTTGTTTCTCTTGACAAGTAATGAAAGAAAAAAAATTTAAAAGGGATTATTTTCAAAAATGGAAAGAATTGTACAAAAGGGAGTTTTTCCAGAAATGGAAATTTTCCACTTTACACACACACATGGAAAATTTTGTCTTTTTCTTATTTGTTTTTCTACCAATGTTTGGTTTGCAAACACATTTAAATAAACTAATGTATTTTTTTTTTCCAATAGAAAGCAAATGATTTTACTGTGTAATTTTTATTTTTGACTGTTTTTGAAAGAGAGGGATTTTTTTTCCAGAATGGTAATTTTTCACCCAAATTGGATTTTTGACAACAACCCATTTATTTAAATCAGCCATACTATAGTTCTAACTATATAGAGATTAATTTTTTCATTTTTTATGTGTTTTAGGATGAATTTTCTCCCGAAATTTTGACAACATAACCCTACTATGCCAAGTTTATATTAAAATATGAAATGACAATCCTATGATTTTTCTAAACCTCAAATTGAGAGCATAAATAGATAACAGATCTAAATCTATAAACCAAATCAAACATAGGAAAATTGCTAAAAGTTCTACAGATAAAAAAAAACATAGGAAAGTTCTTCAAACCCCTACCTCAAATCCAATGCTAGAAACTGATATAGATTGCTTGTAGAATGTTGAAACTTCCAAAACTGACAACAGAAAATCTCAACCTGCAAATTTGAATCACAGTGCATGCAAATCCCAAAACCAGATGCAAACAATCTTCACCCAGAATCCAAGCACACACACCAAAAACTCAAGAACACAAAGAAGTCACAAAATCTCCAAAAACTCTCTCTCAAAAATGCTCCAACAACCTGATTGATTACAAATGAATGCTAATTCCCCCTATTAGGGATTCAACTCCACCATTCGTGCAAACCTTAGATGACTCACAAATAGAACTCCTAATCAAACTCTCCCTCTTTTGTTGAGAGAAACTACTAATTAATAATTAAAAATATATTTAATTATGCACAACTCAACCTAGTCTCCTAAAGACAAGTTGTCACCTTTTCAAACAAGATAAATTCAAACTCAATAAAGTACATGTTAATATTAAAAACCATTATTAAATAAATTTAATATTCCAACATCATTAAATCATGCCATATATTAATTTAATATCTAATGGACAATTTCAAATTATATTTTCACGCAATTAATTAATTAAAACCAAATATCCTAATATTTGATTTTTAATTAATCAATAATCATACATTAACATAGGAAATAAATTTAATATTATTTTCCAGTTATAATATTAAATTTCATAACTATAGAAAATCATACATTCAAACTACAATAAAATAGGATCATCAAATAAACATACAAACACAAAATAGGGAACCACGAACTTTGTCACCTTGACAAATTCGGATAGGGTAGTCAAAAGATACTTATCCAACAATTAGGATAAATGGGCTTAGAAAAGGGTTTTGGGTCCATCTGTTACCTCTCCTCTTTACCATTGAGACGAGTATTTATGGGCACACTCACTCCTGCCAATTCAGGGAAGACGATACCCTGTACCTGCAAACCTGTCATCACAAATCAAAGCATGCACATACAATAAATGACAAACAATGGTAGGGTACGGTCAGTCGTGTGGATCTCGACAAGGTAAATAACTACGCCTCTGCCCTCTACCATACAAACACATAAAGCAGATACATACAAATGAACATCATACACATGCTAGTATGGGGTAAGTACATCATAATCCAACTGAAACATAAGCATCACATCATAATAACATTAACATCTAAATATGAGATCATATGAGATCATAACATAATCATAATCATAATTTGGATCATCAACAATCACTGAAATAATAAGATCTGTACACAACAATGTGGCCTAAAAGAGTATGGCATCTAAAAAAAAATTGAAAGCAAACTATAGGGGTACTACAGTTGGTATAAAAATAAGTAAGGTTGTGTGATGGACATGTTAGTGCTTATAAATATATAGAATAGTGGAAGACAAGTATGTATTCAGTACTACAAAAAAATGAAAGATAAGTATGTATTTAGTGCTACATAATAGTGGAAGATAAGTATGTATTCAAAATAATGAAGACATGTATGTATTCTAGAGATTGTTAGGATAATGTTTGTCAATGCTTCAAAGTTATTTTATTTGGTTTGAAAGTTAATGGTTTTTTCCAAATGTTAGTGATTCAGTAACACATTTATGCAGTTGAAGATAATAGTTGTTTAGCTTTTTTTTTGGAAGGTTTCTATTTTGGAAATCAAGGTTGGGGATATGAAAATGTGATTTGAAATGTATTCATGTTTTGGTCTTGGTTGTGGTGTTTCTTGGTGATCCAAAAAATATTCCTAGTGATCTAGAAACAATGTCATTAATTGTTGCAATTATGATCACTTTGTGGTTTAGTCTAGAAATGTGTTATAATGGATTCTGATGTGGATTTTTGGCAAGTGATATTTTTTTTGACGTTGCATGTGGAGGTCAATATATAGTTTCTAAGTGATGTGGTTCTTTGGTTAGTGTGTTACTACACATTTGAGATGACTATGGAACTTCTTCTAGTAATTATATATCCATCATTGGGCTATGTGTAGCATGTTCATGGTCCCTCTCTCTCTTGGAGTGGACCATGCTTCATATTTTTAGTCTAGATAATGCATTTAATGTATAGCTCTTATCCAGATGAGTATGTTCTATGTGTGACCTATGTATTTGTTGGCTAAAAATTTTGTACGTTACTGTGACCACAACTTGCAAAATTGTAAATTTATTCAATGTCTCACAAGATTTATCTCTCCTCTCAACAATAGGGGAGGCTCCCTTCTTACTGTAGGTGGCTTCAGTAGAAACTT
The DNA here is from genome assembly GCA_027943335.1 of Chamaecyparis obtusa. Classification (NCBI taxonomy): domain Eukaryota; kingdom Viridiplantae; phylum Streptophyta; class Pinopsida; order Cupressales; family Cupressaceae; genus Chamaecyparis; species Chamaecyparis obtusa. The sequence continues at coordinate 400,286 of BSBK01002629.1, read as the reverse complement.
AACTAAAATTTAAACAAGGGTGGTTCTCCTTAATCAATTCCTCTATTTTTAGGAATGATTTGCAAATAAATTATGAAAAATGCAAAAACTTAACAAAAAGTGCCTATCACAATGATAATATCGATGGCTTAGGAGGACGTAAGAACAACATCAAAGATTCCAATCTACTTTATATTGGCTGAACATTTATAGAAACCCAAAGTTTCATGCACTTATCCTGAATGAGGATTGAATAATCTAAACAAATAGTAAGGCACAAAGTCTCTTATTGAATATTCACTAATTTTAATAAAGGTACTTAAAATTGACGTTCATAGGCTTTCAGTTCTAAGTATTTGTAGCCAGTATCAATTATAGAAATCTTCCTTTCTATAGCACAAAGTCTTCAAAAAGTTCAAATTGAATACGCAAAATATGTACAAAAGATAAACCATTAACTGAATCAAAGATAGCTTAATCAATGTAACATAAGAATACACCAATCAACCTCAAGCTCCACAACACAAAGTCTGAGAAAACTTGTCCTTTTATTCACTTTAGAAATTTTGCATCAAGAAACATAGTTTTTAATTTATAAAAAATCCAGTATAGCCTCTTTGCATAAAAAAAGATGATTATTTAGAATGAGAACATTCCTTTATATAGGCAACGAATGAGAGAAAAATGTGGAGAAAGAAGGGGAAACCCTTAACAACATTTGGATTATTCAAAAGCTACTTTGAATTATTCAAGATTACAAGACCTAATGCACTTGCAATTTGATTACATGCATCTATTGTACAAGAGAATGTTCCCTTGTAATTACAACTTTCCTTGAATCTACATGTAACCTATCAATAAGACTACACCTATATAGAAATCATATAAAAATTATTAAGTGTCCATGACACTCAAAGGTTATCTTCAGAGAGAATTAATAAAAGCCTCAAAATTGAGATGAGACTCATGTAAAACTCTGAGGTTTGGTATTCTCGTGTGTTGTGCAATGATAGTTTCTTTGAGAGCTATGCTCTCACCCTTGGCAATAGCCTTGTTGTATCCTCCAATGATGACCTGAAGATGATTCAATAAAATCTTATAGCTTGTCAATTTATCAATGGTTTTGAACTCAAAGTCGCTCACCTCAATCTCTAGGTAGATTAATTTTTTGAACTCTGTCATAACAATATCTTCTACAATCATCTCACCATCTTCAACTACAATATTTCATGCTATCTCCTCAAAACCATTCCTAATAATGCATTGTTGCTCCCTACTTATGTCAATAGCTATGCACACTTCTATCACTAGTCCTTGGATGATGTTTTTCTTATTTACCATTAATTATAAGTAATTGAAGTACATCTCTTGAGAGGAAACAACTTCGTATTCACATAATGCATTTAGATCAACATCATACATCTTTTTCCAAATGCTCAAATCTTCATCCAAAAATTTCAACTGCTAATTGAACGATGTGAGGAGCTTATTCAACTTAGTGATATCCTTCCTAACATGCCTTAGTACTCTGAATGCTTCTATGATCACTTGCACACCGTGTAATTCCAACTAGCTTCCCTATTCATCTATGGCCTCAGCCTTGTGTCCAATATGTTATGCATACCTAATTGACTCCCTTGGGAGAGAATAAGAAATGGGATCAACTTGGTGTGAAGAGTTATTCATTTTCTGGATGGTCTCAAGTAAGAAAGAGTTCCCTTCTTTGAGATAATTCTTCATGTCCCATAGTTGATCATTCCTCCTGGAGAGAAATGTCATTGCATTATGTGCATCTTGTTGACAACTGATCTATGTCTACTTAGCAAGTTATAATTTCATGAACTTGTAACGAGAAGCCTAAAGTTCTTCTTGTGGTTTGTCTATCAAAGGCTTGACAACTTCAACATACTTGGCATTATCCTGATCAACTGTGACCTTTGAAACTTATTTTTCATTTTTAACTCTTAGGAAGCTTCACCTTGTTGAGCTATTTAGAATCAAACTCCTCTGGAGGAGCTTCTTTATTGTTTCTTTTATGAGTAATGGAGCTAATCCATGAAGGTAAAGTGAAAGAAGCACCTTGAGATGTATAAGTAGTAGCCAAAATAGATAATGTCTCTAACTGTATAGCTATGCGATCAAAAGTGTGACACACTTCTATGAACCATTACACTTGAGAGGATCTATGAAAGAGGAAATCTCAAGAAGCGGCTCATAGATTCCTAGTTGAATCGAGTTTAATCATTCTCATGATGCTCATCAAATTGGCATATGGGATTAGTGACTTGACTACTCCAAAATGGAAGATTCAAAGCTAAGAAAATGAAGCTAAGAATGCAAGAGTGCAGACTAGAAATCAGAGATTAAGCTAGATGAATGCAAGAAATTAGTATTCTAGAATGATGATGCAATAGCTAGATTATTGAAGTAATGCAAGAAAGAAACTAGATTAACAATGCAAGATTAAGCTATAAATGAAGCTAAGCTAAGAATTCAAATGACAAGATTATTCTAAGAATGCAAGAAAGCTTAGAAATGAAGATGCAAGAATGCTAAAACAACAAGACTGAACTTTTGAATGCAAGAGGATGGACTTCAACAATAATCCAGATTGGGGACCCTTGAGCAAGGGAAGAGCTTCCTTTCAAAGGAATTGCCTCAAGAATGGAGGGTGGAGATTAATAGGCAAAAGAATGAGTGGATGAGATAAAGAGGCAAAAGGATATTCACAAAGATGCAAGGTTAGGTAGATATGAGTGGTGAGGATTAAGAGGAAAAAATAGATGTTAGGTAAGATAAGAGAAAATAGCATTTGAAAGCACAAATCCCTTTTAATTCCTAATCAATCAAGATTAAGTATGTGCACACATGTGAATGTGTTCTTTTAATAAAAGTGTAGGAACTTTATATTAAAAGTAAGGTTATAGCAATTAAAAAAATATGCAAGCTCTAGAAATTAGACCATAGTATAATCTTGATATCAGATTTTTGATTTAATTATGCAAAGGGGATTTTAAGGGTTACTCTACACAAATATGCCTAGTAAATAGGAAATTTGGTCAAAAGGGTGGCTAAAGTTCTAGTTGACCAATTTTAGGTGATTACATTTGCCCCTCTTTGACTAATGTGTGAGCGGTCTAGGAACACATTGAGTTAAAGAATGATGATGTCAAGGTAGTTGATAGAGATCAAACTCTGAACCCGATTGAACAGAGATCGATAAGCAAGACAAGAATATCCAACCTGATATGAAGTGATGAGACTAAATATTTTTCCAAGGAGATTGAGATAGCTAATCATCTAAGAGACAATACTAGATTGATATGGGTTATGATAAACCTGATATGCCACAAGAGATAAAAAAGATGCCTTTCTGAGTGAACTGATATGAATCGATGAGAGCACTCTTTCAGAAAGGAGATGTGAAGAATCTCAACTTGATATGAAGCGATGAAGATGAGATGCCCCGAGTGATGATTTTTTAGCCCTAATTGACTTGATTGATTTAAGATTGGGTTTAATGCTAGATTCACAAATTAGGAGATTTAATTTTTTTTTTTCCTATATTGTCATGCCCCCTCGGGATCAGAATGGAAATGAGGTATAAGGGGAGAAGATAAGCCTCAAAAATCCAGAAAAGAAAGGCAAAAGCAAGCAAGAAGTGATATCATCAGCAGTCAACTGCATTAGAAGATTTGGAATTTCAATTTGAATCCCGAAAATAGGATAAAAAATAAGGATTTGTAGTCAAATACCTTGGTAGAGAGAAAGGGAGGATGAAAAGAAAGCATAGGTTGAGGGAACAAAAAATACAAAGCTAAAATGTAGCCCTAGAATGAAATGCAACCTAAGACATGAGAGTAGTCAAGTCACCAATCTAGTAGGCCGTTAGTTTTAATCATTTGAGCATTTGGGACTTCGGAGGTCAGTACAACCTTCACCAATGTGAGAGAAACTGTGAAAATATGAATACAACCTTATCGAATAAGATATAGGAAACACACATAAGCATTGAGACATAAGTGTCAAGATGACCTGAACATGGTTTCCAAGTCAATGTTGTAAGAAAACAACCGTACTGAGGCACAAGTTGCCAAGATAACTAGGAGTGTCATCATATGTGCTAACAAACAAGGAGATAATTACAACCTCACCTAAGTGTTCAAATAAAGAGGGTCGAGGTATGTGCAATGTTCTAATCGTGATGGAGGATCTTACCATAGACACCCAGTTTATTTGACCACTTAGGATCATTGAAATCACACCACAAGCATGAATCAAAGAAAAAGATGTTATGCCCCCAGTCATGAATCTCTAGTCAAGTAGACATTGTCGAGCAACCTTAGAAGATATAGCAAGTGAAATTCAATGATAACAGACAGTACACAAGAAAATAGTTTAGCATATCTTAGCCATTTTCATTTTTCTAGGATTTAATTTGGTGTTGGGTGTGAAGGAGCACCTTTGTTCTTATGTCAAAGTGCAAGCACACAGTGAAAGATAGTGCAAGATCCAATATGTATTGAAAAAACATAGTGATGTCCAGATTGGTAGTGTTAAGAAACACTGGAGATTGGGGTGTTGAGAAACACCAAGAAGTGTCAGCTATAAATTGTCCATCGGGAAGGATTGATGAATTGACTCAGGTTAAGCTCAAAAGATCGACCAAGTGATAAAGCACTGACAACTTAGATAGGCGTATGATTTCCCCTAGATGAAAAACAAGAACTGAGGACAAGACTAAGACAAGTTCTAGCCCAAGATGGCACAAGGAAATAGAGAGTGAGATGGATGGAAGGATACAAGAGATTAGCCACACATTGATAGATGGAGTGCTGATTACAAGTGACACCTATTTGCTAGGTTTTCACCACTTGGAGAGAATATTTTATTTTTTCTACCAAGGCGCCTGTTTCCAGGTTTTCACCAAGGCACATTTTTTCTCTTTTTCTAATGTTTTTGATCTTTTTCATTTTTTTGTATATTTTGATATTTGATTTTTTTGTAGATACATCAAGGCGTCTATTCCAGGTTTTCATGAGGATAATCATTTTTTAGGAAATTTTTATAATTTTAAGGATTTTTTCATACTTTTTAGAAATTTTCTCGGGATCATAGATTGTTGTATAGGAAGCTAAATGATTAGCTTTAGAGTTGCTATAGTTGAAGAACATTGAGAAGGTCATCGAGAACATTGTCATTTTAAGTAGCTACTCGATAAGTTGTAGAACTAGATGATGTAGTAGTGATAAAAGAATCCATCCAGTAGTGTCCAATTGTCAAGATTTTCGTAGCCAAGGAAAGATCATTCAAGTGAGATCCAAAAATAGCCTCATAGACCTCTCTTAACTCTTTTTCAGATTCCTCACATTCTAGACACCTAAGGAGAGTACCATCTAAACTTCCCTTAAACAAGTCATTATCAATGAGTAGATACCAGTGTGTACTTTTTGGAAGGAAATGATGGATTGAAGAGTACCAAGAAGCATGGGAGGTAATGATATTGTAGAGAATTTGGGAGTGAAGTGAGTAATAGGAAAGAGATGGAAGCTGGAGTATCAACATTGATTTTTCTTTTATATCCAAGTCTTTCAAGAGAAACTTGGAAATGCAAATAGCCTTTGATCCTTTTTTAAACTTTGAGATGCTTTTGATCGTAATTCTTTTATGACAGATTTTGGAACCCTTATTTTCTTTGAGTTTCTTCTTTTCTTTGAGGACCCTTGTGGTCTTTTAAGTATTGCTTGTTTCTTTTTAGTCACATGTCAATTATATGGGACATGGTGACCTTTATATGTAAGTGGATTCTCATATTGCTGAGTTTTATGTTGAACATCCAAGTTACTTCCAGAAGACTCAAGAATTATGGATGAATGAGGCTTATATGACTACTTTAGATGGAGGGATGGATGAGAAGTGGGCCAATTGCTTAGCTTAGGAAGGATGAGGGATAAGGGTTCAACAGGTTCAAGTGCAAAGACACTGGTATCATCCTCATCATTCATGAATGAATCAGATAGATCAAGAAAAGTATCCTCCATAGAATTTTTTTGATTGTGAGTTGTCCTAGAAGAGTTAGAGTGCAGAGGAGTATTACGTGCTTCTAACCTAGATGGCCCATTCTGAGAACCAAGTCCCTCTTCTGGTGGTAGAAGTGCATGAATAGGAACTAACTCAATTCTAGACCTTCCTAAATTCCATGAAGCTATCATAGGATGAGGTCTTATGTACCCATGATTTTCTTGAGTAGCTAAAGTACTATTTTGATTAGATGGCCTAGGAGCCATAGGAATGATTTCCATAGAAGGGTGGAAAGGATTGTCATCATTTGCTTGTTCATGATAATTAGAGCTTTCTCCTCTTTCAAAATTTGTAGTAGGAGCATATCTGTGTATGAAATCAACTTGGATTTCCATAGTAGCATTTGATAATGAGTCCCACTCATATTCATGTGAGTCTTTTTGGCTATTATGATATTGTTTGATGTAATCAACTAAAGACATTGTTGGAGGGAGATCCTTGTCATCACTTTCATCTATCGTAGGAGATGTATTTTCAACAGCAATAGCTTGTTCAGTAGTAAGAGCACTAGTATGATCATCTGTAGTAGTATGAGTATAGTCTAGAATAGGCATATCTAAGATACAGGGGACTACAATAGGTTGCCCCCAATCAAGATTAGAGTTAATGATGTTCTCAACAACTAGAGTAATAGCAGTAGCAGTGGAATTTTGCTAAGTAGTTTGGATGATATTCTCCTGGTTAGGACCATGATCATTTTCTTGAGGCACTTGAGAAGGTATGTAAGGCTCTCCTTGATAGTCTAGATTAGAATTTTGTATTTGCAAAATCCTTTCATATGTCATGGGCATAATTTATTCTTCTTCTTCATCATCTGAATCCTCATATGCATGAGTGTTGCTGCTAGGTTTGTTAAACTTATGTTCATGATAGCCAACACCAGTCTTGTCATTAATGTTTTTGAATTTAGAATGTAGAGGTTCAAGAAGACCTTTGCCTGTGCCAAGAGGACTTTTTCCATCATTTCCCATCTTCTACATAAGTTGATAGCCTATACCATACTATTTAGGTGAAATTTCTGTATGTTTATCTTTTCGTTCAGATTCTACTCTCTTGTAGAGTAAGGTAGCACTTTCTTCCCTTTCTAGCTCTAGGGGAATCTAGCTATAACCATTCTAGTCCCTTCATGAATAACATGTGTTTTTGAGAGAGATGATTGGCCATGGGACTTTGAAGAGATGGGAAAAGTGTGCACTCGATAAGTTCCTATACCAATAGGTTTGACAAGTATTCTTTTCCCATGATCTGATGGGGTTACTTTTTCTTTTTCTTTTGATTTTTTAGGAGATGGCCCTTCTTTGTTAAGAGGAACCATTTGATATTTCTACTTAGGATTGTTATAGGCACATGCTGAATCTGTAGGAATGGTAATCTCAATCCTGTCATGAGGGAATTTTATGCAACAATGATATGTCGAAGGTATTGCTTGCATTGCATAGATCTAACGATGACCCAAAAGTATGTTGTATACCGAGGGAATATCTAGGACTTGAAAAATGACATTCCACTGAACATAACCTACCCAAATAGGTAAGAATACCATGCCTTTAGAAGAAAGTTCCTCTTCATCGTATGCTTTGATTGTTATTTTGTGTCGGGGATCAACAACATGATCTTAGAAACTGAGAGCCTTAACCAAATTGAAAGTGCAAATGTCCAAACCCGCTCCTCCATCTATCAAAACACACCTAACTCTATACTAATGGATGGTGACTTCAATATGGATAGGCTGATTATGAGGATGGCTAACATATTTTTTGTTTGTCTTAGAGAAGGTTAGATAAGGAGGTGAAGTGAGGTGACTGACCATGGACTAGAACTCATCAATGTCTAGGTCCTTAGGTACGTTAGCTGCAAGAAGGGCTTGATCAAGGATCTCCTTATGAGAAGGAGAGATTCATAGTAGCTCAAGTATAGATATTTGAGATGAAGTGTGTTGAAGTTGGTCAATTGGATTAGAATCTTGTGTAGTTTACATGGTGTCTAGTTTTGTTGTTGAGGTTGTACCTTGCTTAGAAGCAGAGGAGGAAGATGAAGCTTCCCTTGGAGGAGTAAATTTTTCTTGATAGTGGGTGACCACATTAGATGATTCAACTTTAGCTTTTCCCTTAGTATGATCAGAAGATTCAAGCATGTTGATCAATTGTCGCTATTAGAATAGGTGTAGGTAACCTTATTATCCTTCTCCTTAGAAGACTCCCCTTTTTAAAATTTAGGATAAGGCTCTTTGAAAGCCTTATGATCATTGTTATCATGTGGGGGATCAACCACAATATTATCATTATCGATTAGATCCTAGATGAGATTCTTAAGCTTCATTCATTCATTAGTCTTGTGGTCTTTGTTGTGATGATAATCACAATAGTGGTTTTCATTCCACCATTTAGGCTTAATCTCGGGATCATAGGGTCTTGGGTTATCGGGCAAAGTAATAAGCTGATTATCGAAAAGCATCTTTAGAGAATTTTCAAGTGATTCTATGAGAGGGGTGAAATTTATCTTAGGCTTAGAGGCCTAAGGCTTATCAATCTTGGCTTTCACAGTAGTGGATAAATTGAAAGCTGGCTCTTTAGCAGTGGTAGACTTTGAAGTTGTAGCCACAATTTTGTCATTGACAACATCTTTAGTCTTGTTCCACAATTTGATCTTATCTTTGTTATGTTGGTTGTTAGAGGATTTATTCTCTTTAGATTGAGGAGTGATATCACCCTTATGAACAAGGAAGTCCTCTATGAGAATAGAAGACTCAACCAGTTTATCAAATGAAGCATGAGTTTGCATTTGCAATGTGTAATTCATTTCAAGAACTAAGGTATTAATGAATATATCAATCTTCTTAGTCTCAGGAACCTATCAAGGATAGCACAAGTATTGATTTCACTATTTTTGAAGGAAAACCACAAATGATTCACCTTGGTGTTGTTTCATGTTACAATGATCAAGCATGGTGATAATATGTTGGATATTATAGGAGTATTTATGAATGAATCTTTGCACTAGCTGGTCAAAAGATTTGATAGGAAGTGATAGTTTAGTGAACCACTCCATAGCTTGACCATTGAGACTCCTAGGAAAGAGTCTCATAAGATAAGTAGGTTCATACAAGAAATCCATGTTGAGTGCGCAAAAATCCCTAATAGTAGTAGATCATGTTCCCATTCTTTGTTCCTACCCGCCTACCACAGTTGGTTATGTATCCCCTAGATCCCAAGTCCCGTGAAGGTAGAGTGACAGAGCCAATGAAATGAGTTTATGAGTTGAACAACCTGCAATAGAAACATCAGTACTCCTTATCCATTCAATTAAGATCCTGCATTCAAATGGGGGTGGCCTCATAGATAGCTAGCCTGAGCCATTTTAGCATGGATAGATTGATCGATCTCGAATAATATGTTCCAATTTCTGTTGTCCAGGTTGATCCCACTCCCTGCTATTGAGGTTGATCCGGAGTGAGATGAGCGAGAGACACATGGATGGCATAGGAAGAATCATGGGTTGGTATAGAGGCAGTCTGCTACCAGTCCCAAATCCTAATCTATACCCTACGAAGAATTGAGGAGCAGTTTACCCAGAGCCCTACTATTCTAAGGGGGAGCCCTACTATTCTATGGGCACCCTCCATCAGTGACAATTGGGGTTCCGATTACTTGGGCCTAGAAGCATCACCACCACCAGTAATGTCCAAGGAAATGGAGTAAGCACCGTTTATCCATAGAGAAGTAGCTAGTAGTCACAGATAGCTCTAATTAATCCAGATGATCAAATGTCATTAGTTCCTTAACCACTAGCACTAGTTCCAGCAGACCAAAGGTGACCAAGAAGCAACCATGATTGAGAAGCATAGATGGATCCAATCCCGTGACTCACTTTTGGGTCATAGGCAATAGTAGGGGAAATAAAGCAGTAAGGTTTTTACCCAATATCCCATCCCCATGAATTTGGATGCATGGACAAGAGCAACCAAGGTGGACCTACTATTTGTATAGGGTCCCTGCCCGTTCTGTCTTCCATAGTTGGCAACACCAATAGCAATAGTCTCTCCATAACCAGTGAGTGAACACATCCTCCCTCCTGGGAGCCCCTATAATTTGCCAGGGGGAGTTCAAGATTGAGTTTCCTGAAACCAGGAGCAGAGGTTCAACTATGTCCCAGTTCCCCCACAACCATCATACTTTTCATACTTAAGATGTCTTCCTCAATTATTTCATTTTCTGAATCACCACCTTATGAGCAATGTGATCCATATCTAGTATGTTGAGAGTGATGTTGTGAGCCATGTATAGAGTTGGGATGCTCTTGGTTTTCTTGTCCAAAGTGCTTGTTACCTAGTTGTTTTAGGAATTTCTCAATCCTCTTGTTTCATTCTTTCATGATTGGAGTGTAAGAAACACTATGTGCCAATCTAGGAGAGGATAAGGTAGATTTACTAGAGATATTAGCAAAGGGTTTAAAACTTGAAGGTATAGGATTTTCTTTAGTTGTCAAAGATAGCTTTGTATTGTTTTCCTTTGCGGATCTAAGATCTAGTTGTGACTGGCATGAAAGAAGATTGTCAAAAGCCAAATAGGATGACTTCATGTTCAAGTTAGGTAAGTAAAAGTGTTCAATTTTCTAGAGTGTAAAAGTGTAAGAGATATAGAAAATATAATTTTCCATAAAATGCCCAAGCTTGATGCAGGGGCATTCTTGGTTCCTCGGTGAATGTGCATGGTAGTGTGTTACTTGGTCGGTGTTACTCGGTTGCAGCTTTAACTGATGGTCTCATTTATTAAAGGAAGATCGGTCCCTGAAGGAACTCGGTGAAGCTTCTGGTGCTCGGTGGAACTCATGCTCAGTGATGCCTGTGTTTCTCAGTATTGCTTGGCTTGGTCAGTTGTTTCATTGGTGCTCGGTTGTTTCTCTGGCACTCAGTAGTTCTAGCTTACTGATTGGATTTCTTGGTGACTTGGTTGGTCAACTTGGTGCATTTATTGTTGGTAGCTTTTGTTGGATTCTCCTATGTGGATCTGGAGGCCAACATGTTGAATTTAATAATTGTAAGGCTATTGGAGAGCTAACTTGTATTGCATTTAATATTTGTTTGTAGGAGTTAATTATTTCATCTAGCCGATTTGTGGCTGATGATTAGTATTTATGGGATGTTTGGGTAGTTGTTTTAGGAATCAGATGGAAAGTTTTGAAAGCTGAGTTAGGAGCACTAGATAAGTGAATTTGTGGCAAAGATCCTACGAGATCTTGTAGATCAGATTGATTTCTGATAGTTGTAATAGCAGAGCTAGTGGTTGAGGCTTGGCGACAAGGAGATTGCTTGGTGGCTTGTGAGCACAAGTTTAGATCTGCCTTAGGGTTTTCATCAGTTGCTAATTTGTCTCAAAATTGAACTAGTTGGAGTTGTATTGGATCTTGTTGATCTTGCAGAATTACTATTGTTGTAATTGGCCCTAACCCAGAAGGTCTTACAGCTGGGCATGTTAATGGAAATATGTTTTGAAACATATATTGTGGTGTTATTCCACTATGTTCTTGATGGGATGCAAGGTTGGACTATCCTTAGTTGGATCCACCATCCTTGATTGTGTGAAAGCTATGGGGAGATCCCTATGTATGACACTTGTGAACAAGAAAAGATAGGATAGAGCATCCAAGAGAGATAGTCAAAGAGGTGGTGGACAAGTAAATATTCTACTAGCCAAGAATGTAATCAAGAGATCAAAGTAATCTTTTCTAGCTAGAGGCAATTCCTAACTTGGTGGAATGTACCGAATAACAAGATGAGCTAAGGATCACAATACATAAGCAATGTTGACCAAAGTTTGATTCAAAGGATTGCAAAGTTGATTGACAACTTTGGAGCATTTCCTAGACAAGGTTTGTTTTGAAAGCAAGTTGTGTGAACAAGAAATAGTCTTCAAACAATCCAACAAGGGACAAAGCAACCTTGTGGATAAAAGCATATATCAGGTCTTGCAAAGTGTAACAATGTTCAAGTATATCAAGTGTATGTTCAACAAAAGTTTTCATGAGCCTTAGCACATTAAAGCACATCAAGAAAAACTACCTAAGGTCAAGCAAGAAGTGTTCCAACCTTTGCCCACAACTCGGTACTCCTTCGCCTCACACAAAGTGATGTTGGCTTTGTCATGGATTTTCATCCAAGGGAGTACATATGGTGATTATCTTGGGGTGATCCATGTAAAGTCCACTTGGATCAATCCTTGCACAAAGGAAGTCACATGGCTAAAAGGTTAGCCTCTAAGTCCTAAGGTGTTTAGTAAGGGTCTTTGTTCATGTCTATCCCTTATAGTTTCACAAGTGAAATTAAGGCCTATAACCCTACAAGAACCCAAAATGCATAGTCCCACAAGAAAGATTTAGACCTCTTGACCCTACACAAAGTGAATGTACTCCCTTTTTATTCTTGTAAACAAGATTTAGACCAAAAAGGCCCTACAAATGCCCAATCAAGTGTAGTCTTGCTTAGCAAGATTTAGGCAACTAGGCCCTACACATGAAGAAGCATTAGGAATAGCAATATCCAAGTATTCCCTCTTTTTGGATTGAAGGAAGCATTTGATTTTAGTGGGGTGGAGTTAGCTGGCTTTTGTTGTTTCCCACTTGGGTCATTCCCAAAAGATTGATCTCTTGGTAGGCCCTCTAAGGTAAATGTAGGAAAATAAAAGGATAGCTAATGAAGGTTTAGATTTCTATTTTTTCATAAGGAAAAGAGCATACTCTCCTACTCCATAGTGTCTCCCAAACATATCGATAACATGTTCATTTACCCAAGACTAATTGCAAGTGATCAACTAAGTAGGTCAAGATTTCTAATTTTTCAAGAGGAAACAAGTATACTCTCCTACTACTCAACCAATCACAAGACAAGAAGCCTTCTAGTTAAGCTAGGTGCCTAGAAATCAAATGTAAGAAAACACAAAGTTGATTTGTATATCCAAGGAAACCTACATGACATATCTATTAGTAATTTCAAGATGGAGTCTTTGGCAAGCATCCTACATCACAAAGCATTAGTAATCATGAAGGTATTGAGCTCTTTTGACAAGAAAAACTTACCAAAACCACAAGTTAGGGCATAAAAAGTATCAAAATGGAAGCGATAGCCCTGCAAGATCACTTGTTAGTTGCTGTTAGAAGACTATAAAATTAGAAAATGAAAGAAAAATCAAGCAATCTTGGCTAAAACTTGGACTATGATAGAAATAAATACTGGATGACAGTTAATCAGTCTATCAAAAACTCATACGATAGAATATAAAGAAGAAGAATGATATTTCAGCTCAGAACAATATAACTCATAAAGGCACAATAATATTTCATTGTAAAGAAGGCAAAATTTATCCGAGATACAAAATGATATTCTAGAAAATGTAGAATTTTGCCTTGCAGTATGCTGGAATGTCGCCTGGCTATAGTTTAAAGTGTACGATTCTTTAACCTGCAAAAATAAAAGTGACGAACCTACGACATTAAAGAACCAAAAATGCAAGAAATGAAGCTAATTGTAGAAACTAGCCCCACTGTGGGTGCCAATGATGTGTGATCAAAAGTGTGACACACTTCTATGAACCATTATACTTGAGAGGATCTATGGAAGATGAAATCTCAAGAAGTGGCTCATAGCTTCCTAGTTGAAGCGAGTGTAATCCTTATCATGATTCTCATCAAATTGGCATAGGGGATTAGTGACTTGACTACTCCAAAACGGAAGATTTAAAGCTAAGAAAATGAAGCTAAGAATGCAAGAGTGAAAACTAGAAATGAGAGATTAAGCTAGATGAATGCAAGAAATTAGTATTCTAGAATGAAGTTTCAATAGCTAGATTATAGAAGCAATGCAAGAAAGAAACTAGATTAACAATGCAAGATTAAGCTAGAGATGAAACTAAGCTAAGAATTTAAATGACAAGATTATTCTAAGAATGAAAGAAATATTAGAAATTAGATGCAAGAATGGCAACACGACAAGATTGAACTTTTGAATGCAATAGAATGGAACTCAACAATAATCCAGAGTGGGGACCCTTGAGCAAGGGAAGAGATTCCTTTTAAAGGAATTGCCTCAAGAATGGAGGGTGGAGATTAAGAGGCAAAAGAATGAGTGGATGAGCTAAAGAGGCAAAAGGAGATACAAGGAGATGCAAGGTTAGGTAGAGATGAGTGGTGATGATTAAGATGAAAAAATAGATGTTAGGTAAGATAAGACAAATAGCATTTGAAAGCACAAATCCCTTTTAATTGCTAATTAATCAAGATTAAGTATGTGCACACATGTGAATATGTTCTTTTAATAAAAGTGTAGGAACTTTATATTAAAAGTAAGGTTATAGAAATTAAATAAATATGCAAGCTCTAGAAATTAGACCATATTATAAGCTTGATATAAGATTTTTTATTTAATTATGCAAAAGGGATTTTAAGGGTTACTCTGCACAAATATGCCTAGTAAATAGGCAATTTGATCAAAAGGGGGGCTCAAGTTCTAGTTGACCAATTTTAGGCGATTACAATAACTATCATGACTATGGATGGAATTTTGGTTTGTACAACCATAGGAGCTTGATTAGTCCATGAAGCTTCATCCATAAAATGATCAAACTGTGAAGCTGAAGTATCAAGGAGATTCATATTTGATATGTTGGGGAAAGAAGAATAAGCATCAAATACACTCTCCAAGCTACTAAAAATATCTTCTAAAGTAAATGTAGGAGAAAACAAGGAAAGAGGTATTGCATATGTGTTTACTAGAGGATCCACTATAGGAATGTACACCATGGAGAAGGAATCCACATAATTATCTAGTGGAAACTAGGGAGCCTCACCATATGGGTGATGATTCGTAAAGAGGAGATGTGTGAGTCTCATCAATTGCTGATGCTGAGTCCAGTACTAAAGGAATTACCTTTTTGTCTTTAGGATGAGACACCTCAAGATTCAAATCATCTTGAAACTCATCTTCACTATTTCTAAGATGAATTCTCTTAGGTTCTACTACTTCTTTTTCTATTGCAACAAATGTGTCAGGCATTTTGATTGTGGCTTTGCCTCCTTTAATTTTGATCTTTGTAATTACTTTAACTTTTGATGCAGAAGCACCATCCTTAGCTTTTCCCTTGATTTTTGACCTTAGCCCAATCAGACCATTAGAATCAAAGTCCTTCCCTTTCTTTATTTTGATGCACTTGAGACCTCTTTTCTTTAGCCATATGTTTGTGTTAAAGCTAAGATAGGATAATATCTATCCCAGATAGATGTACTTTATTTTATGACCAGGAAGGTGCCAAGATAGGAAGGCTCTCAACTCTATTCTTACTGTACTCAATACCTAATATGTCATCATCATCCTCAACACCATTAGGAATTTGAGCTAGATTGAAATATACAATCTTCTTCAAGGTTAGAATGTAGTAGTCCATCTTTTTTTATTTCTACCTCGGTGCACATATCAATCCATATATCCTCAAGGTGATGAACATGTGTAAATATTTTCTTCATTTTATCTTTCATGACTCAGTAATCAAAATAGCTTCTAGACATGAACTTATTGGGGGTGATTTCCTGAAGTTTTGTTTCCATACATTTATCCTTAGGAATAGTGGTCAAGGAAATCATCCAATTTGGAGTAGTTTCTGTGAAGAAATCCCCACTCTAGGCCTATGTAGAGTAGGCTGGTACACTTGGATGACCATTAGCTATCTTGCAAATTCCATCAGGATGATCTTGTCAGTGGGGTAAAGAGGAAGTGTGTAAGGCTCCCCTTTGAAATAGCCAAACCTCATGTAAGTAAAATTAGGAAATTGGAGAAACAATCAACCATATTCATTCACTTTCCTCCAAGCTTCATCTGACACACGCTTATTTGGAAGCTCTTTGTCAAACAAGCACATAAAATACCCAAAGAAAGCATCATGGACCCTTATATAGTGAACCCAACTTGGTCTCATGGTTAACTACTCATAATAATCCCAAATTGGGACTAATGATCTATCACACTTGGTCGAGAGACCAAAAAGGGATCCCAAGGAACCTGCAATGTAGACCAAATATGAATTCATGTAGAATATGAGAGTATTAGTGACTTGAGATAGTTGCTCACAAAGTGTATCACTGATCTATTCACCCCAGAAGAGTTTTTGTTTAGACCTCACAATTAAATAGATGAATTTGTACATCCAATGTTTGAAGGTATTGGACTCCTTAAGGCCCATGATCATGTTGACTAAGGTGATCAAATCATTGATCTCCTTATGAAATTGTGACCTATAGACTTTGGCCATCTCTTCAAAGAATCTCTTTTGTTCACTAACCAATTTTCATTTATGTACTTTATGCAATCTTGTTTTCCCTCATTCCATCTCTTAAAGGCCTTTACTTTTGTCATATCAATGCATACTGGAACAAGTGGGACCTTACAGATTCTTTCACTAGTTTTTGGGTCCAAACTGATAATGGTGTTCCCATTGTCATCCTTAATGGTCCTAGATTTAAAATCAAAGTGCTTTGCGCATACCATCACAAACTCTGGTTCTAGGGCATCCACTGGAAATATGAAAACCAAGTGAATATGAGTTTGAATAACAAGTGCCATCTCATCCTTTGTGGAGGTTTCCACTCTTTTAATAAATTTAACCATGTCCAGGTGTCCAAGTTTCTTGTCTCGGATCTCATCAAAATGAGAGGCAACCTGGGAAGGTAAGATAGAATTCTGATACTTTTTTTTTTATTGATACTTCATCTTTTTCTTTCCTTTCGGAGAAACTAGTTCTTTTGACATAGAAAGAACACTTGTGGATGAAGCTCCAACATGTAAATTCCATAATGTAAGAAAATATTCATATGGAATGGATGAATCCATAAGGCACTATTTGAGGCTTAAACTTCACAAATCTAGAAGCATATATGTCCTAGATACAAATAGAATGCTTTTGAGTGATGGGAAATGAAGGAATTTGGATGAAATCAACTATTGAGGTAGGGAGAAAAGCTGATAAATAATATTTTTATGAGACACCACAAGTGGATGGAATGCAAGTGTTTGGCATGAAAATGAGAGGAACAAGAAGATATAGACAAATAGGAATATTTTTCTCTTGTAAGTGGGGTTTTTAAGCCCCATTAGAAATAATTTGGAAGGTATTTTCTACCTATAAATGCATTTTAAAAGTCTATTCATAGTTTGAAAAGAGAGTTCAAATATGCTTGGAACTCTTGCAAGTGAGGTTTTTAATCCCAATTACAAGAAGAGAAAAAAGTTAGCTCCTTTTTTAGTGAGACAAGCTTACAAATGGTGTTTTTAATCTTGATTGGAAGTAGAGAGAAAATGCAAGTTTGAGCTTTTTCTTGAGGGGAAGATCTTGCATTGCATGAATTTTCTCTTTGTGGGAAAAACCTTGCATTTACAATTTGGGGGAACAAATCACATTGTTTTAAAAGACAATACATTCATATAAAGACTACAAGTCTAAAAATGATTTGTAAATACCAAAATATATATACAAAATAATAAATAAAAATAAACAAAAGAAGCCCTAGCTTGCATAAAAAATAATTCCAAAAATGAAAACATATCTCTTCTTGAAAATCACAAATGCAATGAGAAAGCAGTATCAAATCTTTGAAGAAAATCTTTCAAATCGTGATGATTTTAGATTTGGGAAAAGATCCCCAAGTTTAAGCTATATAGGCAAAAAGTTTGATCAAATCCTCTCACCCAAACAATACATTCTCAGTCCTCCATGTTTTTTGACAAATGGCCAAGCATAAGAAACGATTGGCTTCAAGATAGGAATTGTAAGACCCATTCAAACTCCAAAGATGTGGTTTCTACATGTCTTTGCAAATCGACTTGCAATAAAGAAGAAAAATGACATTCATGGAGGCAAAACACAATTTGGAATGCTAGAAACACATTTCAAGTCTTTAAAAATGCCCTTTGATGGGATTTGTAATTGCTGTTGCAAATTTAAAAATAACTTCTTCCTTCAAAAATTGTGTTTTATGCACTAGATGACCTTTCCATTAAACGTTGCAAGTTTTAATGAGACTTTTTCTCATAAAATGATCTTGAGATTCCCTAGACGGGGCTTTAGCTTCCAAGACACAAGTCTCAAAACAATGTAGGAAAGTAAAAACAGGTTTTTCAGTTTGTACATCATGCTAAAATGCTGCCTTTAAGATGCAACATGCTTTTACAACCCATGCAAAAGTTAAAAACAAGCTTTGAACTTGATTTAGCACACCAACATCACCGTTTGTACTCTTACATGGCCACCGATGGGGTTTTAGACTTGATTCTCAAGATGTTTCATCATAAAAACATCTTTAAAATAGTATAGACGGACTTTTGGATTACATTCACAAGGCTCTTAAACATTGACACGGGTTTTTGTAAATGTTTTGATTAAAAAAAATGACGTTTATGCTGTAGATGGATGAGCATGGGTTTTAATGGGCCTTTGCAAATCAAAACATGACTTCAAAATAGTGTTTTTAATTCTGACAGTCTTTTGAGAATGATATGCACATGTAATGCTTTAAAAGACTTTCTCTAAACACCAGCAATGGGTTTTTAAAACATCTTTACAAATTAAAAAATTAAAAAAAATAACAAGTATAAGTTCATTAAAAATATCTTTTTTTTCAAGGATGGGTTTCTCATGCACATTTACAAGCATTTAAAATTTTAAAGGGAAATCATGTGATGAAGCTAAAAAATCTGTCCAATGCATTACAATTTCATTAAAGTTCATATATTCCCTTGTGAATATGTAATGGTGGAGTTTTAATTCTATTTTGCAAGAAAATGACATGTGATGACGGACAAAAAGTCTACTTGAGATGACTAAAGAGACCTCAATGGAATTTTGGTTCCACATTACAAGATTTTAAACAATAAATGAAGACTTGCAGTTAGGCTTAAAAACCCCACCTGCAAGTTACTTAATTCCTCGTTATTTCTTGAAATATAGCTCTGATTTAGGCCTAAGATAGCTCAAAATGAGCATAATTAAAAATGAAATCAATTTATGAAAAAAGCTGAAAACAAACCAAACAAATATGAAAAATAAAATAACAATTCAAAGGTTACCAAACATCAAGCACTTGTAGTGAGGGAAGAAAAACCCATCATAGCAAGAAAGATCAAGAGAAGATCAATGAAAACCTTCAAAAATGATATTCGAAACACGCAAGACTTAGGAAAATTCAAGGGATAACTAATTAACTTTGTATAACGTCATTAAGAACACCAAACATAAAATTTTTTTCCTACGAATTCATGAGAAAATCATGTAGAGTTGTCTAATTTTGTGAATTTAGGTCAACAGTATTTAATGTTTATCTCTTATCTAGTTGGTTCCATGTTAGGTATAATCTATGTTTTGGTCTAGATGCTTTTGGTATGGGATCTTATTGTAATTTTCTTTTGGCATGACCGACCTTGTTGTAAACTCAAATGATCCATTTTGTGTATAAGTACAATGTGCACTTTGTAAAAATGTAAGAGAGTGTGTGTTGTAGGCAAACCAATGAAGATATATATGCAAATTTTTAGAGGAGAAGAGTTTGGTTTATGAGAATTCTATTTTGTGATTGTGGTAGAGAAGAAAAGGTAGTAACAATATGTTGTTGAGGTTGACAGTGTTGTGCAAATCAGCTGCATTATCAGGAGAATATCTCTTTATATATTGTGAAGAGTTGTATGTACCTTGTCCCTAGGGAAGTGTGCCTTGGGTGCACAGATTCTCTGTAGTATCTTGCTACTTTGATTGTGAGCCTCTGTTTGCAAGTTCAGAGTAATGAGATCCTATTTGTTTTTAGTGTTGTATTGACAGTGATCCTTTGGTTGCAAGTCAAGAGTAGTGAGTTCCTACTTGTTAGATAACTGAGAGAGGGGAGGGGGGGGGGGCGGGGTGGGGGGTGAATCAATTAATTCCAGTTATCATACAATCCCAAACTCCTAGATGTATACATTAAAACCTTTTCAAACAAATAATCAACTCGGTAAGCTTGTCAACAACAACTTTTTGTTCATTTACCGAATACCAGTAAATTCAATACTATGATTACCGATTAATCCAAAATATGAAATGTGTAAAGTAAAACAATAATCCAATCACATCAAGAAACACATAACACAAGGATTTTAACGTGGAAATCTTGCTAAGGGAAAAACCACCTGGGACCGGTAACCCAAAATATTTCACTCTTTTGAAGTAAGCTCGGTTAGGAGCCAACCCTATTAAAGGTTACAATGTACACTGTAAGGTGTGACCTGGTTAGAGGATTTATCACTAACAGTTAATTCTTGACCAACGTTCACTATAAGATCAAAAAGAAAACCATCAACATTCATGGAATGTCATATTGAAATACAAATAACACTATTAAGTCCACTCAGTTAAGAGATTTTAGCTATAACAATGGTTAAACTAATACAGTAGTGATATGGTTCAAATACAACTAAGATTGTAGATTTTTAGATCTATGCTAAGCTCAAAATACCTCCTCTGATCAATAATCACTTCAATCCTTCATATCCTTCATTATATTCAGCTTGGTCAATAATAATCTGACGTTCGAATATGTCTACAGTTCTACTCGGTTATGTCTGTAACTAGTTTGATTAGTGGTGCATGAAAATAGTCCTTCCACGTGATTTCTCCTGTAAATTCAATAAGCTCCTTACTCAATAATGAATCTCATGTCTCTTTAAATAGACGTCATAAACTGTTTTCTTCTCATCCATTAGATTTTGCCTCTTAATCTCCACCATTTATTTTGCCGCTTCAAGCTTCCTCGGTAGATGTGTCAATAACATGTTTCATCCTTCTCCATTCAATCAATCTTGAATTTTGTCAGTCATTAGATCATCGTAACTAACTTTCTCTTTTACCTCAAAATTATAAGCAACTTGCCAACTCATCAATTCAGTCGGCTATTATAAACTTTAATTGTTTCTCTTACTTGGTTAATACAGAATGTGTCGGTGAATACTAACTTGGTTATTACTGTTACTCAGTATACACTGCACTAGCTCGGTGTATACAAAAATCTTCAATTACCGACCACATTAACATGTTTAATTTTGATCTTCAATACATAACAAATTTACGTAATACAATCAAGTCAACAAAATGATATCATAGACTCATAAAGAATTTGATATACTTGATATACTTGTAAACCAACAAAGAATTTGATCTCACCAAACATACTCATTTCAAATTCAGTTTGCATTTCATTTGAAAATCTTTTACATAATGCATCTTGTCCACCAAAAATAATGTCATCCACAAATTTTTTTGCCAACAGGATACCTTTACCTTCTTCATCTTTCATGTACAGATTGCTTGTGTCATTTGTTCATGAAAATCCAATCTGTATCAAGAAGTTGTGCAACCTCTCATACCATGCTCTGGGAGCTTGTTTCAATCTGTGTAGTGCTTTGTTTAGTTTGCACACCATGTGTCTTCTATTTGGATCAATAAAACCTTATGGCTGTTCTATGTTAACTTCTTCTTCTAGTATACCATTAAAAAATGCAGACTTGACATCCATTTGATATACCTTGAAATCTTTATAAGCAGTATATGTAAGAAGATTTCTTACTCCTTCCAATCTAGCTACAGGGGAAAATATCTCCCCATAATCTATTCCGTCTTCTTGTGCGTAGCCTTTGTATACCAACCTAGCTTTGTTCCTAATGATTTCACCATTTTCATTCATCTTATTCCGAAACACCCACTTTGTTCCTATAACATTTTTGTTTTCAAGTCTCGACACTAGAGTCCAAATATCATTCTTCTCAATCTGGTCAATCTCTTCATTCATTGCTTGTATCCAGTCTTCATTCTCCAATGCCTCTCTAGTTGACTTGGGTTCAAATTCACACAGTAGGCATGTTGGATCCTTAGTCTTACTTCTGTTCTGAATTCCAGTATTTTTGTCTCCAATTATTTGTTTAGGCTTGTGATGTTTTCTTACATATTTTGCCAAAATAGGTTCAGCTCCTCTCTCCTCTATTTCATCATGTTCCTCAACAAGATTGTCAGATTCAACTTTTAAATGCTTGATAACCTCTTCCTGATACTCAAAAACATTTTCTTGTAGCTTGACATGTTCTTGTTCTCTTTCGAAACTGTTTTCCTGATGCTCGACAACATCTGTCTGTTGCTCGACACTGCTTACCCGAGACTTGGCATCAGGTGCAAGTCTGTTACTTGCCTCTTCTTCTTCCTCAATGTACACAAAAGATCTATAATCTTCTAGTTCTCTTTTGCTGTCAGCTTCATTTCTTTTTGCATACTCATCAATTTTGACATTCACACTTTCCACAATTTTGTTAGTGTTAGAGTTCAAACACTTATAAGCTTTACTTTTTGTGGAATACCCTAGGAATATGCCTTCATCACTCTTAGCATCAAACTTTCCATTCCTAGTGTTTTTTAATATATAGCACTTACTTCCAAAGATTCTAAAGGATTTAACACTCGGTGCATGCCCATGCCGTAATTCATAGGGTGTCAGATTTGTACTTTTCTTGATTTGTACTTGTTAAGAGTGTAGACAGTAGTGCTTATAGCTTCTTTCTAGTATTTCTGTGCCACATTATTTTCAATCAACAATGTCCTTACACAATCTAAGATAGATCTGTTTCTCCTTTCTGCTATACCATTATGTGGAGGTGTTCTAAGTGCAAACATCTATCTTTTAATTCCTCTATCATTGAAAAATAGATTAAATTCATTTGATGTAAATTCTCCACCTCGGTCAGATCTAAGACATTTCAGGTTCCTACCTGTCTCCTTCTCAACCTTAGCCAAATACCACTTGAAGAATTGAAAAGCTTCAAATTTTTCTTTTAGAAGCATTACATGCATCATCCTAGTATGATCATCAACAAATAAGATAAAGTATCTAGCACTACAGTAACTTTGTACACCCATAGGTCCACAAAGGTCAATATGAACCAAATCTAAAATGTTTTCAGAAGTAAAGGATTTTCTCTTGAAACTTGACTTTGTCATTTTTCCTAACTGGCATTCCTTGCACATCACATTCTCAAGTTTCTTCAATCTAGGTAGACCTCTTATCTTTTTCTTCTTACTTATCTCTACTAGATTGTCAAAGTTAACATGACACAGCCTTTTATGCCATAGCCAAATATCATCAAGTTGTGCAGTTAAACATGTTTCTTCAGATAGGTCAAGATAGAACAAATTACCTCTAGTCTGATCTCCACTTCCAATTAGTTCTCCAGTAGCATTAAATATTTTAGCTTGCTTGTGATGAAATTTCACTCGGTAACCAGTTTTGTTAAGCTAAGCAACACTTAACAAATTATAACTAAGACCTTCAACCCAATATGCATTTTCACAAGATATCTTATCAGTCAGTTTAATCAAACCTTTTCCTCTAATAGGACATGGTGCATCATTACCAAATTTTACACTTTTACCTTTGCAATGATGTAGGGTCTCAAACTTATTTTTGTCACCAATCATGTGATGTGAACAACCACTGTCAATAATCCATTTATCATTCTTGTTCACATAGGATATCAATGCAGTTTTCTCATCCTCATCAGATTCATCTTCAATTGCAACATAGACTACCTCAATTTCAAAATCATCACTATCAATGTCAATTTCTTTTTTAGCAATGTAACAAGATTTCTTACCTTTTCCTTTGTAGTCTTTATTCCATTGGTAGCTTCTGTCATCTTTTCTGTCTTTGTGTTTGCTTTTCCTTTCATCATATTTATCCTTCTTGTCAAGACATTTAGTAGCTATATGACCAACTTTATTACATACAAAACATATAATAGGGAGTTTACCTTTATACCTTCCTTTTCCCCTTCTCAGTCTTCTAGCCATAAGAGCTTCTAGATCTTCTAGATCTTCATCAAAAGTGTCACTGTCACTTTCACTTTCACTATCAATTTCACTTTCACTGATGCATCTTTCTTTTTTCTTTCTTTGGCTTGTTCAGAACTAGTTGTGACTTGAAAGTAGATTCAACATTACCAATGCTTCCAACAGTGAAATTATCATAGTTAGAGAGTTCAAAAGTAGTTAGCTTACCAACCAAACTTTCCAAAGTAAGCACATTAGCAGAGTTGCATCTAGATTCCTGAATAATTGAGATCTTAATAGCATATATAGGACGTAGGCTTCTTAGTACTTTCCCAATTATAGTTTCATCATCAATAGCCCCATTTTTTCCTCTAATAGCATTCACAACTTCTTTTATTTTACCACAATATTATGTAATGTTTTCACCTTCTTGCATTCTCATTTCATCAAACTTACCTCTAAGACTCTCGGCCTTTGCTTTCAACACATTTAAGTCACCACCATAGATCCTTGCCAGAGTGTCCCACATATCCTTAGCAGTTGTGCAATCCTTAATGTCCTCAAATTCTAGATAGCTTAGGGCAGATGCAATTTCTAGCATTGCCTGATTATGTTCTTGCTTAGCTCTCATTACTTTGACAGTCAAAGGTGCGACAGGTGAGACATAGCTATTCTTAATGTAGTACTTTGTAGAGTCACCAATATTGGCCAGATGCAGCTTCATCAAGCTTTGCCATGCAGGGAAGTTTTCCTTATTCAGCTTCGGTACCTCCTTCTTATACAGCCTGATCATTTGCTTCAAGCCCCTTTAAACTTTCTTTCTTTCAACACTAATAATAAGCAACAACGCTCTGATACCAATTGTTAATATGATTTAGAATAATAGAGAGGGGGCGGGGTGAATCAGTTGTTCTCAGGTCCTGATGTATAAAACAAACTTAAATTTTTTTTCTTAAATCATATCCAATAACCAAAATAAACTCAGTCATCACTGATTTGATAATAGAAACATACAACAATGCAATCCACTACCCAGCTGTAACTTAACTTGTAAAACATAGAAATGTTCAAACCAAAAAATTCACACAAGTATTAACACCAGGATTTATAGTGGAAACCCAATTTGGGAAAAACCACTTTGTAACATGCTACTATTATTTTCACTCTTCTGAAGTGAGCTCGGTAAAAAGCCAACCTTGTCAAAGGTTACAATACACACTGTCAGGTGTGACCCGGTTAAAGGATTTCAATCACCCTGTTAAAAGTGAGCCTTGTCATAAGACTTACATACACTCCATTAGAATGCAACCTTGTACAAAGGATTTAACATATGACTGTTAGGTCAACCTTTGTTAAAAGGATTTTGATTGTTACAATGGTTAGAAAGTAGTAGCAATATTTATCTAAAAAATATACAACTCACTTTGCAAATATTAGATCCAATTTTGTACACTAATGCTGGTTTATTGACTTTGAAACTTTTCCATCTCTATCTTTGATCTGCTCGGAACTTTTCTTCAAGCAACCACCACAATTCTCCTTCAACCTTTTCTTCTTATTTAGTCAATAAAACTTTTTTGATCTTCCAGCATTCTTTGTTCACCCATGCACTTGTATATCCAAATGCTCAGGTTCCCTTTATACTTTCCTCAATTAGGTTAACTCATCTTATGCCGCTCAATCTCATTCGTAGATCTTAGAATTAGGTTAGATTGATTGAATCTACCCGCTTCATGTTCTTCGGCTCCTTTTCTAGAATCATCTCAAATCTCTTAAAGATTTATAATAAAATGTTTTACAATGCATTTAATGCTTTCAAACAATCAATAAATAAAGTCAACACGTTTTACATAATCCAAGAATTCAACAATGTTGGCTCAAAAATTAAATTCTCTTCAAATAAAATTACTGATGCTCGGTCAATACTGTGATCAACTACTCGGTCTTCATGTAGAGCTTGGTCATTACTAAAAATGTTTCCTCGGCTTACACTATCTTCCTCGACAATTAATTGTTGTTCGGTCGACACTGTAATTTTGCTCGGCATACATTGACTTAGTCGACACTAACATTATTCGGCTTAAACATGATTTTTCCATTCTTTGCTTGGTCAAGCCTACCAGTTTAGTCTTCAGTCTTACTAGTATAAACAATACATTATCACATCATTGTGCAACATAGTCAAGTACACTTTGTAGTATCAAGATAACTCAACCTTTCCTTAGGTGCTATTGTTACCAACCTTGCCTATCCTCTTAGCAACACTCAAATATATATAGTACTTTCCTAAGTAGCAACAGTCTTACCAGTTAAGGTTTGACATCAATGACAATACAATAATTGTTTCAATTGCAGTTTCCAACAAATGATACATATGATAGTAAGCATGAAAAGATGCATCCTAATGATCTATCAACATTCATCCATAATGCAGTCTATATGATCATGAATGTAGTTGGCTACTAGCAACAACTACCTCATCATCATCATCATCACCACCATCACAGTCATCATTAGCATGATCATCATCATTACCATTATCATCATTGGCTTCAGTGTCTTCTATATTCATGTCATCATCCATAATAAAGTCTATATGATATGAATGTCACTGGATACTAGCAACAACTACCTCATCATCATCATAATCATCACCACCATCATCATCATCAACATGAACATCATCGTTACCATCATCATCATTGGATTTTTTATTTTCTATATCTATGTCATCATCATCCTATACCACGTGATCTGGACAAGAGCCATCATAATCTAGATCTTTATCTTGATGATCATCTTCATCTTCCGGAAGACCTGAGTTTTACACAAAAAAATTGTTTTAATAAAAAGTTATTATTTATGTAATGTAAAAAAATATGTTTATGCTATATATCTAATATGACAACATATGAAACAAAATCATAATCATATTACATGAATCAACAACTAAAGTGGACTGAAATAGATTAATAAAAATGTAGTTCTTATAAAACAAACATGAAGTTACTGTGTTCTACCTTGGCTGCAAGAATAGTCACAAAATAGAGTTTTAATGGTCGTAGGAACACTAGTCATAAAGAAAAGTTCATGTTGAACCACAAAAAATGCAGGTCATTTTTGTTGTTATCTTGCATTATGTCTTATGTCGACTTGTCTCTCAAGAGTAGACAACAAAAAAACTATACCATTTACCATTCCACTCAACACTAAATCCACTTGAGTGTTTGTTTAGGTGAAATTCATACATGTACTTAAATAAAAGAAAATAAATTCATTCAAGCCATGTGTTGGTAAAAATACTAAAAATAGAACAATCACATAACAAAGTTCCAATGGCTGCAGTAATAGTCACAAAACAAATTTCCTGTTGAACCACAAAAATATAGGTCATTTTTTATTGTTATGCGCCATAATGTCTTATGTTGACTTATTTTTCTCGTGTCTATGGTCCTTTATATATTTCTTAATTTCTCGAGTGTCGTGGTCTTATCAGTCTATATCAAGTACTTTTCCATTAAACCAAAATAATTAAAACAAAAAAAACCAAAACAATAGAAAGAGTAGGTAAAGGGACGAAGAAATGAAAATTAAAATGACCCCACCTCTACAAAGATCAAATAAGTTACACCCAATACAACAAAACAATATGTTTAAAAACATATTAATTCTCTTGCACTTGATGTTCAAGTTATGGGTTCTTCCTAAATGTAATTTCTTTATGCTACAAATAATAGCTCTCCGATTCCTCTTCTCTGCATGTAAACCATGAATCAATATCATATATACGGGGCCATTGGGAAGAGAAATATTTTTTTTGTCTACATTCGTATGACACTCACAATTTTATATGCTTATTTTGATTCTTCCATTTGCATGGTTACTTGTACCTTTCTATTTGTTTCTCATCAATTCAAATTATGAGGTATTGGTTGATGTGGGCTTGTTCTGGTTGCTTGGATTTTAGACTGTTTATAAAGGAAGGAAAAATATGACCATTGAATATTATGCTTCTCTTTAAGCCATTTTGGTTTATATAACTATTAAATATTTAAAATTGTTATCCGTTTACATATGTTCCTATGTTGTGTCCATTGGTTGGTTTGCCATATTTCATTTACCTTGGTATATTTGTGGTTAGGGTCTTATTTAATGTTAGCCAAATGATCATTGTTTCATATGTTTGTCTTAAGTTGTGTTTAATTTCTTCTAGAATTTTTTTTTGTGAGCTTTTGGCTAAGTATTGGTAGTTTGGTGATCTCCTAGTCACGCCCTCACTACTATTATTGAGGTTAAAAATTGGTGGTTGTGAGACTGTGTGGTGGTATCTAGACTGTAATAAAGTAACTTATTTCATCATCACAACTTGATTATGCATCGAAGACCTCTGGGTCACGGGGAAGTGACAATGAGCCATGTGTCAAAAGTTGAAGATGTTCAAAGGTAAACAAGTGTTGCTTGTCACATCCTCGCGACAGTTTTTGAAGGTAGTCAGTTGGACCTATGAGCTAGTGCATTGATGTTTGTGATGGGTGTGATGATTTCTCGCATCCTCGTGATGATTAGTGGGGAAAACATTTTCCACCTGCAAGCTTGTGAGGAAGAATGAAATGTGATGGGGTAAAAGCACAAAGTTGTGTAATGTTTCAGACTAACTTATCAACATAGCTAAATTTGAGTATTTCTAACTTAAAATTATTTTTTTTCAAACATATGGTCTAGCTAGATTCATTAGATAAGTGCTTCAACTTTTCCAATTGAAAATATCTATTAAATGCATGTTCTATACCAATTTGGGTCCAATTACCAAAGAAATAAAATTATTTCAAAAAAGTGATGTTTCAATGAATCCTACTCTTTTTAATGATATTTTAAAAAAAATATAAAAATGCTCTTTTGTAGAGCTCAGAGTCAAGATTATTGTCATATAAGTTTTATAGTATTTTGATTAAATCGAATATATTATAATTTTAAAATAGTACAGGTAGGTATTTTAACATTCAAGAAGATGCTACTTCAAATAAAGAAAAAAAATAGTAAATCATATCAAAAAATTTTAAAATTTATATTTAACACTAGAGGAGAGAGTCCTCTTTAAGAATATGTAATTTTTTTTCTAAATGGTGTAGATTTGATAGGGGAAATTTGCGGGAGATGAAAATTGTCAATTTTGGATAAGTTTGACTTTGAGAAGATACATCAGAGAAAATATAGATCGAAAACTAGTCTTTCTTCTTTTCTACACTAGCTATACATGTCATCTATAACATATTTTGAAATCAGAGGAAAAAAATATTATTTGTATATACTTGTTTGGCGGAAACTAGATCCTAGATTTTTAGCATTTTCCAACAATTGAAGAAAATGGACTTCAAAAATTTAAAAACTGTGTCAATTCTTGTTCAATTTTTTTAAAAAAAATTATAGGCATTTAAAATTTATCCAATTTTACACATTTCATTAGTTTCTTCAAATTCTAAACACAAATGGCACATTTATGTTGTTAAAGTTGAATAGTTTGTGTGATGTTGACCTTTTCCTTTATAAAAGTGTGACATGGGTTTGTACTTTTACCCGATGGTGATGTTTTGTGGGACCCAATTTTGGCCCAAAGGAAAGTGAGGATATTATGCATGACATGAATTTGATAGGTTAACAAAATGGTATGTTTGGATGTCATAGTTTCGTAGGTTTAAACATGTAATTAAGATGGATTGGTGGTGAGGATGCATCGAAGAAAAGGTCACTCATGATGAGTTAGTCACAACTTTCTAACAATTTTTGAAGATAGTTCTTTAAGCTCGTGGTTGGTACAAAGTGGTGACAGGTGACTCCTAAAATGTGGTTCTGATTAGAGAATCACTATGCCTTGCTGCCATTTGTTTTACAAGATGTTGTCATAACCAAGAATGTCAGGATGAAAATATTTCATAGCTATGAACTTCAATATAAAGATTGCTTGTATTAGCAAGTTGTGGCAGTGGATTTTTGCCTGGAGGAATGCTATTTATAGTTGACTACAAATGAGATTGTGTGTATTCTCTATAATTTTTCCTTTTTGGTTAGATGACTTTATGTGCGTTTGTGATGCTGATAGTGAGAATTGTCATAAGTGGCATTGTCTATTACATGAGGTTGAGATTTGGGAAAGCCCTGTTGCAAGAAGTATATAAGGATCATGGGTTGATGTTGTAGTTTTTGGTTGAAGGGATTTTTTAAATGGAAAGGGTGAATAAAGGGATTTTTTAACATAATTTTTCCTTTGCCAATGCTAATTGCCAAACTGGTGGAATTTTTAGAGGTTTCATAGATGTTTGTAGGACTTGGTGGTGTGGGCTTATCTAAAGCCTAGTCCACCTTGGAAATTATTCTCTCTCATCTCTTCTAGAAGGGGAGTTGGATAGAATCTTACAGTTTCCCCTTACAAACAATATTCTCTTGCATTTCTTATGGAAGAGGAGTTAGTTAGAATCCTACATTAGTCTCAATAGGGGCATGGCTCAAGGGGACAAATCTTACACTAAATTGGGTCTTTTGTTCAACTTTTACACTAAATTGCCTCTCAAACTCAAATCTAAAAATAGAGCTCATTTTTAATATCTTAACATTTTTTTTATGGATTGTGCTTCTTAATATAACAACCATTTTATTTGCAAAGTGAGGTTAGATTTGGGGAAGCATCACCTTGAATATATATTAGGAGATACTCAATCTTGGATCCCTTTGAATCTATCTAATTTTACTCTTTGGAGTTAATTTCACAAACGTATTGTGTTGTTGATTGGTGGTTTGGAACTCCATAAAAAGAAGGCAGTATGTCCTCTTATGGTTTAGAGTTTAGGAATCCAAATGGGTTAGATTTTAGCTTACTCATTGATCATGTAGGAGTGAGGTGAGTGGGAGTGGAAGGATATGTTTCAAGGGACATGCTAGTGTTTTAATTTGAATGAAACCGAAGTGTGGTAGAACTACTCTTGAGGTTAGAAGGGGAAGCTCCCTACTAAACATTAAACCTAAATATTAAAAATATGTATTTTCATTATACACATGTTTTCAATAGGTGTTTAATACATAGAAAATAAAACTAAAGTTTTATATTATATTAAGGAAAAGGTTGTTAATATGATTTAGAACAACATAGAGGGGGGGTGAATCAGTTGTTCTCAGGTCCAGATGTATAAATAAACTTTTAAAACTCTTCAACAAATCAGATCTAACAACCAATAGCTACTCGGTCATTACTAAATACATAACAAAAACATATAACAGTGTAGTCCACTATCCAATAGTATTTAACTTGCAAAACACATAAATGTTCAAACCAAAACATTCACACAAGCATTAACACCAGGATTTATAGTGGAAACCCAATTTGGGAAAAACCACTTTGTAACATGTTACTGATATTTTCACTCTTCTGAAGTGAGCTCTGTGAAAAGCCAACCTTGTCAAAGGTTACAAACACACTGTCAAGTGTGACCTGGTTAAAGGATTTCAACCACTCTATTAGAAGTGTGCCTTGCTATAGGACTTACATACATTCCATTAGAATGCAACCTTGCTCAAAGGATTTATACAAATGACTGTTAGGTCAACCTTGATTAAAGGATTTAAAATTGAGACAATGGTTAGAAAGTAACAACAGTGTTTGATCTGAAAACATACAACTCACTTTGCAAATATCAGATCCAATTTCGTACACATATGTTGGCTTACTGACTGTGATCCATTTCCATCTCCATCATTGATTTGCTCAAAAATCCCTTCAAGCAATCACAACTTCTCCTTCAACCTTTTCTGCTTATACAATTAATAACATCAACAACTACTCCAACATCCTCTCTCTTCTCAACCTCATGCTTAGGTTTCCTTAATACTTCCTCAATTAGGTCAATCCAACTTTTTCCGCTTAATCTCCTCCGTAGATATTAGGGTTAGGTCAGATTCATCGAATCCTTCCAACTTTATGTTCTTCATCCATCCTTCTAGAAACATCTCAAATATCTTTATGGATTTATAGTAAAATGGTTTACAGTGCATTAAATACTTCCATACAATCAATAAATAAAGTCAACACGATTTACATAATCCCAGAATTCAACTATGTCGACTAGGAATCTAAATTCTTCCTCAAATGTAAATTACTGACACTCAGTCAATATTGTGTTCAACTCCTTGGTCTTCACTGGGTAGCCCGGTCACCACTGAAACTATTTCCTCGGCTAATATTGTCTTTCTCGGCAATTAACTGATGTTAGGTCAACACTGAATTTACTCAGCATATACTGGCTCGGTTGACACTAACATCACTCGGCTTAAACTAGATTTTTTCACTTTTTCTTGGTTAAGCCTACTTGTATAGTCTTACTTCTTACTTAGATAAGCAATACATTGTCTTATCATTGTGCCACATAATCAAGTACTCATTGAAGGATCAAGATAACTCAACCTTTCCTTAGGTGCTATTGTTATCAACCTTGCTCTAATCCTTCTTAACAATCAAATAGATATAGTACTTTCTTAGATAGCAACAGTCTTACCAATTAAGGTTTGACATCAATGACAATACAACAATTGCTTCAATTACAATTTCCAACAAAGGCTTGACATTTACTTCAATTCAAGTTGAAAAAGTATATTTGTTGAGTGAAAGTAAACCTTATGATAAATACACACCTATGCTATTTAGCTAAAAGAAAAGATTAAACAATGTAAGTACACTTTAAAGGATACAATTGAACTCAACAATAAAAAGATAATGATTTAGAGGAAAAAATATACAAAGCTACTATATCTATGTCACTAATACCTACAATTCAAAGCTTATAGTTAATAGTAAAATAATTTCAATTCACTTTATCTATACACACAAGACATCATGATAGTTATAAAAAGTACAATTGAATTCAAAGATCAATAATTACCAATTTAATAAAAACTGGAATTAAAAACTTTCACGAATAATTAAGCGATATTCAATTCAAAAAAATATTATAACACATAACAAAAATAAGAGTTAATATCAAATTGAGAAGCAAAACAACTATATTAATTTTTTTTGAATGTATAATAGATTTTAAATTCATAAATTGAATACCAAGATCACCTATTTATAAGAATTTACAATAGATTACATGAAACAAAATTTAAAAATCTAATTTGAAAATCATTTAAAAAAAATATATTAAACATTTAATCCACTAATTTAGTGAATCCTAACTCAATAGCTTTAAATAGATTTTTGGTAAGATAACTACAAACTAATAATAAACCTTTTAGATGGTCATAAAATAATTCGTTAAATAGATGGTAATAAAAACTTCTCAAAATATCCCAATTTATTTGAAATTATGATGACTAAAAGTAATAATGGTTTTGATTAATACTAAACAATTCCCATAGGTAGCTTTAGAGGAAATTCTAATGAAGTTACTCTATTGTAATTATGATGGCTTCCTTTAAATTTCTATAAATCTTTGATAATTCCTAGTGCCTTAATATAGTTTCTCTTATCTATTGACTTTGTAATCCAAAGCTTACTTCGAAATTCACAACTTTGAGTTCTTTATCATCTTATCATTATATCTTTGGTAAAAAATGAACTAGGAACCTTAAAACTCGATTTCTGTTTTAAGTTCTATTTTTATTAGGTTAGAGCCTTTTATTGAGACCATTATATATATTTGAAGCATCTAACAAACCATTACATTCCAAAATGAAAGTACTCATACTACTTATTATATGTTTCTACTCTACTATAATCCATTTTTCAAAGAACATTAAACTGCATCTACAAGATTATACATTAATATTTTTTAAAAAAAATTTAGAAGGAGAAAACCTACTGCGCTATAAGATATTCATAATTATGTTATTTAGAATCAACACTAGTTCAATATTTTTTTATAGAGTATCAAACCATAACAAACCTTATATTACATTCAATATATTGTTTACATACAAAATATGTACAAATATTCTTAGTATCCATAAAATGAGTTTACAACCCTAACACATTCACACAAACTTATATATATAGACATACTAGTGTGGAAAGAATTATCCAACTTTTCAATTATCCACATCATAGAATATTGAGCGTCATGCATATATAATGTTAGCATATCATATTTACCATGAAGTATGATGTCTCTACATGGAAAATCACCTTGTAAAAGTAACCATTGTTGTACACCATGAATCGATATTCTAATCATTTATATTGTCAATATTTGTAAGTTTCTAGAGTATAGCTACAATTTGCAACTTCTTCCTTACATAGAACAAACAAATTATACTACTTAACATCTATTTATTTTGGTTCCTTGTGTCATCTTCTAAGACATTATTGACCCCTTAAATTATTCCACATGTTCACTAGTTTTTCCACAAGTTCTCATACATCATTAATCATACTTTAGAAAATACTAAAATCATATGTGACTATGTGTTCTTCATTTAAATGAGTTCCAATTAAGTGATTGTTGTTTATGGATTCATACGATCAAATCTATACATAGCACTCAATTTTATGGAATGTCGAAATCTCTCAACGGGCTTGCAATTCCTATCATAGCACCACCACATGTCAATTAACATACATGACCTACAACAAGACTTGGAGAATGTACACATAGAATATTCTTTTTATCTTCCAACTTGATTATATCCGGCAAGAGGACATAGTGGTGATCCTGTAAGATACATACGGAATTGATAGGGGAATTGAAAATATGGGAAGGTGAGAAAAAACATATAGTCTATAGATTACAACTATGTTAAAAAAACCATAGAATCTAAAATATTTTGATCAATGGAAGATTAAAATGTCATCAAGAGAAGATAAATTGACATTATATCCATCTGAAAATTAGGTTTTCTAAAAGGTGGGTTAATAGACATGTTATTTTGTTGGGTTAGACTTGGAGGTTACCAAGGAGTTATTTGATAGAGGATAGAATAATGTTTTTAGTAAGGTAAAAAGAAATATTTAAAGCTTGATGAATAAATGATTATATCATTTCTATTTTTTAAAAGCATGGCAAGGACTTGAGAAAAATCCATTTTGGACATGCTAGGATCTCTAAAAATCCTCCCCGGGACAAGATTGCTCACTATAAATTATGAAGTATATAATATTGGAGGAGAAATTTAAGTTTGTTCTCTTATCATTTTTTCCTATTAAATAAATTTAAGCACAAAAGGTTGGTCTCCTTTCCATTTTACTTGCTTTCTTCTCTTAAAGATTCTATCAAAGATTATAAATGTATGAGACTATATATCTAAGATTCATCGTTAGGATTTTAAAAACAAAGGCGAGAAGATGAATAGAGTCATTGATTAATTTGATTTTAGATCTAATAATTATGATATCATAGGGTGACACCTAGGAGGCTATTGAGGAGTCCATTATATATTTAGAAACTAAAGAGTCCCTTTCCAAGGATACCAATCTACATTTAGACGAAGAAAAGGTTGTGAAAGAAAGCTATAAAGAAATTGATAATTTGAGAAGAGGTAAAAGGAAAAGAGGAGACTCTATCAACTATCATCCAAATGTGTTTTTAGTAACAATAGGCAATGTGACAAATAAAATGTGTCAATACTTAGAAAATCCCAAAGAAATAGATAGATTGGATAGTTAGGGAAAATAGAAGGTTATGAACTTTGTATAATTTCTTGGTATTTCTAATCCCTTACCTACTATACCAAAGGACTTCTATTTACCTATGGAAAAACCCTCATCTTTATACGAATTGTTTGATATGGTGGATCGAGTGATTGAATACACAAGGACCTTGCAAAAGGATTTTATGGTGCACCTACCTCATTAAATAGATTTTGTTGAAATAAATAATATCAATATCAGACTATCCTTCATGGGGAAGAAACAAAGAAGGAAAACTAAAATTCAAAGTAAGGAGGATATCAAAATGTTCCAAAATTGGGAAGTCATCCCCTAAGAAAATTGAATAGTTGAAAAATTTAGTGAGAAAAACAAGAAAAAAATTTGTACAATGGGTGAGGAGTTTAAGTAGGAACATGACAATTACAATGCCTAATTACCAGTGTTAGAAATCAATACAAATACTATGAAGCATAACCTGAATAGGGCAATTGATTTCAACAAGTGGACTGTTAAGATAGACAATGACAATTAAGATATTGAGGCTCCTTTTGTGGATGGTAAAGATACTAAGGCTAGTCCTTGCTTTAGAACCCAGAGCAAGAGAAAAGACTATGACAAACAAAAGAAAGATTTGAAAGATTTTGGTGACTTGCACAAAAGATTTTATCCAGAGTAGTTGGAAATTGTCTATAATAAAGTTTAGTAGTTTCTATGGTCCATGAAGATTAATATAGTAATGTTTTGGACTACATAGTGTGTAGATTTTTACATCAACATTTCAAATCATTCTACATAATCCATCACCAAGATGAAAAATAAAATCATATTATTGTAGTCTCTATGTTTCATCCTCATGATGGATCATGGAATGTAATCCAAAACATTTATGCAAAAATCGGCGTACAATGTAATCCAAAAAAATACTATATTAATTGCTTATATGTTGAACAAGCAACAAGTCACTGAATGTTTTTGTGTTTTGTATTTTATTTGGTTTTATGTAGAGCTTTGTTGCAGTATTGTTACTGTTTTGTTTTTGTCTTACTGGTTGTAATTGAATTTTAGGATCTCGTCCAAACTTATTTTCCCTTTGCAATAAAAACATTGTTATTGTATTACATCACTATAACTAGTATAATATAAAACTTAAAAACTCACAATGTTTCATTGCAATCCACCACAATAAAGGCTAGAGATAAATTCTTCCAACAAGGACACTAATTTGTAGATGAAAATCACCATCCTAATATTAAGATCTACATGATCTTTGTGATGTGTGATATTCATTTGTAAAAGCATCAAATGATCAAACTAGACCACAAACCTTCTTCAAGAGTAAGTCAAATGATTAAAAATTTCTCTAATTCTTCACATCGACAATTCTCATCTTCTAAGAACACAGATTGTTCTTAATCCCTTAAAAGAACAATATAAAATATATTTTTTTAACAAGAAGTTAAAAATGATCTATAAGATAATAGACCGGGCGGTCATAATATTTTTTTAAATTATTATTTTTCTATTATTTGATTTAGTATCAAACTCTCCTTTTTTATTATCTTCTTAGGAGAACTGTTCCATTAGTCATTATAGCTAATTCTGTGAACCCTAAGCTCCTAAAAATTACACCATATTTTGACAATTTCTTTTGTCGTTATCTTGTATGCAACTTGAGTGCTTATAGCTATTGTTTTGGCTTTTCGGTAGTTACAACAAATGTTGTGGGACTTGTTAGCATACAAAGGTCAAAAAGTGGCCATTTGGAGGTGATGTCCCATTTTTATCCCTTATGGCCCTGTTAACAGTTCACTTTGAAATTTGCATAAACGTCCTAATAATCTTGCACTATTGATATGAATAAAGTTGTACAATTGATTTATTTACTAACTTTTTTTCATCAATTAGATATACCAATGGGCAATTATTGAGCTACGAGATAAAATTTTAATAGACATTAATTAGTGAAATCCAATGATAATTGAACAAAAAAAACTGATCTTTAATAAAAAATGACAAAACACTAGCATGTTTCTGCTGTCGATTTGTCACATGAATGTTGCCAAGTGGAAGATTGAAGGAACAATGGAACGTTGAAAACGTACTCATGCATGAAGAACGTATGCTTTAAGCCTTTCAAACGTTTATAATACTCTTGCTTTTCTTTTCCTGGGATACTTTTCAACTTCTCTTTAAAGATCTTTTTTTCATTGCTCTGACCAACCCCTAAAATTAGGCAGCCCCTGCTATCACGAAGTCATAACATGTTTTTGACTTCAATATGTATTTGTCTTTTTATTGACTTGGCGAAGTCAAATAGAAACTTCTGTGTTAAAAGTCTGCTGTAGTTTGATGAGATTTTGCACTGTTAGGCCATTTTGTACAAATGTAGAGTTTGATTTAGAGTAAATGATGACATTTTTTTGAAACAAACTCTCGTTAACTTTTGACTCTATGGATTAAATTATTTCTTTCCCGGAAAATATCACAACGTAAATGTACATACATTTGACTTTCACTTCAGTTTTTTCCCCCTCAGCTATCCAATCTTTTTCATGTTTAGTGCATGTGGTCTGCATATTCAATAGAAAGTTGATGATTGAAAACTATGGTTGATAAAGTCCCATGTTTAGTGCATGTTAGTGCTCATCTCGAATGAATGACTAATGAACCAACCAATTCTAGAAAGGGTGGTTGAATATGAATGTTCATTGGATTATTGATTTCAGTTATACAAGTACCTCTTCTGTAATTCTATGATTTAATTTCAATATTGCTTATTCTAATTCTTTATAGTTCGTTTATTTGTAACATACACATGCATATTCTCAATGTGTTTGTTTGATTGTTGTTTGATAGGTATGATTGGTTAGAGTTTCACATTAACAAATTGTTATATGGGTTGAATATCAAGGTTCACTTATCTACACAACATAGTTTAGTGATAGTCTCCTTTTAACTAATACCAATTGTGCTTTTATCTATAATTTTTCATATTTTAGTCAAATATTTCCTTTGATCTTGAGGAGCAAGAACATGTTAATGAGGAGGAGATAATTGTCAACGAACAAAACAGGGAATCAACTCTTGTGAAAAGCATTCACCATCTCATTGAAAATGATTTAAAAGGAAAAATATCATTATAGAGGAAGACCTTGAGAGTAATGAGGAATTCACCTTAGAGTGTGAAGATTCCTCTAACGACTCAAATAAAGAAGAATTTGTGGCTAAGGAGGAAGAGTTTGAAGAGGATGTTGGTGGTCCTATCAATCTCACTGAAGATCTTGAGGAGTTTGATCAATTGATGGACCAAAGATCTCCTTCTCCTATTAATTCTGATAAATTGGCGTCGAGAGCTCCAGATCCTTCCTAGGAAGAGAATGCAAAAAGAATTGATGAACTGAAGACACAAAATATGGACTTACATGATAGGGTGATTGATCTAGAGACTAGGATTGACTCTTTCAGAAGTAGTTAAATTAAGTTCTGAAGAGCAATAAGTTCCATGTGCATTATCACTGATGTTGTAATGAGGAAGTTGATCATGGGTCTTGTGGCCTAGACAAAGTAAATTGAAAAAAAAGGCCAAGAAACACCAAGGAACCAATCAACTGTAGAGTGACACCACTTTGGAACTAGATATGGATTGAGATACTGAGGAGTATTTGCACAAGATCTCAAAGAATTGAGAGATTATTAATAGTGACTGATGTTGTGGCTCTCGTTGGAGAATTGGGCCTTAAGCCATTTTTTTCTTTTAGTTAATTTTGGTCTTGTTGTTTTGTGTAGCTTTTAGAGAAATTTTAGTATTGTAGGTTATAAGTTAGTCAGTTATAGTTATATTGTGTTTCACCTCTAGTTTGGAATTAAAAATAAGGCCTACATGCCTATCAATATGATGGTTTATTATTATGATGGCTATTATCTTTATAGTAGTAATATAGGTTTACATATAAGTAGATCTTTTATTGTTAATTTTATCAAGTTTGGGATCATTCTAGATGGTTTGGATCTGAGGGATGTGCCTCATATGACTTGATTTTTTTATTATATTTTGGGTGTATATTTAGTAGGGTAGTTTTGCTACTTTTAGTTGTGTGAGGCTAGTTTCTATTTGGTGTATGTGATCTGAAATACTATTTATGGAAGTTACTTTGTGAGGGATCATGACCCTTTCCCTACTTACTTAATCAAAAGCATTTAGTAACAATTTTACACCTCATCTCATCCACACTATTGGGACTAAGGTGTATTAACCTTAGAGTCCAAATATGTTTACTTTAATTACTTTATTGTACCATTTTAGAAGTCCTAAAATTAGGGGACTAGTGTCATATGTTTAAGCTATGAAAAATTTCTATTATGACTATGGAAACTACTAGTTTGGGGGAAGAGTCATGGAGAGTTATTATTTTGCAATTGGTATTTATGGTGGAGTTCACTTTACACAAGTAGTATGAGATAAGTGTTGCATACAAAAAGGTGATCGTTATGGATGAGTTATGCCTTGTTCCTTTGGAAGTTTCTATGTGAAATGTGTCATGAGATTAGCAAGTTGTTATTTATGACACCACATGTACCTCTTTGGCATTAGAGTTGGTTTTGAAAACCATACTCATGCTTTCTACTTGTGTTGAGCCCCATAATATGTGGCTTCTTAGTGTAATTTGTATGATAGGTTGGTTATCTTCTAAGAAGCTTTTATGTGTTGTATTTTATATAGAATTATCTGCTATTGTATTTACTCCTAAAGAGCATTTTCTCTAGGCAATGTATTGCAACTATTTGTTGCTAATAACAAAATTAAGTCTGGCTTTTGGGGAGTTTTTTTTTTTTTTTTTTTAATTTCTTGAAATGGTTTTCCCATGTATATCTTGTATTGTGATTTTATTTATTTTTAAATAGGTTTTTGTATGTTTTTATCTAATTTTTAGCAATTAAAGATTTGTAAGAAACTTCTCTTCCTTTCAACTGATATCGGAGCCTGACCAGGTTTGTTATTGTCATTGAGTAGAAGGGGTTTTGTGGTAATCTAGTTTTAGTGGGAGTTTTGCAAAAGAAGACTTCATAACCTTGTTGTCATTTTGATATGGAAAGAACATCCAACATAACAAAGATGGAGAAGTTTAATGGGGTGACAAAATTTTGAGTTGTGGAAACTCAAAATGGAGGACATGCTCATAGATAAAGATATATGGTTTATGGTTTCTTTAATGAAACCTCAAATTATAGCTCATGATGTATGCAATACAATAGATTAGAAATGCAAGGGTTTGATTACACTCTATTTAGATAATTTTTTCTCTTGAATGTCTATGAAGAGAAGCTTGTAGCTGAGATTCAAAAGAAGCTTGATGATATTTATCAACAAAAATCCTTGGTAAATAATTTATTCCATGAAGAAATAAGTTGTATAATTTAAGGATGGAGGATGGAGGATATGTTGTTGATCAATGAATGCACTTAATATGGCAATTTCTCACTTGAATTCTATTAGTGTTAATATTGATGATCAATAAAAAAGTATGCTATTATTATGTTCTTTGTCAGACTCTTGGAATCATCATGTGATGGCTATTGGAAGCATAACAACAACTTTGAAATTGGAGGATGTAGTTGCTTTGTTGTTATCTAAAGAGATGTGAAATAAGTCTTCTAAGATGGCTAAGGAGGCTCTGACCACTTGTGGTGGAATGATGGAAAAAGGAATGAAGAAGGACAAGAAGGGTAAATCCAAATCTCCAAGGAGATCTAAGTATCTTGGTAAAAAATTCAAGGAAAAATATCAAAACTATAAAAAATATGGTCATTTTTAAAAAGAGTACAAGGAGGAGGAGAGAAAGAAAGGTAATAAATATTTCTCTAATTTTGAATATGAAAAATCCTCTCAAGATGAAGGAGACGCTTTTTGTCATAGCCCTGACAACACATGCAACAAAAGATGTGTGGTTGATAGATTCAGATGCCTCTTTCCACATGACCTCTCATAGGGCTTAGTTTTTGAGGTATGGAGAGTTTAACAATGGAAATGTGTATTTGGGTGATGACTCTCACCTAAGGGTTTTGGTTGTAGATGAGTCAAGATCCAATATCTTGATGGTAGAGTGAAGGGGATTTATGGTGTCCTGCATATCCCTAGTTTAGCATGAAACCTTCTTCTAGTTAGCAATCCGAGTGATGTGGGTGTGCAAGTTATTTTCTTGTGTGGTGGATGAAAGAAAAAAGAGGCTATATTGTTCTCACTAAGATTTTTTAGACTACACACCTTGTATAAGATGGATGTGTACACAATTTAGTGCAATAGCACTCTTATGAAATCCAAGAAAATGTCTTTAGATTCTTTTTCCTCGGCATCTGATTAAGAAGAAAAGAATATTGTTCTTTCTACATCTAATGGTTGTTCTTTCTTGGTACCTAAGGATACAAAATATTTTTACATGAAGCTTCTAGCTTAAAATAGAATGGTATAGTTCCAAAGATTTGGTCCCATTGGTGAGAAGGGTCTTAGAGCCCAAAAAAGTAAGAGCCTTATTGAAGAAATTGATGGTTGTATTCTATTGTGTTTATGGTAAAGAACATTATGTTTCTTTTTATTCCAATTATCATAAGTCTTCTAGGGTTTTAAATTATATTCATTCATATATTTTAGGGCCTATTAATTTTCCTTCCATATCTAGATCTATGTATTTTGTCTCTTTCATAGATGAATATAATACCTGACATATGTGTATTTTCTCATCAATAAATTTGATTTTTTTAGCTAATTTAAGGAATTCAATCTTTGGTTGAAAACCTTACTAACAGAAAGATTAAGTGTTTGAGGATTAACAATAGAAATGAATTTTATTTGGAAAATTTTTATAGGTTCTATTAGGACCATGATATTGAGAGATAAAAGATAGCTCCAAACACTCTACAACAAAATGGAGTTGCAGACAAGATGTG
Source organism: Chamaecyparis obtusa (assembly GCA_027943335.1). NCBI lineage: Eukaryota > Viridiplantae > Streptophyta > Pinopsida > Cupressales > Cupressaceae > Chamaecyparis > Chamaecyparis obtusa. The sequence continues at coordinate 357,785 of BSBK01002629.1, read as the reverse complement.
TTACTATTACTGGTGGTGATGATGATGAAGACCGATTAATATCAGAGGTATACAAGATTATAGAATGATTAGATCATCTATTATCTTGTCATTGATGTCAAGCAATTGATTTATGATTTGTATTGAGTTGCCATATCATTCAAAGTATGATATAAGTTGAAGAGAGTTAAGAAGAAGAATAACTGAAATGTTGTGAAGGTGAAGAACTTAATTGGGAAACAGATACAGATCAGACAACGATAAGGATATGTTGATATAATTATTTTCTACTAAACATTTGATTATATCAAATTGGTAAAGAAGATTAGTCAAGTCGGTAAGCAAAAATTTTTGGTTACTGAGCAGGAAAAGTCACTCGGTAAAAGGAAAGTAAGTTATGGTAAAGAGAAAGGAACTCAAGACACCAAGAAGAAGGTTTTAGTCACCGAGCGAAGTTAACCAAAATTCAGTTAAATAAAAGAGTTATCCATCGAGCAAGGAACATAAATTAAATACAAGGATTAGAATGACATTTAATGATGAGATATGATGAGCTAGAAGATTATGATGATGAGGAGTTAGTTGGAGAGATCTACGATCAAGAAAATTAAAATTCATGATATATGGTATAGATCTAAGAAGAAAAAAGAGAAGGTACAAGTTCCAAGAAATTTCAAGTTCTAAGGAGATGATAAAACATTTAACCGAGATCTAAATTCATTGGATAAGTTTGCGAGGTTGATTGGACAACTGAGATTAATCAAAGGAAAAAGTAATAAAGGATATTGAGAGGAAAAATAAAGTCTATATAAAGGATGAATTTGTATGAACAAAAGGATCGAAAGTTGAAGGGTTGATGAATCATCGACTGTTGTAGTGAAGAAGGAAAAATTCAAATTCTGAGTCAGAAAGCAAAAAATTTTCAAGTGTTGAAGCCAGTGGAAAGTGAAGGATTGAAGTGAAGACAAATAGCGCACAAGGGATCTGATTATGCAAAAGATAGTTGTAGATTTACAGGTCAATTTATTGACTGTTGCTTATTAACATTTGTAACAAAAAATCTCTTAACTGAGTGGATCTAACAGTATTATTTGTGAATCCTTACAAAAGGTGATATTCTAAAAAGAGTGTTTGAAGAAATTTAACCAGGACACTCCTAACAGGGTAAAGATCCTCACAGATCTGAGGCAAATCCCCTAACAGGGTCACATTTAACAATGTGTATTGTAATCTTTAACAAGATTGGCTTTTAACCGAGCATACTTCAGAAGAGTGTTTCTTTAGTGGGTGACAATTCTCACAATGGTTTTTCCCAATTTGGGTTTCCACGTTAAATATTGGTGTTATATGTGTTGAATGTTTACTGTGAATGTTATTGTTGATTGACAAAGTTAATTTACTGTTATTGGTTGATATTGAAGTGTGTCTGACCGAGTTGACATCATGTTTAATTAGAGAAAGTTTTTAAGGTATAGAGAATCAATGTTAACTGATTCACCCCCCTCTCTATAATCCAACAATTGGTATCAGAGCTAAGTAGTCTAAAGGGATAAGTTTGAAAGACTTGAGTAAAAGATCTAAAGATGTATAGGAGAGAAGTACCCAAGCTAAACAAGGAGAGTTTCTCTACATGGAAAAGTAGGATGAGGTTGTACCTTTCTAAAATTGGAGATTCTACACTCAACCTTTTGGATAATGACTACACTCCATCACCTCCTAGACTGATGACACTTGATCAAATGAGAGAAAAGTAGGAACAAAACTTGGTAATGATTGGAATTGCTTCTTCCCTAACCAATGATGAATTCAATGACATTAAGGACTGTATTACTGCAAAAGAGATGTGGGATAAGCTTGTACTTGTTTAGGGAGGTGATTTGCATGTACAAAAAGATAATGTTGATAGTCTTAGAGGTAAGTTTGATGAGATGAAAATAAAAGATGAAGAGAACATTTCTCAATATAGTTTCATAATAAAGGAAGTTGTTAGTGGCATCAGAGGTGCTGGTGGAACATTAACTGGTGAAGAAGCAGTAAGAAAATTTTTGAGAAATGTTTCATCCAATTATACTATTCGACTCTCTGCTATTCAGGAACTAAGATCCATACCAAATAACATTGTTACTCTTGATGCCTAATCGGTAAGCTGATTGCATTTGAACTTAGTAATTATGATAACAGTCTATCGACTATTAAAATAACTTCAAATCATCTTTAAGCATTGGTAATTCAAGAAGAGAAAGAGACAATCACAATAGTTCATGTGGAACTGACTATGACAATATCCTAACCGAAGAGAAAGAACAAGAAGAATTGGAAAAACTGCTTGCGAAGAGGCTACCAAGAGGAAAAGGAAAGTATAAAGGTAAACTGCCTCTAAAATGCTTTAATTACAATAAAATTGGTCACATTGAATCTAGGTGTCCTGATAATGACAGGAATGATAAAAATGATAGGAAGGAAAACCGATATCGAAGGTTTATAGATTACAAGGAAAAAGTAAAGAAATCATGCTACCTAGCTGAGGAAGGAGTAATTGATGATGAATCTGATGACCTAGAAGAAAATGTGGAAGTTGTCTATGTTGTTGTGAAGGATGATTCAAAAGAAGAAAAATATGAAGATGAAAAAGACCTTATTTCTTATGTAAGTAAAATTGACCCTTGGATAATTGATAGTGGCTGTTCACATCACATGACTGGTGACATTGATAAGTTTAAAAATTTAGAAGAATATGATGGAGGATTTGTTAGATTTGAGAATGATGCTCCATGTTCTGTAAAAGGAAGAGGATCCATTATGTTGAATGAGAAGATCAGATGTGATGATGCTTATTGGGTTCAAGGACTAAAATACAATTTAGTGAGCATTGCACAACTGATTAACACTAGTCACCAACTAGAGTTTCAAAGCAGAAAAGTGAAGATAGATATTGCTGATGGAGATTCGATTGGAATTGGTGAATAATCAAAAGATAACCTATTCTACCTTGATATTGATGCAAAAAGTTACTTTTTTGTTAAAGTTGAGGACGTATGGCTATGGCACAAAAGACTCTGTCATGTAAATTTTAATAACATGATTAAGGTGAGAAAAAAGAATAGAGTTAGAGGTCTACCAAAATTAAGCAACCCTGATAAAGTTATGTGTAAGGAATGTCAGATTGGTAAGATGAAAAAATCAAGTTTCTCAAGAAAGTCTTACTCATCTAATGGTATTTTGGAATTAGTTCATACTGATCTTTGTGGTCCTATGAGAATACAAAGTTATTATGGTGATCAGTATTTCATTTTATTTGTTGATGACTACTCAAGCATGATGTCGGTAATGTTTTTAAAAGAAAGGTTTGATGCATTTCAAATGTTTAAATGGTATAAGGAAAGAGTTGATAAGGAAACATGTAAGAAGTTAAAGTGTTTAAGATCAGATAGAGGAGGTGAATTTATCTCTGATGAATTTACTATCTTTTGCAATGAGAATGAAATTAAAAGACAAGTATCTGCACCGAGGACTCCACAACAAAATGGCATAAATGAAAGAAGGAACATATCAATTGTTGATTGTGCTAGAACATTTTTGATTGAAAAAGAGGTTGCACAAACATTCTCAAGAGAAGCTATTAGTACTGCTGTCTACACTCTCAATCGAGTACAACTGAAGAAAGGTACTAATAAAACACCTTATGAACTCTGGTATGGGCATACACCAAATGTTAGCTACTTAATTTTTTTTGGAAGTAGGTGTTACATTTTGAAAGATACTAAGAATGAAAAGTTTGATTATAAAGGAGTTAAAGGTATATTCCTAGGATTCTCCACAAAGATAAAAGCTTATAAATGTTTGAATAAGGCTACTAACAAAATTGTGGAAAGTGCAAATGTGAGAATTGATGAATTTGTAGAAAGAAATGTAGAAGATTTCAAGATAGCAAAAAGGAACTAGAAGATTATCAAAGATTTTTATATGTACATGATGTAATTTTGGGCACTATACCTGAGATGGAAGAAGAAATTGGGGAACAAGTTGAGCCTCCACCGAGAGATGAAAATGCTGAAAATGAAGGATTGAAACAATCTACCGAGCTTGTTTTAGAAAAATATATGAGAAGACACCACTCACTGAGTAAAATAATTGGAGACAAGAATGAAGGAGTCATGAAAAGAAGTAATTTGAAAGATAATACATGTTTGATTTCTGAATTTGAGCCAAGATTAGTCAAGGATGCACTTGGAAATGAAGATTGGGTTAATGCAATGAAATAAGAGATTGATTAGATTGAAAAAAATAATACTTGGTCACTGGTATCGAGACCCAAGGACAAGAATGTAAATGGTATAAAGTGGATTTTCATGAATAAAATAAATGAGAATGGAGATGTGATAAGAAATAAAGCAAGATTGTTCTGTAAAGGGTATGCACAAGAAGAAGGTATTGACTATGGTGAGACATTTGCCCCTGTTGCTAGATTAGAAGGTGTAAGAATTTTACTTACTTATGCTTCCTATAAAGGATTCAAAGTTTATCAAATGGATGTTAAGTTTGCATTTTTAAATGGAATTCTTGAAGAAGAAGTCTACATTGAACAACCTATAGGATTTGTTGAGAATTCTAACAAGGACATGGTATGCAAACTACACAAGGCACTATATGGCTTGCAGCAAGCACCTGAGCATGGAATGAAAGACTACACTCATATTTAATCAAGATTGGATTTCAAAGGACAAGTGAAAATAATAATTTGTATCTAAAATGTGAAAGTATTGATAAGATTTTGATTGCTGAAATTTTTGTTGATGATATTATATTTGGAGGAAATGAGTTAATGTCTAAATTATTTTCTGAAGAGATGAGAAAGGAATTTGAGATGTCCATGATAGGAGAGATAATTTTTTTTATTGGACTACAAATTCAACAAGTTAGAGATTTGATCTACATAACTCAGTCAAAGTATATCAAGGAGATCCTAAAGACTTTTGGCATGGAAGAATCAAAACCAGTTGGTACACCGATGGCTACTGGTTGTAAATTGTCAAAGGAAGATGAGACAAAGGAAGTAAATGAAACACTCTACCAATCCATGATTGGTAAGCTATAGTAGGCCTGATATTGCACATTTAGTTGGTATTGTTGCAATATTTTCTTCCAATCTAAAGGAGACACACATGTCTACAGTCAAAAGAATATTTAGATATCTGAAAGGGACTGAAGATTTCGGTATACTATACAAGAAAGGAGGAGATTTTGATCTAAAGGTGTATACTAATGCTGATTGGACTGGAAACATTGATGATAGAAAAAGTACAAGTGGCAGAGCTTTCTTTTTAGGAGAAAGATTAGTGACATGGTTAAGAAAGAAATAGAGTTGTATTTCACTGTCTACTGTCGAAGCTGAGTATGTTGCTACAGCTATGAATTGCTCAAACATTGTGTGGATCAAATGATTACTTGAAGGTATGCAAGAAAATATTAATGATCTAGTTACTATTTACTGTGATAATACTAGTGCTATGAATATATCAAAGAATTTGGTGATGCATTCAAAGACAAAGCACATTTCTATCAAGTATCATTACTTGAGAGAACAAGTTCAAGACAAGCATACGATATTGGAGTATGTGAATTCAAAGGAACAGATAGTTGATATATTTACCAAACCATCACTACAAGATTCTTTTGAGTATCTTTGAGGTAAATTAGGGGTTCTTCGCCTATCCAATGTTGAGTAAGGCAAGATGCATGCTACATCAATTTAGATTTTCATTAGAATATCTATTATGTGAGTTGATGGTAGTGTTCACTCTTTGGGTGATGCCTGAAGTTGTGATAAGATATTTATGTATGCAATGAAAAATTAGTACATTTGAGGTATGATTCACTACCTGAAAAAAGTTTTTAAGAGTATGTGTCTTTGGCATTTTAGTCAGAGAGTGAGAAGATTGCTAAAGATTGCTAAGAGAGAGAAGATCTATTGAAGGAGAAGATTTCTATTGATGACTACAACTGATAGAGGGAGAATATGTACAGATTGAGATCAAGAAAAGAAGAAAGGAGAAGATAAATCTTAGAGGGAGTAAAGATCAAAGAAAACTCAGTAAGTGTTTCCATCATCAATTGAAAGTGAAGTGTTTCCATCAATGCCAAAGAGGGAGATTATTACTATACCTGATGGTGATGATGATGAAGACCGATTAAGATCAGAGGTATACAATATTGTAGAATGATTAGATCAGTTATTATCTTGTCATTAACGTCAAGAAATGGATTTTTTATTTATATTGAGTTTCCATATCATTTGGAGTATGATATAAGTTGAAGAGAATTAAGAAGAAGAAGTGAAATTTTGTGAAGGTGAAGAACTTAATTGGGCAATTGATACAAATCAGACAATGATAAAGTTATGTTGATATAATTATTTTCTACTAAACATTTGATTATATCAAATCAGTAAAGAAGATTAGTCAAGTCAGTAAGAAAAATAGTTTGGTTATCAAGAAGGAAAAATTCATTTGGTAAAAGGAAAGTAAGTTTCGGTAAAGAGAAAGGAACTCAAGACACCAAGCATAAGGTTTTAGTCACTGAGCCAAGTTAACCAAAATTAAGTTAAAGAAAAGATTTATCTAGTGAGCAAGGAACATAAATTAAATACAAGGATCAGAACAACATTTAATGATGAGATATGATGAGCTAGAAGATTATGATGATGAGGAAGAGTTATTTGGAGAGATCTACGATCAGAAAAATTCAAAGTGATGATCTATGGTATAGATCTAAGTGGAAAAAGAGAAGGTACAAGTTCCAAGAAAGTTCAAGTTTTGAGGAGATGATAAAACGTTTAACCGAGATTTAAATTCATTGAATAAGTTTGTGAGGTTGATCAGATGAGTGAGATTAATCAAAGGAAAATGTAATAAAGGAGATTAAGAGGAAAAACAAAGTCTATATAAAGGATGAATTTGTATGAACAAAAGGATGACAAGTTGAAGGGTTGATGAGTCACCGACTATTGTAGTGAAGAAGGAAAAATTTAAATTCTAAGTTAGAAAGCATAATTTGTTGAAGTGTTGAATCGAATGGAAAGTGAAGGATTGAAGTGAAGACACATAGCGCACAAGAGATTTGATTATGCAAAAGATAGTTGCAGGTTTACAAGTCAATTTACTCATTTTTTCTTATTAATATTTGTAACAGAAAAGTCTCTTAACTGAGTGGACCTAACAATCTTATTTGTAAATCCTTACAAAATGTGACATTCTAAAATAGTGTTTGAAGATCTTTAACTAGGACACTCCTAATAGGGTGAAGATCCTAACAGATCTAAGGAAAATCCCCTAACAGGGTCACATTTAACAATGTGTATTGTAATCTTTAACTAGATTGGATTTTAATCGAGCATACTTCAGAAGAGTATTTATTTAGTGGGTGTCAATTCTCACAATGGTTTTTACCAAATTGGGTTTCCACGTTAAATACTCGTGTTATATGTGTTGAATGTTTACTGTGAATTTTATTGTTGACTGGAAAAGTTAATTTACTATTATTGGTTGATATTGAAGTGTGTCTGACCGAGTTGACACTGAGTTGAATTAGAGAAAGTTTTTAAGGTACAAAGAATCAAGGATTATTGATTCACCTCCCCCCCTCCTTAATCCAACAAGATGATGTAAGGTAGTTAAGTAGGAGAATAATTTCCTACACTAACTTTGAGGGGATAAAAATATAAAAACCAACAAAAAATTTAGTGGCGAATATTTCCAATTGGCAAATTTGTGGTGTTGACAATTTCAAAATTGGCGAATAAGTGGGACTAAATAGGTTGGCCAAATCTCCCCAACTTTATAGGTTTTTGGTCAAAGGAAATTTAATTAACCAATGTTTTCATTAATTCATTGTATCAATTTAGAGATTTTGCCAATAGAATTTATGTTTACCAAATAGTCTATATAATATTTTCACCTATAATTTTTAAAGCATGCTTAATTGATATCCATATTCACAAATGAGTCATCAATAGTGTTTTTTGCATGAGGACCCAATTTGCCTTGCATTTTTCAGAAGCGTGTCTTAATTCAACACCATATCTGCCAATACCATTAATCATTCAATGTTGTTAAAGGATTGATTTTTCCATTTCTGTTATAAGTATATCCCAATGGATGGTCCATATTCGCTTGGAAAATTACATTGTTTATATTTTTTCTAGGTTTGATTCACCCTACATTTACATAACACATGTTAGAATTTAGAAGGATTTTCCAAATACTTTGATACCATTTAAAATTACCACTGAATTAGCCAAATATGGATTGGTATAAATACAATCGAAGATCATATTTGTTTTTACACAATTTGGTTAGTTCTGAGCTCTCAATTTGGATCAATATCCAAATTTTAGACTAGGAGAAACCATTGGCATTTTTGCATTGCCAAATGCTGGTGCTTTTCACTAAGATTCTAAAGTTAAGTTATTATTTTTTTGAAGCGTTATAATATTATTCATCTCAATATTTTTGCAATTTTTAGTTCATTCTTATTGAGTGTGGAGACCTCAGACATCTAGATTGTAGGCCCTAGGGCCAATGAATCTTACAGTCTGTTATTTATTCTTAAACAAGTATATATTTTTATGTAGCTAGCCTTTATTTCATTGGAGATGTCAAACATGAAGAAGAGAAAGACTCTTGAATGTGGCGAAGGCCAAGAGAGGCCAACAAAATGAAAAACCTTGACTTCATACTTTGTCAATGTTTGTGGTCAAAATGATGAAAGTACATCATCATAGCTACAAGATGCACAACCTATACCAAATATTGAAGAAGGTGAAAAAATTGATATCTCATATGACAATTTAGAAGATGTTTGGGTAGATACCCAGGGTAGAAAGAATGAGATAATCAACTTGGGTGATAATGTCATAGAAGATGATGATGCATGGAAGGGAAAAAGAAAATCTAAATTAAAAAATGAGTTGAGAGTGGGACATGTCAAGGAATTTTCAAATTTATTGGCTATCAAAGTATCTATTCATTGAACTAGTGGAGAATGAAAAGAAAGTTGAGCCTCCAATAGAATGTAGGTGTAAGATTTGTTGTTGGATACATAGAAAGGATAAGAGGTTGCAGCTAAAACTTGACACCATAGAAAAGCATATTGGTAAAGTTTACGAAAAATAAATCATATATGAAATTGAGAAATTAGTGATAAGATGGAAAACAAAGGAGCAATGTCAGCATGTTAAGAATGCCTTAGAATATGATGCACATTTCAAAAGAGAGGACAAATTTGTTGAATGTGGAGGTTTTATTGAATCTATTTTAGAAAAATGCAATGGCAATAGAACAACTAGAAAAAATAGTTCAGTTAAGTGTTTTCTTTTTGTTTTTTAAAGAAAAGGGTGTCCTATGATAGACTACCTAGGAATTAGTACTTTATTACACTTTTTGAAAGTTCCTAACTTTCCTAACAGTCATTGGTCAGTAAAAAATGGATGGGAACATGAGAAAGTTGTCTTGCTAAGGTTGAAAAATAAGATATAAAGGAAAAAATAAGAGATTCAAACTTTATTGCAAATTGTCTTTAGACAAATTTATGACAATATATAATATGTCTTGGGTATGGATGAATGTTTATACTATACAAAATCATGTTTTCCAACCTTATATGTGGATTCATGGTTCAACACATGGAGGATGCATGAGAGAGTCTTGATGTTTCAAGAGTATTCATTATAAATTTATAAGTGTTTTGTATTTCTTCATGGTTGAATAATACAATGGGGTATGGATGCTTTTCAAGGTTGGGCTTTTCCCTCATGAGGTTTTTCCCATTGAGGTACATCTTGTGTTATCTTGTGGCTTGTCTATTTGACACTTGCACAATGATGATTCTATCAGGGTGTATTCATGCTTGTATCTCATTGGTTATGCATAAAATGGATTAAATTTATATGGTTTGAAGCATTATTTCTTAAAATAATCAATTATCAATTTTTAAATAAGTGTCAAGAATACCAGATTTTGAATTCATAAATTAAGTGTCAAGAATAACATATTTTGAATTCATAAATTAAGTGTCAAGAATACCTATTAATTATAAGCATTTACAATTGGCTACATGAAAAAAATTTAAAAATCTAATCTATAAATCATTTAAAGAAAGTGTATTAAAGATTTAATCCACTAATTTACTAAACCCTGACTCAATAGTTTTAAATAAGTTTTTGGTAAGATAACTACCAACTAATAATAAAACTGTAAGATGGTAAGAAAACCTTCTCAAAATATCATAATTTATTTGAAAATTACAATGACCAAAAGTAGTGCGAGCTAAAATGGTTTTGACTAAAAATAAACAATTCCCATATATTTCTTTACATGAAATTCTAATGAAGTCCCTCTATTGTAATTACAATGGCTTCCTTTAAAGCTCTATAAAATTTTTATAATTCTTAGTGCCTTGAATATATTTTCTCTTTTCTATTTACTTTGTAACCCAAAGCTTAGTTCAAAATTCATAATTTTGAATTATTTCTCAGTATTATCATTGATATCTTTGGTAAAAAATGAACTAGAAACCTTAAAACACTTAGCATGAGAAGTATTGTAATACTTTTAAGTGTTAAGGATTTTGAACCTTGTAGAAGACTCATGCATTGGACTGATAAATTCTTAAGGTTGTTTGTATCGTTAATGATTTATAGTATGAGTAAATGAAATTATATGTATCTACAAGATGAATTTTTTTTTAAACTTCTATTTTTATCACGATAGAGCCCTCTATTGATTTAAAAAAAATTACATGCTTGAAGAATCTTATAAACCATTACATATGCTTGAAGCACCTAATAGACCATTACATTCCACAAAAAACTACCCATACTATCTATTATTTGTTTCTACTCTACTATAGACCATTTTCCCAAGAACATCAAACTGCATCTATAGGATTATACAATAATATTTTCTTTAAATATTTTTTTATAGGGAAAAAACACTACTATGAGATGTTCACAATTGTGTTATTTAGAAACAACACTGCTTTAATATTTTTTTTTAGAGTATCAAACTATAGCACAACCTTATATTACATTCAATATGTTGTTTACATAAAAAATATGTACAAATGGTTTTAGTATCCATAAAATAAGTTTACAACCCTAACGCATTCACACAAACTTATAAACATACTAGCGTGAAAAGAATTGTCGAACTTTTCAATTATCCACATCATGGAATATTGAGGGTCATGCATAAATAATGTTTTCATACCATATTTACCATCAAGTATGATATCTCTACATGGATAATCACCTTGTAAAGTTAACCATTGTTGTACATTGTGAATCGATATTTACATAATTCATATTGTCAATATTTGTAAGTTTCTAGAGTATAGATACAATTGCCAACTTCTTGCTGATGTAGAACATATAAATACTACTAGTTAACTTATATTTTCTTGACCTTGTGTCATCTTCTAAGACATTATCAATCTCTTAAATTATGCCACATGTTCACTAGTTTGTCCACAAGTTCTCATACATCATTAATTGTACTTTAGAAAAAACCAAAATCATATGTGACTATGTGTTCTTCATTTAAGTGACTTCTAATTAAGTGTGTGTTATTTTTGGATTCACACACAATCGAATCTAGAAATAGTACTCACTTAATTTTCTAGATTTTGGAAAGCTTAGCACTAGCTTGCAATTCCTATCATAGAATTGCCACATGTCAATTAACATATATGACCTACAACAAGACTTGGAGATTGTGCACATATAATCTTGTTTTTATCTTCCCCCTTGATTACATTTGACAAGAAGAACATTGTGATGATCTTGTAGGATACACAAGGAATTGATAGGGGAATTGAAAGCATGGGAAGGTGAGAAAAAATATATAGAGTCTATAGATTACAATTTTGTTGTAAAAAATAATAGAATCTACAATATTTTGATCAATGGAAGATTAAAATGTCATCAAGAGAGGATAAATGGAAATTATATCCATTTGAAAATTAATTTTTCTAAATGGTGGGATAATAGACATGTTATTTTGTACGGGTTAGACTTGGAGGTTACCGAGGAGTTATTTGACAAAGGATACTAGAATGTCTTTAGTAAGATAAAAATTATATTTAAAGATCAATGAGTAAATGATTATATCATTTCCATTTTTTAAAGCATGGCGAGGACTTGAGAAAAATCCATTTGGACATGCTAGGAGACCTCAAAATCTTCCTTGGGACAAGATTTCTCACTACAAATTATGAAGTACATAATATTGGAGGAAAAATTTAAGTTTGTGTGCTCTTATCATTTTGTTATATTTAATAAATTTAAGCACCAAAGCTTGGTCTCCTTTCCATTTTACTTTCTTTCTTCTCTTTAAAATTCTATCAAAGATTACAAATGTGTACCTTGGATGATACCCCTTGTGAACTATGTGAGAATATATCCCTTAGATTCATTATTAGGGTTTAAAAAAAAGGTGAGAAGATGAATAAAGTCATTGATTACTTTGATTTTAGATCTAATAATCATGAATATCATAGGGTGACACCTAGGAGGCTATTTAGGAGTCTATTATAGATTTAGACACTAAAGAGTCCCTTTCCAAGGATAACAATCTACAATTACATGAAGAAAATATTGTGAAGTAAAGCTATAAAGAAATTGATAATTTGAGAGGAGGTAAAAGGAAAAGGGGAGACTCTATCAACTCTCATCCACATGCGTTTGTAGTAACAATAGGCAATGTGATGAAGAAAAGGTGTCAATATTTAGAAAATCCCAAAGAAATGGATGGATTGGATAGTTAGGGAAAACAAAAGGCTAGGAACTTTGTATAATTATCTATTGGGGATTCCTTTCTTGGTATTTCTAATCCCTTTCCTACTCTACCAAAGGACTTCTATTTACTAATGAAAAAACCCTCATCTTTATACAAATTGTTTGGTATGGTGGATCAAGTGATTGAGTACATAACGACCTTGCAAGAGGATTTTGTGGTGCAACCTACCTCATTAAAAGATTTTGTTGAAATAAATAATATGAATATCAAACTATCCTTCATGGAGAGGAAAAAAGAAGGAAAACTAAAATTCAAACTAGGGAGGATATCAAAATGTTCCAAAATTGGGAAGGCAACCCCAAAGAAAATTGAATAGTTGAGAAGTGTAGTGAGAAAAACAAGAGAAAAATGGTACCATGGGCGAGGAGTTTAATTAGGATCATGAAAATTACAATGCCTAATTATTATTATTAGAAATCAATACAAATACTATCAAGCATAATCCAAATGGGGTAATTGATTTCAGCAAGTGGATTGTTAAGAATAGACATTGTCAATCAAGAGACTGAGGCTCCTTTTGTGGATGGTAGATACTAAGGGTAGTCCTTGCTCTAGAACTCGAAGCAACAAAAAGAACTATGAGAAACAAAAGAAGAATTGAAAGATTTTGGCAACTTTCACAAAAGCTTTTATCTAGAGTAGTTGACAATTGTCTACAATAAAGTTTCAGAGTTTCCATAGCCCATGAATATTAATATAGTAAATTTTTGGACTACATAGTTTGTGGATTTTTACATCAATATTTCAAATCATACTACATAATCCATCATCAGGATGAAAAATAAAATCATATTACTGTAGTCTCTATGTTTCATCCTCATGATGGATCATGTAGTGTAATCTGAGACACTGATGTAAAAATTTGCATACAATGTACTCCAAAAAACTACTATATTAATTGTCTATATATTGAACAAGAAACAATTCGTTGAATGTTTTTGTGTTTTGTGTTTTATTTGGTTTTGTGTAGAGCTTTGTTGCAGTATTGTTATTGTTTTGTTTTTTTGTCTTGTTGATTGTAATTGAATTTTAGGGTCTCTTCCAAATTTATTTTCCCTTTGCAATAAAAACACCATTATTGTATTACATCACTATAACTACTATAGTACAAAACTTAAAAACTCACCACATTTAATTGCAATCCACCACAATAAAGGTTAGAGATAAATCCTTCCAACAAGGACACTTTGTCAATGAAAATCACCTAACTCCTAATATTAAAATTTACATGATGTTTTCCATATGTGATATTCATTTTTAAATGTGTTAAATAATCAAACTAGACGACACACCTTCTTCAAGGGTATGCCAAACAATTGAAAATTTCTATAATTCTTCACATCGATGGTTGTCACCTTCTAAGAATTTGATGCAAATCTCTACAACTCATCAAACACATATTTTTACTAATCCCTTAAAAAGAACAATATAAAATATATTTTTTTAACAAGAAGTTAAAATTGATTTGTTAGATAATAGACCGAGTCATAATATTTTTTTAAATTGTTATTTTTCTTTTATTTGATTTAATATAGAATTCTCCTTTTTTTGCTACTTGCTTAGGGGAAGAGTCCTAGTAGTCATTATAGCTAAATTTGTCAACCCTAAGCTCCTAAAAGGTACACCATATTTTGACGATTTCTTTTCTTCTCATCTTTGTATGCAACTTAAGTGCTTATAGCTATTGTTTTGGATTTTGGGTAGTTACAACAAATGTTGTGGGTCTTGCTAGCATAGGTCAAAAAGTGGTCATTTGGAGCTGACATCTCATTTTTATCCCTTATTGCCTTGTTAATTGTTTACTTTGAAATTTTCATAAATATCCCAATAATTTTGTACTATTAGTATGAATAAAGTTGTACAATAGATTTAATTACTAACTTTTTTTCCATCTATTGAATATACCAATGGCCAACTATTAAGCCACTTAATAACGATTTAGTAAACATTAATTATTGAAATCCAAAGAAGAATTGATCTTTAATAAAAAATGACAAAAACACTAGCATGTTTCTAATGTCGATTTGTCAAATGAATGTTGCCAAGTAAAAGATTGAAGAGACAATGGAACGTTGAAAACCTACCCATGCATGAAGAACGTATGCTTTAAGCCTTTCAAACTGCTCTTTAAAGATGTTTTTTTCATTGCTCTGACCAACCCCTAAAATTAGGCAGCCGCTGCTATCACGAAGGCATAACATGTTTTTGACTTCAATATGTATTTATCTTTTGGTGACTTGACGAGGTCAAATAGAAACTTCTGTGTTGAAAGTCCGCTGTAGTTTGATGAGATTTTGTAGTGTTAGGCCATTTTGTACAAATGTTGGGTTTGATTCAGAGTAAATGGTAAGTATATTTTTTTAAAAAAAACCTCTTGTTAACTTTTGACTTTATGGAGTAAATTATTTCTTTTCTGGAAAATATTACAAAGTAAATGTATTAATATTTGACTTTCACTTTTTTGTTTTTCCCGAGCTATCCAATCCTTGTGTGCATATTCAATAGAAAGTTGATGATTTAAAACTATGGTTGATAAAGTCCTATGTTTAGTGCATGTTAGTGCTCATTTCGAGTGAATGACTAATGAACCAACTGATTCTAGAAAGGGTAGTTGAATATGAATGTTCATTGGATTATTGATTGCAGTTATACAAGTACCTCTTCTATAATTTTATGATTTAATTTTAATATTGTTTATTCTAATTCTTTATAAATCGTATATTTGCATACATATACATGTATATTCTCAATGTGTTTGTTTTATTGTTGTTTGATATGTAAGATTGGTTAGAGTTTCAAATTAACAAATTGTTCTATGGGTTGAATATCAAGGTTCACCTATCTACACAACATGGTTTAGTGATAGTCTTCATTCAATAATTATCAATTGTGCTTTTTTCTATAATTTTTTCCATTTTAGTCAAATATGTTCTTTGATCCTGAGGAGCTAGAACATGTTAATGAGGATGAGATAATTGTTAAAGAACAAAAGCATGAAATCAGCTCTTGTGAAAGGCGTTCAATCCGTCTCTTTGAAAAAGATTTAAAAGGCAAAAATATCGTAGAGGAAGACCTTGAGAGTAATGAGGAATTCACCTTGGAGTGTGAAGATTCCTCTGATGACTCAAATGTTGAGGATTTTGCGGCTAAGGAGGAAGATTTTGAAGAGGATGTTGGTGGTCCTATTGATCTCATTGAAGATCTCAAGGAGTTTGATCAATTAATGGACCAAAGAACTCTTTCTCCTATTAATTTTGATAAATTGGCATCTTGAGCTCTAGAGCCTTCCCAGGAAGAGAATGCAAAAATAATTGATGAGCTGAAGGCACATATTACATGGACTTACATGATAGGGTGAATGATCTATAGACAAGGATTGACGCTTTCAGAAGTAGTAAAATTTAGTTCGAAAGAGAAATAAGTTCCTTGTGAATTATCACTAATAGTTTCATGAGGAAGTTGATGATGAGTCTTGTGCCCAGACAGAGTAAATTCAATAAAAAGGCCAAGAAACACCAAGGAACCGATCAATAGCATGGTGACACCACTTTGGAACCAGAGATGGATTGAGATGTTGAAGAGTACATGCACAAGCGCTCAAAGAATCGGGAGATTCTTAATACTAATTGATGTTGTGGCTCTTGTTGGAGAATTGGGCCTTAGGACATTTTGTTCTTTTAGTTAATTTTGGTCTTGTTGTTTTGTGTATCTTTTAGAGAAATTTTAGTACTGTAGGTTATAAGTTAGTTAGTTATAGTTATATTATGTTTCACCTTTAGTCTGCAATTGAAATTAAGGCCTATGTGCTTATCAATACAGTGGCTTATTATTATGATGGTTATTATCTTTATAGTACTAGTATAGTTTTGAAGATAATTAGATATTTTAATGTTAATTTTATCAAGACTGTGACCATTCTAGATGATTTAGATATGAGGGATGAGCCTCATATGACTTGATTTTTTTATTATATTTTGGGCATGTATATTTAGTAGGGTAGTTTTACTACTTTTGGTTGTGTGAGGCCAATTTCTATTTGGTGTCTGTGATCTGAAATACTATTTCTGGAAGTTACTTTGTGAGGGAAAATGATCCTTTCCCTAATTAATCAAAAACATTCAATAACAATTTTACACTTCATCCCATCCACACTATTGGGACTAATGTGTCTCAACCTTAGAGTCCAAATATGTTTACTTTATTTATTTTATTTTATCCATTTTGGAAGTCCTGAAATTAGGGGACTAGTTTCATAGGTTTCTATGTTGGAGCTATGGAAATTTTCTATTATGACTATGACAACTACTAGTTTCGGGAAAGAGTCATGGAGAGATATTATTTTGCAATTGGTATTTATGGTGGAGCCCAATTTAGACAAGTAGTGTGAGATAAGTGTTGCATATGGAAAGGTGATCGTTGTGGATGAGTTATGCATCGTTCCTTTGGAAGTTTCTAGTGCAATGTGTCATGATATTAGAAAGTTGTTGTTTATGACACCAAATACCTCTTTGGCATTGGAGCTCGTTTTGAAAACCATGCTCGTGCTTTCCACTTGTGTTGAGCCCTATAATATGTGGCCTCATAGTATAATTTTTATGATAGGTGGGTAATCTTCTAAGAAGCTTTTACGTGTTGGATTTTCACTAGAATTATTTGATATTGTATTTACTCCTAAAGAGCGTTAGCTCTAGGCAATGTATTGTAACTAGTTGTTGCCAATAATATGATTGAGTCTGGCTTTTGGAGAGTGGGTTTTTTTTTTCTTGAAAGGTTTCCCCATGTATATCTTGTATTATGGTTTTTTTTAAAAATATGTTTTTGTATGTTTTTATCTAATTAGTAGTAGTTAAAGGTTTGTAATAAACTTTTGCATCATATCTCTTGTTAAATTTAGCATTTGGAAGTGCTATTCTACACTTGGCTTCCTTTTAACTAATATTGCACCCTAGCCAGGTTTTTTTATTATTGTTGAGTACAAGGGGTTTTTGTGCCGATCTAGTTTTAGTAGGAGTTTTCTGAAAGAAGATTTCATAACCTTGTTGTTGGTTTGATATGTAAAGAACATCCAATCTAAAACAAATATGGAGAAGTTTAATGGTGACAACATTTTGAGTTGTCAAAAATCAAAATGGAGTACACGCTCGTAGATAAAGATCTATAGTTTGTGGTTTCTTCAATGAAACCCCAAACTATAGCACATGATGTATGCAATATAGTAGATTAGACAACCAAGGGGTTGATTACACTCTTTCTAGATGATTTTGTGCTCTTGAAAGTCTATGAAGAGAAAATTTTAGTTGAAATTGATAAGAAGCTTGATGATATTTATCAATGCAAATCCTTGGTAAACAAATTATTCAATGGAGAAAGAAGTTATATAATTTTAGGATGGAGGAAGGAGGATATGTTATTGATCACATGAATGAACTTAATATGGTTATTTCTCAATTGAATGCTATTGGTGTTAGTATTGATTATCAAGAAAAATGTATGCTTTTTTATGTTCTTTGTCAAACTCAGAGAATCACCTTGTGATGGCTATTGGAAGCATAACAACCACGTTAAAACTGGAGGATTTAGTTGCTTCATTTTTATTTGAAGAGATGTGAATGAAATATTCTATGATGGATAAGAAGGCTTTGACCACTTGTGGTGGAATGACAAAGAAAGACATGAAGAAGGAAAAGAAGGGTAAATCCAAATCATCAAGGAGATCTAAGTCTCCTGGTAAAAAGTTCAAAGATAAATATTGGAACTATAGAGAATTTGGTCATTTTCAAAAAGAGTGCAAGGAAGAGAACATAAAGAAAGGTAAATAAGATTTCTCTAATTTTAAAAATGAAAAACCCTCTCAAGATGAAGTAGATGTTTTTCTTGTAGCCTTGGCAACACATGCAATGAAATATGTGCAGTTGATAGATTTAGATGCCTCTTTCCACATGACCTCTCATAGGGGTTGGTTTTTTAGGTATGAAGAGTTTGAAAGTGGAAGTTGTATCTGGGTGATCACTCTCACCTAAAGGTTTCGGTTGTAGAAGAGTCAAGATCCAATATCTTGATGGCAGAGTGAAGGGGATTTATGGTGTTTTGCATATCCATAGTTTGGCATGAAACATTCTTCCAATTAGCAAGATGAGTGACGTGGGTGTGCAAGTTGTTTTCTTGTGTGGTGGATGCAAGATGAAAAGAGTATCTATGGTTCTTTCCAAGGGTGTTCACAATATGCACCTTGTATAAGATGGATGCATACACAATTTAGTTCAATAGTAATCTTATGAAATCCAAGAAAATGACTTTGGATTCTTTTTTCTCAGCATTCAATCAAGCAAAAAAGAATATTGTTCTTTCTACATCTACTAGTTGTACTTTCTTGGCACCTAAGGATGCAAGTTATTTAGATATGAGATTCTAGTTGAAAATAAAATTTTATAGCTCCAAAGGTTTGATCCCATTGGTGAGAAGGATCTTAGAGCCTTAAAAAGTAAGAACCTTGTTGAAGGAATTGATGGTTGTAATCTATTGTGTTTATGGTAAAGAACACCCTATTTCCTTTTATTCCAATTATCATAAGTATTCTAGGGTTTTTAATTATATTCATTCAGATGTGTTAGGTCCTATTAATGTTCCTTCCATATCTAGATCTATGTATTTTGTCTCTTTCATAGATGAATACAATAAGACATATGTGTATTTTATCAGAACTAAATATGAAGTTTTTAGCTAATTTACAAAATTCAATCCTTGGTTGAAAAGCATACCGATAGAAATATTAAGTGTTTGAGAACTAACCATGGAAATGAGTTTTATTTGGAAACATTTGATAGGTTTTGTTAGGACCATGGGATTGAGGACTAGTATCATGTATAGTATCTTCGGCTATTGGCCTCTTGTGAGTGATTTATTTTTGTTTCACTTTTTCACCACAACTAATAATAGTATCCATACCATCCCCACAAGAGGCAATAGTACTTGATTCACCACCATTTTTTGGTTGTGATTGAATATGAGTGTTAAGATAATATGGATTTGAAGCTCTAACAAAATGACTTACAAGTGTATAAGTATCACCTTTCCCTATCGATTTAACTCAAATGCCTTGTTGTTCACTAGTTTTTCCTAGGTCTACCACTAGTGGAATCCAAGGGCCTTATCCTTGGGGCCCCAAACCACCACCTTTATAACCCATTTTTTCTAGTATGGAAGCCCCTAAAGTATATGTTTGTTTCATGGGCTCACTTTATTTTTTATTTTTTTTGCAGATTCTACAGTAGCTATTGGAGTGGAAATTGATGGTATCTCCTCATCATTATCATTATCACTATTAGTATATGCTTCAGAGAGATTCTCTTTATTCCACAATTGGCTAAAATCAATATCCTTTGTGATAACTTCAAAATATGCACTAGTCTTTGGTTCACCTAAATGCCTTGTTGTTCACTAATTTTTCCTAGGTCTATCACTAGTGGCATCCAAGGGCCTTATCCTTGGGGCCCCAAACCACCACCTTGATAAACCATTTCTTCTAGTATGGAATCCCCTAAAGTATATGTTTGTTTCATGGGCTCACTTAAAATATTTGATGGTATCTCCTCATCATTATCATTATCACTATTAATATATGCTTTAGAGGGATTCTCTTTATTCCACAATTGGCTAAAATCAATATCCTTTGTGATATCTTCAAAATATGCACTAGTCTTTGGTTCACCTAGATTCTTCCTCATAGTCCAAAAATTAGTGATTTTGTTTCGAGTCAAGTATAAGTCCAAACAAACTTTAAGTAGAGATTCTTGCATAGTTTTTCTAGTAGATGGAACATCAGATCTTTTGTAAAAATTATCGAACCTCCTTATTTGGATGCCTTTCTTTTTTGTTCTGTGTGGGAAAAATGCCTTAATTTATGCTGACAATTATTCTATAGAAATAATTTTGTCAGCGACACTTTCCTCCATCACTTTTTCGACCTCATCCCAAGAATCCTTATTTTTTAAATATTTCTAGAAAGGGTTTACTTTCATCTTGAATTCTATTTGCATAGTTCTTATTCTCCACAAGCCTTACTTTAATGATGTTGCATGGATCATACTACCAATAATTGTCAACATCAAAATAACTTTTTTTCAAAAATTCATGTGCTACATTGAATGCTTTTCTCTCAAATGTGAACCTTCCAGATGAACAAGGTAATAGAGGAAATATAGTCTTTTTTTGCTGACCATGAAAGAGTTCATCTGTACTCTACATTTGCATACACATTTCAATGCGAAAACCCTCTCTGTCACATGTATTGGAAGCTTGTAGGGTTCTTCCCCTGATCCATAAAACCTTAACATGATATATTCTTCCATGAGGAACTAGTCAACCAATTGTATTTGAGGTCCAAGTTGAATGCAATCTCTACAAGACATGTGAAATCTAGGCATTGGAGTGTTTGTGATTGTATGATATATTAGTGCCAAGAAGAAGTCTACAAAATGCTTGTAGTTCCTTCTATTATCAAACATCCTTATCTTAGTGGTCCATTCATTTATTGGACACACTTTTTTCACCTCATCATTCTTATACACTTGAATATGAAGCTTATTGGTCTTAAACATTCCACGATATTTCACTAGAAGAAGATGGCACAAGTAGGTTGTGAACCTAAATGTCTTAGAGGAACCTCTTTTAATCATTACAATTTATTTGTGTATGGATTGAACAACATGCTCAACAAAATTATGTCTAATAGCTTGAAAAACACAAGGGATATTAAATACCATTTCAATAAGGCTTGCACCCACTTCCCTATTATTTTCCAATCTAAGGAAAAATTCTAGCATGGAAATAGTATCGTGAACCCTTGGCACAAGAATATCAACTTTATAAGGAGGCTTATGGTTTTGAATTGATTAGGTGCCATTCACTATTATACCTCAGATAAATTTATTTTTCCTATCTTCATTGATTGCTTCATAATTATAGGCAAGATTTTCTAGATCAATGTGGATGTTTGAGTTTTTTGCTCCAAACCCTAAGTCCAACAAGCTTTTAAATTCTTCCTTGGTAATGGATAAAATTTTATTTCGGGCATTTTTTTATCACAATTACTTTTCTATTTTTATCATAATATTTTGGTGTAGACCATGAAAATTTTCAAGCAAGATAAAACTTTAGGTAACATAATGCGTCCCAATCCAACATCCCATGATGCAGTTTTATTTATGTTTGCTCTTAACATTTTTTATAAAAAACATTTCATGCCCTTCCACTTGGTGCCCTATTGTCCAATGAAAATATAAGTTATGTGGTTAGCCTACCATGGATTACAAGATCATAAATATTATGGTATTCATTAGTGAAACCTAGGCTTTTAACCAATGTGTACCTCCTCTCCTTGGTGTATGGTCAAGTTGGGTGTGTTGACGTGCTCATTCCATACCACTTGATGTGGGTTATTGTTGAGGTGAACACCCCATGCCATGTGGATAGTGTGCCTCTGGCGCACTACATGAGGGGCTATAGCGATAGCCAGACATTGTTCCCTCCTTCCTTGTGAGGTGACTAGATATAGTCACATAGTGATGTAACGTGTAATTTATGATGATATTTACCTTTGTTTGTGTAGTCCTACAAACTTGTTCATCTTTGTTTATGATGGTTTAGTCACAAACTTGTGATACTTATCTTACATTAATTTACTGTTGCAAAATTTATTGGATTTGTTGTACGTTATTGTTGAGATTGATAATTAATTTTCTCTTATTTGTAAACTTTGGTGGCTAAACTAGTTTCTCCTTATTTTGAATGTTGGTTTTTTTTTCTAATGTAGTTCCTAATCTAATATGTATGAGGTAGATGCAGTGAGTGTATACGAGGAAGAAGACACAAGGAAACCTTGAGGATCGGGGTATGTGAGGCTATTACATAGCTAGTATCCACTACCGACCTATGAGTGGTGTCTATTCCTTGGGGGATAACCACCTTACACAAACAAGGAATAGGACACATGGTATTGTATGGAGGGCCTCTTTGTGTGTATGGCCCAAAACATCTTCAAGCCACTAAATGAGCCATGAATTGTAGATAATAATTATAGATTATGGATCATGAATTTTGATTTATGGAATCTAGATATAGATGAGAGTAGTATTGTACCCTTGAGTGAGAGCTTGTCCATAGAGACATGACCACTCCTGAGCCTTTTGATGTGTTATCCTGGTGATGTGGACTAGCATGTTTGTAGAATTCACATCTAGTTATGCTCATTTTGGCATCTTAAAGATAAAAATATATCATTATGTTTAGTTAAATGTTGATATCATGATGTTTTATGAATTTTGATTGATAATTATGTCATGGGATTTAAAAAATAAAAATGAAATGGAAATCATATTATAAACGAATGCTTTTGGATGGTGATGAAAATATTTTAATTTTTTATATATTTATAAAGAAATTAAGAAATTCAATGTGATTATCTTGTCTGAAATTGATGACATACTTGTATGATATCATTTGGTTGTTATACATGATTTGGTGGAGGTTAATGCTATGTTGTTGATGATAACTTTATGAAAGAAAGTGTTGAAATTGTCTCTCTAGTAGTCACCAACTTGATAGAAACCCACACTAAAGTTCAAACATACAAGATAGGGTTAGCCCAATTGGATTTTTGAACATATCTGTTGATAATGACTCCTGCCCAGCTACAAATGACTCTCTGCCTCCCCATTTGAACTGATCTTGCCTGAACAATAGGCCTCTTTCACCTTCATTTACTCTGAATGCATTGAATGATTGTACCATGCGTTTAGTTCCCCCCAATCCTACGACTGGTGGGACTGGTGCTGGTCCAGACTCTTCCGCTTGGGATTTTGTTGACCATAGTGTTTCAGGTGGTTTGTTGGTGCCCTCAAGATGTCTTCCTGCTCGGGATTACACTCAGACAGTGTTGTGTGCACTATAACTTTTAACCTGAATGAGGGTAAGAAATAGACCACAATGTGTCTATTTTTTCCTCTCATGCTTTCATCTGCCGGTTTAGGAGTTATTGGCCTAGCCTCCCTAAACTGCATGCCTAGATTTATGAGTTTTTTGAGCCCATCGTCGATGGTATAGTTCACATTTACCCTATGGCTACAATTTGTTTCATTGCAAAATTTGAGATTCGGAAGATATAAATAAAATATTGTGTGACCATTTTTTTAGAATAAACAAGAAATGTCTTCTAATGGTTAAACCTTGGCACCCCGAGTTCAATCCTTCTTCTAAAAAAATGACAAGATTACGATTTGGGTTTGTCTTCTTTACCTCCCCCTTCATCTCTGGGTTGATTCTCTATTTGAGGATGTTGGTTATGTTCTTGGGGATTTTCTATTGGTGGATAAAGAATCTTCAGACATTCTTCATTCTACCTATGCTTGAATTTTGGTCAAGTTGGATGTTTCAAAGGGGATTCCTGGTGCAATCTTCTAAGGGAAGTTGGGTTCAACCTTTAGACTATGAAGGGGTTTCCTTCAAATGTCGTAGATGTCTTAAACCCAGACATGCGACTGAGCATTGTGGGTTAGAGAAGAAGAGTTCTTCTGCTTCTTGGTGGATTGGCACCTCAAACTAACATTATGCAGTTGAGAAGATATTTGATTTGAGCTTCTCTTAGGTTGTGGCACAGGATCTTGTTGTTTCTTCTCAAGCTAGTGTCTTTAAGTGTTTGGTTGTTGAGGACAATTCTATCCCTTCCTATGCTTGTAGGAAGGGCAATTCTGGGATTGGCGGATCTATTGGCATTGGTGTTGTTGGGATGGTTGGTGTCCCTAGTTCTACACCAGTTATTTCCCAGAATTTTTCTACCTATGATAGGGTTCCTACTGGAGGGTGTGCTTTGTCTATTGAGAGTGTTTCTAACACTATCTCTCTGGCCGTTGCTGGTCTTGTCTCTTGGGTTGTTGCAAGCTCTATCTCTACTCTTCTATTGGCATTGTTGGCCTTTCATCTCAGGGTGTTGGGTCTCTAGCACTAGATTCGTTGGCAGGTGGTGAGAAGCGATTGCTAAGGTGGATGTAAAGAGCCCAACTGGCTCTCAATAACAATCTGGATTTTATAATTAATTTTCTATTGTTTTTTGTGTGCTTTCCATACATAAATGAATTTACATAAACTTTCCAAATGTCATATGTCAATAACATCAACAATTTATTTCCAAGTGCACTTTGATTGCACTATAAAATCAAAATTAACTCAAATTGTTATTAAATAATTATAACAATGACATCAAATAAACTCAAGGCACCTTGATTGCAAACAACGTGACTACTGTAGGAGAGATTCAACCTTCAGAATTCCTAACACAGCCCTAGCAGTCTCTACAATCCAAAATGCAGCTCCAACAACAATATAATATCCAAACGTAGCCTTAAGACCAGTCACGCAACCCATATAAGAAGTGACGCAACCCCTTTGATAAGTCACGCAACCAAAGAAGAAATGTGGCTACCTTCCAATACAAACGCAGTCAAAATAAGAGTTGTACTTGCTGTCAAATTGCATCACTCTAATTATCATTTCGAAAGCCTTGGTATATAATTCAACCTCCAATGAAATAAATATCCTGTATGAATTTCAAATTCAATCAATGAAAAAACTCTAGCTCTTCTGTACTTGTTTGAATCTCCATAACTTGGTATACCTCAGCACCAAGATCAACATCTATAGATTCAGAATAATTTCCAAAATTCAGTTTGCAAAATTCATCACAATCAGTGATGATTCAAATTGCTAAGAGAGGAATCAGTCCTCAAACCCTAGCCATTTCTCACAACCAAGAAACTTAATAAATTTTCATCAAATGAACAATGGATATCAAAGTGCTTTTTTGAATTGAATATATAGCTTTTTTTGGAAAAAAGCTTCAATTTCACTTTATTCACTTAAAAGACTTTTTTAATCACAACTTCATTTTATAACATTAAAGTTATAAAGTAATAAAGTTATTAGATTAAAATAATTTAATTTAATAACGATAACTTTAAAATAAAAAGCCACTGAAGCCCACTGACTGCAACAAACTCATTTCTGACATCAGAGCCTCAAACTTCAACCGCCCTGCCAAAAATAACCAACTGCCAAAAATAGACTTACTATAAATAGTAAGTCCCTCAAATTGGAGATTCCCTAAAACTTGGTCCTAAAACATCTAACACCCTATGCAGATGCCCTGCTAAATATGGCCATACCCAAAAATACCACTTACTAAAAATAGTAAGTTGACCAAATTGACCCAAACAAAGAGCAGACTTGATAATTTGAACCTCCATAATGGAATTGCAACACTGGCTCTGCCAACTGACCCCCTCTGATTGGCTGATTAGCTTGCAAGGGTTGCCAAACCAAGCTAATCCCAATAGTCTAAAAAATGGAGACATTATAGTCCTCCCTTCCCAAGATTGCTTGTCCTCAAGAAATCAGGAAAAAATAAGCAACGTCACAAGCCACCTGGATCCCAAGGATGGTCATAAGTAATGCCCTGATCCTCACCATACTCCTGTGAAGAAAATCCCAACATCAACAGTATAAACACCTGCAACTGAAAAACTTCCCTCAACACCCAAATAACTGACATCACTGAAAACACCATCTGAAGACCAACTGTAGATGCTGATGCAAAAAATAACCCAGCAGAACTCAACCTAACCAAAACACTAACTCTGTCAAAACCCGAGTCCCTGTCTATCCAACACACACCCCCAACTACACTGAGAAGATGACAATGACCAAATGTATCTAAATCACTGTTACCAACTCCAACCTTTGATAAGCTGTCTTGGATGTGCCGATACTGCAAGTGGTCCAACTTGCAACTACCAATTCCATCTGCAAAAGACGGTACTAATCCATCCCATAATGGATGGTAAGAAACTGAAGCCAGTTTACCCCTGCGTGAGATCACATCTTCCACCTGTGGGTCAAAAGACAAATGATGAACATAGCCCACCGTATAATACTAGTAGGAAGCTCCAATTCCCGTTAATAGCTCATCATCACCAAACTGGGAATCATGAGATGGCTCCAATCTCTGACTCTGCCTAAGTGTAGGCTGGGTAGGATCCTGAGCAACCCTGTCAGTAAACCCAACCTCGAATCCCTGTGGGGAAACATAGTAGATAGAGTCTCTACAATCTTTCCCACCAACCTCCAAATAGCACAAGAACCGTGGATAAGAGTACCCTTAGACACTTTGTATGAACCCTCTTGCACATCTGCACTCTCAAGTAAATGCTCCATGAATGACTCGGTGCAGTAGAAATTATACGTGGAAGCGTCAACTTTCTCCCCCACAACCCACAACTGATCCCTCTAAAAATGTGGCACTACCAACTATCCCATGCTATCAGCTATATGAGATGAAGAAATAGATTCACTCCCACCAAAAGGAAGCAAATCAACATGAGAGCTTGATTCCACTGGTACTCCTACCTCATCTGTACCTAGTACACCCACATCCTGAACAGATGTGTCTACCACATCATCATGATGCGCATCCCCAACCACAGGAGCCTACTCACCACCAACCACCTCAATGTGCAACTGAACTAGGTATGGGGTTGGTGTGGACCGTAATGCTCCAACTCCATAGTCACCTCCTCTAACTGGATTTGTGACTCTTGAAGAGCTCGTTGAGTGCCCTCTAAAGTCTTAGAAGTCGCTATGAGCTCCTGAGTAAGTTCACTCACCTCCTCTTCTCTATCCATCAATGCCTCGTATGTTGTACTCCCCCACTCAACTAGGTGATCTCGGTTGGCTACCAACTGTAAATAGTTCTGTCTCAAAATCCTAACAGCCTCCCCACAAGGAATGAATCTTTGTCAAGGAAAGGTAACCACCACTGTGATCATTTGTCATAGGAGCACCCCAACCATTAACAGCCAACAATTGATGAGTGGCATCAAAATGCTCAAGAGTAGAAGTAATATCTCTATCATCAACTCACAACTAGCTAGTCACATGATGACTCTGCACAACAGGCCTCCTATGAAAAACCTCAACTGTGTTGTCCACACTATGAGAGGAAGTTGCATCCAACAAGCTCCCCTCAAGATCACAGTATCTTTGTGTACTTTCATTCGAGTACACATCTACAAATGGAGTACAAGCATCGGAATCATCCCCATCTAACCTCGAGGAAGCTGGAGAATCAAACAACCCCTTTGATAAGTCATGCAACCAAAGAAGAAATGTGGCTACCTTCCAATACAAATGCAGTCAAAACAAGAGTTGTACTTGCTATCAAATCACAACACTCTAATTATCAATTTGACAGCCTTGGTAGATAATTCAGCCTCCAAGGAAATAAATATCCTATATGAATTTCAAATTCAATCAATGAATAAACTCTAGCTCTGTTGTACTTGTTTGAATCTCCATAACTTGGTATACTTCAACACCAAGGTCAACATCTACAGATTCAATATAATAATTTCCAGAATTCAGTTTGTAAAATTCATCATCAACAGTGATGATTCAAATTGCTAAGAGAGGAATCAATCCCCAAACCCTAGCCATTTCTCATAGCCAAGAAACTTAATAAATTTTCATCAAATGAACAATGGATATCAAAGTGCTTTTTCGAATTGAATATATAGCTTTTTTGGAAAAAAGCTTCAATTTCACTTTTTTCACTTAAAAGATTGTTTTAATCACAACTTTATTTTATAACATTAAAGTTATAAAGTAATAAAGTTATTAAAGTAAAATAATTTAATTTAATAATAATAACTTTAAAATAAAAAGCCACTGAAGCCCATTGACTGCAACAAACTCATTTCTGACATCATAGCCTCAAACTTCAACCGCCCTACCAGAAATAACCAATTGCCAAAAATAGCCAACTACCAAAAATAGACTTACTATAAATAGTAAGTCCCTTAAATTGGAGATTCCCTGAAACTCGGTCCTGAAACATCTGACACCCTATGCAGACGCCTTGCTAAATTTGGCCATACCCAAAAATACCACTTACTAAAAATAGTAAGTTGACCAAATTGACCCGAACGAAGAGCAAACCTGATAATCTGAACTTCTAAAATGTAATCCCAACATTGGCTCTGCCAACTGACCCCCCCCTCTGATCGCCTGATTAGCTTGTGAGGGTCACCAAACCAAGCCAATCCCAATAGTCTAAAAAATGGGGACATTATAGTGGAAGAGGGTTGGATTACTGTAAAAGATAAAAATTCTAAGACATCTACATCCTCTTTTGACACGACCCTTCACTCCTACAAGATTAGGGACAAAGGTATTTCTTAATGGTTTTTGGTAATGGTGTTGAGGTTGGAGTTTTCTCTGTTCCTTCTTTTCTTTATTTTTGGTTGCATGTTGGTTCTTTTAATGCAATATTTATCTCAGGTTGTGGGAGCCCACTGGTAAAACCCTTTTCTTGGTCTTGATCCGTTCTTTGTTGAGGACTTTCATAGAATATCTTTTGTGACCTTATTGTAAAGGGTTTCAGGTCCCTTCAAAATCTATTTTTGCATTAATAAAAAGCTTTATGAAAGAAAGTTGAATTTCAATGCATTAATCTTTCTTTCTATTTGATCTGTATTGTTGTTGTGTTGTGAATGAATCTAGCATGAAATTAGTGGTAGGAATATGAATAATTTTGCATTTGTATGTATTATGTCTTACCATTATCATAGAATTTGTTCTATTGTGCTTGGATGCTAGGAACAAGTATATCTTTGATGTTGATTTAAATATGTTTTCTATTAATGTATTGTAATGTCTCGAAATTGATAGAAAAATAATTAATTAATTAATTGGTCCCAATTTAAAAGATATTATTAAGGATATTTAATTAATTTATAAAGGGGCCCATTATTATTATTATTGTCCGTGGGTTTTTGTTGTTTCACCATTCTTTTGTAAACCCTTGGGAGTTTCTCCAAAGGGGTATTTATAACTGACATGTAGGTAGTTGTTGATATGCATCTTGGAATATTTTATTTATCTTTGCGAATTTCAATTGGAGTTCTATTGTCTGCCATTTCAAAGGTGAAAGATCCCTTTTATTTGATTTGTTGCAGTTTCGACGGTTTACAACCACCCTAGTCTGTTGTTTGAAATATCATTCCAATATTTCACTGTGTGCCAAATTGACTGTGCTTTGTTTTGGATCTGACAATCCTGAAACACCATCTTTGCATACATCTAAGAAATCTATTTGCATTTTGGCATTAATACAACTTGTGATATTGTGATTATTTGGCATTCATTGCTCTAGAACTATCATTATTGAATTATGCAATCATTATCATTGATAACTGGCATTCATCAATCTCGTATGTATCGCACAACATCGGGAGTCCATATAGCTATCACCGTACACATTCTTGTTGTGACCATATGGGAATGGAGACTTGTTGATGGTGGAATTGTGAGCCATTTATCTGATAATGTGTTATGAATAATATTTATTCTAGTATTTTTTCACATCAAACATCTTGTATTTATTTGTGGGAGAAGTAATCGAATATCCTCCGTCTCCTGGTGCTATACTGAAATAGAATTCTTGTCATGTGTGCATACCGTGTTTCTGTACAGGTCATAGTCCATACCAAACACAAAGACGAAAGCTGCATAGGTGACCAAGCTCCGTATGGGTGGACCTTCAACACCGTATGGGTGAGATCTCTTGCCGTACGGGAGTTACTTCACCGTACAAGTGAGTTCCCCTCATAGTACGGGGTTCTACCCAACCTTATGGGTGAAACACACCCACGTACACGAGCTGCACCACTGTACGAACCTCTTAGGCGGGTGAGTTGCACCACCGTATGAACATTTCGGGGGGTGTTTGTGAGTCCTACACTACGTTGGGACATCACCATGTATTATGTGGCTCCATTTTAGTCTTTATGATTGCTAGGAGCAAGTCAATCTTAGGGGGGGATGTAGTGCCTCTCCACCTCTAACTTGATGAGGAGCAATGTTGATAAATAACTTGATAGGGAGTGACGTGGGTAAGAAAACCCTCCATTTTTCTAATAGTATTGATACACATCTATGTAGAGTTTATGATAGTTAAATATATTGTTTAATTTTGTATGTGCCATTGATGTTTTAGTAGTTAATAAATAAATATATTATTTGGATTTAACTAATTACTAGATTATCCTTATACAATTAATGTTGGATTAAAAAATATATATTTAATGAAAATCTTAAATAGTAATTAATTATTATTGTTAATGATAATTTAGTGTAATCTAGCTATGTATTAACAATATTTTTAGATATCATTAATTATGATAAATCATTATTGATAATGATTAGTTAGTTGATTAAACATTATTAACATATTTATTGTATTATCATCAGTATGATACTCATGTAACAAAGGTTATAATATATTATTAAAAAATATTAAATATCATCTTTAATTAATAAGAAATTATAAGACCTCTCTTGCCAATCCCCACGTACCTACAGATCTAACGAACAATGCATTTCACTTTTCCTTCACCATAGGTGTTAAGCACTTGACCCTCCATAGCAAATTGTTAGGAAATAGTTAATGATTAGTGTATATGTGTTGTTGTAAATGACCACGCTTTGGAAGTAAAACTCATGACTCTTCCAAAGCCAAGAAATAAAACTCTAATATGAGAGCTTAAAATAGTGTTAGTAGTTCAACAAGACTTGAATATGGGAAGTGGGAAAAGAGCCACATAGTGTGCACTTGTTGTTAGAGGCATTTATGGAGAACTAATGAGAAGACAACGATCTCTTTTGAACAATTGGAAGGAAGTTGGACAATCCAAAATAGTTGTCCCATGTAAAAATCAATATAAAATGAACAATCTAAGAGCAATAATAGAGAAATTAGGTGTATCTATATTTTTTTTTATTTTTTTTATTGTAGAAGATTTGAACTATATTACCTTAGAAAGGGTTGTGTAACCACTTATATATTTTTAAAAACATATAATAATAAACTTATTTCACATTTGTACCCTTGCTTTTGTGAACCAATGTAATATAGTTCAAGATTCAAGAGTTGAACTACGGAGTCTTTGTGCGTGACGTAGGCAAAGCCATCACAAATGAGGCCCTGAGACTTAGATCCGGGTCTTAGGACTTTTCTATTGTTGTTTATATTCGTTCTAAATAAGTATTGAGAAAGGTTATATTCATGATTATGTATTTAATGTTTAATGACTCTTATGACATGTATCTAGTTGTGAAGACATGTATGGAGATACAGATATAGGGACTTGGTGAAGAAACATGAAAGCACAACTCAGGTATGCGGTGATAAGTATTTGTTAATCAGATACAACAATAGGTATAATCCTAATTCTCTTTTTTTTAATTGAACAAATGGTATTATGTAATGTTGCTTAAATAAATGGAATTTATTTTAGTATTTAAAAAAACCCGCATGATTTGTTATATATTATGTCCTCATACCCAAGGTTCCGCGGCGAGTCCTTACACCTCCCTTCTATATCGATCCCCTTCCTAACAATGGGTAGACTTTATTAAGCACGATTCTCTTAATCCTTTTCATAAATGATATCGTGCCTCTTCACGTATAATCAGTATGCTGGTGATATTGTAGTCGATATTTATGTCTTGTCTTGTCTTTGTTCATTGATTCAATCTTCTTGTTAACGATGGTTTGGCTGGTTAGTCGGTTCTTTTCGTAATTGATATCCTTGACCATCGTCGATATTCTTAACTATTGCTTGATCATGTAGCTCTTTAAGTCGTTTTTGCATAAACCAAATCGCTAAAGTTTATAGTATTGCTTTGTCTCCGATATCATATATTGCTGATATATCACCATTCATCCTTCACTCGATAATCACTAGCTTTTGATTGCCAAAGTACGTGTGCAAAGTATTATATCTCCTTTTGTAGTATCATTTATGTACAGTGGTCAACGTCAATGATAACTATATCAATTGTTAACATTAGACGTTAGCTGGTTCTTAGACTTCAT
The DNA here is from genome assembly GCA_027943335.1 of Chamaecyparis obtusa. Taxonomy (NCBI): domain Eukaryota; kingdom Viridiplantae; phylum Streptophyta; class Pinopsida; order Cupressales; family Cupressaceae; genus Chamaecyparis; species Chamaecyparis obtusa. Next base: position 324,974 of record BSBK01002629.1, on the reverse strand, counting down.
TGCTGTTTGTTGTAGTTGAAACTCCCAATTAGAGGTGCTTGTCACTATATTTTGGATTGTGTCTTGCTAATTCTGGAATGAACTAGTTGATGACCATCTAAAAGAGTAGCCTTTCCAAGCCTCCTATTGTGATCTTATCTGTTTTTAGACTAATCGTTATTAGTTGGTTTTTGTTTTGTAATGTCTCCATTTTAGCAGGTCTTTACAGTTGAGCATAGTCAGTTCATCAATGCGACTTTTGTGAGCTGACAGTGTGTTTTGAGGGTTTTTGGGAGTCTCTGGGACAGATTTACTATTTTTGGTAAGTTTATTTTTAACAGTGGCTATTTCTAGCAGGGCAGTGTCTATTCCTGGATGGGCAGTTGGACCTGGGCTTTGTCAGATGTTCATTGATCTCAGTTATAATTTTCTATAGCTTATATTTTAAATGTTGTTACTAAATTAAATTATTTTGATTTAATTTAATAACTTACGACTTTATAACTTTATGTTATAAAGTGGAGTTATATTAAAAGCCAATTAAGTGAAAAATAATGTAAAGTGTTTTTTCCAAAAAAAATTCTATATATTCTACTCGAAAAAACACTTTACCCATCTTTTATGCAATCATTATTTTATTGAAGTTGGTGAAGAAGACAAACTTGGCTAGGGTTTTGAGGACTGATTCCTCGTCTCATGATTTGAGCCATTACTTGTGAATGGTGAATTTCACAGCTGATAATCTGAAGTGAATTATTCAATCTTTGAGATCATAATTTCCAGTGCTGAGGTATACTAGATTCTGGTGAATTTCTTCTTAATCTACAGACAAGATCGAATTGCTCTCATAGAATTTGAGTTATATTTGCTGAGGTTCGTTATTTCTTTGGGAATTGTGCTGTGATTGTTTGTTGGTGCTGCAATTAAGGAATGGGTTCGTAATATACAAAGGAACAAAGCACGTGATTGCTTTAATAGTTGTGCCATATATTGAGTCCCCGTGTTGGATTTTTTGTGGTCTTCACATCACACGTGGAAGCCATAAATTACTACAACTGATGGCGTGAATTGATAAGGGAGTTGCCACGTCTCCAAATTTTGATGGCGTGAGTATAAGGGAGCTACATTTAATAATGCTGGAGCCATAAATAACAGGACGCCACTATACATTTATGGGCCAGTCACGATTCTTCACAAACTACTAACGTGACTGATATTGGAGGGGCCGTTTATCATCTTGTTGGGTTTCGAAACTGCTACAGACTGTCACATTACACTTCCAGGCTCTCACGTGACTGCTGGAGTTAGGCATTGGAGTTTAAGGTGGTGTTGTAGTTAATGTTGGAGGATGGTTACCAACGTATAGATTGCATAGTCAAGTCTTTTTTTGAATTCTTTGCGGTTTAAGGACATCCAATAAATACCAGGTGCCAGAGTTGTGTTATTTGAACTAAAATAAGATTTATTTAAATTCTGAAAGGAGATTCATTTGTTACTTCAATTTATAAAAATTTATGAATTATCTTTGAAGCTTGTTTGATCAAACATTTGAAATAAGATTTGCATATATTAAAAATAAATAAGAAGGAAATCAGGAAGAGCCGGTTAGGCTCTTCACATTAGTATCAAAGCTAATTTCTTGCTAGCTTGCAGGGTAAATTTGGGTTCAGCATGGCACAAAAGTTTAGACCTAGCATGTACTACTCTCGCAGAGGTCCTAATTCTCCTCCTAATGAGGGAGAATCTGAGATACAGTTTGGCAGTGTGGGTGACAAGGGTGCAAGTGGTTCAGGTAATGTAGATGGTTTAAAATATAGGTATGCATCTATTGCTTCAGAACTTGATAAAGAAGCCCATGCTGCTTTTCAGGGTATTGCAGATGGTCAACATCATGTTGCTACTGTACTACAGTAGTTATTTGATACATTACAACATATGACAATTCCTGGTGATCGTGGTCGAGACAGAGGCGCTCAAAGTGCTTCAACTAGTTCTCATCGATCTAAAGTAGATGACAGGTCACGTGTGGGTGACAGGATGAGGGTTGAGGATCGTCCTAGGCATGAGGACAGACATGACAAAGCAGGGTATGCTAGTGTTTATGATAGGCCACAACGTCTTGTATTTTTAAGACCTAAGGTGGATGCGGTTAGCATTGAGTTTGAGGCCGCTCCGTTTGTAGACGATATTGTTGCTCATTATGCTGAGTAGGATGTTCTACCACATGCAATAAAACAAAATTTAAATTTTGATAAGTTTCTTTCACAAAAGCGTGAGCACTCTAGGGGTAGACCTGTACCTGACAGATAGAGACCTAGAGACACTGATTTGCGCCAAGCAACCAACAAGATGATTTTGGATCATTATGATGGTAGTGGTAAGGTGAGAACATGAGCTTGGGTTCACAAGCTTGACACTTATTTGTCTTTGCGTCCTATGTCTGAGGAGGATGCCATTCGCTTTGTTGTTTTACATCTGGATGGTATAGCCTATGACTGGTGGTACCATAGGTTGGTGTCACTTCGACACGATCAGATTATGTATTATCAGGAGTTCGTGGATAGATTGATAGAAAGGTTTGATAAGGACCCTGAAACGTATTTTAGAGAGTTGGCTCAATTGCGACAAATAGGTAGCTTGGAGACCTTTATTAGCAAGTTTCAGCAATTGTCTATTATGGTTTATGACATTTCAGAGAGGAGGAGAGTTATGCTCTTTGTGGAGGGGCTGATGGAGCCTACCAGAGGATGGGTTAAGTCCTTGGACCCACCTACCTTGCAAGAAGCTATAAAAAAAGCAAGGAATTTGGAAATATCTACTCCACAGAACAAATTTGTTGTGAGACCTCCCAATACTTCCTATGACAAGACATACTTCCTATGACAAGACAGTGCCTAAAAGGGATGATAGAGCTGATTTTAGTCGTCCTACGACAGGTCCTTTGGATCAAGAGACTTTAAATGATCTAAGGAGAAGGAAATTATGTTTTCATCATAGAGGGCCCTATGATTTGAATCATGATTGTCCCTTGAAACCAAAGGCAAAGAATAAGATGATGGAGTGGTTTTATGATGATGAAGATGATTATGATTTTACGGGACAACGAGTTGATGATGAGCATGATTCATATGAGGTTCTAGGTAATGATGATGAACAAGTGGTTAATTCTGATTTTAAGGTTGTGTACCTCACGAGCATGAAAAAGAAAGATTCCTTTAGAATGCATGGTTTCTTGGTAGGGTAGCAAGTCATTGCTCTCTTTGACATAGGAGCTACTCATAATTTTATTGACTCTCGTTTGGTGGCCAAGAGAGGATTTGAAACTGAATATTTTGAAGGACTTAGATTACAGGTAGCTGATGGTTACTCTCTCAAGTGTAATAAAAAGATTCCTGAGCTTCCTGTAAAGCTGAATAATTATTCCTTCAAGGCAGATTTTTATGTGGTTGACATGGGCGGCACAGATATAGTTCTTGGCATGAGTTGGTTGCATTCACTTAAAGATATCTACATGAATATGGAAATGATGGAATTAAGGTTCATCAAGGATGGTAAGACCCACATTCTTAAGGCCATTCAGGGTGGTGATTTGAAGACTATTTCCTACAACCGTATGCAGTGTTTGGTGCGGCATGATGATGTTATTGATTGGGCAGCAGAGTGTAGGGTGTTGTCTACATTAGATAACATAGATGGGCCAGCTTATCATCCGGATATTCAGCAGCTCAGAATTAAACACTCCAAGGTGTTTTATGATTTACCATATGGCAGACCACCTAACAGAAGAATTGAACACATTATTGAGTTAGAGGAGGGCACTAAGCCCATCATGATTACTCCTTACCGACACCCTAAGCGATTGAAATATGAGATTGAAAAGACCAATCAGGAGCTGCTCGCTATGGGACATATTAGGTCAAGTAAGTCTCCTTTGCTTCATTTGTTGTTCTGGTGAAGAAAAAAGATGGGACACTCAGAATGTGTATAGATTACCGGATGCTGAATAAGAAAACTATTAAAAACCAGTACCCGATTCCTCGTATCAATGAGCTTATTGATGAGTTACATGGGGCCAAATACTTCTCCAAGATTGACTTCAGATCTGGATACCATCAGATCCAAGTTAGAGAGTAGGATGTGGAGAAGATGACATTCAGGTGTCATTGTGGCCATTTTGAGTTTCTAGTCATGCCTTTCGGTTTGACTAATGCCCCCGCTATATTTCAGTCTACTATGAATAGAGTCTTCCATGGTCAGTTGCGGAGATTTGTTCTTGTTTTTTTTGACGAAATATTAGTCTATAGTAAGACTTGGGATGAGCATGTAGCACATTTGGATATAGTACTTGACATTCTTGATGAGGCCTCCTTGTTTGCCAAGGAGTCCAAGTGTGCTTTGGGCATGACAGAGTTACTGTATTTGGGACATATCATCAGCACACAGAGAGTTCGCATGGATCTAGACAAGGTTCGTGCTATTTTGGAGTGGCCTACACCAGGAAACTTGACATAGCTAAGGGGATTCATTGGTTTATGTGCTTTCTATCAGAGATTTGTGTTAGGTTTTTCTAGACATGCAATGCCGCTTACTGATTTAACCCGTAAGGGTGATTTTATTTGGACTAATCAGGCACAGGAGTGTTTTGAGAAGTTCAAGGTGATCATGACGACATGCCCAGTTTTGGCACTGCCAGATTTCACAAGACCCTTCGAGTTGCATTGTGATGCCTCAGGGGAAGGTATTGGAGAGGTGCTATCTCAGGATCGTCATCCTATTATTTTTGAGAGTCGTAAGCTTAGGGGTTCTAAGAGGCTGTTTAGTATCTATGACAAGGAAATGTTGGCCATTATGCATGCCTTGGCCAAATTCAGGTAGTACCTGGTGGGTAGAAAATTTTGTATTAAAACTGATCATAATAGCTTGAAGCATTTCCTTGGACAACATGATCTTAATGAGAGACAACAAAAGTGGGTTAGTAAGTTGCAGTCCTATGACTTTGATATTTCTTATATCAAAGGTACTCAGAATGTGGTAGCTGATGCCCTTTCTCGGAGACCCCACTTGTGCGTGGTTTCAGAGATAGCGGAGGATTGGAGACATCTGATTATTGCAGAGTATGCTTCTGATTAGTGGGCCTCTGGTATTGTTGATGGCAGTGTACAGGACAACGATTATACACTTGTGAATGAGCTGATCATTTACAAGGGGAGGATATATTTAGTCCCTGGGTCTAGTCTCAGACAGATCATCTTTTGAGTTTTTCATGATTCACCTTTGGTGGGACATCCGGGTTTCTTTAAGACCTATAGGCAGATTCGAGAGAGGTTCACTTGGAAGGGTCTGAAGACAGATGTTCAGCAGTATGCCTGTGAGTGCTTTGTTTGTCAGCAGAACAAACAGGAGCATACTTATCTGGCTGGGTTGTTACAACCATTTCCCATTCCTGAATGGAAGTGGGCCTGTTTATCTATGGATTTTCTTGTGAGCTTGCCGAAAGCCCAAGGTAGAGATTGTATTTTTGTGGTGGTAGATCGTCTTACGAAGTATGCTCATTTCTTTCTGATTACCACCACTTTCTCAGCTGTTCAGTTAGCTGAGTTATTTTTCTGGGAGGTATTCATATTACATGGTTTGCCTCGAACTATTGTGAGCGATCATGATAGCCGCTTTATGAGTCATTTCTGGCAGGAGCTTTTCCAGTTATGTGGGATGGAATTGACTCCCAACACTAGTTACCACCCTCAAACTGATGGTCAGACTAAGATAGTGAATAAATGAGTGGAGGGCTATCTGAGGAATTATGTTTCTTCTTAGTAGCAGGCTTGGGTGAAGTGGATACATTTGTGTAAGTTTTGTTATAACTCCACTCACCACATGACTATTCAGATGTCACTATTTTGGGCTTTGTATAGGTATGATCCTCCTAGTTTCATGGATTTATTATGCAATGACAATCGAGTGCCCAGTGCTGGGGATATGTTACAGGATGGTTAGGATATCATGCAGACATTAAAAGATAATATTCAGAGGGCTCAAAATCAGCAGAAGCAATATGCTGACCAGAGGAGGACTGCTTGTTCCTTCCAGGTGGATGATATGGTTTATCTAATGTTACAGCCCTACAGACAGTCTTCTATCAAGAAGAGCGGAGTTGAGAAGCTCAAGCTCCGTTACTATGGACCTTTCCGTGTAGTTCACCAGGTGGGGGAAGTTGCATATGAGCTGGATTTACCTCCTATTAGCAGGGTTCATAATGTCTTCCATGTCTCACGCCTCAAGAAGGCATTGGGTCAGCATGTTGTACCATCTTCTATGTTACCTCCCTTGGATGACAAGGGCAGATTGGAGTTGGTCCCTGAGGCTATTTTGGAGACCAGGGAGAGGCATCTGCAGCGTAGAGTTGTTAGAGAGTTTTTGGTGAAGTGGCATGGACCTCCTGATGAGGATGCCACTTGGGAGTCTGAGGATATTCCGTAGCACCCGGGATTGCGATTGCTTGGGGACAAGCAATCTTGGGAAGGGAGGACAATAATGTCCCCATTTTAGCAGGTCTCTGCAGTTGAGCATAGTCAGTTCATCATTGTGACCCTCGTGAGCTGAGAGTGTGTTTTGAGGGTCTCTGGGGGTCTCTGGGAGTCTCTGGGACGGATTTACTATTTTTGGTAAGTCTATTTTTAGCAGTGGCTATTTCTGGCAGGGCAGCCTATTCCTAGTTGGGCAGTTGGACCTGGGCTTTGTCAGAAGTTCGTTGATCTCAGTTAGACTTTTTTGTGGCTTATATTTTAAATGTTGTTATTAAATTAAATTATTTTGATTTAATTTAATAACTTACAACTTTATAACTTTATGTTATAAAGTGGAGTTATATTAAAAGCTAATTAAGTGAAAAATAGTGTAAAGTGCTTTTTCCAAAAAAAGCCTATATATTCTACTCAAAAAAGCACTTTACCCATCTTTTATGCAATCATTATTTTATTGAAGTTGGTGAAGAAGACAAACTTGGCTAGGGTTTCGAGGACTGATTCCTCATCTCGTGATTTGAGTCATTACCCGTGAATGGTAAATTTTGCAGCTGATAATCTAAGTGAATTATTCAATCTCTGAGATCATAATTTCCAATGCTGAGGTATACTGGATTCTGGTGAATTTCTTCTTAATCTACAAGCAAGATCGAATTGCTCTCATAGAATTCGAGTTATATTTGTTGAGGTTCGTTATTTCCTTGGGAATTGTGTTGTGACTATTTGTTGGTGCTACAATTAAGGAATGGGTTCGTAATATGCAAAGGAACAAAGCACGTGATTGCTTTAATAGCTGTGCCATATATTGAGTCAATGCGTTGGATTTTTTGTGGTCTTCACATCACACGTGGAAGCCATAAATTACTACAGATGATGGCATGAATTGATAAGGGAATTGCCACGTCTCCAAATTCTGCTATCGTGAATATAAGGGAGCTGCATTTAATAATGCTGGAGCCGTAAATAATAGGACGCCACTATACATTTATGGGCCAGTCACGATTCTTCACAAACTGCTAACGTGGCTGATATTGGAGGGGTCATTTATCATCTTGCTGGGTTTCGAAATTGCTGCAGACTGTCACGTTACACTTCCAAGCTCTCACGTGACCGCTGGAGTTAGGCGTTGGAGTTTAAGGTGGTGTTGTAGTTAATGTTGGAGGATGGTTACCAGCATATAGATTGCATAGTCAAGTCTTTTTCTGAATTCTTTGCAGTTTGAAGACATCCAATAAATACCAAGTGCCAAAGTTGTGTTGTTTGAACTAAAATAAGAGTTATTTAAATTCTGAAAGGAGATTCATTTGTTACTTCAATTTATAAAAATTTATGAATTATCTTTGAAGCTTGTTTGATCAACCATTTGAAATAAGATTTGCATATATTACAAATAAATAAGAAGGAAATCAGGAAGAGCCGGTTAGGCTCTTCACATGTTCTCTAATCATCCTTATGCATCGATAAAATGTCGAGAGTATCAATATGGTTGTAATCACTTGTTCTTCATTAAATAACCTTATTGTTCAATATCATTTATTGATTGGTGGCTTGAGGTCTTTCTCTCAATATTCTATCTAATTGTTATTTTTACTTGAAAATGGGTCAATTGTGAAGTCTTATAAATAAGACAATTTTCCATTATAGGATCAATTATTCAACTTTTCTCTTGACCTCATATGTGCTGAGTGATGTTATGCTATGGATGGGGACATCACATCATGGTGGTATGTTCTTGAGAGCATTAGACCTTTCTTGGTCAGAGATAGGGAACTCAAAGGTAAATAGTTAGATGCAAGGTTTTTTACTTTTCATCAACCATTATTGAGGGTGCTTCCTTTGTTGCTATGGATGCTTCTTGTTGATCATGTTCCTCAAAAGAGTTTGGATCTCCTATAGTGCCAAGTACATCTTCTAGCACCCTCACCCTTATTATCTCTGACAAATCTTCAAGCCCCATTCTTATAGCCAGTATGTCTTCTTAACTTTCTATGTAGGGAAGGAACCTGCTTAAAGCATCCCTCTGTCGCCACATGCAATAAGAATTTGGAGCTTATAAGCTGCCAGCTTCCTGCACTTGGTAGTGAGTAGTTTGAAACTAATCTCAAAGTCTAAAATGTTGAATAACAAAATATCTAGCTTAATGAAAGCATATAACATTAATCAAAAACAGTAAATGAAACCTAAATAAAAATCCCAAAACCTTAAGTACCATTGGTGACAATTATGCCAAAAATAACTAGTCTCTATTATGTGCTGTAGATTTAAATAGACAATTCAACACACATGCTTAATGGGAGAACAAATGTCACATTAAGTTATCCATTGACCTAGAGAAGCTCATTTGATTATCAACCAGGAATGTATATACTTAAATAATGTTGTCACTGTATGTGCAGACAGATTCTTTAAGCCACCTATTAGTTGCGTATGGGGAACTAACTAAATTCAACAATTAAACAACACAAAAACAATCGGTAGAGAAAAGGAATAAGTAAATTACAGTTGTCTTCTAATCTAACTACCAACTTCATTAAGAGATTAAATCAACTTAAGATGTATAAACATAATAATTATGATAAGTTTTTGTTTGTTAAAGCAATTTTAAGAAATATTTTTTTATGTGAATTTGATTTGAGAAAAAAAGTTTTTTTTTTTAGTATCTTATTAGTTAATTTTGCAAGTACAATATGCCTTAAGTTTTAGCTAATTGTCAATAGTGGCATGGTGTGATGGTTAAGTTGTGTTGTTCTTTCCATCAAGGTTCAAATCCCATTGGGAATGAGGTCCCCCATTTGTGTCCTCACAGGTTCATAGCTTTGGGTCAAAGCGTTTACCCCTATTTTAATTTTTTTTTAGCTAAATAACAATTATTTATTGTACCATTTGACTAATTTGTATTTTCTATGTAATAGTTAAATTTCATTATTTGTAATGATCAACTATCTCGTCACACTAGGATTGAAATTGAGTCAATCACACCTCTAGAGATTTTGAGTCTTCAAGGATGTAATAATGCATCACCAACCTCACTACTGAGGCTTAACCCCTTTGACATCTTAACTCATATTTAGTTTGATTTTCCACTATAAATAGGTTTGATTGGCCAATAACACAAATTTTTACAAGAGAACACAGTTTATTAGCATTCATATAAAATGCAAAAGTGATATAAAATCCTCCCATGGTCAAGATCTAGAATTTATTTACCATATAGTGAAACACATTCACTTTCTCATCTATAATTAGTTTAAAAATCTATGCACTATCCTGCTCCACTATGACAAGGACCAGTCACTTGTTTCAAAAAAATTCTAATATGGGCATAGTTATTTCCTATGATAGAATTCTTTTCCACATAATTATTAAAATACACACATAATTAGGACACCCACACACATATATTAGAAAAATAAATTATTATTATTAAAATACATGGGTGTGTCATAACATAAATTCTTACAATATTGTGTTCAAATAACTTTAGGGATGAAGATGAGGTCTCTTATTTGAGGCATCACCAATCGAAATTAACCTTGAGTTGATGAATGTTAAAAGTGCACAATAGCTACTCACCATAACATCTTATTTCACAATCATCCTCTTTCAAGAAAGTAGTTGGGATAATGGAGATTACAAGTCAATGTAGTTCATAGGCAATATGTAAAATAGTTATTAGAATTGCAAGATAAAAGTGCGGATTTCCATTGGACCCAACTCAACAATCATGCTAGTACCATCTACAAGACCACCTCTTACACTCCCAACTTCTGTGGTGTTATCATCTATCACTGTCCAATTTAATCTCTTCAATTCAGACTTCTCTTGATTAGCTGACAAACTCATCTCCTTTATTTTCAATACCTGCAATCTTTGATCATTTAGTTAATGATAAATGGATGAGAAAAACCATGAAGAAAGTTTGAATTGATGAAGTAGGCTTACTGTTTTGGTTGAGAAAACCTTTTTGAGCTCAACTTTTGCAATTTGTGAATATAACGAGTCTTCCCCTGCCTATTGATGCATGGAATACTAAATAGTTAGCAGAATTTATCAATAATATATTTTTCTTTGCCTAAGTATTTAAAGTTATCTTACAAAATTACTTAAAAAGTAAGTCACTTGTACAATGCATAATTTACTTAATTTTTATGAATTGTTTTTACAAACATTGATGTATCTTTTAACACTTCCATTTTAATTTTATCAACATCCATAGATGAGGAAAATCTTGAAAAATAGACATTCTGATTATGTAGATGCTGCACACACCTTCACATATAGAATTAATAATAAACCAACCTAAGGAAGAAAATCAGCCTTACAAATAGACTATTTAATATGCAAAACAATTTTTGTAATTGTACAAGTAAAATTTAGCATTTCTTCAAGTTTACGAGATGGAGAACATAGAAATATAGAGATGTGGTTTTGGAGGCATTTTTATTTCTAAATTGGGAATGGTGGAGGAAAGTTATTTAAATATTAAAATAACTTCAAAAAATTAAAACAACTAAATTTTAAAAGTAAAAATAATACAATCAGTTTGCAATGACAATCCTCTCTCTTTTAGCTTTTTTGGGTTTTCTTTTGGCATTTTTCTTTAAAATTTTCAATTTTATGTACTAAATGGATGTCTCCTCCAAGTCATCAAAACATCTGAGATATTGGGTACTTCACCTAGGATGTACTCCCTAAAACATCTCTTTCTATGCTAGTCTATGAAAATAAATATTAGATATGTATAGACATTTTTTGTGCTTAAGATTTATGAAGCAAAGGAACTCTACAGTCGAAAGAAAGGGGACTGAAACTTAATATGCAATCCGCTAAAATCTTCCATATTGTTGGCATTTTAATTTGCACCTTTTAGAGTGAGACAAAACAAAATAGATTTGTGATAGAATAAATTTTTGAATTAGATGTAAGCAAAACTAGCCTAATCTTAACATGTACTTTCATGGTTGCTCATGCTTGGGTTGAACAAAACTTAAGATACATCTCATTGGACTCACCTAGGTAAAAAGGTTGATATGCAAAACGGTTTTCTATGATAATGACTAAAATTAAACCCTACAACTATCACACTTATGTTATTTAGCTAAAAACTAAATGTAAACCATACAACTATCATTTTTATGTTGCTTAGCTAAGGGCTGATATTAAGGAGAGCAAGTACACATAAAGTGATTCCAATATAAAACGACCTAACCAATTCATAAAGAATTACAATACAAAGACTAGAATTAATAGTAGAGGCACTCTAATCAATTTAATCTGCACATACACAAGATATTATAAGCTAAACATGATAGTTGCATTCAAAGCTACAATGATTAGCTTAACACCTACAATATAAAGCTTTACATAAATGATTAGTGTTATTGAACACATAAAAGTACAAATATATAGAACATCTCAAATAAATGTCCAAAGTACTTATTTATAATCATTTATACTATTTTGTATCGAAATTTTAGACATATAACTAACAATCCTATGCTAGGAATAGATTGCTTGCATGTAAAGAAATCTTGATTACAATATTCTCTCCATTCGTACTAAGCCCTACCTCATGCAATCTTTATTAATACTCTCGGGGAAATATAATTATAAACATTCTAGAAGGTCATCTAAAAATAGCTATTGTAAATAGAATTTTCATAATATGCCTGCCTTCTAAAAAATGGTGTTAGCTGAAAAAAAAGATTGATAGTTCTTGGTGGAGATTTTGACAGAATTCATATAATTTATTCACGAAAAGTCTTCTAAAGAAATTCTAAAAAGTTTAGATTTTGATGCTTTATATTTGATTTCGCTTCAATTATTGATCTTTAGAAAAAACCTAATTAAATCTGTAACATTTATAGTGAAAAAGCACCCCAAAAAAATGATTGTCATGTTAAAATCCAAGTAAACTAAAACAATATCACCAAAAATATCTCTAATGATGGTGGCCTCCAAGCCCTAGAAAATCAACCACTTTAACCAAGAACAAATACATTTGATAAGTTATAACTTCAATTGTTCAGGAACTAAAACATGCTCACAAACACAATTGAAAAAAAAATTGAATTTAACCAATTTGATGTTGTGGGTCAGGCAACGGTTTAAAGATTAAAACTAATTACTAATTCAAAACCCTAGGTGCAACTAGAATCTAACAATCTAGTTTTTTGAGATTTTATTGGAAACATAACCTTATCAAAAGTGGATGTCAGTTGCCAAAAAAAATATGGAACTGTTGATATTAGGCATTTTTGATAATGGATATAGTTGTATACTATTACAGTCCAATGTATATTGTTGTAGATGATCAAATTTCAAAGGAAATCATTAAATTCTACTACCCAAGCTCAATATCAAGTGTTTCCCTCAAAATATTTATAATGACTATTGGTAAAGCCTTCCATAGTTTACTGTTGAGAAAAAAAATTGTAATGATGAAAGAAAGGATCATTGAAACATCGCTATCCTGTTGAAGCACAACAGATATAATGAATGCTCAAGTTGAGATGATCCCTACTGCTATGTTCTACAAAATAATGAAGGATGACTCAAAATAAAGAAGACTTATTAACACCAAAGGCTACTATTTGAGGCCTTTAAAGCCTATACATAAAATATCTGATTATACATCTTGAGCAGCCCTCTATATATTTGTAAACTTGCTATTTTGGCCTTTTGAATTGTTCTTGTTCTGGTTTTCCTACGAGTAAATTCATCATTATGTTCTCATGTTGGGTCACTTTATGTGGTTATTGTGACAAATATACATATCTCCCAAGTTAAATTGGTGAGTTTATCTTACAATTATTTATATTATTTGAGTTCTATGCTTTGGAGTTTTGTTTTCACTTAGTTTAAATTGTCCTAAGCAACTAGCACACAAAATAACAGAATATTTAGTTTGAGCAATACCTCATACAAATGAGCTAGTCGTAGAAGCACACTTCCATCTTCAAGTTCCTATTTGAAAAAAAATATTCGTTAATGGAAACCAATCCGATAATTTTAAATTAATGTAAGACTATTTTTATCTACATCCTAGTCTATTTTCTTTTATTTGAATGCAAAAAGGCATATATACTTGTATATTTCATTCGATAAAGTCACTAAAAATAATAACCTGAAGGGTGGTTATTGCAACATTTTTTGGTAATGAGTAATTTTGATCCATTGCTATGAAACTAGATTGAGAAGCATTCCATTTTTGGGCCTCCTGTTAGACAAAGTGCACTAGTAATATTATAAAATGTATTGTAACTAATTCCTTCTTTAATTAAATAATCAATTCAACATCAATGAATTTGTTACCTCTTGTGAGAAAGCAAACAGTAGTGGTGAATATATTTCCTGTCCAATAGTACGACGCCATTGTGCACCATTTCCAATAGCATTGATGCTAACATAATAGGTACCTTTCACCTAGAAGATACAAAACTTGTATAAGCATCTAACTACTATATATTACTCTTATATGCTTGAATGAGTTGGCAACTTAAAGGTCCTATATAATATCGTATCTTTTTGAGAAAGGTCATCTTTCAACTATGAGAGGATTCCAGTATAAATCTAAAACTAAATATTGCACAAAGAACATAACAAAAAATGTATTTGCATTAAGATCATAACCGCATCATTCATTGAGTGATGAATGGGCCGCAATTGCTCAATTGGATATTATACATCTGGTTTGAAAGGTTCAGAAGTGTTGAAGTTTAATATCAACAAGAATAAGCACAAACAAAAGATTTAGAATAACCCATATGATGCAATGTATTCCTTCATTATAGGAAATTTTGAAGAAAAGAGATGTATCCTAGTTTGAGGATATAAGTTTATTATATTAAGTGAATAAACACAAGCTAGATTAATTTAAGCATACAATTTGGGTGTAGATGTAGTGGAATAGAGTGGACCAAGTCAGATAATATTAGATACTAAACATGATCACAATGTAAATAGTAAGTAGTAAAGAGCGAGATTACTGAGCTGTATGATTGAAGCTTGCATACTGATTAATGAAGATGGTGAAATTAATGCACCTTAGAATTTAGAAATGTGCTAGAAAATCATGCATGTGGATAGTAATCCGAATATTCTTTTATGTTGTGCATTGGATTGCGTTAGCAGTTCTATATCTAGTTCGCTGCAGTGAACTCACCATATGCTTGTGAACTCCCCTATATTGTTCCCTAGATTTTGGACTGTGAATTTAGTGAAGGTATACTCCTAGATGATATTTTCTTTCCTATGGTTTTTCTAATCGATCGAACAACATATAATATACCTTGATAAATAACAACTTCAAACATGCACACTAATTCTAGAATGGACACTAAGTGATTCACACGATAGCATTAGTGTCACTAGATATGCTAGATTACTTTATCAAAAATGAGTGCAGATGCAAGTGATTATTGTTGTGAGATCAATTACAGTAATCAATGGAAAATAATTAATCTTCCATTTACTGGATGATGATCAAAACGAGTGCAAATGAATTTATTTAATATCAGATATAACACTTCAAAAAGATCTATGCATTGTCATCTTAGGACCATGTGTAAGATCCAATTAGTTGGATGAATGTTTAATTTTGGTTTTAAAATTGTAAGGATCATTATTATAGCTACAAAGAGGACCTCATACCCATGGACACGATTTGGACAATGGACTGGATAGTCAAGTTAGATCTATGTTTGATACGATTAGATTACAAATAAGCACACCCAACAAATGAGGGATAATTAAAGAAAGGACCAAATGCAAAAAAAAGTAATTTTAGTGACATAGTAACAGGACCATCAATTGACAAACTCTTTTTCCTCATTCACAGGGTCATCATTTTCCATCCCAAATATATCTTCTTGTTTCTTCCTTTTATGCTCCCCTTTATGATGATGTGTTTTCTCTTGATATGACTTTGTACTTGCGCAAAGACTTTATCAATTGATAAACCATCTCTTTTAACCCGTATTTGCTTCATGGGTTAGTGCACAAAGATGGGGACCCAAAAGATGCCACTCATCTTTTTGGTCCCTAAAAAGCATATGGTGCACGCCATATGGCTTAGCATGCCAAGCCTTAGTTTTGGGCATGCTAAACCTATTTGTGCATGCCAAGCACCATATTTGGCATGTGCCAAATGTTCAATATTGAAAAGTTTCCCTTCCCTTTGTCTCTCCCACTTTGATCAAGCTTTCTAAACTCAAGTCAATTGCAATCTCAAAGCAAGAATTTATACATGAAATATAACATTTAAGTATAAGTTACATTTCAATATGTATTTTTCCTTTCTTATACTTAAGTTATATTTCATATATAATGTTAGGATGTTTGAGAGTGGTTTGAGATCTTTGGGAGTTGCAGTTTGTTAATACTTTACTGATTACTGAGAGGGAGGGGGGGGGGTGAATAAGAAAAAACTATCTCTGATGCAGTTTAAAACTTGTAAACAGATTCTTGAATGTAAAACAAAATGTAAACAATCATTCACAAGCATAAACAAAATCACACAGATCAACTCAAGTATTTATACGTGGAAAGCCTTGGTTAGAAAAAAAAAACCACGGTGAGACAGAGCTCACAACTTCACTACTGCAAAATGAAGGCGCCCTGTTAGGAGCTTACAAAAGCACTAATTAAAGTGCTACCCAGTTAAGGGATTTTACAAAAGATCTGTTAAGATCTGAGCCCTGTTAGGAGCTGCCTGGTTATAGGACTTTGAACATCAACAAAGATGCTACCCTGTTAGGGGATTTTACAAAGAATCGAGTAGGTTCATCCTGATAGAGGGATTTCAATATGCTTTCACTCCTTATAAAAGCAATGATCTATTTTGACACTAACTGTCTGATTAGATCACACCTGTTGATCTCATCTCCGGTTTGCCTGGCTGTTGATCTCTCTTTCTTTCTTCACCTCTGTGCCTGTAGCACTCCTCAGAAGATATATCTCCTCTGCTCTATACAATCATCAACTATCAACAACAACCTTCTTTGCGTCCTATGACCTATATTTATATAAGAGTTCATCATAATGAAACCCTTAACTCATAGAACTGCCAAGCTGCAAACTCCGCAATAAATCATGCAATCAGCAAAAAACTATGCCCTTTGATATGGAGTTTACCTTACAAAACATCCGCAGGAATAAAGCTAACTCCTATTAAAAAGCTAACTCCACTTCTAAGTGGTGGATGTCCCGTATAATCCGTCTTTTAACTCAAACTGATCCACTAAATCCGGTGCGGATCTTTAGGCCGTTTTAGACTGGTGTAACCTTATATCTGGTTTAGCTTATGCACAATGAGACCGGTGCGTGTTCTTAGATCAGTCTACTGGTTTTCTTTATCTATCGGTGCATACGTTATGTTGCTTGTCTACCGGAGTCTTCTAAGTGTTGTGAGTGACTGGTGACCCCTAACCGGTGCATAGTGTTTGTGAATGTACACTAATGACAACTTAATATTGCTAACAATCTTCCCCTTTGTCATTGGTGGCAAAACTATACACAAACTTCACTCACTTACTAATCACAGTGCCTTGTATCAGTAGAACACTACTTCCCCTGACTGAGTGTTCTGGGTGAAAGTTCTGCACTGTCTTGTAATTTGTTGCCTTTGCACTAATCCTGTCTGCTCATTCTTCTTCCCCTTTTTGCCTCCATAGGATAAAGGGTAATGCATTTCTTCACATTTGAAGCTTAGTGAAGATATCCTTATATATTGTTCTGGCTGAGTGAAGGAATGGTGCCCACTAACCGGTTACATATTCTGTATTCTTTTGGGCTGCTGTCAGAGAAACAATGATATTCTCCATGTCTTCCACAATTTTGTAGGCTGGTTCATTGATTAGAGCTTCTGTAGAATTTGCTGTTAGATTCATGATGTCAAATGTTGGAGCTAAAAACATTTGAAATCCAATGACATCTTGGATCCGCTTATTTTTCTCTTCAGCAATTTTTCTCAGTGCAAGAGTTAAACTTGTCATTTCTCTGCTATAGGATGTTGCAGTTTTGTTCTTAATATCAAACTGAGAGGACAAGGCTTTAATCTCTTATGTTATCTTGGCAGACTTTTCTGACAGATCTTGCAAAAACACTTCAAAGTTTGATGTTCTGCTCATCAAACTTCCTACTTCTTGAAGTTGCTGTTGTAGAATTCTCAAGTTGGTTGTCACATTCACTTTGATATCTTCAACTTGTTTGTGGAGTATCTCCACTCTTTTCTTCTCGTAGTGGTCGATCGCCATTGTTTCCGGATATGTGAGATCCTCACCGATTGCCTGTGCCAACACTTCTAGCTGATCGATGACTGGTTCATCTCTATCTACGTCAGCATCAGGAACGAAGTTGCACAGAATGTTCTTTACAGTGGTTAGGACCATGTCCTGTTTTCTTTTGGTCAGCTCTTTGAGCTACCTGGTTGACATCTTGCTAATGTCTACCATTGTATTGGTGATTTTACTCCTTTTTGCTTCCTTCTCCTCGGCAAATGACAACTTCCTTTTAGAAGAGGAGCTTGGAATGTCTCCTTGTTCTTGTTATCCTTGCTCTTGCTCCGGTTAAGTTGCTCGGTGTGGACTGGGATGTCTTCGTCTTGTCCCTTATTATCTTTTGTTCCTTGATGAGCTTTGTTCTCGGGTTGAACTTCTCCTTCTGGTAGATTTTGTTCTGCAGGAGGTTTTTCCTCGGTCTGAGCTTCTTCTTCTGGTTGCTTATTGACTTCAGCATCTTGTTCTTGTTCTCCCAATGAGACTTCTTTTTGTTGTTGCTCCTTAGTTGTATGAAGTTCTCCCATGGGTATATCAATTTCTGCCTCTTGTTCAACATTTATTTGTGCATTAGTTATGAACTCTTTTGTTTGAACTTTTTCCTTTTCAGTAGAAGATGCTTCACCAGTTGTGGATCTAACCGGTGGTGCTTGCATTTGTGCAGTTTGATCCTGAGGACCTAGTTTATCCAATGCACTGAAGTCATACTTAAGCCAGTAGTCTAAAGTTGCTTTGTAGACTTGATTCTCATATCCGTTTAATATCTTTGCAACTCTGTCTGATGTCTTTAGGTTCATGGATGCTTCTTCTAATAGAAGCTTTATTCTCTCTTCACTGAATCCAGGTCTGACCTTAAGCAATGTTTCCCTAGTGATTCTGGTGTTTGTGCCTAGAACAGTTCACCATTTTGATTGTAGCCTGTTGTTTAGTTCTGGTGGGAACTTGGACCTGTAGCCTCTTGGAGTCCTATGATAATCCATGAAAGTTTCTACTATCCCTACAATTAGCTTTTGTTTGTCCTCTTCGTCTAGTACATTGTACCACTTTGCAGCATTGTCCACTTCTCCAAAGTCCATTACCTCAGTAATTATATCCTCAACATGCATAGGTTTAATGTTACCTTTGCTTGGAGAAATAAGAACTATTAGGTTTGCTACCTGATCTTTGGTTATGTCCACTAATACTAGTGCTTCTTCTCCAAGTACTCCTTTCCCTTTACCGGTGTCAGCTATTGGTTTAGTTGTTGTTCTTTGAGCTGCTTCTTGTTCTGCTTGCTGCTGAGTCTGAAGAAGTTTGGTCCATATTGCTACTTCTTCATTATGTACTTTCTCAACTTCTCCAATAAGCATGAGGCCTATCCTTCTTATAATTGCGAAAGTTTTCTGATGAAGTTCAGCTTGTTCTGTGGCTTCTTCTAGAGTAAGGTGATTCTAGACCTCTAGAAGAGCTCTTATCCTTGGCTCCTTTTCTCCATCTTCTGAGGCTTTCCACCGGTCTTCAATATTTTGTAGAAGATGTTCAGGTAGAGTTGTGTGAAGTCCACTGGGATGAAGATTGAATTTATGAAGGCAAAACGCTGTGGCTTCTTCAATTTTTCCTTTGTCTTCATCATTGGCTAGTTCATATCTTCTTCTAACAGAACCTAAATTCCCAAATTCTTTCAGTCCTGCCACAATTTCGTCAACTGTGGGCTTGGCTTGTCTAGGTGGATCCTCCTTTGCCATTTTATTGGTTTTCTTCTTTCTAATCAGAGGAACTGGTTCCTCGGTCTCTGTCTCTTCTTGATATGTCTCTTGGGTACTCTGTACCTGTTCAACTTTCTTCCCTCGAGCCTTGGGTTGCTCTGATGACTTCTTTTTAGGTGTGGGGGTCCTTTTGTAGACAATCTTGACTGGTGCCCTTTTTGACAAATTCTGAAGAATCTCAGTATACGTGCCAAACCGATTGGCACCGAGATCCAAATTTGCATCATTTAAGGCATCGACATATGCCTTAGCAACTTTGGCAGAGATCTAGTAACCCAGCTCAGGAGCATATACATCTCTCGGTTCCACTACTTGAATGATGCTATTGTCGGTGGTAACCAGAAAGCATACATCATCCTTGTAATGCTCAACTATAGTTGACGATACCCTTTCTCTTGCGTACATTTTTAGTTGAAATTCTTCAAAGTGTTTAGTCATTGCACCTCTTAACTGGTCTCCAAGTTGATTGGCCATCTTTGTGATTTGATGCATAACCAGTCTATCGGTTTTCCATACAACTTCACCGATTCCCGGGAAAAAGTTATAGTAGTAGAAATAGAGACATACCAGTAGGATCCTGTACTTCATTGACTTCTTCCTCACGACTCCGAGGTTCTTCATATTTTCAAATATTTGGCTTTGGAGCATTGCACAAATGTCGTATTGGGCATTTTCGTGCATAATACGGTGCGCAGCGTGAATTGCACCACCCGGTATGCTGTTGAAGTTGCTTGATTGATACACCTTGTATCCAAGAACAACAGACGCAAACCGAACTCCATCATCCTCGATGTCGTTTATAGTCATGAGTCGACCATCAGGCTTGGACTTAGTTTGTTGATGATGGCATTGGCGATGGTCCTTAGGGTTAGAGCTTGCCTCCGGTTGCTATATCCAGTCACTCTGTGCAAATCATCTTTGGTGATAGGAATACATACACCTTTGTTGAGCTAGAAACCTGGTTCGTGAAGTCGACAGAGAACAAGTCGGATCATATCTTCATGGAAGACGGACGGGTAGTATACTCCATTGATGAGTCCAGATGATATCAGCTTGGCATACTTATCTGGGAATTTCCCCTCTTCACATAGTGACACATATTCTCCTTGAATATACGTTTCACCCAATTCTTCTTGTTTCACATGAATGAATGTTGTAATGTCTTCAGTTAGGAGGACTCCTTTTGGTACAGACGAGAGCACCCCAGCCATGTCGTTTTCTCTGTTCTGAATTGGCATGATATCATAAGCGGGTCATTCAATTTGATCTCCCCTGATCAGCTCTACGTTAGCGGATGATGAGGCCATTCTTGCTAACCGGTAACTTGCAGAAAGTAGCTTGGATCGGTTTTGCAAACAGTGATTCTCAGTGATCAAAGAGTGAGAATAATACTTAGCACAAGAATTCGTAAATCACAAAGTAAGTAAAGTGAAGACTTGTGAGTAATTCTCCTTTCTTTTATAGAGTTAGGTTATAACGGTAATTACCAAACGGTATTTATTTGTTAAACGACTACAGTAATAAATGCCTTACCTAACTTTTCTTTCCGTTTTCCCGACCGGTTGATTATAATTTGCCTTACTGGTTTACCTTGCAGACCGAGTGAGTCCAACTCTCACCAGTCATACCGGGAACCCGTAGAGTATCTACCGGTTCCCTCTAACTAAGCTTTCACGGCTCAGTTTGTTGATGAAATATCGCCATCAACAGATGGTGATCTTTCCTCTATCTTCTCTTCAACGGAGTTCTTTGATTCTTTTACGAACCAAATCTGTTTAACTGTTTTCTCAGTCTTCTCTTCCTTGTTGGTCTTTTCTTCAGGTTTGACCGGTTCCTTCTCCTTACTGGATAACCGGTTCCTGCACTCTTTGGCTTTGTGTCCAACTTTGTTGCAGTGATAGCAAACTATCCCGGTTGTCTTCCCTGGGTTCATTCTTCTTGTGTTGGTTGGCTTGTCCCAAGAGTTCATTCTTCTTGTGTAATTGTGTAATCCACAGTTCATACAGTTGATTGTACTCTGGTTCTTGTTTCTCTTGGTGAATACCAGCTTTGGGGATCTAAAATTCATTGTTTTGGATCTGCACTCTTCTACCTTGTGTCCAAATTTGTTGCATACATAGCAGTAGCCCTACACCCTAAATCATCTCTCTCTCTCTCTCTAAACCCCAAACCTTATAACCATAAGCCCTTAACCTTAAATCATTTCTTCCTTTCCTCCTCTCTCACTCTCTTCTCCATATCCTTTCCACTCTTTCTCTTCCTCCCTCTCTCATTCTCTCCCCCATCTCACTCCCACTTTATTCTCTCTCTACCAATTGTACCATTGATCATGGCATAGGCAATGGAGAGAGAGAGAGAGAGGAAGAAACCTAGTGATGGAAGGGAGAGATAAGATGATAGACAAAAGAACAGAGAGAGATAGAGGATTAAGAAGAGATGGAGGGAGTGAGAGACCTAGGGAGAGACGAGATAGAGGGGAAGAGAGGTGAGATACATAGACGGGGAGAGAGAGGGGAGATGAGTGTTCAAGGAGTAAGGGGAGACAAAGAGGGAGAGAGGAAGAAAAAGGAGAGACCTAGATAGATGATAGAAAAGAGAGAGGGAGAGGGAGAGAGAAGTATCAACATAGGAAATACCCTCAACCTTGTACCATCCATCTTGCACCCTAAACCCTATGTAGAGAGGGAGAGGAAAAGGGAGAGAAAAATATCAACATAGGAAATACCTTGAACCTTATGTACTCTAAACCTTGTACCTTTAATCTTGCACCATGAACCCTTTGCAAAGAGGGAGAGGGAGAGATAGAGATGTGATGTGAGAAAGAAGAGAGGGGTAAGGAGAAGGGAGAGGGAGGGAGAGAGGTGGAAATGGGGCATATCGAGAGGCGAGAAGCCTAGAGGGGGAGAGAGATGTGAGTGAGCTAGATGGGGAAAGAGAGGGGTGAGATATATGGAGGGGGACAGAGAGGTGGATAATGAGATATGGTTAGAGAGAGAGAGAGAGAGAGAGAGACTAGGTAAGGGGCAAGGGAGGGAGATCTAATAATTGAAAATGATAGAATAAAAAAGAGAATAACAGAAAATGAGAGAATAATAGAAAGCAGGGGAGGGTGATAGATATAGTGGCAAGGAGGGAGTGAAGAAGAGAAAGAGAGAGGATCAAGAAAGCTAGGTGAATACTTAGAGAGGTGAGAGAGAGAGAGAGAAAAGAGAGGAGAAAAGAATACACATAGGAAATACCCTCAATCGTAAACCCTATATCATGCACCCTATTTCCAAAAACCTATACATAAACAATTTATATACCCTAAACCAAGTATAGGGGAGGTAATTATCTAAAGGTGGGAGGGAGGGAGCAGATGAGAAATAGAAGAACAAAGAGAGAGTGGGGTAAGAAGGGATGGAGAGAGCACTAGACATGGATGAAGTGAGGGACCTATGGGAGAGAGAGAGAGAGGTGATGTACCCAGAGGGGAGAGATAAGTGAGAGACCTAGATGGGGAGAGAGGGGTGAGAGACAAAAAGGGATAGAGAGGTGTGTAATAAAACATGAATGGAGAGGTATAGAGGTAAACTTAATATTGCATAGACAGTACATGAAATGTAATAAACACATAATATATCAAAGAACACTAGATGCTTTCATTAATCATTCCAACGTATGAGTACATTCACATAATTATTCTTCACCCGTAGGTGGTACATATTTATCTACCTGAAGGGGTGTGACCAAACGTCTCCACCCAACCCAACTGCCCTTCAGTAATAACTAATTCCCGTCCGGACAACATAACTAATACATAACCTAAAGTAATTTTTCCGGCTAACAATGGGCAAGGATGCAAGTTCCTATTCGAGATCAAGATACTTCCACTAAACCGAGCACATCAATCGTAAAGCCTCCTTGTAGTAGCATGAAGACCAACAATGAATGATGTAATAGGGGTTGTGTCTTGTCAGACACTTAGAATATTTTCATCATGTATTTGTAATTTGTATTTGACATATTACATGTAATGTAACAACAAGATGTAATTGCATGTGATAGTATCACATGCAAAGCTATAACATGTAATCAGGTTGCAAGTGTTTTAGGCCTTGTAGCATTGAATAAGTCAAAGTTAGTTATTTAGAGAATAAGTCAAGGTGGTTAAATGGTGTCCCCATTCCTCTCCACCTTTCTTTCTTCTTTTTCCTATATAAAGGAGACGGCTCATTGTAAATAATCATATTTTGGTAAGGTAAGAAAATTCTGCTAGTTTGTATCTACACTCTAAGACTTTGAGCTTAGATGTAAATTTGAACTACTTTCAATAAAAGGGGCAACTTGGTTTCAAACTTTGTGTTGATTCAAGGTGTTATGTGATGACAATTTCTGGATATTGACTGTGAGTTTTGGAGTTTTTCTCAAGAGAGATTTGAATTCAATCATGCAGACTTTGAGCTGCCTATTGCATTCAGAACCAATTTGAACTTTTGAAGACTTTGTGCTACGGGAGGACAAATTGTTATAGTTGGTAGTGACTGCAATTACTAGGAGTTGAAGACATTCAGCTTTAGCTTTGAGTGTTTTATTTTAAATTCAGGATTATTAGTGAGAGACTTTGAGCCTCACTATTGGTTCTAGTTATTCTTCAAATAGGATTAATCGCAAGAGACTTTGGGCCCTTGTTCTTAATCTACCAAATATAATTATAACTGCTGCCTTAGGAGTTGTTCTTACGTCAACTACCAAGTTACTAGTATTATTGTAGCAGTAGATCTTTTTAGAGTTAGAAAGTTGTTGTTACTTGTGAATCTTTCCTGACAAAGAGGAACAGATTGGAAGAATCACCCCCTTGTTTAATTTCAGTTGAAGTCTTAATGAAGCTACCTGCGGTAAGAAGGGAGCCTCCCCTATTGCTGAGAGGAGAGATTTTTCTCACTATACAGTTGCCTAAAGTTACAATTTTGTAAGGTGTAGTTTTAGCGGCTTACAAAATTTTTAGCCAACAGTTAGTTTTGTTTTATGTGTTACTTTTAGTTTTCATTAATGTGTTAAGTCTAGTTTTGTTTTATGTGTTAACCTAGTTTTATTAATGTGTTAATTTAGTTTAGCTTGGGTTTGTTAGTGTGTTTAGTCTTATTTAGTATCTTTGTCTTTTGTGTGTTTGTATTGTTTAAGTGTTTTAATTTGTTGTTGTTTTTGATAGTTGTGCATTAGTTTATTTAACGTGTTTTTGTTATTGTTGTTTAGTCTTTGTTTAGTATTGTTAGTGTCGTTATTAGTTTTATTTTGTGTATTGTTTAGTTTAATTAGTGTTTTGTTAAATAGTGTTAGGACTTTGTCAGTGTCTTGTTAGTATAGTGTTTTAGTGTGTTTTTGGTGTGGTTAGTGTTTTTATTTTGATTGTGAAGATCTAATTTTTCTTGTGTTCTTGTGAAGGTGCAAATTGTTTGTCAAAGATCATAAAATTTGAAAATACTGACATTATTGGGTGTAGGATGTTTGTCGAAGCCTTGAAATAAAAACTACTAATGGATTGTTGATGCAGGTTGCTAGGTTTTTTATGAACAAATTCACACTTTCTTTCTAAACGGTTAATGAACTCTGTTTGTTTAGATTACATCACACTTCAATTGGTTCTTAAAAAGAATATCTCTCTTGTGTGATTGGCATGCTTGGGCGTGTGTAGGGTGGACCCACTACTACACAAAGTATCCTCTCCCTTTACGCTTCAGGAGATCTTGGGTGGAGAAAAAAGATAGTGATGCCCAATTTTTCATTTCTCAAATCAAATTAGTATTTGGTGGGAAAAGTGGTACTCACCGCAAATAATGGTTCAAGCGGCACTCCTTCAGTCCACTATATAAATTAATGCTAGCATTTTGGTACACCCCTTAGTTTCCCTAGTACCCACATTCGTGTGTGATATATTAAAATCCTTTCCTTTACAGGGAGAGAACTCGGCCTAAGTCGCTTGATGGCATGTAGAACCTTGAAGGTACCCCCATTACGAACCAATTGTTTTAGCAGACAAAAATCCTTCTATTTGTTGGCGCAGGAGCTCAGACCTCTGAAGTCGTCTCATGTTCTTAGTAGAGATAGCAGTTACTTGGGAGGTGATGACCCAAGGAATTCAAAGTTTGGTGTGCATGAGAAGAGAGTGCACTGTAAGGGGGAGCCCCTGCCACCAAAATTCAAAGCTATCTTATTTCAATAAGTGCAACTCGGATTTATCCACAGTGGGAATCCAACAAATATTATCTCAGTTAGGCTAGGATTTGTACTTGAATGTTCTTTTATCAAAAAAAAATTGTCTAGTGTGTTTTATGTGTGTACAAAGCAAACATCTTCAAACAAATCAACACCACACTTGAAACATTGAAACCTTGTTAAAACAAACAACATTTTCACCCAAACACCAACTTTGCAAATTTGGTCGCTATTGCTACACATCTGAAACAAAGAAATTGAAACATAGGTTATTTCAGTCTTCTTGGCATCATTCTTCAATTTTGATCTTTTCAATTCCACCCTTTAGCCCTTGCATATCCACATCATTTCAGTTGGTCACATATAGTTGCATATCTATCCAATTTCATCCTATTTTGCCCTATTTTATCTTGTTTCATCCAAAAACCTTCCAAGATCAAATCCAAACTTTTTCAAAATTTATTTAAGTCACCCAAATCTTTCCAAAACCATACACAAGCCATTTCAATTGATCCTAACTTCATCCTAGCATTTGCATTTCAACCCAATTACTGAGTCTCATACATTACCATATCACTTGTTTGAGGTCAAACATCAAAATTATCATACATGCCCATGGCCTCGATGGATCAACAAATCCAAGATCTCAAGAGAGAAATTTATGAAGTCTAACAAGATAAACCAATGAGATATCATGACAAACAAACTCAAGGTATGAAGAATGTAAAACTTCAAAAGATGCTTGAACGACTATATAAGGTAGAACAACAAATATTGGAAGAATAAAAGCCAAACTCCAAGAAAGATCACATAGATTCTTCCCCAAGACAACAAGATACTTATTCTATTAACACATGGCAATTTGAATACCCATGAATAGAAAATTCACACCTTTGGGGCAATCTCTTGTGTCGGCTTTAAAGGAGCTTCTTGAGCACAATATTATTACATTGCCTAAAGAAACAACGTGTGGATATCCATGGTTGAGTAACTATTGTGCATATCATAGACACAACAAGTAGAAGACTTCAAATTGCATGCAATTGAAACATAAGATACAAGATCTCCTTGATGATGGTATAATCGAAGTTGAAGATCCTAATAGCACACCTAAAGAAGAAGACACCACTTTCAAGCATGATCAAAACCATGAACCCGTGTCTAGAAATGGCTCACAAGTTTCCTCCATCTCTCCCACCATTCCTTCATCTTCTAAGGCTTCCCAAAAACACTCCACATTATCTCCCTCAAAAAATGAACTCAATGATGACACTTTTCATGTTGACCCTCAAGGACTATCCACTATAGAAATCCAAGTTAATCCACATCCTGATGCAAATACTTTCTATGCTTCCAAAGTCCTAGAACCTAAACCACCATCTACTTCAAATCTAGTCATACCCACTCTAGAAAGTCCTATTCAAAATGCTTCCTCGTAATGCAAAACATGGAATCCCTCTAGGAATCCCCCATGCATATCTAGACTCCTACCTCGTCCTTAGAGGTGGCTCCATGTCAAGAGGATAATCCAAAAAGTGAAGAAACAAGTCCTAAAGATCAAGATAAAGATACCAAAACACTACAACTTCATTCAAATGTTGACCAAAATCCCATATCCATAGAATGTCATCATGCTCCCTTCATGCCTTTTCACTTCATTCAAGACAATTACTTTCCGTTTCAAGAGAAACGTTTCCTTCCACGTTTTGTTCCTAATTCACCCCCTAAGCAAGATCCTAATATTCCTTCCATCCCTTCTAATGCTCCTATTGAAAATCAAGAGCAAAGCATATCTTCCACTCCTAATGATCATCTTCCCTGTCAAGATCAAAGTAGCCCTTCATCTCCTTGTCATAATCCTCCATATCTACCTCAAGAACCCGATTTTTCCTCTCATCGCCTTCATGATCCTAATCCTCCTCAAGCGCCGATCACTCCTCGAGCTACCATTGCTCCTATTGAAGCTAGTAATGAACCCCTTGATATAAAAGAAAATCTTAATGATGATGGCCTTAGCTAAATAGCTCACACTCTAGATGTTGATATCCCTTCAACGCACTATATTCCCCCATTTAAACACAAACATATGCATTCCCCATCGTCCAAATTTATTTTGGGTCCCTATATCCCGAAACTAAAACCTTGTAGGTCTCTGATTGCTTTTTAATTTTATCTTTTGGTGGCATGTCTTTTAGCTCTCTGGGATGTCTCGGACTAGAGATTTCATCTCCAGGATGTCTTTGTCTAGAGAGGCAATGATGGGGCATGTTCACTTGTTTTCTGCTTGTGGATTGTTCCTTAGTAATATGATGATTCGTCGTAGGACACGATTGTCTAAGATCTTTGAGGATGAATGGGTCTCATGTGAATTGGCACACACCTTCACTATCTGATGTGTTTTCCTCCACACAATTGATTCATTTGGATCTTTCCATGTCCACATGAGTGCATCTCATTGCCATAATAAGCTCAATGCTGATATAAGCACTTAAAAGTACAAGAATTCTCATCACCTTCACTTATCTATTTCCATCATCATTTCATCATCTCATTTCATTTATCATTTTCATATCTCTTGTTCATCGTGTTTTTCTTTCACCATCTTCCCCTCATTCAATTTTTTCATCCTCTTCATATCTGAGATCCATATTCAACTACTATGTCTTGTATCCTATCAATATAAGTTCAATCATCTTTCCTCTTTGATCAGCAATCACGGCTTACTTGCATACAATCAACCAATTCTACATCAGCTTATTTTGTGCTAGACTCAATCTCAATCCTATCAGTTATCAACTAGCCTAATTAGCTTAATCAGCTCAAGCAATCCAACTATATTGATCATTTCAATCACTTGGTTAGTTACACGTATCCATTGTGCATTTCCATCAAATGTACAACTACTTATCTTTTGCTCAGCTTAATCAACTTGCGCAGCAGCATTATCAAATCTTTTTGTATGATCTTTGGACAGATTGTCCTTCAGATATCTCACACAATCTCTCAAGGGGGCATACCTATCAGTTCTTACCCAATCTAAATGAGGCATGTATCAGGTAATCTTTGTATCAGCTAATAATTTTTTTTTTAAAACAAAGTAACAGGTTGCATTGTCTCAAAGAGGGGAAAATGTAGACACATAAGTCAATCCTCAATATTTATCAAATTTCTTCTATTAATTAAAAATGTATTATTGCTTATCTAATTAATTCATTATTATTATTTTCTATCATTCTCCTCTATTTTAATTCATTAAATCATCAAAATCCTTTTTGTGATTCATTCAAATTCATTAATCAACTTATTTGGTGAATCCTTAATCTACCTAAATCCATCGTATCCCTAACCTTTACCATCTCATAAATCCTAAACTTATAAACTATAAACATTCTCCACTCATCTTATTTATATCTTTCCACACCCATCAATCTCATCCACTCAACCAATATGGGATATTTAACATCTCTATAACTACCTTCCTTTATCCCACACTCATCACACAACCTCCTCTTCTTATGAGGACAGCTATAAAAATGCATTCCCCTCTCACTTGCAAAGCCCAAAATCTTGAACAATCAAATGCAATCATTTTTCATCAATCAATCCTTTGTTCATCATTTCTTGGGCATCGTGCTGCTGAGAGCAATAAATTATTTACAAGATTTTAATTTATAGGAGGGCAATGGAGTAGATCTTCATTTTAATGCACTTGTTTTGTTTAGATTGATGTTTATTTGCATTTATATGATGAACTCCATTGTTCTGATGATGGAAGGACTAGATCTCTGATCCGGTTCGTCATTTCCCTCATCGAACACTTAGATCTCCAAGCTTTATACAACAATGACACCAAAATGTTTATTCCTTAAGGGAACTTGTTTAATTACGTAAACAGTAACAAAATCATACCAGATTCATGCAACATAATAAATTCAGACAACATAATATGGTTAGAAAAATTTATCGTTTATTCTAGAATGTAATGTGTACAAGTTATCAATGGTCATTTCTAAGACAACCATTAAGTATATATATAGTTTCTGGCGGTTGGTTAAGATTAGCAACTGTCGGCAACTACCGACAACTACTAGAAAGAAAATGTCAATACACAACTAATTACACCATTACTAAGAGTATGATTACTTATGAACATGGAAAACTGACGACTACAATAATCTA
Organism: Chamaecyparis obtusa; assembly: GCA_027943335.1. Classification (NCBI taxonomy): domain Eukaryota; kingdom Viridiplantae; phylum Streptophyta; class Pinopsida; order Cupressales; family Cupressaceae; genus Chamaecyparis; species Chamaecyparis obtusa. Next base: position 295,079 of record BSBK01002629.1, on the reverse strand, counting down.
CTCCCTAATTTGCACTTAAGCGAGGGGTGGGGATGGATAAGGTTTTGGACCTAGTGTTTTGCTAGTTTCTACTGGGGACTTATTCACATGACTTAAGTTTACTTAGGTTCAAGGTGATGTTTCTAGGTGTTAGTTGCCAAGATAAGACACATCATATCTTATCTTTATGATCTTTATTCAATTCTAGTTACCTAGGTCAACACTTTAGTTGTCTCATTACACAGGATTAAGGCACATGTCAACATCCTATCTAATCCTACCTCTCACCTTGCCTTTATAAGAAAGGCCCTCTCATTGGATATTTCATATTAAATCATTATTCAATCTTGCATTGTTGAAGCAATCTATTCTTGTCATTCTCTCTGGTGGAAGTTATTTTGGTCTTGCAAGGTTCTTGGGGGTGTGGAAGAGTCGCATATCTACTTCTACATTTATAAAAAGTTTGATGGAAATGAATTTCACACCTAGCAACTTGAAATATAATTGTTATTTTTCAAAGGGGATCTTTAGAATATTATTGATGGTATTATGAGAAATCCAATAGATGCAAATGAACTTAAAAATTGGAAGGTCAAAATAAAAAAGCCTTGGCCATTATTGGTCTTGGTTTATCCAAATCTTATAAAATTATATAAGAAAATCTAGGAAACATTAAATACTCTATTGGGATCTAAAGCTATAGTGCATAAACAACTAGAAAGCTAAAATTGTATGGGTTGAAAACAGAAGAAGGTGAAGATATAGTGTGCAACATTAATAAGTTCTATTATTTGATAAATTGGTTGGTTGGCATAAATGAAGAAATAAAGGAAATCTATTCAAAAGCCATACTTTTAAACAAAACTAATATTTATTGTTAAAAATCAAAACATGTGACAAAACTAAAAGCTAGGATATAAAGTGGTGAATTGCAAATAGAGTGCATAAGATCTCCTTGTGGAAAATTGTAGGACAATGCCACGAAAAGAAAAGGAACATACTTCTAGTATTGAAGAAGTTGCTCATCAAAGTGATGATCAAGAATACTTGTAATAAATTTTATGTGATCAAGTATTTTATGTCACCATTAAAGGAGAGAATGTTAGAAATTAGATAAGTACATGATATAATAAGTATTTCCCATAGGAAGTTATGGAAAACAAAATGATTTATAAGTCATTATATATAATCTTGTGAACGTGTGTGATAGAGGTCAATAAGTTTCTATTTTAGTTTGTGAGTTCAATTAGAAGTGCATTAAGGCATTGCCCTAAGTTAGACACAAAATTGAATTTGAAATGCATTGAGGATGCATCTTTCACCATTTTGATTAGGAAAAATAGTTATAATTGACTATCTTTGAAGAATGGTAAATAAACAAGTAGTTAAGACGAGACAAATTTCCAAGAAAAGACATGCGAAAAAATAGATAGTTCTATTGTGAGGCTATTCCTATTCTATAACTCAAACCACCAACGTGGTGAAATCATCTACTATCTTCTTCTGTAATATGGCATAAAATTGACCATTTTCTTGTTGGAAGTTTTGTGGATGTGTAGATATTAACTCTATTAGACAAAAAAAGTATCTAGTGGTTGAACACTTTAAAAGGAAACTTAGATTAGAACATTTTCAAAAGTATTACATGACAACGCATTTGTTAAATTGCATACCGTTAGTCCTACACACTCTGCTTCACAAACAATTTCATCAAGAGCTTCACCAACTCCTCGTCTATCATCTTTGATCAACCGCCTAATTAAGTACATGAGAATATTTTAGCTTGTAAATAATTTGCAGTATAGCAATGCTAAATAAAATCAATCATAATCTTGCCTCAAATACTATTTTATTGCATTAAAAAATAACTTTATTTAATTTCACTTGTATATAGCTAAACCTGTGAAGCATTATTTCAAGTTGCCCATCATTAATGCTTGAACCTCCAACAGCACGGTCAACCAAAACTGAGAATTCAGTTTTGTCGTCTGTCATATACATCCCAAGATTAATCTGCAACATATTTTATAAATGAAATATATAAATATATTTGAAATTTAAAAAGAAAAACTTAATCAAATGCAAAATCCTATAAAATAAAAGGACTTGATGAATTCAAGAGTCGAGTTAAAGAGAAATTGTCAATTTTGATGTTTTAGTTGAAGGTATTTTTTGATATTGGAATATTGGGAAAAATAAAACTAGATATAGTGTTGCCAAATTATAGACATAAATAAAACATACAATCCTAACAAATGTTACATGTTTAATCAAAATTAAAATGAGCAAAAAATTGTGATGAGAAAAATCACATACCTAAGATAAGTTTTTTCTTATGTTTTGGACCTGTTGACGTGAGTTTTGTTCCACTACAACTTACAAAATCGAATACTTAGTATTCCAAGATGAAATACCAAACCCCCAACTCTCTTTTAAATAAGGATGCTCATATGATAAACAATGTATTTGAGTTATGTGATCAAATGAGACTACCTCAAGGTTCCTTCTTATCATGGACTTTCACTTAGTTTTAATGGTATGATATGCTGGTTATCACAAAGGAACTTACGTTGTTCGATCAATGGATATCAACTTGATTTTAACTTCTTCAATCTCTTCCAACCAAATAAATTGCAAGAGAAAGGGTTTAGAAATTCTAACTCTAAGAATGCAAGACAATGTTGATGATGGGGTGAGATTCTAACCAATCTTTGCTTCACCGTATCAACTAGGCATAGGAGGGTACTATCTTCTATGGATGGGGGAATGATTTTCACATTGTCAATATTCATCCAAATACCCTATGAAGGCACAATCTATATGGACATCTCCAATATAAGTTAAACACTTACAATTTAAGCCCAGACTAACCTTGCAATTACTTACAACCAGCAAGTACCAATTGGTATGGACACTAGCTTCACCTTTAATCACCATTCAACAATTTCTTCCATTAAACTACTTCAACTTCTACTTAACATGAAATGAAATCTAATCTAAGTGAGGAATTGAAGAAACCATGCAATACTTCAAAGCAACATTAAGTAATCCACCATGAAGACCAACAATGAATCAACAATTACTTTGATAGGCATTATGACAACAATTTCAACGTCTCCTCTCCTACTCTACTACTAGTAGCTCCTCTCTAATCTTAATGTCTAATTGTTACAAATGAGAAGGCCTTGGCCTTTTATAGTTGCTCAATTACAATGAAGGGCCAAGATGAAGGGCTAAGATTTACCGAATACAAACCCTCATTATGGTTGCCACACTATCAACCAATTACATGAAGTTGCCACCTTGTGGGCCAATGATAAAATTACAACGCTTTTGAGAGCAAATGAAAAAATTATACACTTGGCATAATATGATTGGATGTGCTTGAACACGTGTGACTGGAATTTTTCGATTGTTTGAAGACAAGTGGCTGCCACCTCAACTTCCTTATCTTGTAGACTTGATCAATCTTTTGGTGATGACAAAATAACTCTTGATACTCAACAATATCAAGCCTTTGATCGTGATGGCATATTCCCCAATTACTTCATCTTCTTAAATTTCTCCATCTTCGTTCTTGGAAATTTTCTCATTGCCATGATTTAAACTTGGTTGTACTTGCAAATTTGAATCTTGAACTTCTTGAAGTGATGAATTCATGTTTGGATTCTTGAAAATGAACTTGGATTTCTGGAGGAAATTCGAGTTGATGAAAATTTTCTTTGAGTTTTCTTTCTCCTTGTTCTTTACTTTCTTGAACTCCATCGTGATCTCAATCTTGAATTTGCACTTTGATCTGATTTTAAACCTCCTTCCCATTTGAAGTCCTCAAGCATCCTCTTGCTTGAATTTTTGAGCTTGACCTACCATCATCTCCTTATCCTGCTAGCTTCTCCTTGAATGATTTACCTCGAAAAACAAAGGAAATATTTCATTAAGCTCACAAAATTGATAAGAAAACATGAAGGAAATCTTAAAATTTTCATGAAATAGGATTGCATCAACATCAAAACAAGCAGGCAAAATGTAATGTCCCCTTTTTGAGATGACATGGTTTGTGGTTTGGTTTAACCTATCATTGGCCCTCGTAGGCCAAGTCAATTGGTTAGAGGGTCTCAATTGGTAGAACTGAAGAACAATTCCCTTTCAAGAGGACGAGAGTGTTTAGGATTGCTCTTCGTTTGGTTCAGTTTGGCACACTTACTATTTATAGTGTCTATTTTAGGAAAGTCAGGATTTCTATCTTTAGCAGAGCACCTGAATAGGTTATGTTGCAGTGTTGAGATTTGGCATCATTGGCTTGAGTAGTTATTCAGGGACTTACTATTTATAGTAAGTCAGTTTCACGGAGCTGCTACTTTTGGCAGGACACTTGGATGTCTGGCATTTGTAGTGTATATTTGGATTTATAGTTGATTCTTGGAGGAGATTTTATAGCCTGTGTTCATGATTATTTTATTATTAATAAAGTCATACTTTATTAATGATGTATTATAAAGGTCAATTATAAAATAATAAAGTGATTGGGGCAAAGTTATGTAATTAATGACATTTAATGACCTGATTCAAAAAAGCGCCCATATAATACAAAGAAAATGTTTTAATATGAAAAGCCAATGCTAAAAGTCAAACCAAGTTGAGAATAATATAAAAGCCTCTCAAGGGAAATCGATTTCATTATGTGAATGATTTCATTTTGACTTGGTTGGAGTTTGTTCTTCGGAATGTGAAGAGACTAGGGTTTCTGTAATTCAGTGCGTTGAAGGGTGACAATTTGAGATGGTGAGAGATCCTTTGAATTTTTCTTATCAGTGATGGCTTCATCTTGGAGCCATAATTGTGCCTCAATTTGACAGTATATGAAGCTATTTGTTTGAGTTTGATGAATAAAGGAAGAGAAATTGTTATAGCAGCCAGCTACAAGGAAAACACAGCTTTTGTGGCAGATTGTGAGATGTCTTTAGGTAGCTGCCAGCTATCCCTAACCATATGAGTCTTCAAGGCCAAGTGGTTGGCCTCTAGTTCTATTTGATCTGCATTTGGTGTTTATTACACCCCTAAATTAGGTGTCTAGAGGATTATTCTCATTGTATGGTGATTGCTGAAGCCAACTGGCAATTTCAAAGTGGATGTGACTGATTCCAGGTTTTCTACATTGGCTACAATTTTCATTTCCATTTGCAAAATGTTATGTTTGTTTAGACAATAAATGAAATAGCATCCCCCTTTGGTGAATTGCAAGTTTTCAATTTTCATGCAATGTGTTGTCCATTATTTGCAAATTCTAAAATATATATTTGTTTTCAAAACGACACAAAAAAAACAGTTCTTCATAAACTAAAACCAGACAGTTTCCAGTTGGAAAGAGGTTGAGCCAACAGGGCTCATCACACAAAATGCAATTGATCATGGATTTTCACAAGTTTGAAACCAAATTTCTCTATCTTCTTGCAAATTTTGAAATGAAATTATACTGAAATCTGGAGAACTAAATGAATTTTGCAATATAGTATACCCAGATTTGATTATCTCACCACCCCTTTAATCTCAGATTTTTAGAAGAAATCTGCTTTTAGTTGTCCGAACTCCCTGCTCCTTCAAGCAAATCTATTTCCTCTTTTAGATATTTCACTTACCCTTATGACAGATAGCTGCCTTTCAAGAAGAGTCTGCTGCCAAATACAGAGGAAAGTTGCTTTCTTTTCCAAGAGAAATTCACTGCTAATATGAGGAGTTTGCTGCTCTAATGCAGAGGTAAAGGGTATATGCACAAAGATGGGGGACCAAAAAGGTGCTACATTTCTTTTTGGGCCCCCAATGGCCATAGTGCGTACGCACTAAAGTGTGTGCGCCCTATAGTGCGCACGCGCTATGGTTTGGATTGCCCAAGCCTTAATCAAAACATAGTGCGTGCGCACTATAGTGCGAACACGCTATGTAAAAAACTATAAAAAAATTTGGTTGCCTTTCAAAGGCCCATTTTCATGCCACAAACCCGCGTTTGCAGTGAAAGAGGGCTTCCCAGAGCGTGTGTGCAAAGACATTTTGCTTGTTCAATTCATCAAATTTGATAAAGAATGGCTCCATGACGTTGTCAAGTTTGAATCGGAAGAAGAGGTGAGTGTTTTTACAGCCCATGCCTCTTATTTGTTTTAATTGCCAGGAAGAAATGATCTCCCTAGACAAAACCCTCAACCAAACCCTCCATCTTCTCCTCATGAACAAATGAATGAAGAAAATAACCAAGAAAATGAACCTCAACCACCTCCACCAATCGAGAAACCTCCTCCCAGAACACAAGAAAATTTGATCAACCAAATTGAAAGAGGGAAAAAAAAATTAGAATCTTTAATCAGGAGGTTAAAAGATTCTATTGCTCCAAATCCTGGAAGGGAAAGACTTGAAAAATCATGGGAATCAATCTTGACCCATGTAGGCTCAGTTAGTGAGCAACTTAATTTATGACATGATAAAAGAGAAGAACAAAAAAATATTATGCAAACAAATTGTCATATGAGGACATAAAAAAGAAAAAAATCACAAAAGATGACATTTGCAAACTCTTTAAAAAACTAGGGGACACTGATGCTCTTAGAACTACAACAAGGAGGTTCCCAATTCATTGGTGCTTGAATGAAGACATAAAAAACAACTTTTGGGAGAGATGGTGGATGGTCTTTGATTCCCCTCCCTGTAACAATCATGAGGTTCCTATATATTTCTTGACGAAACTCTATTGCGAGTTTGTACTCAAGGAGGTGCCAAATTATTTTGACTTTCTAGATTCTCAGGGTAGAGGAGGGGGGTCATCATTTGATAGAGCAGGGGCACATCGTGACCCTAACGCACCTAGGTTTCCTATTGGCAAGCCACAGGTGGATCATGTTAGTATTTCTTCCGTTGTGAAGGAACATGTAGAGGTGGAGACACTAGGCACGATTAGTGCTCTGGCAGATTCTCTCATTTAGTGTGCCACTCCTTTAGTTGAGGGTGACCCTGGTCAATCTTCGAGGGGGCATATTTGTCGGTCATGTGGATCCTTGTGCACATTTGGTACTGCCGAGAGAGAGCAAGAGGATCATGGAATGATGACTGATGATTTTCTAAATATGACATTTGGCATTGACACAGGTAAATATTTCGAAGTTCATTAAATTTATTTGATCATATTTCATTTATAAAAGAATAACTAATTAATTTAGTGTCTATTGATTATGATCAAAATTCAGGGCAAGAGTGTCGGTGGCAATGGCAATGATCCTCCAGTCCCCTTCTACACATCGTCGCCAACTCCACAAGTATGTATCGAATAAAGCATTTTAATTGATATATTTGATTATTATGTAATTATATGAATGATTGTATCATAACTTATTGTGCATGTGCATTAGTTCACTGGTGGACCATTGACATTCACATTAGACACCGAAGGGCATTGTGCCACCTTCCTTGAGGTATCTTTATTTGCATGTTAATTTGATTTACTTGATTATATTTTATTAATAAATGAATGAATAACTAAATTAATAGACAAATTATGATCAAAATCCAGAGGCAAAGTGGTCATTGCGGTGATCACATTCCTTCACCTGGCTTTGTGACATCATCATTGAGTCCACAGGTATATATGTAATAATGCATTATAATTAACATGTTAGTAGTATGTTCTTATATGAATGGTTGTCTTATAAATTGCCATGTACATGTGCACTAGTTTAATGTTGGAGCTTCGACATCGACACCACACACCGAAGGACGCGGTGGAACCTTCACAAAGGTACCATTTATTCATTAGTAGGGTTATAAAAAATATATGTAATCTTGATAACTACATAATACTTTTGTTGTTTGATTTTTAGTTATTGACATCAGAGACTCCTTCTGTTCATGATATTTTGGATTGTGGAGTAGCTGCAACAGTAGCTAGTTCTGAAACACTAATTGAGGTATGAAAGAGATCACTTAATTTTTATTTTTATTTTAATAGTTTGTATTGAATTTTATAATGATCTCCATGTATGTATTTTAATTATTATTTTGCTCATTATTGTAGGGACTTATTACTCCAGATCGTCAACATGCACCTTCAGTGGATGTACATAGTGACTATTTGCTAGCGGTAAGCGAATATTCTATTTTATGTCATTGTATGATTCAATTTTGATGTATATTAGTTATTCATGCTTAAATTTTTTTTTATCATCTCGAGCTGCAGAAGAGTCTAGACAGGAGGACTAGTGAGCGTACTCGGAAGACTACAACATCCACTGCATCTCCATTGACGCGACGATTGAAGACAACTCGGGATTTGTTTTCTTCCCCTGGCGGGAAAGGACTAGATTAGGGATATAGATTGTATGCCTATATGGAATTAGTGGATATATTTTTTGTATATTGTATAAGTGACACATTGTACATCCATTTGGCTTTGAGGAAGCCAGCTTAACTATATTGGATATATTCGATGTATGACATTATTGGACATATATATTTGGCTTCATGCCCTATGAATATATATTTTTTATGTTTTAGGTATGCAATTCATGTGTTTGGTGTATTGATGTATACTAATTTATGTTTATGTGGATGTCTCATGCTTTGTAAATTTCCCATGCCTTATATAGTTATGCTTGTATGTTTATCGATGTTTATTGTTACTGTATGATTTATACTTTATTAGAATATGAATGTGATGCAGAGGTGGTGTGTAAGACACTCTGAACCCATACCCTTATAGAAATACAAGAACAATCAGTAACAAGTGAGACAATCTTCTCACATCAAACATCCTTCATAAGGATCCACTGTCTAGGCTTCACTCAATGCACCTAGAGCCTCCATTATGTCAAAACTTCAAATAGGACTTCCTCCTTTGTTCTAACTCCTTTGAACATCTTAACATGGTCCATATGCCATGTTTCACCAACCCACCAAGTCTGGTCAACAGTTCTTCCATACAAACCACACCATTAGCCCTTTAGGCTTGTAGCCTTCACCAGTCACAAAATTGCTTCTCTCCCAATCTTCTCAAACAACTCTAGAAATCAATTAGTGTTTCAGATACCCTTTTGGATTCCCTCAATCCTCCCCAAGTCTCAGGGTAGACTCTTTTGGACCATATACTAGATCCAATACCCTAGCACCAACCCACCAACTAGGCCTAATTCCATCCCCATTACAAAGCAGCTCATAAAGATATTCACTCCCTTGCCTCCGAACCAAGAAACAGTCTTTGCTAAGGTCTAAAAGAAAAATATTTTCAAAGTTTTAAGGTCTCAACACCTACCGAATCTTCTAGTCACCAAACCCTTGTTCCTAGGGTCACACAAATAGGGTATGTTCAAAAAGAACTTTACAATCTCTTCCAAATCAGTCTAGTTGATCTAACACATCAACATTGATCCCCACATCAACAATCCACCATAAAATATATCCACTCTTCAGGGTATTCATCCACCATAATGACTGGTGTAAGACAGGGCACTTGCTCACACAACAATCTCCTTCATTCAGTGATCTTCAAACGACATCAACTTACATCCCTGCATGAACAAAATACAAAACAAGGATATAATACATTTTTGCACTCTCCCACCAGTCACAGTGGCCACAGGGGTGGGAGAGTCACTTCAACTTCTAAACGCTGACTATACCCTTCTAAACCGGTCACAGTCCAAAAAACAAACTAGTCAATTACTTTGCCTTAAGAACAATAAGAATACTGAAACTAATGCATGGAATATCTAAATGACAACCAAATCAATGTATTTACATCACTATCCAATCAAGATCATGCTTCCATAAGCATTTGAATTCACTGTTATTGTGACTGTACCCACAGGACAATGTAACAATATGCAGAGAATATTTGTTTTATTGATTAAAAACCATTACAATACTCTTTCCTTACACACCCAACTCCACATCATATCTCCGAACTCGTGGATCCACCATGAAATAAAATTAAACTCCAAAACAAACCGACAACAACCATATAACTAACTCTCAACTGTCTACTAACAGTCTCAAACCGATTGACATAACAAAATATGATTAAAGTAGATGTTGTCAAGTTGACAACCAATGTTGTCAACTCGACAACATAAGTCTAAAGCCCCCTCTAATGACTTTTAAAGGTTTAGAAACAACCTTTCTAACCCACACTAACTCCCCACATGAGCCTTATAGGCTTTAATTGCATTAAAATGCAATTTTTACATCTTTGGCATCCTTTTACATCTTTTTAGTGCAACTATATGTTTTAATGGCATTAATGGCCATATCAAAACCTAGATGACCATATAGGTCCTTATCCCTTACAATCATTCTTGGATCAACCAAGTGACCCCAAGGTTACATCCTTAAACCCTATGCCATTCAGCTCCTTACATCAATTCAACATTGTCATGCCTTTATACATTTAGGCTTATTACATTCCATTACATCAAAACACAAAATTGACTTCAAGGCAAATTACATTCAATATATTGATCCTTTAGATCATTCAGTCTTCATGAGCTAACCAAGTGACTCCTTTGCATGTCTTTGTCAGGGTGCCCTGCACCATACTCCCAAGGATCAAATCAATCCAAGTCCCTTGGATTGGTGAACTTCTTTCTTTTCCTCCAGTCTCTATCCAGTACTTGTTGACGACCTGCAACACAATTGTATCCTTTGTTCATTAGCATCATGTACCTACAAACAAAGACCATGTGCCAAGCACTAACTCTGTCACCCATCATATCTATGTTCCCATAAATGTCTACAACATCACCATTCACATGATCAACAAGATAACATCCCTGCAATCCTATCATAACAGTGTTAGAAATAAAAATAATCCAATCTTTCTTATTCACCAAAACATATGTTTGGTACTCCAATCCTTCGTCCATTAGCTTCAACACTTCATCCTCCTGCTCGCACGAGCTCCGAGATATGACCCCGTAAAGATCGTTGATTTCATGATGAGTACACCTTGAAGGACACTTTGGCCCGGAGTGGTCAGCAGCATTCGAGCAATTCTGTGTCCCAAACGAGGTTGTCAATAGCATTTACCTGGCCATTTGGAGTTGTTGGAACAGACGGTTCAATGCTACGACTGATGGTTTGAAAGATACGCAATGTTGCTCATTTCAACTGAGGAACACTGCAAGTTTTGACATCAACCAAGAATGTGTTGCCAAATATAAACGAACTTGAATCTCTGAAAACCGAGATAGGTTATTGTAGGCCTCGACAACACGGTCCTGTAGCACCTAACGGTTTGATGCTACCTCGTACGAGCTCCGAGATATGACCCCGTAAAGATCGCCGATTTCATGCTGAAGGGACCTTGAGGGACACTTCGGCCAGGAGTGGTCGGCAACATTCGAGCGACTCTGTGTACCAAACTAGGTTACCACTAGTGTTTATCTGGCCATTTGGAGCTGTTGGAATAGATGGTTTGATGCTACGACCAACGGTTTGAAAGATACGCAATGTTGCTGATTTCAACTGAGGAACACTTCGAGTTTTGACATCAACCGAGAATGTGGTGCCAAATATTAACGAACTTGAATCTCTGAAAACCAAGATAGGTTATTGTAGGCCTCGACAACACGGTCCTATAGCACCTGACAGTTCGATGCTACCTTGCATGAGCTCCGAGATATGACCCCATAAAGATCGCCAATTTCATGCTAAGTGCACCTTGAGGGACACTTCGGCCCGGAGTGGTTGGCAGTGTTCGAGCGACTCTGTGTGCCAAAAGAGGTTGCCGCTAGCGTTTACCCGCCCATTCGGAGATGTTGGAACAAATGGTTCGATGCTACGACCGACAATTTGAAAGATACACAATGTTGCTCATTTCAACTAAAGAACAATGCGAGTTTTGACATCAACCGAGAATGTGGTATCAACCGAGAATGTGGTCCCAAATATAAACGAACTTGAATCTTTGAAAACTGAGATAGGTTATTGTAGGCCTTGGAAACATGATCCTGTAGCACCTGACAGTTTGATGCTACCTCGCACGAGCTCCGAAATATGACCCTGTAAAGATTTCCGATTTCACGCTGAAGGGACCTTAAGGGACACTTTGGCCTGGAGTGGTCGACAGCGTTCGAGCGACTCTGTGTGCCAAACGAGGTTGCCACTAGCATTTACCCGACCATTTGGAGCTGTTGGAACAGACGGCTTGATGCTATGACCGACGGTTTGAAAGATACACAATGTTGCTCATTTCAACTGAGGAACACTTCAAGTTTTGACATCAACTGAGAATGTGGTGCCAAATATAAATGAACTTGAATCTCTGAAAACCGAGATAGGTTATCGTAGGCCTCAGCAACACGGTCCTGTAGCACCTGACGGTTCAATGCTACCTCGCGCGAGCTCCGAGATATGACCCCGTACAGATCACCGATTTCATGCTGAGTGCACCTTGAAGAACACTTCGGCCCGGAGTGGTCGGCAACATTCAAGTGACTCTGTGTGCCAAACAAGGTTGCCACTAGTGTTTAGCCAGCCATTCGGAGCTGTTGGAATAGATGGTTCGATGCTACGACCAATGGTTTGAAAGATACGCAATGTTGTTCATTTCAACTGAGGAACACTTCAAGTTTTGACATCAATCGAGAATGTGGTGCCAAATATAAACGAACTTGAATCTCTGAAAACTGAGGTACATTATTGTAAGCCTCGGCATCACGATCCTGTAGCACTTGACGGTTCGATGCCACCTTGCACGAGCTCCGAGCTATGACCCGTAAAGATCGCTGATTTCATGTTGAAGAGACCTTGAGGGACACTTCGACCCGGAGTGGTCGGCATCGTTCAAGCGACTTTGTGTGCCGAACGAGGTTGCCACTAGCGTTTACCCAGCCCTTCGGAGCTGTTGGCGCAAGCGGTTCGATGCTACGACCGACAGTTTGAAAGATACGCGATGTTGCTCATTTCAACTGAGGAACACTTCGAGTTTTGACATCAACTGAGAATGTGGTGCCAAATATAAACAAACTTGAATCTCTGAAAACCGAGTTAGGTTATTGGTGCAAGAGCACCAAGGTCAACTCTAGAGCAATGGAAGTATACCAGGGTCATTGTTGGTCTTTGGGTGATGGGACAAGACCATTTAAGGTCATTTGATATTGTAATGAACCATGATTGGTCATTTTATGTTGTTTTGATCATATTTTGTAATGAGGTTGATCATTTGGTGATATGGTCACAAAAGATGTAATGTAAGCCATTGAATGGCATAGGGGTTTAAGGATGTAACCTTGGGGTCACTTGGTTGATCCAACGACATACGTAAGGTTAAGGACCTAGAAGGATACCTATGTTTGTTATGTGACCATTAAAGCCATTAAATTATGTAAATGCACTCAAAAGTGCAAAGATACCAAAGAAGATGTGAAATTGCATTCATGCAATTATGGCCTAGAAGGGTCATCTAGGGGTTAGAAGGTTAGTATGGATTGAAACAGTTGTTCTCAACCTTTAGAAAAGTCTTAAGAGGGGTTGTAGACTCATGTTGTCGAGTTGACAACATTGGTTGTCAACTTGACAACAAATATTAGTCATGCTTTGTTAAGACAGTCGGTTTTAGATTGATCCACGTGAGTGGAAGAGAAGTGGAGTTGAGCGTGGAATGAAGGAGCATTTTAATAGTTTTCAATCAATAAAATAATTTCTTCTGCATACTATGACACTGTCCTATGGTACAATCTAAGACCAATGAATTAAAATGTTTGCATAAAACATGATTTGGATTGGTCTATGATGTAAGGACATTGCCTTGGTTGTTATTTATCTTTCCACACATTCATTTCAGTGTTTTTATTGTATTTAAGACAGAGGAAATTAATGGTGTTCTTGACAGTGACTAGATTTGGGGTCACAGTCAGTGATTGGGATTGAGGTCTCCTTATGAGGATTGACTCTCCCACCCTCTGTGATTACTGTGATTGGTGGGAGAGGTTTGAATGTGTATTATATCCTTGTAATATAATGGTTGGTGCAGGGATATGATGGATTGTGTTGGAGAGATCACTAAATGAAGGAGTTTGTTGTGTGAGGAGCGCTCTATTTTAGCACCAGTCATTTTGGTGAGTGTAAATCCTTAAGAGTGGATGTTTTTATGGTGGATTATGGATTTTGGGATCCGTGTTGATGTTTTTTATTATTTTATTTGTTAATAAGGCAAAGTAATTAACTGGTGTTCTTGACAGAGACTGGGTTTGGGGTCAGAGTCAGTGATTGGGATTGAAGTCTCCTTAAGAAGATTGACTCTCCTACCCCTATGATCACCGTGAATGGTGGTATATGTCTAAAATGTATTTTTATCCTTTTATTTTAGTATTTGTTTGAAAGGATATGAAATATAGTGTTGGGGAGATCACTGAATGAAGGAGATTGCTGATTGAAAGAGAGTATGGTTTAACACCAGTCATAATGGAGGTTGAATGTCCTTAAGAATGGGGATGTTTGGTGATGGATTATTGTTGTGGGGATCCATATTGATGCGTTGGATCAACTAGGTTGCTTTGGTGAAGGTTGCAAGGGTTCTTTTGTGCAGGCCCTAGATAAATGACCCTAGAAGTAAGGGTTTGGCAGCTAGAAGAATGGGTAGGGGTTGAGACCTTAAAAACTTGAGAATCTTTTGTTTTGAAATCTTATAGAAGACTGTTTCTGGCTTTGGGGTCAAGAGAGTATGTACATTTATAAGTTGCTTTGTAAATGAGGGTGAATTACGCTTAGTTTGGGGTTGCTAGGTTATTGGATCTTGTATATGGTCCAAAAGAGTGTACTCTGAGACTTGGGGAGCATTTAGAGAACCCAAAAGGGTATCTAAAACAATCAAGAGTTTGCTGAGTTGTTTGGGAAGTTTGAGAGAAAAAGGCTGATTTGTGACTGGTGAAGGCTACTAGCCTAAAGGGCTGTTGGAGTGGATTGTGTTGGAGAACACTTAACCAGACTTGGTGGGTTGGTGAAACATGGTACATTGACCATGTTAAGGCATTATAAGGTGTTGGAACAAGGCTGAAAGTCTTGCTTGGAGATTTGATAACTTGGAGGCTCTAGGTGCATAGGGAGAAGCCTAGATAGTGCATCCTTGAATGGATGTTTGATGTGAGAAGTTGTCTCACTTGCTGACTGATTGAGCACTCATTTCAATCAGGGTATCGGCTCAAAGAGTCTTACACACCACCTCTGCATCAAACTCCTTGAGTGAGTTCCAAGACACTTGTAGAATCCTTAAATTGAGTTGGTTCCTTAAGGCTCTTCCATGGCCTTCCAAGTATTATGTGCCTACAAGTCATTGGCATAACATCATAAAGATTTTTTTATTAATAATGAGAAATATTTTTACAACTCAGCTCAATAGGAGAACCAAGAGCAAAGAGCTGAGCAAAGAAAACCTCCAATATTGCCCCAAAAAATAGAAGAGAAACGTTATCATTAAATCTTACAAACTTCCCGTTATACATAAGGGGTAATGCATGAGCAATTTACAGTCCACCCAATTTATAGTGCTATATAAATAGACATGTTATACACATGTATTCAAATAGATTTGACATTACAATATTTTGTATCTCCATTTAGTCCAATGAACCAATTGGGTCTGCCCTGCCCTTAATTGTCTCAAGTATTGCCTTGTGGTCTGACTCACGAACCTTCCAAAGAGTTTTATTATGTGGTCTTCCCCCATTTCTGATCAAGTGGACATTTGATGCAACAACGAGGTTCGAATAATGAAGAATCTTTCTATGTGTCTCCCAATCCTCAAACAACCACAACCTAGGGTTCTTCATAGCATACCGCATAACCATGTACCAATTACAACCATTGCTCCTATAGGGTATTCTAATTCTTCACCATCAATAACTGAGTGATCCAATTTCTTTTTTGACTCAACACGACACAAATAATAATCTGTCCCTTTTTCATTGTCTTCAGATGCAATAACAACAAAAACATGCCCTGTAATGATATAAACATAATGAGGACATTAGTTTACTGAATATTTACGATAAAGTACTAAACTTGAGATTATTTGTATGTGGAAAATTTACCTGGTTGTACTAGATCAAATAAGCGATCAAAGTCAATGGATGATTCCATTTATGTCAGTTGTAGTGATTCATGGGGATGATAGGAGGCAAGTGGGCTCAAAATACGTGTATACCATTCATCAACCCATTCCTTTGACTCGCACCCATCCCAGTCTTCATCTACACATGAAAAACAAAAGCACATCATATGTTGTGTGTGGATACTCCATGAACCTACATTACAACTTCTAAAAGAGTGTAGCTCACTCGATCCTGTCAGTGTACAACAATCCTCATATGGTGCAATGTTAGTTTCATCTATCAACCAAAAAAATATACGAACTGTAGACTCACCTTCATTACCTGGACCTATTGTAGCATTACACCACTGGACAATACATCTCGCATTTGACAATGTTGCTTGCTCTTTGTACTTTAATTCTTCATGTGCTAAGGCTCTTTTAATATATGCACCTGCACCATCGTGCTCTCCCTTTCCATCACCGGCCACTATAAAATTCAACATATATTAAATTCCAGTAATCTTATGCATCCTGCACAACCAATAAAACATCCGAGAATTCTTGAATTGTGATGCACAATTATTTGACCATATAATATGTCGATGATATGATATGCCTCTGTTAGCCAAATCACCATAAAATAGTTGAAAGCAAACATGTACAAACTCTGTAGAATGTGAGCGATCATCTCTGATATAAAAATGATACTCCCTCAAAATCTTCTTGTTCTCCTCTGTACTGTCAGGTGAATGCATGAATGCTATATGAACAAATATAGTAACCTGTTGAGAGCTGTAATACTTTTCTTGCACCTCATTCTGTGGTTGTAGTGTGTAGTTCTCTACAAAGTCCACAACTAAAACAATGCTATCAAGTGGAAATGTGTCCTTGCACAACTTGAATTGCATATCCAGCCATCACACTCTATGTGTATGCCTTGCATACTCATAAATAATTTTTTTACGAAAAATGTCCATGAACTGATACACTAGAATTTTTTCAATTACTAAATCACATCTTTTAGCCTCTTTTCCATTTTTTAGATTGTATGTCACAGTCTTATATTTTCCAAATTCCACTATTTCATTACCGATTGCATGCAAACTCTCCATATGTTGACAAATTGGCAAATGTCGCAAACCTCCACAATCTATGCATGTACCATTCAAGCATGAGAGCTTGTAAAATTGTTGACCATCCACTCTTTCTCATAAAATGGTAGATATTAAATCCCTTGAAGATCTAGGTGGGACATTTATGTTACAATCCTGCAAAACATTGTTAGAGTGCAAATCTACACATTCCTATAAACATCAAAATGGTTAGAAAATTCAATATCTACCCTACAATAACAAGTTGTGCATGTGTGATTTATCTTCACATAAAAAGGTTTACCCATTTCAAAATATCTCTGACTAATTTTAATTTGAGGATACATGTATAAATTTTGCAAAGAATTGTGTCTGAGATGAATCCAAAAAATGTTTTGGATGTAGAACACGAATTCGACTACCAATCCTCCTTACAACATCTCTTTGATTAGGAGATACCCGTGTTATTCTTCCAAAATTCATCAATCAAGGATTTAAAAGCTTCAACAATTGCTTTATCTTTTTGCGGTAGTCTACCGGAAAATGCACATAACTCATTGCTATTTGGATCTTCCACTCTTTGATGCCTTCCCAAGGCTCTCATTAAAGACTCTTTACTTATTTTCAATGTTTTACTAGTCTTTTTAATGAGTCGAGATTTCTTCATTTGATTGCTTACTATTGTCGATGTAAGTACACGTCGTCTGACATTACTATCTTTCATGTGTGATGTAGAACCCACACTCTCATATGCAGTCATTAGATTTTTTACAATAGATTTTTCACTTGACTCATCCATCGTTTTTAACCCAAGAATCTTCATGATGGGCCTAAATTTCAGATTTCTCATCATTTCAACAAATAGTTGACATCTTCCTGTCAAGTTTAAATTCTCAAAAAATGATATCCAAATACGATTAGCATTTCTTTGACAAGTACGCATGAGAATATTGTCAGGTATTGCTTGCAAAATGTTAGTATCAATATCAATCAAATATTTTGGCTTTCTATAAACAATTCTAAGAGCATAAAAAATATTATGTCTGAATTGTGTACCATCTTGAGTGTCTTCAACATGACACAATGTTGTGCCTACACCTTGGGATGTAGATAATGGTGTGCTTTCAACATGATACAAGGGTGTGCCCACACCTTGGGAAGTAGGAAATGGTGAGCCTTCAACATGATACAATGATGTGCCTCCAACATTGGATGATAATGTCTCTTCAACTTGGGAACTCATAGATGATGTGTCCGCATCTTCATAATTCATTTGTCTTGTTGCACGCAAGTTTCTCATTCATTGTCTTTTTGTTTCCAATTCCAATTCTCTTTTACTTTGTATTGATGTTTCATGTTCCTCATCCAAATAAAAATCTCCTTCTATGGTATGCAATTTTTTGTGTTCACGAAGTTATCTCATTCTTTCCCTTTTCTTCTCTTTGTCTCTTTCATGCTCTTCCAATGTTAGAGTCTTTTCTTGTTTCCTCGGCATGATGATGATTTCTATATATGAATTGATTACAATTTTAAAAATATAATATAAATCTATTAAAATAAGTCAAATTATAATATAAATCTGTTACAATATGACAAATTATAATATAAATTTATTACAATTATATTAAATTATGTATTGAGCAAGTCTACATCATACCAATTATAAACCAAAAGACTCTTTATTCACATTTCACATGTAAAAAATAAAAAAACTTACCTCAATCGATAAATTTCGGTGAAGAATGATTGACTTTCACAATTCGATGTTGATTTTTAAACAAAAAGGTGGTGCAAATTGATAGAAAATGCTTCTTTGTCACCTTCAACACCATGAAAAGAGAATATTTGTCGGATAAAACGCAAAAAACAGACAGTTTACAAAAAAAGTGGGCCTCTTTCACGAGATCTCTAACAGATAAGACCATTTATTTTAGTCTTGCATAGCGCGTGTGCCCTATGCAAAAACCAAAAAAGTGTAAAGCATAGTCTTGCATAGTGCGTGCGCCCTATGCAAGAAACACAAAAGTGGAGAGAGAGAGAGAGAGAGAGAGAGAGGATTTTTGGATGTCTCACCTATGAAAACCTCTCATTTCTCTTCCTGCTTTCTCTGTGAAGAAGACTTCTTGAACAAGGAAACCATAAACCTAGCTGCCTTGTCAACTGTCTTCGGATCTAAAAGTTTTCCATTTAGCCTTTCATGTGTTTGCCTCAATTTCTCCAATTCATTTACCAGGGCACCTGTTTGTTTCTTGAAACGTGAAACACTACTCAACTGGTTTCCATATTTACTGAATTTCATGTATTAGTCCATGATTAAAATAACTTCCGAGAGTGTTGATCACTAACAAATCAAGCATGGGAACTCAAAATTTTGTAATGTCCCCATTTTTTATAAATTATTGTATTTGAGTTCCGATTGATTTAGTTTATCTCGGGCCCATTTTTATTTTGTTGGCATAGGTGTAGTTGTCGCCATCGGCTCGTTTGTGCACTCTCGGGAGTTTTCCCAACGGGTATTTATGCTCAGCGTGTAGGTTGGATTTGATATGTTGAGATTTATATTTGATTTGTATTTGCGAATTCCTGTTGGGATTTTGCTATTCGCCATTTCGGAGGTGAAAGACCCTCCCTATTTGGTTTTGTGCAGTTTCGGTGGGATTCAACCCTCACCCTACTCTGCTTGTTCTGGATCTGGCAAATCCGAGGCACCATCAATAAATTCAATAACATCTTTCAGGCAAACGTCTTTGGCTTGTGAGTTGTTCCGTGTTCTCGAAAGACATTTAATTATCTACGAAGGAGGATACCACATTTGTACCTCGGAGGCATCATAACCCCACCATACGGCTCTGGCAGCTTCCTCTCAGTACACTCTCAGCCTCTCCAAACAGCTTCCTCTCAGTACACTCTCAGCCTCTCCGTACAGCTTCCTCTCTGTACACTCTCAGCCTCTCCGTACAGCTTCCTCTTCCTACACTCTCAACCTCTTCATACAGCTTCCTCTCCGTACACTCTCAGCCTCTCCGTACAGCTTCCTTTGAGTACACTCTCAGCCTCTCTGGCAACTTCCTCTCCGTACACTCTCAGTACTGACTCAGCTTCTCCGTACGGCCTGAACTTGCACAGTTACGTCCTCTCGAAACATAGTCATCATTATCTCTCGGGGAGGGACCGCCAGAGGTTGGGAACATTACAGTGGTATCAGAGCTGGTGATCTTGCCAACTTGTTGGGATAATTGAGAGATTTTGGAATTTGGATCACACTATGGCGCCCAGCAATGACGGACAGTGGTGGTTGAAGGCACTACATAGGATTAGCAAAGAGCTCAGCGAGGGTATTGTCTTCCATTAGATATATTGGAAGTATGTTTGTGTAAGGTTGACCAATTACCTTCAAGATTTATACAGAGGATCCTTTCTCCAATTAAGGATGCCTTAAGTCAACCCAAGCTTTTGAGACACCATGACAAGGAAATGAAGTTGGCACCTGCAGCATGTCTTAGTGAGATTTTGAGAATCTGGGCTCCTAGAGAACCGTATGATGACAACACGATGAGAGAGATATTGCATTTGATCGTTGACAGCTTTCAAAGTCTTGATGACTTCAGTGGTGACCCTTTTGGTAGATCTATAATATTGGAGAATTGTGCCAATGTCAAAGTAAGTAACCTCCTCTTAGATCTGGAGTTGCAAGATTTGATCCATGATAAGTTTCATCACTTCTTGGTCACAATCAAGGAATGTCGTGATAGTAAGGTTTCAATTGCTATGGAAAGCCTTATGATTTTGTGCATCGAAGAGATGGATGAAATATCCCAACCTATCATATCTATGTTGTGGGCTGTTCGTAATCTTGAATGTGTTCCGTCTATGGCAGCGTGTAGATTGGTCAGTAATGTTTTCCAACATTGTGAAGAAAAACTAATATCTCATTTGCACAAGTGGGAGAAATTTGATGACGGCGATAAAGGTGATGCTTTACATGAGGCCCTGTCTGTCACTGAGGCTCTATCCACCGTCGAAGCTCTGTCTGTCGTCGAGGCCATGTTTGCTGCCGAAACTGTGTCCATTGCAGAGGCTTTCTCCATTGCCGAGACTCTGTCTGTTGCCGAAGCCTTGTCTGTCGCTGAGGCTATGTCTGTCGCTGAGGCTATGTCCGTCGCCGAGCCTTTATCTGCCACCGAGGCTTTGTCCGTCGCCGAGGCTCTGTCCGTCGCCGAGGCTCTATCCGTCGCCGAGGCTCTGTCAGCCACCGAGACTATGTCCTTCATCGCGGCCGTATCCGTTGCTGAGGCTGTGTCTGTCATCGAGACTCTGTTCGCCCCTGAGATTGTCTTCGGGTCAAGGTCCCCTTCGGGCCAAGATTGCCTTCAGGTTGTGATCCCCTTCGAGCAAAGTTATCCTTCGGATCGAGATTCCCTTCGGGCCGAGATTAACTTCGGGTGGAGATCCCCTTCGGACTGAGATTGCCTTCGAGTCAAGATTCCCTTCAGGCCGAGTTTGCTTTCGGATCAAGATTCCTTTCGGGCCAAGATTGCCTTTGGGTCGAGATCCCCTTTGGAGCAAGATTGCCTTCGAGTCGAGATTCCCTTCGGGCTGAGTTTGCTTTCGGATCGAGATTCCCTTTGGGCCGAGATTGCCTTCGGGTCGAGTTTCCCTTTGGACCGAGATTGCCTTCGAATGGAGATTCCCTTCGGGCCGAGATTGCTTTCCAGACGTCTCACAAAATTACCTCCGGGTAGAGATCACCTTCAGAACATTACAGTGTTGTCGGCGTCAGCATCTGTGTCTGTGCCCATGCTGGAAGAGATTGTTGAACATGAGGGTGTGAAAGATTTCATGGGTTGGCGTTGTTGGGATCCTAGTGAAGAGCATGGCAATAGTTATACTAGAGTGATGCAGTCAAAGCTTGATGACAGTTTACTCGTCCCAACTAAATCCAACTATGTGCATATGTTCCAACAGCAGCACAGAGTTTTCAACAGATATTACTACCAATGTCCACACTTGGCTTGGGATTTGGGCATTGATGAGTTTGATGTTTGGTTTCATTGGGATCCTGGTTACTCTGGGCATGGCAACAATTATGTCAGAGTGGAGCAATGGAAGCTTGATGGAGAGTTACTTTTCTCGCTTACTTCCAGGTGCATGCGTGTGGTCTTGTTGCAGCTTGAGGGCTCCAATGGATATAGTTATCAATGTCCGCGCCTAGTTTGGAATCCTGGAGTATTGATGATGAATTGCTTGAGGGCAAGCAATCTTTGGGCGGCGAGGATTTGTACTGTCCCCATTTTTAATAAAATTATAGTATTTGGGTTCCGATCGATTTAGTTTATCTTGGGCCCATTTTTATTTTGTTGGCGTAGGTGTAGTTGTCGCCGTCGGCTCTTTTGTGCACTCTCGGGAGTTTTTCCGACGGGTATTTATGCTCGGCGTGTAGGTTGGATTTGATATGTTGAGATTTATATTTGATTTGTATTTGCAAATTCCTGTTGGGATTTTGCAATTCGCCATTTCGAAGGTGAAAGACCCTCCCTATTTGGTTTTGTGCAGTTTCAATGGGATTCAACCCTCACCCTACTCCACTTGTTCTTGTATCGGATCTGGCAAATCCGAGGCACCATCAATAAATTCAGTAACATCTTTCTAGCAAACGTCTTTTGGCTTGTGAGTTGTTTTGTGTTCTCGAAAGACATTTAATTATCTACAAAGGAAGGAGGATACCACATTTGCACCTCGGAGGCATCATAATCCCACCATACGGCTCTTCCAGCTTCCTCTAAGTACACTCTCAGCCTCTCCGTACAGCTTCCTCTCCGTACAGCTTCCTCTCCGTACACTCTCAGCCTCTCCATACACTCTCAACCTCTCCATACACTCTCAACCTCTCCTTACAGCTTCCTCTCCGTACACTCTCAGCCTCTCCGTACAGCTTCCTCTCTGTACACTCTCAGCCTCTCTGTACAGCTTCCTCTCAGTACACTCTCAGCCTCTTTGGCAACTTCCTCTCCGTACACTCTCAGTACTAACTCAGCTTCTCCGTACGGCCTGGACTTGCACAGTTACGTCCTTCTCTCGAAACATAGTCATCATTATCTCTCGGGGAGGGACCGCCAGAGGTTGGGAACATTACAAATTTCCAACCCCGCGGGATGGCAGGAAACTGCTCAGATACCACTGTAAGAACGCTTGTTGGTTCTAACTTTGACAACCACCAAATTGCTTCACTTTTTATATGTTTGACATTTTGTCAAACACTCAACATTCAAGTTCTAATACCAATGTAAGAACCCCAACAGGTTCTAACTTCCAACTTGCAAATGTTTGTGTTTTTGAATGTTTGGTTTTAATTTGCAATTTTAAAATTAAAAAAATAAACATTTTGCCAAGCAATATATAATAACATTGCAAATATAAAATATTCAAGAAATCAAAAAGAGCTGCAATGATTCTTATTGAGCATAGTACACAAATATTTATAATGCTTTTTATTAACCATTCATACCCAAAGGTCCTCCAGCTTTTATTATGAAATATAGAAATGTAGGGCAGCAAAGTATGAACCTGTAGATAACAGTTGGTAATGAATATTCACTGCTGGTAATAATTGCAATGGCTGCCACAAAGGATTCTTGAAACACCCTTGAAAAATCTGCACTAAACCCTTGTATCTTTCAATTTGCCATTAATATTCTCGACACCATTGAATAAACTTCTCAAATCTGCTTATAAATGCTTGAAATCTGATTAATAATGGCTGTCAATGATAATCCACAAATTTGCAATTGTTGGCAAATTTAAGTTGTCATTGGTGAAGTTAGATGCAAACATCATTCCCACTGGTATAGGTACACTAGTAGATCACTCATACTCCTCATTAGGCACCGGTAGACCACTCTTACTTCTCAGTATGTACCGGTAGACCAAACAAGGTACATAGTACCGGTCTTATAGTGCATATTGGGGATGAAATATAAGGGATGAACCGGGTATAAGATTGATACCGGTCAAGTGCATAATAATCTGCACCGGATTATGTGGAGGATTCACCGTTTAGAACTGGAGTTAGCTTTTTAACAGGAGTCAGTTCTATTTCTACGCAGATGTTTCAAGGTCATAGGACACAAAAGAAGTGTTGTTGAAAATACAGAGCAGGAGAGACATATCTTCTGAGAGAGGCTACGGTCACAAGAGGTGAAACGCAGAGAGGTTCAACAGTCATGCTAAGCAGAAAGGATAACAGGTATGATCTAGACAAACAGATGGTGTCAATTAAGATCATTTCTTTTATATTGTTAAAGCATATCCAAATCCCTCTATCAGGGTGAACCCTAATAGGTTTTTTGTATAAATCCTTTAATCGGGTAGCATCTTAATTGATGTTGAAAGTCCTTTAACAAAGCGGCTCCTAACAGAGTCAAGATCTTAACCGATCTTCTACCAAATCCCTTTATCGGGTAGCACTCTTGCAAGTGCTTTGTAAGCTCTTAACCAGGCACCTTTATCACTGCAATAGTGAAGTTGTGAGCTTTGTCTCACCGTGGTTTTTTCCTTCTAACTGAGAGTTTCCACATACATATGTTGTGTTGATTTGAGTATTTCTATCTCTGTTTATGAATGCTTAATTAGAATTTGATTATTCTGCAAGAATCAACATACAAGGTTTAATTAAGCTAGAAATAGTATTTACTGATTCAACCCCCCCCTCTCAGTAACCGGTTAGGAATAACAATTGGTATCAGAGCTAAGTTCTCTTAGATATAAAGCTTAACCGCTTGAGAAAAAGATCATGGAGGGTTACAGGTATCAGAAGCAGCTTGAGGAAGCCAATGACATCATTACCTCTCTTGAGAATAGACTGAGAATATCCCTTGCTAAAAGAAAGGAGCTGGCTCTGTAGTTGAGTGAGAGCAATGAAACAATTGATGAACTCTCTGGGCAAAGTGGATCAAATGAAGCTCAAGAGGTAGTCTCTGAGCTTACGGAGAGGAACCAGATCTTAACTGATCAGAGCTCCAACATAAAAAGGGAGCAGGAAGATAATGCCCCAAGAATGACTGAACTGATTGAGAATAAGAGGAAAGCTCAAGATGAAAGAAACACTGCAGTTAAATCACTAACAACCTCTGAGAGAGCAAGAAATCTGGCAGAAGAAGTTGTAAGGGAAAGTGATCTTGTTGTTCTACAACTTCAAGAAGACATGCAAATAGTCACTCAAGAAAATGCCAACATGCAAAAGAATTGGCATGATAAAGATGATGCATGCAAGAGGTTGGCAATTGAGATGTATCAACTGAAGGAACAGATGAAAGCACACGAAGAAAGGAATGAAACCCTCAGAAGATACAATGAAATCTCGGTAAAGCTTGACGAGCAATTAAAAACTCAAAGAAAGCACAAAGATCCCATGGGACTTAGGTTCACCGGTCAAGACACCAAGGAAATCGACGAGTCATTTGGAGCCAAGAACAGCAAGAAGGAAAAGAACAAACTAGCACTACAAAAGGGTAAAAATACGTTCATCACTTCTTGCAACCACTGTGGAAAACCGGAACATAAAACAAATAACTGCAAAAATGCACCGGTAAAGCCAACTAATAGTTACTGCAAAAACTATTACAAGTATGGCCA
This sequence comes from Chamaecyparis obtusa, assembly GCA_027943335.1. Taxonomy (NCBI): domain Eukaryota; kingdom Viridiplantae; phylum Streptophyta; class Pinopsida; order Cupressales; family Cupressaceae; genus Chamaecyparis; species Chamaecyparis obtusa. The sequence goes on along the minus strand of BSBK01002629.1, from coordinate 269,315 downwards.
CAAGACCTCTGAATGCAGGTCTCGTACCAACAGTATGTCCAGTGGAAGCAGAGGAAGCTTCAAGGGCTATTGCTACACATGCAACAAGTTTGGACACAAAGATGATGAATGCAAATCGAAAACAATGGCATTCAGATCCCCACCAAGACCGATATTCCCAAAGAGGAATGACAACCAGAGCACAATCAATTGTGCCAACTGTGGCATGCATAGTCAAAATCACTCTTGGTGCACCTCAACTAACAAAACAAGGGTAAATCTATGGAAGGCAATTGGGATAGTTTGTTACACCTGCAACAAAGTTGGACACTTGGCCAAAGATTGTAAGAACCGGTCAGTGAACAAGAGAAGAGGATTGGTCAAATCGATAAAGAAGACCTTGTCTCGCAATCAAAAGGATAACAAGGGAAAAGAGACCGAGAAAGAAGTCAAAAAGATTTGGTTCAAAAAGGAATCAAAGAGCTCCACTGAGGAGAAGACAGAGGGAAGATCATCGTCTGTTGATGGTGATATCTCTTCAGCAAACTAAGCCTAAAAGGCTTAGAGGGAACTGGTAGCCTGTCTACCATTCCCGGTAGGACTGGTGAGCAACAAACTCACTAAGTCAGTAAGCAAAATAGGACAAGCAAGCATTGATCAATCGGGGTCTATTCAACAAGAAAAAGCCTGAATACCGGTTGGCGAAAAAGGAAAGAAAGTGTAGATAAGGTAATTAATGCTATAGTCGTTAACAAATAGTTACTGTTTGGTAATTATTGTTATGCCCTAAATCTATATAAAGAAAGGAGGATTACTCATTTTCTTTTACTTTACAATTTGTGATTTACAATTTCTTATGCTTGAGTAATAATCTCGTGCTTTGATCATCGATAAGATATCTCTGTAAGACCGATCGAGAAACTTTGTGTTAACCGGTTGATAAGAATGGCATCATCATCATATATCACCAATTTGATTCAAGGAAATCAATTCGATCGACTTGTCTATGACATCATGGCAATCCAGAACAAGGAAAATGACATGTCTGGTGCACTGTCATCTGTGCCTGATGGAGTTCTCATGACGGAAGATGTCACCGCTTTCATTCATGCGAAACAAGAAGAACTGGGTGAAACCTTCATCCAAAGCGAGTACCTCTTGCTGTGCACAGATGGAAAGCTTCAAGACAAATATGCGAAGCTAGTGTCATCAAGGCTGATTAACGGAGTTTTGTTACCCAGCTATTTTCCGATCGGACTGGATACGACTGGTTCTCAGTCGTGTGCATGAATTTGGTTTCTGGCTTGCAAAAGGAGCATGCACGCAAATCACCAAGGAGGACTTGCATAGAGTGACCGGGTACAAGGACAAAGGGGAAGCCCCCACCCTTAGAACTATCTCCAATGCCCTGGTCGCCAAATTGACGAAATCAAAATTTGACAGTCGGCTAATGACTGTCAACAACATTGAAGATGAAAGAGTTCGGTTTGCATCTGCAGTGATAGGTTACAAAATCTATCAATCAAGTAACCTGAATAGCGTATCGGGAGGAGCCATTCATACTGCTCACCGGATCATGCACGACAACGCCTAGTACGATATTTGCACAATGTTTTGAGGACAGATTTTTGAGAATTTGAAGAAGCTCGGTATCATCAAGAAGTCCCTAAAATATGGAACCCTACTGGTATGCCTTTTCTTTTACTATTCTAACTTCTTTTCGAGAATAGGCAAGGTGACTTGGGGAACCGATCGACTAGTCATGATCTAGATCAGTGATATGGCCAACCAACTGGGAAACTAGTTCGGTCAAGTCATGACTGACTACTTTGAGGCATTCCAGCTAAGAATGCATACTAGGGAAAGGATTTCGTCAACCATTGTTGACTCCTACATAGACGATGTGTGTTTTCTAGACTCCACCGATCATTGCATCATTCAGGCAGTGGAACCGCGAACCGGGTATGCTCCAGAACTAGGGTATGAAATCTCTGCAGAAACAACCAAGGCCTATGCAGATGCCTTGTAAGATTGTGATCTGGACTTATCCGCTTACCGGTTTGGGACCTTTGAAGAGATTTAGGAGAATCTAAAGAAGAGGGCACTAATTAAGAATGTTTATGTCAAGAGGACCCCTACACCGAAGAAGAAACCGGTAGCAGATCAACCGAAAGGCTAAAGGAAAAGAGCACAACACGCAACCAACGCTCAAAGAGACAAAACACAAGGAATAGAAATCGAAGACCCAACTCCTCTGGTCCGCAAGAGGAAATCTACTAAACCGGTGAAGGAAGATGCACCAAGAGAAAGAAAACCCACAATTGATGAATTTGTTAAAAGTCTGAAAGAAACAGGTGGTATGGCATCAGTAGGAAGGAGGTATGATTTGGCGAATGAAGAAGACAAGAGGAAAATAGAAGAAGCGGTAGTCTATTGCATTCACAAGTTCAATCTTACTCCTACCGAACTTCATAAGGTCATCCCTGACGATATCCAAGAAATTCTTGAAGCAAGATGGAAAGCTTCAATGGAAAGAGAAAAGTAGCTAAAGATTAGGGCTCTGCTTGAGTTCCAAAATATCTCACTATGGACAAGGCCACTCATCAAGCAGAATTGCACAAGCAAAACTTTCTGTTAAGAAAAAGGGTCAAACAGATGCTTGTTGGAAAAGTGGACAAGGTACATGAAGAAGGTGTTGCAACATGGACAAAGCTTCTTCAAACCCAACAACAGGCAGAAGAAGCATGCCAAAGGACCACTAAGCCATCGATCAAAGATACCGGAAAAGGAAAGGGAATTCTAGGAGCCGAAGCTCAAGCCAAAACTAAGGTATCAACCGAACCGGTCATGGTCGATATCCCGAATGACAAAGGTGGTGATCCAGCTCCACCAACCATTCTTGTATCTCCAGAAAGAGGTAAGGCTCGCACTATGACTGTAAACGATATTGTAGATGAAGTAATGGATTTTGGAGAAGTAGTCAATGCGGCTAAATGGTTTAGTGTGCTAGGAGAAGAAGATAAACAAGCAGTGATAGTGGCGTTGTTAGAAACATTCTTGGATTTCAATAGAAGCCCAAGAGACTAGGTAAAAATTCCCTCCTGAACTAAATAATATACTTATGAACAAATGGAGAACCGGTCTAGGAACAAACAGTAGAATTGTTAAGGAGACATTGTCACAGGTACAACCTGGTCTCAGTGAAGACAGAATTAAACTTCTAATGGAGGAAGTATCTATGAATCTGGATACAAAGAATAGGGTTGCCAATATAGTAAATGATTATGAGAAGGAAGTCTTTAAAGAGACACTAGATTTTTGGCAACAATATGATTCCAATGCTCTAACGGCAATAGGACCATAGGATCAATCAGAACCAGTACTGATACCACCGGTTCAATTCACTACTCGTGAAGAACCAACAATCGATGAGTTGGAAATTCCTAAGGAACAGTTCACATCTGGTGAGCAGGTGAATCTGGGAGAACAAGTTCTACTAGAAGAACAAGCACTGGGAGAGTCATCGGTTAAGATGACCACTAACAACACAACTGGTGAAGAAGAAATTGTTGTGGGTGATCTACATACAGCTGAAGAGCAGCACATAGAGAAAGCCCCACCAGAAGAGCAAGTGCAACAGTGAGAAGATGCACAACCAGAAGCAGAGGTACTACCGGAAGGGGAAGTACAACAAGAGGTAGAAAGACTAGCAAATGAGGTCCTACCAAAAGAGGTTGCACAACCGGAATAGGTGGTAATACCGGAAGAGAGTACAACCGGGAAATGAAGTAAATCAAGAACAACTGGATAAACAGGAACAATTGTTAACTGTACAAATTGAACAAGAACAACCAATACAAGAGCCAAGGCAAAAGGAATAGGTAGATGTTCCAAGCTCATCCTCATCTAAGAGGAAGTTAACCTTTGCAACAAACACTGAAGCCAAAAGGAGCAAGGTTAGTGAGACTGTGATTGACATAAGCAAAATGTCAACTAGGCAACTAAAGGAGCTGACAAAAAGGAAACAGGACATGGTCCTCACAAGTGTAAAGAACATCCTGTGCAACTTTGTACCAGATGCAGACATTGATGAAAATGAACCTGTAATTCACCAATTGGAGATTTTGGCAAAAGCGATTGGAGAAGATGTCACCGATCCGGAGACAATTGCGATTGATCACTATGAGCAGAAGAGAATAGAAATTCTCTACAAATAGGTTGAAGAGATAAAGGTAACGGTATCAACCAACATAAGGGCACTTCAACAACAGTTACAAGTTGTAGGAAGTCTGATGACAAGGACTTCAAATTTTGATACTTTTGTGCAAGATATAACAAAGAAGTCATTGAAGACAATTGAAGACATAAGAGCTATGTCTTCCCAGTTTAACATAAAGAATACATCTGCAACCGATTTCAGCAAAGAAATGACAAGCCTAGCTCTCATTCTGAGAAAGGCATCTAAAGAGAAAACCAAGAGAATCCAAGATCTTATTGGATTTCAATTATTTTTGGCCCCAACATTTCATTTAATGCAAAGGACTGCAACAGAAGCTGAGAATCTGATCAATGAACCGGCCTACAAGACTGTAGAGGACAAGGAGAACATAATTGTATCGTTGAAAGCAGTACAGATAAATATAGAACATGTCACCGGTCAATGGAACCCTTTTCTTCAAACAGCGAAGAAATTATACAAGGACATCTTCACAAAGTTAGAGATGTAAACCAGTCAGTAACACATAACCCTTTGTCCTATGGAGGCAAAAAGGGGAAGAAGACATCAGGGAAAGGGGAGACGATCAAAAAGGAAGAAGTTCAGAAAGGATACAAAGTTGATTCAGCTACAGAGTAGAAGGCAGCATAAGAACAAGGGAAGTCTACAGACAGAAGAGCTGAAGCACGCACACAGGTGAAGTCTACAGGACAGGGAATTAACTGTGATGAGAGAGTGATGTTTTGCCACCAATGCCAAAGGGGAAGATTGTTGGCAAATTTAAGTTGTCATTGGTGAAGTTAGATGCAAACATCATTCCCACCGGTATAGGAACATCGGTAGATCACTTATACTCCTCATTAGGCACCGGTAGACCACTCTTACTTCTTAGTATGTACCGGTAGACCAAACAGAGTACATAGTACTGGTCTTATAGTGCATACATGGCATGAATCGGGTATAAGATTTATACCAATTGTGTGCATACTAATCCGCACCGAATTATGCAGAGCTGTCTGATTTCAAACCGGATTATACGGAGCATTCATCATTTAGAACTGCAGTTAGCTTTTTAACAGGAGTCAGTTCTACTTCTACACGGATGTTTCAAGGTCATAGGACAAAAAAGAAGTGTTGTTGAAAATACAAAGCAGGAGAGAGATATCTTCTAAGAGAGGCTATGATCACAAGAGGTGAAAGGTAGAGAGGTTCAACAGCTAGGCTAAGCAGAAAGGATAACATATATGATCTAGACAGACAAAGAGTGTCAATTAAGATCATTGCTTTTATATTGTTAAAGCATATCCAAATCCCTCTATCAAGGTGAACCCTAATAGGTTCTTTGTATAAATCCTTTAACAGGGTAGCATCCTAATTGATGTTGAAAGACTTTTAACAAGGCGGCGCCTAACAGAGTCAAGATCTTAACTGATCTTCTACCAAATCCCTTTACCGAGTAGCACTCTTGCAAGTGCTTTGCAAGCTATTAACTGGGCACCTTTATTACTACAGTAGTGAAGTTGTAAGCTCTGTCTCACTGTGGTTTTTTCCTTCTAACCGAGGGTTTCCATGTACATATGTTGTGTTGATCTGAGTATTTTTATCTCTGTTTATGAATGCTTAATTACAATTTGATTATTCTACAAGAATCAACATACAAAGTTTAACTAAGGTAGAAATAGAATTTACTGATTCACCCCCCCCCCTCTTAGTAACCGGTTAGGAATAACAGCAATGAATAAGCATCAAGTATATGCACAAACCCTTGATATTTCTTCACGAATAAACCCAATCATGGCCTCTGAGTAAAGCCATCGCCATTTCCACAATTCACTAGATATTACACCAATTTAATGTGCTGCAAACTAAAAAGAATTCCCAATTCTTCAAGCTGAAACTTTTGAAACCCTTGTTTCCAAAATTCTCTTCACACAAATCAATAATATCAAAAAGATAGAATGAATGAAATGAAATCCAAATCCCCTTCTATAATCTTCAATTTCCATTTGTCTTCAGCTCCTTTAATTTACTTTAATTTAATTTTTATAAAGCAACTTTATATTATAATTTAAAGTTGACAAATATTAAGGCCACTTTATTAATTAAACTCCCCCATTGCTCCAAAATTAACCTTTCCACTGATATAATAGTATCTAGACACACAAGGTTCTTGTTTCATACGCCCATGGTTTAAAACTTCTCATCCCGATTCCAATGAGCTATAACACTAAGGTGCCCATTAAACAATTTCAATTAAAATAGCAACCTTAGTAAATATAATTAAATTATAATCATAATTCGCTCGTGTTGCGATAATGACTGAAGAAGCATTTTTTGACATATTTAAGTTGTCATTGGTTAAGTTAGAGGCAAACATCAATCCCACCGAAGCACCGGTAGACAAATCTATCACCAGTACTCTTTAGTATGAACCGGTAGAACAAACAGAGTGTCAATAGCCGGTCTTATAAGATATACAGAGGATGTATGAACAATTGGGTATAACATTGATACCGATCGACTACATGATAATCCGAACTGGATTATTTGGAGTTATTTCAGTTAAAACCGGATTATATGGAGCATTCACAATTGGAACTAGAGTTAGCTTTTTAACTGGAGTTAGCTTTATTTTTATGCGGATGTTTCAAGGTAAACTCAAGATCATTTTGCAAACTTTTTGCATGCATGATTTATGGGTGAGTTTACAGCTTGGCAGAATTGTGAAAAGTATTCTTTAATAAGCATAATGTCTTATAAATATAGGTCATGGCATACACAAGAAGTGTTGTTGAATATTCAGAGTAGAAGAGAGATATCTTCTGAGAGAAGCTCCAGTCACAACAAGTGAAAGGCAGAAAGGTTTAACAACCAAGCTGTAATGTCCCCAATTTAGCAGGTACCTGTGCTTGTTATCGTCAGTTCATCAATGCGATCCCTGTGAGCTGACGATTCGTTTTAGGGATCTCTGTGTCACACTTCTTATTTTTAGTAAGTCAGTTGAACCCAGTTTCTATTTCAGGTAAGGCAGTTGGGCTCTGGATTGGTCTTCATTCTTCTCAGTGATTCATTCTTAGTTTACCACCTTCGTCATACTTAATGCAATTAAGCTTGGCTTAATTTGAATTTGATACTTTAAATGTTTTAATTTAAAAGTGTGAGCTTGACGATTGGAGACACTTAAGTGAAAAGTGTGATCCTAAAGTTGAAATGTGGTGTGAAGAAGAAGACTTGTTGTTTTTTATAAAAGCCCATGGATTGGCAATTTGGGATTATGCACTGATTATTTTATAAAATGAAGATAAGTACGAATTTTGGGAAATGAGGATTTGAAACGAAAATACTTGGAGAAACGAGAAATTCTCTGTGGACTGCGCTTTGAGTTGGATTTGGATGTCAACGAATTGTGCAAAAATCATTAGGCAGAATCTATTGGTTGTAGGGCTTCTTCAACAAAGGCCATACGACATTTCTGGAGCTGTACGTATTAATCACAGGCCTACGATATTCTGTCTAGTTCCGCACATACCTACAATTGTCATCAAGTGAATCGCTCGGAAGGCATCGGAAATTGCAAGAGTTTTTAGTGTGGCAATTAGGTGTATTGCAGACGGTAGGAAGACACCAATAACAAGGATCGTGAGTGAGGGTTGGAGTTGCAATTTTTGTTGCAGCCGCATTCCTTATAATATTTGTCGCAAGTCTACAAGCTGTGATTTGACTGTCAGCAGCCTAAATTCATAAGGTGCACAGATTTGATATAACCGAAGCTATAGAGTTTGGTTAATTTAAATTATTTGGTTGGAGATTGTTCTATTTAATTGCAATTTAATTAATGATGAAACATTTCAATAATTTTCATATATTCTGAAAATTTGATTAAAAAAAACAAGTTTTCAATTTGCCATTGAGAAATCCAGTTGTAAGATTGAGAGTCAAGTTAGACTCATTACAGTGGTATCAGAGCTCTAATCCTGCCAACCTGAAGTTTTGGCTCAGCTATGGCAAAAAGATTTGTACCGGGATTTCATTATGCCCGCAGGGGTAGAGCTTCGCCACCTCCTAAAGGGAATGAACAGGGTCTGCAGGTTGATCACACAGGTAACAGGGATAGAGATAATGTGGGGATGACATGGATAGGGAAGCTAGAGATGCTTTCCGAAATATTGCAGATGGACAACATCATGTTGCAACTGTATTGCAACAGCTATCTGACACTCTGCAGCGTATGAATGTACCAGGAGATCGTGACAAGGGCACTAGAGGTGCATTTGTTGGTTCACACAGATCCAAGATTGTGGATAGACATGAAACCACAGATGATCCTATAGGCACTCATGATAGACCATTACGTCCTACATTCCTGAGGCCTAAAGAGGACACGGTTAGTGTTGATTCTGAGCCAGCTCCTTTTGTTGATGATATGGTAGCTCACTATGCGGAATGGGATGCATTACCTGAACCCATTAAGAGGAACTTGAACTTTGATAGGTTCCTAACTCAAAAAGGAGAGCATTATAGAGGCACGCCTAATCCAGATATGAGACAAAGACCTAGACAGATTGAACTCAAACAGGCAACCAGTAAACTCACCATGACCCATTTTGATGGAAGTGGGAATATGACAACCAAGGCCTAGATCCATAAGTTGGATACATATCTTGCATTACGTCCTATGTCTAAAGAGGACGCTGTTCGATTTGCTGTTTTACATTTAGATGGAGCTGCTCATGATTGGTGGTATCATGGTCTCGTTTCTTTACAGCATGATCAGGTAAGAACCTACCAGGAGTTTGTGCATAATCTGGTTGAGAGATTTGACAAGAAAGATCCTGAATCATATTTTCGTGATTTGGCTCAACTCAGACAGACTGGTAATTTGGAGACTTTTATTAATGAGTTTCAGAAGGTTTCATTGATGGTTTATGATATTTCAGAGAGAAGACCGGTGATGTTGTTTACAGAAGGATTAGTTGAACCTCTTAGAGGTTGGGTTAAGTCTTTTGACCCCCCATCCTTGCAGGCAACCATGAAGAAAGCACGGGACTTAGAGTTTTCAGCTCCACGCACTCAGTTCCCTTCAAGACCATCCAATTCTTCACAGGACAATAATTCTGCCCCAAAGAAGGACGGATCAGATTCTAAGCGTCCTATGATGGGACCACTAGATCAGGAAACTCTTAATGATTTGAGGAGAAAGAGGTTATGTTTTTATTGCAAGGGTCCTTATGATGAGAAACATGAGTGTCCATTGAGGCCTAAGGGTAGAAATAGGCTTATGGAATGGTTTTATGAGGCTGAGCACATGTCTGATATTTCAAAACAGCAAGTTGACAATGAAGAAGTAATTACAGAAAGAAAGATTGGTGAAGATCCTAAGCTTAAGGTGGTTTATCTTTCTAGCATGTAGAAGGAGGGATCTTTCAGATTACGTGGGCTCTTAGCAGGACAGCGCGTCATTGCCTTATTGGATACGGGGGCTACACATAATTTTATTGATTCAGAGTTAGTATCCAGGAGAGGTTTGCAGACTGGAGACTTTGAAGGAATTAGTGTCAAGGTTGCTGATGGTTACACTCTTAAGTGTGACACAATGATATCAAATCTGCCCCTCAGGTTGAATAATTATGACTTTAAATCTGATTTTTATGTGGTTGATATGGGTGGGGCAGAATTGGTTCTAGACATAAGTTGGTTGCATTCTATAGAGGCTTTTTATCTCAGCCTTAAGGATATGGAAATGAGTTTTGAGGTGGATGGAAAGAAGCACAATCTGATAGCCATCAAAGAAGAGAACTTAAAAACAATTACATTTAGACATATGCAACGTCTTATTAATCATGATGCAATGGAATGGGCAGCAGAGTGCAGGATGTTACCCACATTGGAGGAGACTGAGAAGCCACTCTATCAACCTGACATACAGGAACTCCGGGTTAAACACTCCAAAGTGTTTAGTAATTTACCGCATGGTAGGCCACCTGACAAAGGCATAGAGCATATTATTGAGTTAGAGGAGAGTACTAAACCCATCATGATCACTCCCTACCGGCATCCTAAGTGGCTGAACGATGAGATTGGGAAGACTATTGAGGAGCTGCTCTCTATGTGTCACATCAGGTCGAGTAAGTCCCCTTTTGCTTCATCGGTAGTTTTGGTGAAGAAGAAGGATGGCACCATGAGGATGTGTATTGATTATAGAATGTTGAATCGTAAAACAATTAAGAACAGGTATCCTATTCCTCATATTGATGAGCTGATTGATGAGTTGCACGGAGCTGCCTTCTTTTCTAAGATAGATTTAAGATCTAGATACCATCAGATTCCAGTTCGAGGGGAGGATATAGAGAAGACAGCCTTCATATGTCATTATGGACACTTCGAGTATTTGGTCATGCCTTTTGGGTTGACTAATGCTCCGGCAACATTTCAGTCTACCATGAATAGGGTCTTCCACAGGTAGCTAACGAAGTTTGTATTGGTCTTTTTTGATGATATCTTGGTTTACAGTAGGATGTGGGAGGAGCACCTAATGCATTTGGACATTGTGCTGGGTATTTTGGTTGAGGCTTCCTTGTTTGCTAAGGAGTCTAAGTGTGCTTTGGGCATGTCTAAGTTATTGTATCTGGGGCACATTATTAGCACAGAGGGAGTTCGTATGGATCCGGATAAGGTTCGCGGTATCATTGATTGGCCAATTCCAGAGAGTTCGACTCAACTTAGAGGGTTTATTCGTTTGTGTGCCTTTTACCGCAAATTTGTTGCGGGCTTTTCCCGACATGCAACTCCCCTTACTGATCTGACTCGTAAGGGTGCTTTCCAGTGGACTCCTCAGGCACAGGAGTGTTTTGAGAAGTTCAAGTTGATTATGACTTCTTGTTTGGTTTTGGCTATGCCTGATTTCTCCAGACCTTTTGATTTGCATTGTGATGCATCAGGTGAGGGCATTGGTGTCGTTCTCACAGGACTGTCATCCTATTGTGTATGAGAGCAGGAAGCTCAGGGGTCCTGAGAGGACTTTTAGTGTTTTATGATAAGGAGATGTTAGCCATCATGCATGCTTTGGCTAAATTCAGACAATACTTGGTTGGCAACAAATTCTGCATTAAAACTGATCATGATAGTTTGAAATATTTCCTGGGGCAGCGTGATTTGAATGAGCGGCAACAGAAATGAGTCAGCAAGCTTCAATCTTATGATTTTGATATCACCTATATCAAGGGGACGCAAAATGTTGTTGCTGATGCTCTCTCTAGGAGACCACATTTGTGTGTTTTGACAGAGGTTTCTGAGGATTGGAAACATTTGATTGTCGCTGACTATGCGAAGGATCAGTGGGCCACTGATTTTCTTGTTGGGACCATCCAGGATGACAGGTATGCTCTCGTGAATGAGTTGATCATTTACAAGGGGAGGGTTTGGTTGGTGGCCACTTCGAGTGTTATACAGTTGGTGCTGAGAGCGTTTCATGATTCACCCTTGGCTGGACATCCGGGTTTCTTTAAAACCTACAAGCAGGTGCGTGAACGTTTCACATGGAGGGGTCTCAAACATGATGTTCAGAGTTGTCAAAGAATGTTTCGTTTGTCAACAGAACAAGCAGGAATATACATATCCAGCAGGTTTATTGCAGCCACTACCTATCCCTGACCGGAAGTGGGAGTGTATTTCTATGGATTTTATTGTGGGCCTGCCTAAGGTCCAAGGTAGAGACTGTATTTATGTGGTAGTGGATCGCCTTACCAAATTTGCTCATTTTTTTCTGATTACTATTACCATTTCAGCGGTATAGGTGGCAGAATTGTTTTTCAGGGAGATTTTTCGGTTACATGGGTTACCGTGGAGTATTGTGAGTGACCGGGATAGCCGTTTCATGAGTCACTTTTGGCAGGAGTTGTTCAAGTTATGTGGTATAGAACTGACTCCCAGCACTAGCTATCACCCACAGACTGACGGTTAGACTGAGATTGTTAATAAATGGGTGGAGGGCTATTTATGTAACTATGAAACTGCTCAACAGAGGGCTTCGGTGAAGTGGATTTATTTATGTGAGTACTGCTATAATTTGACTCATTATATGTCCATCTATATGACTCCTTTTCGAGCTTTGTATGGATATGATCCTCCTAGTTTTCTTGATTTGATGCTCAACAATAGCAGAGTACCTAGTGCAGGGGATTTGTTATAGGATAGTCAGGATGTTTTAGGCACTTTGCGGGATAATATACAACGAGCTCAGAATCAACAGACGCAGTATGTCGATCAGAGGAGAGTGGCCCGCTCCTTTGAGGTTGGGGACATGGTGTATTTGATGTTGCAATCGTACAGGCAGTTGTCCATTCGAAGAAGCGAGGCTGAAAAGCTTAAAACACGGTATTATGGTCCCTTTTGTGTGGTTCGGTGAGTTGGTGAGGTTGCTTATGAGCAGGATTTGCCTATTGATAGTAAGGTGCACAATGTATTTCATGTGTCCCATCTAAAGAAAGCATTGGGAAGGCATGTTATGCCCTCGTCTGTTTTACCTCCTTTGGATGATGAGGGGAAGCTGGAATTGGTTCCTGAAGCCATTTTGGATACCAGGGAAAGACATTTGCGCAAACGAGTTATCCGAGAGTTTTTGGTTAAGTGGTATGGTCTTTCGGATGAGGATGCTACTTGGGAGTCAGAGGATATTTTTTAGCATCGTGGTTTGCGATTGCTTGAGGACAAGCAATCTTGGGGAGGGAGGACTGTAATGTCCCCAATTTAGCAGGTACTTGTGCTTGTTATTGTCAGTTCATCAATGCGATCCCTGTGAACTGAAGGTTTGTTTTAGGGATCTCTGTGTCACACTTCCTATTTTTAGTAAGTCAGTTGAACCCGGTTTCTATTTCAGGTAAGGCAGTTGGGCTCTGGATTGGTCTTCATTCTTCTCAGTGATTCATTCTTAGTTTACCACCTTCCTCATACTTAATGCAATTAAGCTTGGCTTAATTTGAATTTGATACTTTAAGTGTTTTAATTTAAAAGTGTGAGCTTGACGATTGGAGACACTTAACTGAAAAGTGTGATCTTAACGCTGAAATGTGTTGTGAAGACTTGTTTTCTATAAAAGCCCATGGATTGGCAATTTGGGATTATGCATTGATTATTTTATAAAATGACAAGAAGTACGAATTTTGGGAAATGAGGGTTTTAAATGAAAATACTTGGAGAAACGAGAAATTCTCTGTGGACTGTGCTTTGAGTTGGATTTGGATGCCAACGAATTGTGCAAAAATCATCAAGCGAAATCTATTGGTTGCAGGGCTTCCTCAACAAAGGCCGTACGAAATTTATGGAGCTGTACGTATTAATCACAGGCCGTAAGATATTTTGTCTAGTTCCGCATGTACCTGCAATTGTCATCAAGTGAATCGTTGGGAAGGCATCGAAAATTGCAGGAGTTTTTAGCGTGGCAATTTGGTGTATTGGAGACGGCAGGAAGACAACAATAACAAGGATCAGGAGTGAGGGCTGGAGTTGCGATTTTTGTTGCAGTCACATTCCTTATAATATCTGCCGCAAGTCTACAAGCTGCGATTTGACTGTCAGCAGCCTAAATTCATAAGGTGCACAGATTTGATATAACCGAAGCTATAGAGTTTGGTTAATTTAAATTATTTGGTTGGAGATTGTTCTATTTAATTGCAATTTAATTAATGATGAAACATTTCAATAATTTTCATATATTCTGAAAATTTGATTAAAAAAAACAAGTTTTCAATTTGCCATTGAGAAATCTAGTTGTAAGATTGAGAGTCAAGTTAGACTCATTACAGCAGAGAGGAAAGGGTAACAGCTATGATCTAATCAGACAGAAAGTGTCATTACAGATCATTTCTTTTATTGTTAAGCATGTACAAATCCCTCTATCAGGGTGAGCCCTAACAGGTTCGTTGTATAAATCCCTTAACCGGGTAACATTTAATTGGTGTTGAAAGTCCTTTTGCAAGGTGACTCCTAAGAGAGTCAAGATCTTAACAGGTCTTCTATCAAATCCCTTTATCGGGTAGCATTCTTACAAGTGCTTTGTAAGCCTTTAATAGGGCATCTTTATTGCTGCAGTAGTAAAGTTGTGGGTCCTGTCCCACCGTGGTTTTCTCCTTCTAACTGCGGGTTTCCACGTATATATGTTGTGTTGAGCTGTGTATTTCTATTTTTGTTTATGAGTGATTGATTATATTCAATTAATTCTGCAAGAATATATATATATAAGGTTTAATTGGAATAGAAATTGTATTTACTGAATCATCCCCCCCTCTCAGTAACTGGTTAGGATTAACAATTGGTATCAAAGCTTCTTGGTTCTCAAAGATATAAAGCTTAACCTCTTGTGTAAAAGATCATGGAGGGTTACAGGTATTAGAAACAACTTCAAGAAGCCAATGACATCATTGTCTCTCTTGAGAATAGGCTGAGAAGATCCCTGGCAAAAAGAAAAGAGCTAGCTCTGCAACTGAGTGAGAGCAATGAAAGGATTGAGGAACTCTCTGGTTCTAAGTCGGGTGCATGAACCAGGTTTCTGGCTAGCAAAAGGTGCATGTACACCAATCACCAAGGAGGATCTGCAAAGCGTGACCGGGTATAGCGACAAAGGGGAAGCTCTCACCCTCATAACCATTGCAAATGTTGTTGTCGCAAGGTTGACAAAATCAAAGTTTGATAGTCGGCTGATGACTGTAAATGATATTGAAGATGAGGGAGCTTGGTTTGCATCTGCGATGATAGGGTATAAAATTTATCAATCAAGCAATCTCAACAGTGTGTCAGGAGGAGCCATTCATGCCACACACCGGATCATGCATGACAACATGCAATATGACATTTGCGCCATGCTACGAGGGCAGATTTTTGAAAATTTAAACAAGCTCGGTCTTGTCAACAAGTTAATGAAATATGGAACCCTACTGGTATGTCTATTCTTTTATTATCAGAATTTCTTTCCGGGAATAGGCAAAGTAACATGGGAAACTGATATACCAGTAATGGTTCAGATAAGTGATATGGCCAACAAACTGGGAAACCGGTTTAGTAAAGTCATGAACGATTATTTTGAGGCATTCCAGCTGAGGATGCACGCTAGGGAAAGAATTCCCTCAACTATAGTTGATTCATACAAAGATGAGGTGTGTTTTCTTGTCACCATCGATCACTGCATTATTCAAGCTGTGAAATCTCGAATTGAGTATGCACCGAAGCTCGGTTATGAACTCCACTAACACAACCAAGCCATATAAAGATGCCTTACAAGAGAGTGATCTAGATCTCACTTCATACCGGTTTGGGACATAAGGAAATTCTAGAAAATCTGAAAAAGAAATCTTCAGTAAAAGAACCTAAAAAGGTATATGTAAAGAGGTACCGAAGAAGAAATCGGCAATAGATGAACCCAAAGTTCAAAGGAGAAGAGCACAACCGGTGTCTAGCAAGCAAGGAGAAGAACAGGAAGAGACAGAAACTGAAGACACAACTCCTCTTCTCCAAAAGAGGAAATCTGCTAAACCGGTGAAGGAGGATGCACCAAGAGGAAGGAAACCTAGAATTGATGAATTTGTAAAAAGTATGAAGGACATAGGTGGCATGGGAATAGTTCGAAGGAGGTATGAACTGGCTAACAAAGAAGATAGGATAAAAATAGAAGAATTTGTGGTTCATTGTATTCATAAGTTCAATCTAACTCCTACTAAACTTCATAAAACTGTACCTAACGATCTCCAAGAGATTCTTGAAGAAAGATGGAAAGCTTCAATGGAAAAAGAAAAAGACCTAAAAATTAGGGCTCTGCTTGAAGTCGAGAATCATCTATCTCTGGACCAGGCAACACAACAAGAAAAACTGCACAAGCAAAATTTCTTGATAAGACAAACGATAAGTCAAGTGCTTGTTGGAGATGTTGACAAGGTGCATGAAGAAGGTGTTGGTATCTCGGCATACACATGATCAGGTAGTGTGTTGGCTATCATGTCCTGAGCAGCTGTGTGCTCGGCTTTGATCGTCTGTTGATCGGATGTTAGCATGCCAGTGGGTTCAATGTAGTCAGTTGTGACATGGTTCCAGTCTTGATCGCCGCTAGTCTTCATGTACAGCTTCATCCTGCTGCACCAAAGAGTAAAGTTTTCTTTTGAAAACTTTGGTCCTTCCTTTCTCATCATCTTGGCTTTTTCTTTGTGCGTCAAATAGCAAAGAAAACAGACCCGGGCTCTGTTACCAATTGACAATCCCAACCAGTCCTGAGAGGGGAGGGGTGAATCAGCACCTCTTTGAACCTTTTTCCTTTTAATCCGGTGAAGTAAACTTACAGAAGACAAGCAAGCAGATTTAAGTAAATAATAACAGTAAGTAAACAATCACACAGTGACACTAGATTTATCACGTGGAAACCCAGTTAGTGTGAAAACCACAGTGTGAGGAGACCTCGCAAATTTTGTACTCTTCTGGAGTACGCCCTGTTAAGAGCCTTCTTGGTTAAAGGATAAAAACGCACTTGTTAGATGTGACCTGGTGAAGGGATTTATTACAATAAGGCCGGTTAGTGCTTGCCTTGTTAGAGGACTTCGAGCACCTTACTAGATGCCACCCGGTTAAGGGATTTGATAAAAGGGACCTGTTAGAGTCCACCCAAAACAATGAGATTTAACTATTGTAGTTGCTAGAAAACAATAGAGATTGACCTTTTACAATTGGCTTTGCATAACCTGATAAGATCTATGTTTGTGCTCAGCTAAGAATCGTCACCGATCGCAACAAGTGAGTTCTCCACTACTGTTGTGCTTCTCTGCACACACTTCTTTCTCTACTTCTCTTTCTGATTTACCCTAGCTTCTTTAAGCTTTTCAGATTCACTCTTTTCTTTGGCAGAATGAAGGCAATTTCTATTTGCCTTGGTCAAAAGAATATATAGGGTCCTGGCCCTCATTGTGCTCATTAAACATGACCTAGCTTTAGATCTTTATCGGATACAGTACTCAATGAAGTACCAGTTTACTGAGGAAACATCTGATGCTTCCCCTTGCTTTATCTGTCTAATGAAGAAAGCAGTAGTTGCGCGTCAAGCAACTTTCCTTCACAAGAGATAACACTTTGATTTAAAGCCACTGATCTCAGCTTTAAATCAACCAAACTTGCCTCGATCCGAATGCCAATTTTAAAGCCACAGATCTCGGCTTTAAAAACTCCAGACTTGCTTCAAACAGATCGTCAGTTTAAGTCAAAGACTTCTGGATTTAGAGCAACAAATCTCAATCAAAGAGTTAGTTAGAACAGTTAGCCTGACTATGCTTCCTCAGTTCATGACCGGAGTCATTAATATACCATTACGGTTGAGTTCAATTCTTCGTGCTGTGAACAGGTAAGAGTCCTAGTTTCCGTCCCTTCCTTGGTTTACCGGTCGCACCTTCCTCGGTTTGTTGTCCCTTGCTTAGCTTACCGGTTGCACCATCCTCGATTGTAATTGTTGACATCGGATGGATTATGGATTATCTGTACTTGTGTACACCAGTTGTAGCATGGTCCTTAGCTGATGCTGGAATCCTCTTTTCCTTTGTTGTGTACATAGCTCAGTGGCTAAGGCTATACATAGCCTGGTGGGTAAGGCTTTGTATAGTGATCCTTTGTTCATATAGATCTCCTTGGTTCTAGAGGTAACAAGTCTCTATACTCTCTTGTCTCTATACTCTATTTGCCAATCAATGACAATACTAGTACCGGTAGCAGCCTTACCGGTTATCATCACTTAATGCCAACAATCTCCCCCTTTGGCATTAATGGCAAAACTAATGGGCAATCACCTTACAATCACCTTACTGTGCTTGTATCTCTTTACCATCTTCCTGTTATTGCCACACTCTCCCCCTTTTTGACAATGATGCCAAAGGCTAGTCAGAGAGACTACCTTTGTCTAATCTACTCCCCGTATGAGCAGCACTCCTTTTTCATCAATTCAGAAAAGATATGGTTTAACCTTCTGTTGAAGCATAATGAACTGATGACCACCCTTACAGGTTCACTGAAGATCATGAAGGGGTATCACCCCTAGTTTACCTCTGAGATACTCAAAAGTACTCTTTGGTAATGACTTTGTGAAGATATCAACAATTTGTTCCTTGGTGGGAACATACTCCAGTCTCACCTCCTTGTCTTGTACAGCTCTTTCAAGTAATGATACTTGATAGCAATGTGCTTTGTCTTGGAGTGCATAACAGGGTTCTTGGATATGTTAATTGCACTAGTGCTATCACAATACATAGCTATCGGTTCAAGTATCTGTTCCTTAATTCCTTCCAGCAGTTATTTTATCCAGATTATCTGTGTGCAATTGATTGCTATAGCAACATATTCGGCCTCTACAATAGATTGGGATATACAATTTTGTTTCTTGCTAGTCCAAGAAACAATTCCTCCACCTTGAAAGAATGCACCACCACTTGTGCTCTTTCTATTATCAATGTTTCCAGCCCAATCTACATCGATGTATACTTTTACTTCGAATCCTCCTTTGGGAGGAAACCATAATCCATAATCCTCAGTTCCCCTTAGATATCTGAATATTCTCTTTACTGCTATTAGATGTGTCTCTTTAAAATTTTCAGAGAATCTTGCCACTATGCCAACTGCATGTGCAATGTCCGGTCTACTAGGAACAACGTACTACAGTTTACCTATCATGGACCGATACATTGTTTCATTCACTTCTTTAGCATCATCCTCCTTTGATAACTTGAAGTTAGTTATCATTGGGGTCCCAACCGGTTTAGAATCAAGTCCAAAGGTCTTGAGAATTTTTTTGATATATTTGGACTGAGAGATGAAAATTCCTTCTTTCGGCTGATGGACCTGTAGTCAAATTCTTTCTTCATCTCTTCAGCGAAGGCTTTGCTCACCCTGTCATCTCCTCCAAAGATGATATCATCCACGAAGATCTCAGCAATTAGATTTCCATCTTTTCCGGTCTTGAGATACATATTGTTGTTGTCCCCAGTTCTTGTGAATCCTATGGTCAAAAGGTATGAATGCAACCTCTCATACCAAGCCCTTGGAGCTTGCTTAAGCCCATAAAGAGCTTTCTTCAATTTATAGACCATTCCATCCTTATGTGCAGATGTGAAGCCTTCCGGTTGTTCAATGTAGACTTCTCCCTCCAGTATTCCATTTAGAAATGCAAACTTAACATCCATCTGGTATACTTTGAATCCTTTGTGAGCAGCATAGGTGAGTAGAATTCTCACTCCTTCCAGTCTTGCTACTGGTGCAAAGGTTTCTCCATAGTCCAGTCCAACTTCTTGGGCGTATCCTTTGCAGACCAATCTTGCCTTATTTCTTATGACTTTTACATCCTCATTCAACTTGTTCCTGTCGACCCACTTGGTTCCTATGACATTTTTGTCCTTAGGTCTTGGCACAAGTTCCCATGTATCGTTCTTTTCAATATGCTCAATTTCTTCATCTATGGCCTTGACCCAATTGTCATCTTCTAGAGCTTCCCTAGTGGATTTGGGCTCTATATAGGAAAGTAAGCAGATATTCTCTCTAGCCTTTTTCCTGGTTAAGATATTTGCATGTTTGTCAACAATTATATTGTCAGTGGAATGATATGTGACATACCTTGGAAGAATCGGTCTCTGTTCCCGGTCTGTTTCTTCCGGTTGAGCATTATCTTCATCATGGTTTGTGGCATCAATTTGTTCACCATCTTGCATTAGCCTGTTGGGTTCAGGTACAATCTCCCGATCTAGATGTTTGTCCATGTGTGTTTCTCCTTCATCTTCAGTCATTCCTTCGTTACACTCAAAGGCATTTCCTTAATTTAGGCCTTCAACACTGTCATGATTATCATGACCGGTCTTCTTGTCTGGTTCTGAAGATTCATCAACTTTTACATTGATGTTTTCAATTATCTTGCCTGTTCTTTTGTTCAGACATCGATAGGCCTTGCTTTTGGTACAGTAACCCAAAAATGTTCCTTCATCACTCTTAGGATCAAGCTTCCCAGAGTACATATCTCTTTTAATGTAACATTTACTACCAAAGATCTTGAAGTAGCCTACACTGGGAGTATGCTTAAACCATAGTTCGTAAGGAGTCTTACCGGTTCTTTTTTTGGCTTAAATCCGATTGAGTGTGTAGACAGCAATACTGACAGCTTCTCTGCAGAAGTGATGAGGTAGATCCTTTTGAATTAGCAAGGTTCTGGCGCAATCAATCAGCGTCATGTTTCTTCTTTCTGCTACTCCATTTTGCTGAGGAGTCCTTGGTGCAGACAGCTGTCTTTTTATTCCATGCTCCTCACAGTAGTGAGTGAACTCTTGAGAGGTATATTCACCTCCTTTGTCTGATCTCAGACACTTCAAACTTTTACCAGTTTCTTTTTCCACTCTAGCTTTGTAGATTTTGAACATGTGGAAAGCTTCTGATTTCTCATTCAGAAAGAGTGTCCACATCATTCTAGAGAAGTCGTCTACAAAGACCATAAAGTATCGGTCTCCATGGTAGCTCTTTGTTCTCATTGGTCCACACAGGTTAGTGTGTACCAAGTCTAGAACATTCTCAGCAGAGAAGGCCTTACTGTTGAAAGATGTTCCGGTCAGCTTTCCTAACTGACAATCTTTGCAAATACCCTTGATGGGCTTCGCAATCTTAGGAAGCCCTCTTACGGTTTTCTTTTTGCTCACTTTGACAATACTATCAAAGTTTATGTGGCAGAGCCTTTTGTGCCATAACCAGCAGTTGTCTTCTTTGGTCATAAGACAGATTTTGCTTGATTCTCCTTTGACCGAGGCTATGAGACAAGCTCCTTCCATTGAGTCTAGGTAGAAGAGGTTACCTTTTCTCTGTCTACCAATTGCAACATGAGTTCCGGATTGATTCTTTACTATACAAGAACCTTGTCCGAATTCCAGTAGGAATCCTTTGTTATTCAGTTGTGCAACACTCATCAAGTTGTACCTGAGTCCTTCAACCTAGTACACATCTTCATAGACAACATTGTTGCAAAGATTAATAGAACCTTTACCTTTGATGGCACAGGGGGCATTGTTTCCAAAGGTAACTGATCCGCTGTCGTTGAGCTCCAAGTTGATAAACTTGTCCTTGTCATCGGTCATGTGGTGAGTACATCCAGTGTCAATGATCCAGTCATCATACTGATGAGACCTAGATATGAGTGCAACTTCATTTATAACTGGATTCTCCTCTTTTATTGCAACAAATGCAATTTTTGGATCCTCTGAGTCCTCAGACTCATGGTCGGTAACTCCTTCCTCTGCAAGATAGCATTCCTTCTTTGCTTTTCTCTTGAACCGGTCTCTTTTATCTTTAGATTCATTATCAGGACACCTTGCAACAATATGTCCTATCTTGTTGCAAGAGAAGAATTTCAAGGGGAGTTCCCCTTTGTACTTCCCTTTTCCTCTGAGGAATCTCCTAGCGATGAGTGCTTCGAACTCATCTTGCTCCATCTCCTCTGAGAGCAGATTCTGAACAAGGTTGCTGAATTCTCACAAGTCTTGCTCTAACCATTAGAAAATCTTCAGAAGAGAAGACTAAGAGAATCCAAGATCTCATTGGATTCCAATTATTTCTTGCTCCTACATTTGATCTCATGCAAATGACAGCAACCGAAGCCGAAAACCTAATCAAAGAACCGGACTACAAAACCATAGAAGACATGGATAACATAATAACACAATTGAATCGCTGCAACCAGCACAGAAAAACTTGGAGCATGTCACCGGTCTTTGGAATCCATTTCTTCAATCAGCGAAGAAAATTTACAAGGATATCTTCACAAAGTTACAAATATAAACTGGAATAATTACCCTTTGTCCTATGGAGGCAAAAAGGGAAGAAGATGAGAACTGTTTAAGATCATTAGGACGGACAGGAAGAAGATCAGGAAGGGAAGATCAGAATACAGGATGGGAAGAGATCAGGATACTGGTAAGCAGATTCAGCTACAGAAGAAAGAAGAAGAAATTAACAAACAGCACGGGGGAAGTCTACATGACAGGGAATGTAAAGTGATGTTTTGCCACCAATGCCAAAAAGGAAGATTGTTGACATATTTAAGTTGTCATTGGTTAAGTTAGAGGCAAACATCAATCCCACTGGGGCACCGGTAGACAAATCTATCACCGGTACTCTTTAGTATGAAGCGGTAGACCAAATAGAGTGTCAACAACCGGTCTTATAAGACATACAGGAGATGTATAAACAACCGGGCATAACATTGATACCGGTCGATTGCATGATAATCCGAATCGGATTATGTGGAGCTGTTTCAGTTAAAACTGGATTATATGAAGCATTCACAGTTGGAACTAGAGTTAGCTTTTTAACTAAAGTTAGCTTTATTTCTACGCGGATGTTTCAAGGTAAACTCAAGATCATTTTGCAAGATTTTTGCATGCATGATTTACTAGTGAGTTTACAACTTGGCGGAACTTAGTCTTTAATAAGAATAATGCCTTATAAATATAGGTCATGTCATACACAAGAAGTGTTGTTGAATATTGAGAGCAGGAGAGAGATATATTCTGAGAGAAGCTAGGATCACAAAAAGTGAAAGGTAGAAAGGTTCAACAGCCAAGCAGAGCGGAAAGGGTAACAAGTATGATCTAATCAGACAGAAAGTGTTAATACAGATCATTTCTTTTATTGTTAAGCATATTCGAATCCCTCTATCAAGCTAAACCCTAATAGGTTTGTTGTATAAATCCCTTAACTGGGTAACATCTTAATTGGTGTTGAAAGTCCTTTTGCAAGCCAACTCCTAACATAGTCAAGATCTTAACAGGTCTTCTATCAAATTCCTTTACCAGGTAGCACTTTTACAAGTGCTTTATAAGCCTTCAATAGGGCATCTTTATTACTGCAGTAGTAAAGTTGTGGGTTCTGTCCCACCATGGTTTTCTCCTTCTAACTAGGGATTTCCACGTATATATGTTGTGTTGACCTATGTATTTCTATTTCTGTTTATGAGTAATTGATTATATTCTATTAATTCTACAAGAATATATATATAAGGTTTAATTGGAATAGAAATTGTATTTACTGATTTAGCCCCCCCTCTTAGTAACCGGTTAGGATTAACATCATCAAAATCGAAATCTGACAGCACAGGCGTGATTCTAATGAAAAAAGACAATGAATGAACCTGACGGAGTGACTTACTAAAAATAGACGCTCCCTCCAAGATTCTTGGAGCCCAAACTAGAAGACAAAAAAAAAAGAAACTAAGAGCATCATTCAACTCCTCTAACTCATCTGAGCTCATCGGAACGATCCATTGACTTACTATAAATAGTAAGTCCCACTAAATGGAGCCATAACCCTCAACAGGGTCCTCTAATCACTAGTATTAGCCTACAACGACCCAGTAATGGGCTAAATCCATCCACTATCATGGTCATGCTAAAAAGGGGACATTACACTCGTTGAATTTGGACTCAAGGAATATTAATGATAGAAAATGTCCACAATCCATGAAATGTAACAAATATTCTTCTGGTTTGGTCTGAAATGTAATAAAATTTACATGCAATCAAAGAATATTGTCAAACACTTTGCATACAATCTTTAATCTTGTTGGGTGTGTGTTTCAGTCTTACTGTTCTTCCTTGGACTAATATCAAATATGCTTTGAATGCTTGCAAATCATCATTAAGATGTCTGAGCAACTAACTAATATGTAAATGCAATTTTTTTGTATTATTTTTAGATGCATATATATGACCTACACGTGAAAATGTGCACTTACAGCAGCTACACGAAAATACAAACACTTGGCATGCACCATAATAGAAGGAAATTATCACTACTTAAAAGACAACTACAGAAAGGGGTACAAATATATATCTCTTCATTAAATCAAAGCCATTACATTAAAAAGGCATACTCGAGGGATTGTGCAAGCTAATAATATCAGAAACTTTGAATGTTGCAGCAATGATTATGACTGAAAAGGAACCAAATCTGTTTCGTACAAGTATTTCTCCACCACACACACTAAGTCCAAGTCTTCCCTCGATAATGCTGCCCAAAATAGAGGAGAAAGGGCTTAATATGCTGAGCACTTTGCCTAGGAAAGAGACGCCAAACCCCAGGTATGGTACAACTCGAAGAAATCAGAGTTGTACGGCCATGGCATGAGCATTAGCAATCATCTAAAACACAGCTCTTATCATGCACACCCTGCACAAGAGTAATTATGCTAGAAACCCTTATGTTTCTTTCACAAATTTGCAGAATGAAGACCTCTGAATCAAGCAATAAATCAGTTGACCTCTCACAACCTCAAAACTGCAAAAAACAATAAAGATTGGACAATCTCCAATACCCTGGTACAACTGAAACCCTTGTTTCAATTGCACAAGCTCCAAAGACACCAAATTTGCAGAGACAAATGATCATCAATAATGAGTTTGAATTACATTTTAGTGTATTTATACTCGTCAAAAGACACAACCCCCTTTGCTTTTTAATATTTGATTTTATTTGCTTTAGTTGCTTTCATAGTTGATTTAGCAAAAATACACTAAATTGGGCACCCATAACATTAAATATAATATTTAATGCAAATAACACTTTATCATAGCTCATTAAAATAATACCATTATATTATAATTGCACTTTATAAATAATTATTAATAAAGTAATCACTCTATTAATAATTAGAATAATGTATATCCACAAATAATTATTATTTCTCGATTCCGGTTGAACCTCAGAGTTAACCATTGTGTCCACTGTGCATCCAATTGCCTTACTAAACTAGTAAGGGTCCCTCTCTATCAACCATTGATTTACTGTAATTAGTAAATCCTTGAATACCTGATCAAATCAATGGTGCCAAGAGTCGACACTGCAACTAAGGCCAAGTCCAGGTACCTTGCCAAATGTAGAAATGTTGGATAAATGACTTACTATAAATAGTAAGTGTACAAAACCAAACCAAACCAAACCAAACCAAGAGCAATTTTGAACACTTCTATATTCTGAAAGGGAAAGAGCCTCATGTTATGCCAACTGGGACTCTCTAACCATCAACCTTAGCCTATGGGGGCCAATGTAGGCTAATCCAAACAAACTTTGATGCTCACAAAAATGGGGACATTACAATATGTAACTAGGTGATGACTTTTGGATTTTTTAAATTAATGAGAAGTTTCAATCGAGATTACCCTACTATGGTAACATAACTAATCTAACATAAAACAAGAACTATCACACCTCTTGTCAATCCAAATTGTAAATGCAACCAGAATTTATTTATTAAATTCAATCTGCAAAAAATCTCATATATTAATTAAGTGTTACTAAATATTAGTTAAACTGAGAAAACAAGTTTATATTTATTATGCTGTGATGAACCCTATATTTTTGATTTCTATATGTGTTCATCGAATGTGATATCTTATGATTTATATACAGCAGAGACTGAAAGAAAATTCATGTCTATGATAGACGTAACTCCTCAGGGACTCACGCCTATCATAGGCGTGACTATTCACACCAATCACGTCTATGAGACGTAACTCCACAGCGCCAGTTTACCCTATGTAACACTTTCGGTGTTATCGGCAAACATTACATTGACTTACTAATGGCATTCGATAATATTCGATCCATAGATATTAATATTATTCGATACAATAGATATTAATATTAATAGATAACATTCGATATAATAGATATTAATATTAATAGATAACATTCGATATAGTAGATATTAATATTAATAATGATATCAATATAATAATATTGATATTATTATTATTATTATTATTATTTTATCTATATATATTATTATATCTGATATAATCAATAGTTATATATTATATCAATATTAATAATAATTATATCAAACATTATTATATTGATATATTTATTATTATTATTAATATAATTATATATTATATTAATTTTATCCTCTATCTGATCGAAGGTACTATAATTAACACTCCCTCTTAGCTCGGGAGGATAGACATAATAAAATAAATCACATATCTCATGTTGAATAGGATTACATGTTTTATCACATACCTCATGATAAATGATAGCAAATATCTTATCACATACCTCGTGATAAATAGTATCACATATCTCACGATAAATAGAATCACATATCACATACCTCGTGATATGAATTATCACATATCTCGTGATAAATAGAATTACATATCACATACCTCGTGATATGAGTTATCACATATCTCATGATATATATCACATACCTCATGATATAGATTATCACCTATCTCGTGATAAATAGTATCACCTATCTTGTGATACTAAGGATATACTATGCTCGAGAACATTTGATGCAGGAGTATCTCGGGTCCTTGGCAATCCTGTGTCAACAAAAACATTTTGGAGTTTGTCTGTGTTTCGACCGAGTTGGTCGGTTTCCTTTGGTTACCGAGTGTAGTCAGTTATCTCCTGGGCGGTCGGTTGTTTCACTGGCGCTCAGTGATGCTTGTCTGCTGCTCGGTTATCTTTGCTCACCAATGGGTTTAGATTTAGTTTCTGTTGTGGCCGACTTGTGCATTTATGTTGGATCGCAGATTTAATGTTGATATCAATCATTGGGAAGCGTGTGGTCACAGATCTGACCGTTCCTTCTGTTGATTGTGGATTCGAAGGCCGACTCAGTTCGGTAGCTTCTTGTATAAATCTAGTTGTTTGGTTGTAGTTTAAGAGCAGTTTTTGGGGATAGAAGATAGAATTAGAGATTTTGTTAGATCCTCACATGTTGAGGACTTCTGTAATTCATTGTAATAACAGGCCGTAATCGGGAAGGCCTTACAGCCCGGTATGTATGGTTCTATTTGATAAAAATATATGAAAGCTTTTGCATTCTCTCTCTCGCTGTTGTTGTTTATTTGCTTCCGCATGTGTTGAGCAAGCTTGGATCATTAGGGTGTGCCATAATTTGGCCCCTCTTGGCCCCTACCTTGTGTTAGGTGGTATCAGAGCGAGGTGAGATCTTGATCTAGGTCTGCGGATCTAGGTTTGTAGGTTCCTCTTGAGAAGCCCTAGTTGATTGTTGTGGGGTAGCGGATTGCAGTCTGACCTGCAATTGCAGAGGGTTGTCAAGATGGTTTGTGGAAGGCGAGATGCAGATCCAGAATTGGCAAATATGGTAAGGCAAATTGCTACTAGGTTAGAAGCTGTTGAAACAGCCCAGAGAAGAGGCCGACATCTTGAAGATGTTAGTGATGATGAAATTGAGGAAGAACAGGCAAATGCAGAACCTGCACCTATTATGGATCAAGGTGAAGAAAGATTTTTGAAGGCTTTGACAAGTCTGAAGTCAACACCACATTTCAATCCTCCTGAGTATGGTGGAAAGCTAGATTCTAATGAATTGGTGGACTAGATCACCGAGATGGAAAAGTATTTTGAATATGAAAAGATTCCTGAAGACAAGAATCACAATCCCAACAGGTACTGAGAGGGGAGGGGTGAATCAACACAAAAAATCTTTTTCTTTTCCCTTTTTTTTTCTTTAAATCAATGAAGTAAACTTACAGCACTTAAAGCAAACAGTTCTAAGCAAACAAAACAGTAAGTGAACAAACACAGAGTGACATCGGATTTATCACGTGGAAACCCAGTTAGATTGAAAACCACGGTGTGAGGAGACCTCACAATATTTGTACTCTTCTGAAGTACGCCCTGTTAAGGGCTTGCTTGGTCAAGGGATAAAACGCACTTGCTAGATGTGACCCGGTTAAAGGATTTATTACAGTAAGATCTGCTAAGACCTGCCCTGTTAAGGGACTTCAGACAACTTGAAAGATGTCACCCGGTTAAGGGATTTCAGACACCTTGAAAGATGTCACCCGGTTAAGGGATTTTGATACAAAGGACCTGTTAGAGTCCACCCAAATACTGGGATTTGTCTATTGTAGTTTGCTAGAAAACAATAGAAACAAGATCTTTACAGAAGGCTCTTCCTTAGCCAGATGCAATCTCTATTTGTGCTCCTCTAAGAATTATCACCGATTGACACAGGTGTATTCTCAACTATTGTTGTGCTAACTTGCACAACTTTTAGTCTGTCGATTTTCTCCAACCCTTGATACTTTTCTAACCTTTTCTTCTATAGCATACAGGCTCATTCTTTTTCTCGGCAGAATGAAGGCAGCTTTTATTCTTGACAGTCATAAGAATATATAGAGTTGTGTTGCTTTGACTGTGCCTGAAATGCACAACCTAATCTTGAGATCCTTTGAATAAATTACTCAGCAGAGTACTGGTTCGCTGAGTAGACATCCGATACATTCTCTAGTTCTATGAAGAAAGCAATAGTTGCGTGCCAGGCAACTTTCCTTCATAGGAGATAACTCCTTGATTAAAAGCCACTGAATCCAGCTCTAAATCCTTCAGTCGCGCTACAAGAAACCATTGATTTAGGCTTTAACTCCTTTTACCTGCGCCTCAAACCGATCACCAAGACAACTCAAGATCACACGGATTTACTGCAATAAATCCCGATTAATCAGAGTTGGTTGGATTAGACAGTTGACTATGACTTTCTCGGTTCATACCAGAGTCTTATGATATATCGGTTGAGTTTTGTCTTCCTCGGTTCATACCGGGGTCTTATCATATATCAGTTGGAGTCTTTTATGCTAAATACTGGGTACATGCCCTTGGTGGAGCAGATTACTGGTTGCACTATTCTTACCGGTTGTGTTATAGACAATTGTTGGATATGCAATTGGTTGTACTTTGTCTATAACGGTTGAGGGCGATCCTTGGTTGATACTAGGATACACTCTTCTCTGTTGATGCTTAGTGTAGTGACCGGTTTCTCAGCCTTTCTTGGTGAAGAGTCCCCTCTATAATAGAGATCAAATCGCTATCCTCTTTTGCCAAACAATGACAAGACTTACACCGATAGAGAACTTACTAGTGTGATGCCAACAATCTCCCCTTTGGCATTGATGGCAAAAATATGATAGATAATCATATTCTATTCTCCCCCTTTTTTTTGACAATAGAATGCCAAATGGCTTAATCAGGAAGATTTGCATACTCTGCTCCCCCTGCGAGCAGCAGTCCTTTTCATCAGTTCATAAAAGATAAGATGTAACCTTTTGAATCATAATGAACTGATGACTTCCTATTGATAATTACTGATGATCGGAGAGGGGTACAACCCCCAGTCTACCTCTGAGATACTCAAAAGTACTCTTGGGCAATGGCTTTGTAAATATATCAGCAATCTGTTCTTTGGTGGACACATACTCCAATTTCACTTCTTTATTCTGTACAAGTTCCCTCAAGTAGTGATACTTGATGGCAATATGCTTAGTTTTGGGGTGCATAACAGGATTTTTGGATATGTTTATGGCACTGGTACTATCACAGTGAATTGCTATTGGTTCAGGTACCTATTCCTAAATACCTTCCAGCAATTGTTTGATCCAGATTACCTGTGTACAGTTTATTGCAGCCGCAACATATTCAGCTTCAGCAGTGGATTGAGAAATGCAATTTTGCTTCTTACTTGTCCATGATACTATTCTTTCACCCAAAAAGAATGCACCACCACTTGTGCTCTTTATATCATCCACGTTGCCAGCCTAGTCTGCATCTGTGTAGACTTTAATTTGAAATCCACCCTTACGTGGAAACCATAAGCCATATTCCTCGGTTCCCTTTAGATATCCGAAGATTCTTTTTACTGTGATCAGATGTGTTTCTTTGGGATTAGCAGAGAATCTTGCCACTATGCCAACTGCATGAGCAATGTCCGGTCTGCTGTGAACAGCATACTGCAATTTTCCTATCATAGACCGATACATTGTTTCATTTACTTCTTTGGCATCATCCTCCTTTGATAACTTAAGATTGGTTATCATTGGAGTTCCAACCGGTTTGGATTCTTCTAGTCCAAAAGCCTTGAGAATTTCCTTTATGTACTTGGACTGAGAGATGAAGATGCCTTCCTTTAGCTGATGGGCCTATAGTCCAATAAAGAATTTTATGGGCCCTATCATAAACATCTCAAATTCTTTCTTCATTTCTTCAGCGAATGCTTTGCTCATTTTGTCATCTCCTCCAAAGATGATGTCATCAACAAAGATTTCAGCAATTAGATTTCCATCCTTTCTAGTTTTAAAATACATATTGTTGTTGTCACCGGTTCTGATGAATCCAATTGTCAGAAGATATGAATGCAGCCTTTCATACCAGGCCCTCGGG
The DNA here is from genome assembly GCA_027943335.1 of Chamaecyparis obtusa. Classification (NCBI taxonomy): domain Eukaryota; kingdom Viridiplantae; phylum Streptophyta; class Pinopsida; order Cupressales; family Cupressaceae; genus Chamaecyparis; species Chamaecyparis obtusa. The sequence goes on along the minus strand of BSBK01002629.1, from coordinate 238,888 downwards.
GCCTACTTGAGCCCATAAAGAGCCTTTTTGAATTTGCAGACCATATCAATTTTTTGGGCAGAGGTAAACCCTTCCGGTTGCTCAACGTAGACTTCTAGTATTCCATTGAGGAATGCAGACTTCACATCCATCTGGTACACTTTAAAGCCTTTGTGAGCTACATAGGCTAGAAGAATTCTCACCCCTTCCAGTCTGGCTACTGGTGCAAAAGTTTCTCCATAGTCTAGACCAGCTTCTTGAGCATAGCCTTTGCAAACCAGCCTTGCTTTATTTCTGATGACCTTACCATCCTCATTCAGTTTGTTTCTGTACACCCATTTGGTCCCAATGACATTTTTGTCATGAGGTCTTGACACCAATTCCCATATGTCATTCTTTTCTATTTGTTTGATTTCTTCATCTATGGCCTTCACCCAATTTTCATCTTCAAGGGCTTCTCTAGTGGTTTTTGGCTCAACACATGAGAGAAGACAAACGTTCTCTTTGGCCTTCTTCCTAGTCAAGATGTTCCCATGTTTGTCAACAATTATATTGTTAGTAGAGTTATATGTGACATACCGTGGAAGAGCCATTCTCTGTTCTTGGTCCGGTTCATCCTGTTGAGCAATATCTTCGTTAGGGATCTGAGCATCCATTTGTTCACCATCCTGAGGTGTCCTGTTGGCTTCGGGCACAATCTCTCGCTCTTGATTCCTGTCAGTGAGAGTTGTCTTCTCTTCTTCAGTTGTTGCTTCATTGATCTCAAAGACATCTCCTCCATCAGTAAATTTAAGATTTTCATGATTGACATGTCCGGTCCTCTCGTTTGGTTCTAATGATTCATCAATTTTTACATTGATGCTTTCAATTATCTTGCCTATTCCTTTCTTCAGACACCGATAGGCTTTGCTTTTGGTAGAATAACCCAAGAATGTTCCTTCATCGCTCTTGGGATCAAACTTTCCAAAAAACATTTCTCTTTTGATGTAACATTTACTACCAAAGATTTTGAAATAGCCTACACTGGGAGTATGCTTAAACTATCGTTCGTAAGGTGTCTTACCGGTTTCCTTTCTCACTTGAACTCGGTTAATTGTGTAGACAGTTGTGCTGATGGCTTCTCTCCAAAAGTGATGAGGAAGATTCTTTTGGATCAACATTGTTCTGGCATAGTCGATCAGAGGCCTGTTTCTTCTTTCTGCTACTCCATTCTGCTAAGGAGTCCTAGGTGCAGAAAATTGTCTCTGTATGCCATGTTCCTCACAATAGTGAGTGAAATTCTAAGAGGTGTACTTGCCTCCTCTGTCCGACCTCAGGCACTTCAAGCTTCTGTCGGTTTCCTTTTCCACTCTAGCCTTGTAAACCATGAACATGTGCAATGCTTCTGATTTTTCTTGGAGAAAGTGTCCACATCATTCTCGAGAAATCATCTACAAACAGCATGAAATACCGGTCTCCATGATAGCTCTTTGTCCTCATTGGTCCACACAGGTCTGTGTACAAGATCTAGGACATCTTTAGCAGAGAAGGACTTGCTACTGAAGCTTGCTCCTGTCAGTTTTCCTAGCTGACAATCCTTGCAAATGCCACCCATGGGTTTTGCAATTTCTGGGAGTCCTCTAACCGATTTCTTTTTGCTTACTTTGACAATGTTGTCAAAGTTTATATGGCACAGTCTCTTGTGCCATAGCCAGCTATTGTCTTCTTTGGAGATAAGACTGATCTTGCTTGATTTTCCTTTGACAGAAGCAATTAGACAGGCTCCTTCTGTTGAGTCTAGGTAGAACAGATTGCCTTTTCTCTATCTACCGGTTGTAACATGAGATCTAGATTGATTTTTGACTATGCAGGAGCCTTGACCAAATTCCAACTGGAAACCCTTGTTGTTTAGCTGTGCAACACTCATCAAGTTGTATCCGAGTCCTTTGACCCAATATACGTCTTCACAGACAGCATTGTTGCAGAGAACAATAGATCCCTTACCCTTGATGGCACAAGGAGCATTGTTTCCAAATGTGATTGTTCCGTTGTCGTTGAGTTCCAAGTTGATGAATTTGCTCTTGTCACCAGTCATATGGTGAGTGCATCCACTATCAATGATCCAATCATCATCCTGATGAGATCTGAATATGAGTGCAACTTCATTAACAGCTGGGCTCTCCTCCTTTATTGCAATAAATGCAATTTCCGCTTCTTCTGAGTCTTTAGATTCATTGTTTGTGACACCTTCCTCCGCAAGATAGCACTCCTTTGCTTTGCCTTTGAACCAATCTCTTTTGTCTCTATTTTCATTATCAGGACACCGGGCAGCAATGTGTCTGATTTTGTTGCAGGAGAAGCATTTTAAGGGGAGTTTCCCTTTATACTTTCCCTTTCCTCTGGGGAATCTCTTAACAATCAGAGCTTCAAACTCATCTTGCTCCGTCTCTTCTGAGAATAGATTCTCAATGAAGTTACCGATCTTACCGGTAGAGGAGTTACCGGTTTCTCTTCCTTTTTTGGTGGAAGAGGTATTGACAGATGATTTAAATGCTACTTCCTGAACAGATCGACTATTGTCAAAATTGCTTAATTCAAAAGAAGCTAGCTTACCAATTAAAGAGTCTAGGGTGACTTGATCGTTGCTCACGAATCTCAGCTCTTGAATGGCAGAGATCTTTATGGCGTATTGAGGTCTGAGAGTTCTTAGTATTTTACTCACCACCTCTTCTTCAATTAGCTTGCCTCCAGCGTTCTGATGGAGTTGATCACTTCCTTGATTCGGTTGTTGTATTGCTCAATGTCTTCTCCATCATTCATCCTCATGTCGTCATACTTTCCCCTGAGGCTTTCGACTTTGGCTCTCTGAATATTTGGACCTCCTGCATAGACTGTTTGCAACTTCTTCCACAGTTTGCAGGCGGAGTTGTTAGGTGTGACCCGGTTAAGGGATTTATTACAGTAAGATCTGCTAAGACCTGCCCGGTTAAGGGACTTCAGACACCTTGAAAGATGTCACCCAGTTAAGGGAATTTGATACAAGGGACCTGTTAGAATCCACCCAAATACTGGGATTTGTCTATTGTAGTTTGCTAGAAAACAATAGAAATAAGATCTTTACAGAAGGCTCTTCCTTAGCCAGATGCGATCTCTATTTGTGCTCCTCTGAGAATTATCACCGATTGACACAGGTGTATTCTCAGCTATTGTTGTGCTAACTTGCACAACTTTTAGTCTGTCGATTTTCTCCAACCCTTGATACTTTTCTAACCTTTGCTTCTGTAGCATATAGGCTCACTCTTTTTCTCGGCAGAATGAAGGCAGCTTTTATTCTTGACAGTCATAAGAATATATAGAGTTGTGTTGCTTTGAGTGCGCCTAAAATGCATGACCTAATCTTGAGATCCTTTGATTACATTACTCAGCAGAGCACTGGTTCACTGAGTAGACATCCGATACATTCTCTAGTTCTATGAAGAAAGCAATAGTTGTGTGCCAAGCAACTTTCCTTCATCGGGGATAACTCCTTGATTAAAAGCCACTGAATCTGGCTCTAAATCCTTCAGTCGCGCTTCAAGAAACCATTGATTCAAGCTTTAACTCCTTTTACCTACGCCTCAAACCGATCACCAAGACAACTCAAGATCACACGGATTTACTGCAATAAATCCCAATTAATCAGAGTTGGTTGGATCAGACAGTTGACTATGACTTTCTCGGTTCATATCAGAGTCTTATGATATATCAGTTGAGTTCTGTCTTCCTCAGTTCATACCGGGGTCTTATCATATATCGGTTGGAGTCTTTTATGCTAAATACCGGGTACATGCCCTTGGTGGAGTAGATTACTGGTTGCACTATTCTTAATGGTTGTGTTATAGACAATTGTTGGATATGCAGTTGGTTGTACTTTGTCTATACCGGTTCAGGGCGGTCCTTGGTTGATACTAGGATACACTCTTCTCTATTGATGCTTAGTGTAGTGACCGGTTTCTCAGCCTTTCTTGGTGAAGAGTCCCCTCTATAATAGAGATCAAATCGCTATCCTCTTTTGCCAAACAATGACAAGACTTACACTAGTAGACAACTTACCGGTGTGATGCCAACAAAGAAGGTGAAGATTGCAAACACAAAGTTGAAAAGTCATGCATCCTTATGGTGGGAACATCTACAGCTGGATAGGAAGAGGAAAGGCAAAGACACAATCAAGGTATGGAATAAAATGGTGAATAAGTTGAAGTGAAAGTTCCTACCTTGTGATTATCAGATTAACCTAGTTTGGCAAATGCAAAGTTTGAGGCAGAAAGATAGCTCGGTAAGGGCCCGTTTGGGTGCTGGAAGATGGAATGCTAGATATTGTCAATTCTGGAATATGCTGCAATTCTGGAAGATACATATTCTCAAAATGATTTCCAGAATATGTATTGAACCGTTTGGTTCACCCGAAGATGAGAACCGACAATTTTTCTTCAAAGAGCAACCTCCAAACCCTAGCTACCCGCAGCGCCACAGAAGCTGTATATACACCACTGTGAAAATGGTGAATGGAGTATGTGAGTTGAGGCGAAATCAGGCGGTGGCACTGACAAAATTTGGTGAAACCATTTGGTGCATTTGTCCACCCTCCTGTTGATACACTTGCAGGCATTAACATTAATGTAGTAACCTCAACAAACTAACTATACGTAATCGAAAGCTTGCATGAATGTGAGACAAGTTTGAATAAACCAGTGGTTTCATGCAATGTTTGGGGCAAAGAAAGCAGCGAGCTCTCTTTTCCGAGCTGTGATATCGCCGGTGGCTCCAAAGCCTTGGAAGGCATTGGCTACTATAACATAGGCAATGGCTGATGTAATGAAGGCAATTCCCCCTCGCGAAAATTGGAATTTCAACAAAAACAAACGAAAAAATTCGGACGTCAAAATGAATTAAACATCAAGCGGACCCGACGACACATAAAATGAGCATTTGAAAGTGGAATTAGAACGTGGATTTCTAATTCCACCTTTTCAAATGGAAGACGGAATGCTCATTTTTTGGGCAAAATTGGAATTTCGAAATTCCAATTCCTCTTTGTTAAGATGGACACAAACATGGAATATCAAAATCTGAAAATGCTATTCCGGAATATGGGCTCATATTCCACGTACCAAACGGGAATTCTGTAGATTAGACATCAGATCTAGACATGATGAAGATAATGTGGAAAGAATCGGTAGATACCTGAATGGTTTGAGAGTTTCCATCCAAGAGGAAATTAGTATGGTCAAGTTAGAGCACATTGAAGAGGCTTATCAATTTGCATTGAAGGCCGAGGAGAAATTGAACAAAAGACATGAGGAAAGACAAAGAGGTCGAGGTGGTAGATTCCCTAGAGGAAGAGGTCGATCTAATGGTGAAAATGTTAGATCTGAACCAGCAAAGACAAATCTGGACAAAGGCAAGATCGAGTAGAAAGGTGAAAGTTCATCTAGAGGCAGAGGTAGTAACTACCGAGGTGGTTATAGTAGAGGAAGTTTCCGAGGAACTTGCTACAATTGTGGAGGACATAGATCTTTTGAATGTACGCCTGCAAGCAAGAAGGCTGGTAGCAGTAGAAATGCTTTGGTGCAAGAAGAATCACTGAATGAACATGAGAAAGAAAATAACTTGATGGTAAGGAGAGCACTGTGGAATGAAAGCAAAAAGGAAGATCCCGTAAGGAAAAGTTTGTTCAAGACTAGATGTAGAGTTTCTGATAAAGTTTGGAAGGTAATCATTGACAATGGTAGCTCGGAGAATCTAGCATCTGAGGAGATGGTCACAAAATTACAATTGGAAAGGTTGGTACATCCGAAGCCCTATTAGATTTCATGTTTCAAAGATGAGCATACACTCTTGGTAAGTGAACAATGTTATGTGAATTTGAAGATTGGAAAGTACAATAATAAGGTGTTATGTAATATCATGCCTATGGATTGTTGTCATATTTTGTTGGGTAGACCTTGGCAATATGATAGACATGCTATATATGATGGAAGATTGCATAAGTATACTATTGTGGCTGATGGAAAGAAACAAATCTTGTTGCCTTTGATGGAAGAACCTGCTAGTAATGTTTGCACATCTATGAAAGTTTGTTTGATGGAGGGAAGAAAGTTTGTTAACTCTTTAAAAAGGAATGATGTATGTTTTGTTGTGATCCCTAACAAACCGAGTAAGAAAACAAAGGACAATGTTCCTGAGGAGATTGATAAGTTACTCACCGAGTACAGTGATATCATTTCTGATAATGTACTTGATGGTTTGACACCAAAAAAAAAACATTGATCATTGTATGGATCTAATCTCTAGAGCTAGTTTACCGAATAAGGCACCTCATCGGTTGACACCTACCGAGAATCAGGAATTGAACCGACAGATTCAAAAGTTGCTGGAGAAAGATTTGATCAGAGAAAGTTTGAGTCCTTGTGCAGTACCTGTTGTATTAGCACCGAAGAAGAATGGAGAGTGGAGAATGTGTACTGATTCCAAAGCAATCAATAAGATAACAATGAAGAATAGGTTTCCTATACCGAGAATGGATGACATAATGGACAATTTGACTGGAGCAAAGTATTTCACCAAAATTGATTTGAAAAGTGGGTATCATCAGATCAAAATCAGAGAAGGTGATGAATGGAAGACTGCTTTCAAGACAAAAGAAGGTTTGTATGAATGGTTGGTTATGCCCTTTGGTTTAACTAATGCGCCGAGTACTTTTATGAGGCTAATGAATGAAGTTTTGAAGAAATTCTTAGGTAAGTTTGTGATTGTATATCTTGATGACATTCTGATATTCAGTAAGACAAAAGAAGAACATTTGTTGTATGTTAGACAAGTTTTGCAAAGATTGAAAGAACAAAAGTTGCTGATAAATCTGAAAAAGTGTTCATTCATGAAAGAGGAGATTGTGTATTTGGGATTTGTTATTTCAACTGATGGTTTGAAGATGGATCCTGAAAAGGTTGAAGCTATTTTGAATTGGACTACACCTATGAATGCTAGTGAGGTAAGATCATTTCATGGTTTGGCAAGTTTTTACCGAAAGTTCATAAGGAATTTCAGTTCAATTTGTAATGCTATGACTGAGACTATGAGGAAACAACAGAGAATTCAAGTGGACACATGGACCTAATAAAAGTTTTGAGACTCTGAAGCAGAAGGTTGCTGAGTTACCTATTTTGGCATTACCTAATTTCAGTAAGGTAATTCAAGTAGAATGTGATGCAAGTGGAAGTCCAATTGGAGCTGTGTTGAGTCAAGAAGGTAAACCTATTGCTTTCTTTAGTGAAAAGTTGAATGATGCTAGAAGGAAATATTTTGTGTATGATCAAGAATTCTATGCTATTGTTAAAGCACTGAAGAAATGGAGACATTATTTGATACCGAGTGAATTTGTGTTGTATACTGATCATAAGGCTTTACAATATTTGGGTAGTCAGAATAAGTTGAACCAGAGACATATGAAATGGGTTGAGTATTTGCAGAGTTACACATTTGTGATAAAGCATAAAAGTGGAGTCACTAACCGAGTTGCTGATGCATTGAGTAGAAGATCTTTGATGACTGAGATGAAAATTGAAGTTCTTGGTTTTGATGAGATGAGAGATTGTTATGAGTTTGACCCTGATTTTTTTGAGCCATGGAGAAAGTGCAGAGCACCTATTCAAGATCAACAAGATACTAAATGGGATGAATATTTTAGTCAGGAAGGTATGTTGTTTAAAGGTATTCAGTTGTGTATACTGAGAGGAGTAATGAGAACTAACCTGATAAAAGAGAAGCATAGTAGTGGTTTGGCTAGACATTTTGGTATTGATAAAACATGGAATTTGCTAAAGGAGAAGTACTATTGGCCGCAGTTGTATAAAGATGTTCAGAAATTTGTGAAAAGTTGTGGAATTTGTCAGGTTGCAAAAGGAGTAAGTCAGAATACTGGATTGTATGTATTGATTGCTGTTCCTGAGAAACTTTGGATTGACATCAGTATGGACTTTGTTCTTGGCTTACCGAAGACAGTAAGAGGTAATGATTCCATATTTGTTGTTGTGGATAGATTTTCTAAGATGGCACATTTTATACCATGTAGAAAGACATCAGATGCAGTACATGTAGCAGATCTTTTCTTTAAGGAAATTGTCAAATTGCATGGATTACCAAGGAGTATTATCTCTGACCGAGACAGTAAATTTGTTGGATACTTTGGAAGACCCTTTGGAAGAAATTTGGCACTAAGTTGAAATATAGTTCTACATTTCACCCACAACCCGATGGACAAACCGAAGTTGTGAACAGAAGTTTGGGAAATCTTTTGAGATGTTTAGTTGTAATGTCCCCTTTTTAGGGTACATTATTTTGTGTTGGGTTGTTAGCCTTTCCAGCTTGGCTCGGAGAGTTAACCGTGGTGTAGCAGTGCACCAGAAGATAATTGGCCTAGGTGTTTTCAGTTCCAGGCCAATCGGAGCAATTCAACAAGTTTTCGGGATACTTACTATTTTTAGTAAGTCAGCAGGGTTCAGATTTCTTGGCTTTTCAGTAGTGGACTCGGAGCGTCTCACCCAGAGCATTCCGGCAAGCTATCACACGTCAGTATCCGAGCTCGTTTGGGCCTCTGTTTTAATGCCAGAAGTTTTCCTCACTTATTTATTATTTTACTTTATAACTCAACGGTCATTTACTTAAACTGACTTAAAGTGAGTTTATAAGAGACGAAATGGGCATACGAAGAGTCATAGTGGGGAAACTGAAGAGTCACAACTGCAGCCATAAGAGGAGGTTTTGGAGACTTATTCAGCATGCTTCAGTTTATGGATATTACTTCTCTTTGAGAATTTGAGAAGCTTCAGCTATTGAATCAGAAATCTGAGGACGGACACCTTCAGCATTTCTTGGTGGATTGGACGGAAACCCGATTCATCTCGATGCGGATTCATTTAGAGTTCGCCATTGTTATACCAAGTTCTTTATCATCCAGTCTTACTATTCTTTGCTGTATTTCGGATTGGATTGGATATTGTAATGTTTGGTTTATGTATTGCTGATGTATAATACAAAACCGTATTTCTAAGAAATTTAATAAGGTTATATCTGCTGGTTCTTCGAATTTATATGTTGGATACTTGCATGTTTCATTGGTCTATGAATCTGCATGTGATTTGGTTGAGAAAGTTAGTAAATGACCGATTAGGGTCATTTCAGTGGTATCAGAGCTAAAAATCCTGCCAGCCTATGAGGTTTTTCTACAAAATTTATAGAGATATTTTTACAAGAGACAAAACATACAGAATTTTCTCTTAGTTGTAGCATTATTTTCAGAAGGGTTTTCGCATGTCTGATATATTTGATGATTGAATCTTCTTGGAATAAAAATAGAGGGGTTATTCCTTCAGTCAATAAATATTGGGATTTATTTCAGCTAATATTATTTGTGCCATGAGTAAAATCCCTGTGTCAAGAGCTTTGAGAGATTAAAGTGGGGAATCATATTATGAGGGTGAAATCCATGAAATACTTTTTATTTGTTTGAGTATTGTGTGGTAAATGTTATGCGGGTCCCAACTCATAATTGATAAAATTTTATTATTTCCGTAAAAGAGTGTTTGGCTCTATTAAAGAATAGGCAATATTCGAATGTTCTTTATCATTCTATTGTTTTGATATTGTCTGGCCGAAATATTTTAAAACCCACATTTGCTTGGGTCGTGAGTGTTATCGTTCATGGGAAGAAGATTTATCGGGGCACATTCAATACAAATATATTCTCAAACATGGCACGACATTGTGAAGAACTAATCGCAGTGTATTTTAGAACTGACGCCTTGGTTTGGGATTTAAGGATTTGTTCTATATCGTTGGGCCAGGACTAGTAACAGGGAACACACGCAGTGCTAGGTGTTGGGAGTGCCGCATATGAACGCACATGGGTATTGAGTATACGCCATGCTGGACAGGTATTACCATTGTGAATACATGTTTCTATTGAATGCGTGTTGGTATTTGGCACAAGACAGAGGAGAAACTACTATGACAGTCTTAATCTGAGAAAGGGGAGCAGGAGAAGCTGCAGCTGCGTCAAGCTGAGGCTCGCAAACTGCTGCAACCACGTTGGTGATTCCTCAGGGAGTGGGGACACTCGTTTGGGGCACCTATTCTTTGAGTAATCGTGTGTAGGAAGTCTGAGGGAGTCATTGGAGTATCAGCTAGAGTGATACTCAGTGGTATCAACACGTCCGAGCAGCTGTGCAGGGTGACGGGAAAGGCAGGAAAGATCTCACACCTGCTGTGAACTCATGCACGCAGCCTCTCCATGAGTTTCGAAAGCCGGGACACTACGGCTATCCAGTGAACGTGCACAGTCTGGGAATTAACGTGGAAATGAGTGTATTCAACATCTGGATTCTATATACTTGTCGTTCCTTCAGTTCTAGCATTACGAATATCAGTTTCATAAGGAGAGTAAATTCACAGTAACAATCAGCCTTGGTTACGAATTGAAATTGCTGCATGTGTGGAGATATACAAAGTTGTTAATAGTAGTGAGAGGTTTCACCTCCAAACACCCTGTACTGACCGAATTTTGATAAAAGAATCAATTAACGTCTTCATAGCTTCAAAACTCTCAGTTGTGAGAACTCCACCAACATACAGGATTGAACATAAACACAGTTCTGTTGGGTAGGACATTATAACAAAAAGAACAACAGTTGTATGCATTCTATGAAGAAATCTCGACAAGGAACAAGCATATCTTTTTGGTGTAAACTTGAAGGTGTGTATCCTACTACAAGCAATGGAAAAAATCAGAGAACCATTCAGAGTGGGAAATTTTTATGACAAACAGCTGCAGTCCTAAACCTTAGAAGTTAAATTTGTGCAGTTGCTTCCAGCACATACCCAATTAGAGTCATTACTACAATTGCTGTAACAACAACATTATTCAGTACTGCCTCCAAATCATTACTGCATTATTCAGTAACAACAACATTCAGCGTTTCAGTGTCATGGTGGTATCTTCTCTTGTGGACCCTGGTTTTATACGAGCTAAGTTATTGTTTGAATTGGAATATATGCTAGTGTTATATAGAATTCCTATTTTTGAATGTCCCATATACGTTTGAACAGTGGTAGCGAAACATCAGCATACTCCTTGCGCAGCAGTATTCAGAATTTGGACATACATTGTTTCATTCGTGCTTGAATTTGGACAGGGCAAGACTCAAACAGCGAACAACAGTATTCATAATTTCAGTATCACGGACAAGGAATTAATCAATTATCTCCAGCCAGAACGTTTATCTGTGATTGCATAAGACAACAGGTTCACTGCTGCAGAATTCCATTCAGTCCTTGTGTGAATCTTGGTGAGATTTAAATAATGGAGACCTTGGGAAGTCCCATATTCTCAAAAGAATTCAACGGCACGTTTTACGATGTGCAGCTCAGAGATATCCAAAAGGAAATGGAAATAGGAAATGAATTGTGTTGCCTTGGATGGCAACTGGAGGAGCGGAAAATTGCAAGCAGCATGTTGGCCAAGCTCGATGCAATAAATTCATATCTATCCAGGATAGATCAAGCTGATTGCAGACTTCTTAATTGGGCCATGCATCCCACAATGGTTGCCTTAGTGCAACGTAGACTTATGAGTCATCCACTTCGAGATGTTAGGATTGCAGTCGCCTTATGTCTCAGTGAGGTTGCTCAAATTACAGCACCTATTGTTCCTTACACTGAGTACATTTGGCGACAAGTGTTACCGCCGATTGTAGACAGCTTGTATGGACTGAAATATGACAAAGATTCTACCTGTGGTACTCAGGTAAAAATCTTGGAGTTAGTGAACAGCACTAGAGTTTTCAGTCAAATGTTGAATCTTGGTTATGGTAAAATAATTCAGAAATTATTTCAGTGTCTCCTAGACAATCACAGGGAGCGTCATTCAAATGAGATGAAGACATGCATTATGACTATCTTATCCTCAATCTTAGATGAGGACTACGACATATGCAAACAATTGCAATCTGAATTGTTGACATTATGGAGAGGAGGAATAAGGAACGCACCCACGACATACGAACTCTCAGCTGAATTGATTAAGCTTCAGGCTAAAAGATTCTTGAGTTCATTATTAGAAAATGAACAAGTTTCATTAGGCTTACAGGTTGCAGGATCTCCGGTGATAGACCAGGGCTCAGTGATTGCAGGGCAGGTTTGTTTCTTATGCCAGGGGAGCTGGTCACAGGGGCATGTTTGCACGATTGATCCAGGAAAGGATAAATTGCAGCCTAGTGATAGAGACATTACAGTTGAGACTTCCCCGCTCTCGAGACATGGTGGTGAGTGTTCAGCACTCTACTTTGGTGATTTGGTGGTGGAGTTTGATAACTCCAGGATTATAGGTTGTGGTGACCAGTTAGAGACTTTCAGTGATTCCGGTAATGAGGAATCATGTGACTTATTTAGCAGCACTTCATTTTTGCACCACGCTGATATGGATGACCCATTTTGCAGTACATCTCAGGACAACACTGATCAGAAGTGGGCCTTGAAGAGTCAGCTAAAGGTTAGTGATGACGCTATTATTGCAGCACTAGTTCACCATGATAGTACTCACCAGATCATTGATGATCTGTAAAGGACAGCTCAGAGAGATCAAGGGCAAGACGGCAGAGGGATTGGATTCTATACTGCAAGTTTATAGGGAGTCAGGACAGCTTCTGAGGATTGGAAATCCGAGTACTTGAGTTTTCTTACAGACCGTGACCACCTATTACAGGTTGCTGGGAATTATGTTGAGCAGTTAAGGAATAAGGAGGTGGGGATCGATAAGCTCAATAGGGAGCTTAGTGCTACTCAGGGCACTTTGGAGCATACTCGTATCGCTCTGCAGGAGGCGAGAAATCAGACCGTGATGTCTAACCAGTACAGAGAGCAAGATGACAGGGATAGGTCTGAATTCTATCAAGAGGTGATTCAGGAGCTTGACAGCATACTACAGACCTATGACTTGGACAGTTGTCCAAGAAGATCTTTGGGTCATCAACAGTTTCTTGGTGAGTTAGACCACTTTCAAAAGATGGCTAACTCCTTGTTTGATATGGGTGCGGAGTTGACTATTGATAATCCCCTCTGAGTTAGACGAGGGGGATACTTCCTATTCCCAGGACGAGGACGTGATTGGTTGCAGGATGTGGGACCTCGGGGCAGTTATCAGAGATGAGCCTTGGCCATCAGGTTGGAGTAGTGGGATGAGCTCAGTTGATGAGCAATGTGGTTTGTGTACCTGCAGTCCAAGAGTGGTAGCTATGTCTTTTCTTACCCTACCACTCGGTGATGATGTTGATCAGGTAGGACTTATACAGTACGGGGTCATCGAGTTTGGCATGTAGGTGTGAGTTTTTCACACAATGATATACATTGTATGACTCCGAGCATTGAGAGACAGTCATGGAGTCCTTATGCTGATTTGGGGTTTCCAACAGAGATAGTCAGTGCATCGCAGGTGGATGTCTTATCCGGCAGTTTTGACAGTTTGCCTTTTCAGCGCAGTTATTGGTTCAGGGTACAGATTAGAGGGGCAACTTTATGGCAGATGGATACTTCTGATATGTCACTCAGTAGGAACGGTGAGCACCGAGAGATTTCAGTCAGCTAGGGCGATGTAGGGCTCTTTTGCTTGTGGGATCCAGGAGGGGCATACTCGCGGTTGGTTCTCATTTCTGGAACCGATCGACAGGAGATTTGGTTTTCTCCGGCATTTGACTTTAGAGGCATGGGACATCCCAATTGGAGTGAGGTTCTCAGTTGGGTTGAGTCCTTACTTATAGATGATAGTAGCACATGGCAGATGGGCACGATTGATCTTGCAGTGAGTTGGGGGCTGGGCTTTGGTTTGGCTGCTGTTTGGTTATGGAGAGGGGCTTCACAAATCGGAGCCTAATGACTATGTCAGCTACACACGACAGGTCGGTGGAGCAGCTTCCCTGAGATTAGTTTGGGATCCAGGTATTTGATCGCAGCATGCAGATGTCGATTGCTTGAGGGCAAGCAATCTCCGGGAAGGGATAATTGTAATGTCCCCTTTTTAGAGTACATTATTTTGTGTCGGGTTATTAGCCTTTTCAGCTTGGCTCGGAGGGTTAACCGTGGTGTAGCAATGCACCAGAAGATAATTGGCCTAGGTGTTTTCAATTCCAAGCCAATCGGAGCAGTTCAACAAGTTTCCGGGATAATATTTTTAGTAAGTTAGCAGGGTTCAGATTTCTCGACTTTTCAGTAGTGGACTCGGAGCGTCTCACCGAGAGCTTTCCGGCGAGCAATCACACGTCAATATCCGAGCTCGTTTGGGCCTCCATTTTAATGCCAGAAGTTTTCCTCATTTATTATTTTACTTTATAACTCAACGGTCATTTACTTAAACTGACTTAAAGTGAGTTTATAAGAGACGAAATGGGCATATGAAGAGTCATAGTGGGGAAACTGAAGAGTCATAGCTACAGCCATAAGAGGAGGTTTTGGAGACTTATTCAGCATGCTTCAGTTTATGGATATTACTTCTCTTTGAGAATTCGAGAATTCGAGAAGCTTCAGCTATCGAATCAAAAATCTGAGGACGGACACCTTCAGCATTTCTGGGTGGATTGGACGAAAAGCCAATTCATCTCGGTGCGGATTCATTCAGAGTTCGAAATTGTTATACCAGGTTCTTTATCATCCAGTCTTACTGTTCTTTGCTGTATTTCAGATTGGATTGGATATTGTAATGTTTGGTTTATGTATTGCTGATGTATAATACAAAACTGTATTTCTGAGAAATTTAATAAGGTTATATCTGCTGGTTATTTGAATTTATATGTTGGATACTTGCATGTTTCATTGGTCTACAAATCTAAATGTGATTTGGTTGAGAAAGTAAATGACCGGTTAGGGTCATTTCATTAGTTGGAGACACACAGAGTAATTGGGATTCTGTGTTGGCACAAGCAGAGTTTGCATACAATAATTCAGTGAATAAAAGTACTGGAAAAACACCATTTGAAATTGTGAATGGCACACAGCCGAGAGGTATATCTGATTTGAGAGACATTGCTGATGAAAGTAAGAGAAGTGTTGAAGGAGTAAAATTTGCTGAGTACATAAAGACATTGCATGAAGATGTGAAGCTAAAGTTGGAAGACAGTAATCAGAAATACAAAGACAAAGCGGATAGATCAAGGAGGAATAAAACTTTTGATGTTGGTGATAAAGTGATGGTTCATTTGAAGAAAGGCCGATTTCTTGTTCGAACATATGGGAAGCTGAAGATGAAAAAGTTTGGACCATGCAAGATTTTGAAGAAATTTGACAGTGGAAATGCATATGAGATTGAGTTACCCAATGACATGGACATATCACCTATTTTCAACATTGCTGATTTATATGAATATCATGAACCTGATGAAGAAGTGACAATACCAACAGAATATCCTAAGAAGTAGAATGAAGAAATTGAACAAATTTTGAAGGAAAGAGTTGGCAAAAGTACAAGAGGAAAACAGTATATGGAATATCTGGTAAAGTGGAAGAATAGACCGATGGAAGACAGTTCATGGATTTCACAATCTGAGTTGGATGCAGCTCAGATCATACCTACCAAATGATTCGGAGAATCATTTCAAAATAACCCCAAGTGTCTGATGCGGGAGCATCTTGGGTCCTTGGCAATCTTGTGTCACCAAAAACATTTTGGAGTTTGTCTGTGTTGCTCGGTTTCAGCTTTGACCGAGTTGGTTGGTTTCCTTTGGTTACCAAGTGTAGTCAGTTATCTCCCGAGCGGTCGGTTGTTTCACTAGTGCTCGGCGTTGCTTGTCTGTTGCTCGGTTATCTTTGCTCACCAACAGGTTTAGTTTTAGTTTCTGTTGTGGCCGACTTGTGCATTTATGTTGGATCGCGGATTTAATGTTGATATCAATCATTGGGAAGCGTGTGGTCCTAGATCTGACCGTTCCTTCCGTTGATTGTGGATCTGAAGGCCAACTCAGTTCGGTAGCTTCTTGTATAAATGTAGTTGTTTGGTTGTAGTTTAGGAGCAATTTTTGGGGATAGAAGATAGAATTAGAGATTTTGGCAAATCCTCGCATGTTGAGGACTTCTGTAATTCATTGTAATAACAGGCCGTAACCAGGAAGGCCTTATAGCTCGGCATGTATGGTTCTATTTGATGAAAATATATGAAAGCTTTTGCATTCTCTCTCTCAATGTTCTTTCTTTGCTTCCGCATGTGTTGAGCAAGCTTGGATCATTAGGGTGTGCCATTGTTTGGCCCCTCTTGGCCCTTGCCTTGCGTCAACATTACATTCTCTTTATATATCCTAGTTATGGTATGTGCACTGACATTACGTCGCATAATGTCTACCATAACTGCTGATATCAAGTCACATGATATCAGTCTACTAAACATTATAAGATCATCACCTTACAATGTTTAAAATACAAGTGTTAGTTGTCCAAAAAGTTGTCACCTTTTAGAAACATACACAGGAATAGTATGCCCATAAAGTCATAGAGTCACACATATGACAAAAGAAGTTTACACATTAAACATCTTTACTATATTAGTACAAATCAAAATTTACATTTCAATCATACCAAGCTTCTTTCTGAAGTGATCGACTTTCACTTTGAGAAGAGGTTTGGTGAGGATGTCTGTTGTTTGATCTGTACTGATATACTCCAACTAGATGGCGTTCCTTTCCACCATATCTCTCACATAGTGATAAGGAATTTCAATATGCTTAGATCTATCATGAAATACAAGATTCGCTGACAGCTTGATACAACTTTGATCGTCACAGTGGATGATAGTTGGATTCAGAGGTTTACTAAATAATCCCACAAGTAGTTTCCTGAGCCAAATTGTTTCTCTAGCAGCCAAGGATGCTGCAATATATTCGGCTTATGTAGAACTCTGAGCTACTAAGGATTGTTTTCTACTAATCCACGAAATCATAGCTGATCCTAAACTGAAACAACATCCAGAGGTGCTCTTTCGATCAGTTATACTTCCAGCCCAATCTAAATCTGTGAATCCATGAAGATCTAAGTCAACCTTCTCATACTTTACAGGATAATTAATAGTACCTTGAAGATATATCAATATATGCTTTACAACCACAAGATGTATCTCCTTGGACTCGCACATAAATTGACTCAAGGTATTTACAACATAGCTGATGTCAGGTCTGGTATTAACCGCATACATCAAGGATCCAACTATTTGTCTATAGAGAGAGGGATCTGCTAATGGAGAATCTGCAGCTACTTTAGTTTATGAAGGTTTGTTTCCATGGGAGTTGACATATGTCTGCAAGTCATCATACCAAATCTCTTTAATATATCAATAATGTACTTCCCTTGATTTATAACAATACTATCTGATTTTTGCTAGACTTCAAGTCCAAGGAAATAGTGGAGGCCTAGGTCTTTCATCTCAAATTCTGAGGCCAGATCTTACTTACATTGTTCAATAAGGTGATCTTTCCCTGTAATCAATAGATCATCAACATATAATATTAAAATTAATATATCACCTTTGCTTTGTTTGAAGTAGAGATTTGGATCTGCACCATTTTTAGAGAAACCTAATCCAATTAGGTATTTGTCAATCCTCTCATACCAGGCCCTGGGAGCCTGTTTAAGTCCATATAGAGATTTCTTTAATTTACACATGTGTGATTTTGCATTGTGAATTTCAAATCCTTGAGGTTGTTCTAAGTAGACTTCTTCTTCAATGGTTCCATTTAAGAAGGCAGTTTTTACATCCATCTGATGAACTTTCCATCCTTTGGCTGCTGCAATAGCAAGCACTGCTCTCACAGAGGTGTATCGTGCAACTGTTGCAAATGTTTCCTCATAGTCAATTCCCTCTTTCTGTGAAAAACCTCTGGCTACAAATCTTGCTTTATATTTCTCTATACTTCCATCTACAGCATGCTTGATTTTGAAGAGCCATTTAGAAGAAACAACAAACTTCTCTTTTGGTCTAGGCACTATCTCCCATACATCATTCTTCAGAATGGATTGATATTCCTTTGTCATGGCATCCTTCCATGCTTGATGCTGAAGAGCTTGAGTAACATTTGTAGGTTCAGATTTTATGAGTTCACTCATTAAGGCCATATAACTAGAGAATCTCTTAGGTCTTTTACTTTCTCTAAAAGTCCCTGATGGAGCTGCATAAGTCTTTGCTTCTTCCATTGTTTTGGTAGCCCAAAGTGGTCTTCTTTTACAGTTCTCCAAAGACGTGATTTGTTCTTCATTTCTATCTTCCTCATGACACTCCCTCTAAATCTCAGGGGTGGGATCCTCTTCTAGATCCATGTGGGAAGTTTGAATTTAAGACTCAATGGAATTTCTAGCCCTTCTAAAAGCTATATCTTCCTCAAAAATCACATCTCTGCTTAGTTCAATCTGTCTCTGACCAGGGACGTATAGTCTATAGGCTTTTGAAGTTTCACTGTAGCCTACGAAA
Source organism: Chamaecyparis obtusa (assembly GCA_027943335.1). Classification (NCBI taxonomy): domain Eukaryota; kingdom Viridiplantae; phylum Streptophyta; class Pinopsida; order Cupressales; family Cupressaceae; genus Chamaecyparis; species Chamaecyparis obtusa. The sequence continues at coordinate 220,401 of BSBK01002629.1, read as the reverse complement.
ATACCTTTTCTCCCAGAAGGTTCTAATTTAGTCCTTTTCTCTTTGGGTACATGAATGTAGACAGAACACCCAAATATCCTAAAGTGACTAATGTTGGGTTTTATACCTGTGAAGGCTTCTTCGGGAGTTTTGTCATCAATATGGGAGTGAGGACATCTGTTCTGAATGTAGACTGTAGTACTAGAGGCTTCAGCCCAAAGTGAAGTTTCTTTATTTTGATCAAGTAGCATGGACTTGGCATCTTCTACAATTGTTCTGTTTTTCCTTTCAGCAATGCTGTTTTGTTAAGGGTTGTAAGGAATAGTGAACTCCCTCTTAATCCCTGCACTTATACAAAATTCTTTAAAGATGTCTGATGTGTATTCTTTTCCATTAGCTGTCCTTAGGGTTTTTATTTTTCTCCCAAAAGAATTTTCCGTAAGGGATTTGAATTCTTTGAATCTTTTAAGAATCTCTTGTGATTCTTTACATTTAAGAAAGTCATCAATAAAGATTACATAGTATAGAAACCCTCCTAAAGAAGGTACAAACATGGGTTCACACAAGTCTGAGTGGACTAACTCTAAGACATGGTTTGTTTTGCTAGTACTATTTTGAAAAGACCCCTTAGTATTTTTACCTAAGGCACACCCCTTGCATACCCCTGAATTGTATTGTTTAAGTTTAGGTAACCCTATGACTAACTTTTCCATAGAGGATAGGGCACGGAAATTGAGATGCCCTAATCTTCTATGCCATATTTCATTAGAGTCTGCAACTTCACGGATTAGAGCTAGCTTTGGTTCAGTACATAACTCGTACAAATAACCTTGTCTATGTCCTATAGTTTTAGCTTTCTTGATGGTAGAATTCTTTGGCCATGCCAACACTTTATTATCCATGAAGGTTACTCTATATCCATTATCTTCAAGTGCGGATATGGAGACCAAGTTTCTTTTTACGCCAAGGACAAATAATACTCTGATGAGTTGAATTGAGATGCTAGATTTTAATTTGATGGTGCAGGTTCCAACACCTTTGACTAGATGTGCAAAATCATCTCCAATAGTTACTTCTTCATCAGTTTCTTCTACCATGAAGTCTAGGAGTTCTTTGAATCCTGTGATGTGCCTTGATGAACCACTATCTATGACCTAGGAGTTGGATTTAGTTGATACTTGAAAGTGCAGAGTAGAATACATATTTCTCAGGTTCATGCTTCCCTTTGGACTTTCTTACTTTGGCATATGATGCTTGCTGCTTGGTTCTGTCAGGACATCTGACTGCATAGTGCCCATATTGGTTGCATCTAAAACATTGGATGTTAGAAAAATCTTTCTTGGAAGAGCCTTTCAAAAGATGGCTTTTTCTCTTTTGAAATAACTTTTTCTTTCCTTTCTTGTGGGAGTGTGCATTCAAGACATGAAGATCTTCATCTATGTTTTTCTGATTGAATCCTTTCTTTGTTTGTCTCGATTCTTCTTCCAGACAGTCAGATCTTAATCGGTTAAATTTTGAAAATTTAGACCTTGCACTAATGCATTGAACAAAAGTTTCCCAGGAGTTTGGTAAACCATCTAGGGCAATAAGTGTTAGCTCCTTACTTTCAATTTGATATCCAAGAGTTGATAATTGATCCCTTAGAGTTGATATCCTCGTAAAATATGCATTGATAGATTCTCCTTCGTTCATACTTATATGATTGATTTCTCTCTTAAGGGCCAAGGTTCTGCTGGAGTTATTTATTTCATACGTACTTTCAAGTGCTTTAAACATATGATATGCAGTTTCATATTTTGTCAACATTTGTACGATATGATCTCTAACTCCATTAGCTATGATTTTCATGGCTTTTTCATTTCCTTCAGTCCATGCTATTTTCTCCGGGTCATTCTCAGGTTCTGGTTTATTCACTTTCACAAATGACTCAAACTTTGTTTTCTTTTAATATCATCATAATTCTGAATTTCCATGATGAGAAATTATTTCCTCCTTCTAGTCTATCTTCAAATCAAATTACAGTAGCCATAAGGAAATGTAATGTTCTTTGGATTAAATTTGAATTTCTCAAATTCAGTTGCTAGGACCCTTCCTAACTTGGCTCCGATACTGTGTAAATGCAACCAAAAATTATTTATTAAATTCAATCTGCAAAAAATCTCATATATTAATTCTGTGTTATTAAATATTAGTTAAACTGAGAAAAAAAGTTTATATTTATTTTGCTGTGATGAACCCTGTATTTTCAATTTCTATGTGTTCATTGAATGTGATATCTTATGATTTATATGCAGGAGAGACTGAGAGAAAAGTCACGTCTATGATAGATGTGACTCCTCGGAGAGTCCCGCCTATCATAGGCGTGACTGTTCACACCAGTCACGTCTATGAGACGTAACTCCTCAGCGTCGATTTACCCTGTGTAACACTTTCGGTGTTATCGGCAAACATTACATTGACTTAGTAATGGCATTCGATAATATTCGATCCATAGATATTAATATTATTCAATATAATAGATATTAATATTAATAGATAACATTCGATATAATAGATATTAATATTAATAATGATATCAATATAATAATATTGATATTATTATTATTATTATTTTATTTATATATATATTATTATATCTGATATAATCAATAGTTATATATTATATTAATATTAATAATAATTATATCAAACATTATTATATTGATATATTTATTATTATTATTAACAAAATTATATATTATATTAATTTTATCCTCTATCTGATTGAAGCTACTATAATTAACACAAATTACTCACACAAAACAAGCAACATTTAAAACAAAAAGACAGCTCCCAAACCCTTCTTGACAAAGAACATTACATAGATGTGTGTCATGCTTCTAATCCTTGTCTTAATATGTGGAAAGATGTCCAATGTGCAAACATAGGGCTACCAAATCAGTTCTTGCAAATACAATTAATTCTATTATAAGATGGCCTTGTTCCTTCTCTCAAAAAGATGAGAGAAAAATCATCTTAATTACAAACCTTCCCAATTTCCAATCATTGATTAAAAATTGCAAAGCTTCCTATTCGGCCAATCCAATGGTCACACAGAGAGTGCATGTCAATCTTTGACACGTTTCAGCCCATTTTAGCCAACACCAATACTTAGTTAAAGAGAAGATGTATTAAGACAATAAAGATCAAAGCTGGATCAAATGATGATACATCAAGGGTAGTAGGGCACAAATCTGAAATAAGGGCGAATACCAAAGAAAGTGTCTCTTCTTCTAGAACCATAATTAAGCTCAAGGTCATTAGGGTTATGAATGTGCCTCTGAAGGAGATATTAGAGAAAGCAAAAGGAAAAGCAATAGGAGCAGATACAAGTTCGTGAGACTGAGGATGAACCCCAAGATGAAAATGTTCCAGAGATTATTCCTACAGTAGTTATAGAAGCTGCTCTCATGATTCTCCCTCATGCATCTATTCCTTCTATGGATGTTCTTATGTCTCTCATAGACGGTAATGTTGATTCCTTTTCTATAGTGTATGTTCCTCCTATAGCTCCAAGTGTGAGCATTGTTTCTTCAATCCCCTCTTGAAAGTCCTCATGGAAACCTAGAGAATGTTTTTGACTCATTCTACATATCATAGTTTGTTAGATGTGTCAGTACCATTGCTTGATACTTCCATTATGAGATTTGATAGATTCATTACTGAGGCTTCTCAAAATATGGAATCCGTGTAAACTTTTACAGATGTTTCTATTATTCAATGTTAGTTTAAATTCAGTGATTTTTATGGTGAAATGTGAAGATATCTAATGGATTTTTTATTCATACTATTTGTATTTAGTTGATGTAGGTTGCAATCTATGTTTAGTCTAAACCTAATTTGCAGCATTAGTTCAATTGTGAATACATGTTTGATTTGCACTGGTATAGGGTACTTGAATGTATGTTTACAATCTGTAAATCTTTCATCTCCTTTGAATAATGCACTATATATGTGGAGATGTGAGCAATCTGGTTAAGTAGAAATGAGTTTATGGGATCCATCTATCTAAAGGACCATCCATCGTTGTCATTGTCTTTCGGGTTCTTAGTTTAGTCAGCTTTCTGAACCCTTATCCGTTTTGTAGTTTATTTTGAAACAGTTTAGTAGTATTAGCGAAGGGTGTTAAAGGCTTCAAAGAATCTGAAAACGCTTGGACTGCTAGAGAATATGAAGTCCTATCATTATAAGACTCTAGAGAATATGAAGTACTGTAATTAGGAAATCCTATAGGAGAAATCATGCACAGTGAGAGAGAGCTCCATTTGCAGTCTAGGAACATTTCTATAAGTCTCACCATGACTACCGGTAGATCACATTGCCAATTGAGTCTATCCAAATTCAAGATTTGAAAACTAGAAACTTGGGGTCATCTCACTTGAACAAGATTATAAGCATTTGAGATTTCCTTTTGATAAGAAACGATAGAACATATTCTATATATTTTATTCTATGTTGGTGGCATGCATACACCCTCATCAAGATTTCTTTTTTGATTCACTCAAGTCACTTTATAAAATCAATTACAATAAAGTCATCCATGAAATTTGCTTTATTGGACACCTTTATTTAATTAATTTATTCCTCAATTTAGCCCAAAATTTAGTTATGGCAATTAAATAGACTATATGGATCAATTTCAACTACTCCTTGAAAGGGGACAGTACAATTGATATATCAAAGATAAAAAAATTATTGTATTATTGAAATACTGAAACTCAACAAAAGAATGCCCACAAAGAAATTTAACCCTTAAAACTATCTAAAATGCATAGGACATGATTACTCATTTTGAATTTCCAAGATACATAGAAAATGACTACTTTATTCATATTTCATTCAATGTTGATCATGGGATTCATTTCAACGACATTTTAAACACAAAATCACACAAATAGTAGTTGAGAGGTATAATATTATATTTAAATTTGCAAAACTTACTGGATAATAATTTCCTGCGACAGGTTGGTGTACTTGTAGATTCCAATCAGTTCTATAATTCCTCACCTATTTCACAAATAAAGATTAGTTCAATTCTTGTTCAGTTGTAAGAAGAAAATCATATGGAAACTTTCACATAAAATTTAGAAAATAGACACCACCTTTCAATTTATGAATCTAAGGTTATCCAAGCAATTTAATTACCTGACTCCAAAGTTACACTATTCTTAGTATCATAGAACTATTAAGATGTTATCCTTGTTAAGACAGTCAAAATCTATTTAATAAATAAAAGTCGATGAGAAGTCATTGTTCATATACTGCACCAAAACTTACCAACAGCATCACTTAATCTAATTTTTCTACCATGCTTGTTAGAAAAACAACGGACTCTAATGTACATGTTCACTAGCATAAGAAAATAGAAAAAATGATCCTACACATAAAACAAAAATGAATAGCAATAAAAGCTGAAACAAGGCAGTTAAAAGAGTGAACTCCAAAACTAGTACATTTACAAATTGAAAAATTGGGAAGACCCCTACAGAGCATTAGAAATAGAAGATGATCACCCATACTAAGAAAATCGAGGGCTAAGTGAACTGGGCTGCTAATTGTAGCAGGCAAATAATTCCACAACAACCTCTCCTATCAAGGTAATGGTTTAAATATTAAAAAAATGATACAAGGGATGTTTTGACAGCTAGAATATGCAACTTTGTAAAAAAGGATTAAAATTAGAGATTGAGGTATCGAAAAATCCTAACATTAGATCACAAGTTTCGTGTGCAAAAAATGTTTGTATTTTTTAAATTTATGTTCTAGATATATTGTAGTCATACAAAACTATAATATTGTGTCAAAGTTTTAGACAAAAAGTATTCCTTTTCTAACCCTTAACATGTTTCAGACTCTTATTTACTATGCATGGTCTCGTTGAACCTTTTTCTAACCCATTGCAAGATCATAAAAGTTGACTGCAATTTGCTAAAGGAGCATGATACTTCCAAGGAGTTTAGGCGCTTGCTAATTCAAAGAAGGCATTTGCCTAGAGCCAATGGATCCGATATTGGTAGCTTGAAGAAGCATGTGTGAGAGAACAATGATGCACCAACATAAAGGACCATTTGTTTTTTCTAATTCAAATATATAAAGTGGTAATACACAAAAATAGGCAAGGCATGCTAGTCCAAAAAAATACACAAATAAAAAAAATATTTGATAATGTAGTGGTGAATACCAATGCAAAAAGAATCAAAGGGTGTGACAAGTATAGACTAAAAGATTATGAAGAGTGAAGGAGGTGTTCTTGTAAAAGGAGGTTTTTAGTTTGAAAAAATGATAGAGTAATGGCACATGCCTCATAAAGAAGTTTCCAATTTTAAAAAAAAAACTCCAAATCTATGGCATTACCCCAAATATTGTTAACATGCATATACAAAGGATCTAGTTTATTACCTCCACTATGTTAGCACTAGCAAAGAGAATATGGCATAGTTATACAAAGCAATCATTTTTCAAAACACATGAAGTAATGTAGGGTGTGTTCCTATCAATGGGATTCAAAATATCAAGGAGTATGAAAGAATGTCATTTAAGTTAATAAATATTAGTGCAACTTTTGAAAGCGCATTGGAATTGTCTTTTGGAGATTTGAGAGACAAAGTACTTGTAGTATATCTCAATGACCTAAAAATATTTTCTAAGAAAAGAAGTTGCCATTTTGTTCACCTAATCATGGTGTTTGAATGTTATAGGTTTAATACAATTTGTAAAATTTGGCTATGAAGGTAGCCACCCAAGATCTAGAAGACAAATGGAAAGCACAATAACAAGAGAGGAATTATATGATAAGAATAAATTGTATTCTCACCAAGAATTCAATAGAATTGATTTACAAGATTTGAATGGATCAAATGGAATGACTATTATATAGAAGACCCCTTGGTTATATAGCCAAGGTGAGTACAAAGGAGTGAATGAGACAGCGAAAATTGTCATCGTCTCATTACATGGTAATCTACATGAAAAGCTATCACCCCATGAGAGGTGGATAGGTGATAGTGTGATAACACCACAAAAGGTGAATCATCCACCTAAGGTGGAGTCACATCCCCACTATAAGGAGATATGATAAAATAATAACATGATAAGTCCACCTAAAGTGAAAATGCTCCAACTACTTTGTAATGACCCTTACTAATAGGATCACTAAAACACCCCAAATCTGAACTGTAGCAATTCGTCAAACAGTTGGCATGCACTGAAATGTTTTGCTTGCAATGATGTGTTTCAATGTGTTTATTGTTTTGCATCCAATTGTAATTGAGATAATAATACCAATATAGGATTGTAATACAAAATGGACAACAATGAATTTCTAAACATCACTCAATGCTGACATATCATAAACTTCTCCAATTCTGATTGCAATGTTCAGTAGACTGATTACAATATCAGTTACAGATTTTATGGACTGTTTTCAACTACTGAACTATGCCATGAAATATTTTAACTATCTCAAAAGATCTTGCAATGCACCTTCTCTACTATATCAATCCAACTACAAAATAGCAAAGTCTGATTACAACGTGCTATTATAACAAGGACTGATTATGACTGAATTTTGAAAAAAATGATGGACTGTTACAGCTATTCAGATTTCAATATAAGGATAAAGACAAGACCATCTAAAACTCCTTAACTACTATGACAAATCAATGACAACAGAGACTAATTAATGACTGCTATATCAATGACTGAGAACATGCAACTTTACAGTTTTCCTTGAACTCAAATGCATCCAAACACATGAAATGGAACCTGGAAATCGCTTCCCTTTTGACTGTTGAAAAATGATGACTAATCTGTCCCCGAACTGCACCTTTGATCACTGTTGTACCATGCACTGTACCTGTCCGTACAGTACAGTCTTGTACGGCCCTGATATAAAATAATCTGCAGGGTATTGGGTGTCGAAAATGGTATGATCTGAAACGCCTAGGGTTAGTATATATCCCCTCCAATGCATAAAATTAATCTCCAGCTGGTGTGTGAGATATGAGCAAAAACTTGAGTCTCAGACACTAATATGAACTTCACTGAAAATGCACAAAATGATCTCCAACACTTATCAAACTGACTCACCAATTAAGTGATGAATTCCAAACCCTTATTCAACCAGTTACAAACCCTCAATATCAATTTTTCAAGTTTGCTTTTTCGGGTCTGCTTTTTCGGACTGCTTTTTCGGATTTGCTTTTTCGGACCTGCTTTTTCGGAGGCCTATAATTTCGGCCCTACTAAAAATGCCTCCTGAAATGTTGTTTCAATCACAAACAAACCCTTACATCAAATTCTCAATGAAGTACCAATGAGATGGCTGAGTACCAACTCCAAACTTGCAACCCTTCAGTAGATATTTCACTACCTCAGTTATGCCAATCTAGGGGAGTGATCGTTCCCAAAGATCAAATAATATTTGCAGACCACAAGGCTACAAATTGCTTCACAATGAAGAAGTAGAAGAAATCCCAAATCCAAGCATGTAGAAATGATAGCCCAAGCCCTCTATTTATTCTTTTTCTTCAGAAGTTACTAGAACTTCTAGAAACATCCAATTATAATGTACTTTATAATAAAATAACATTATAATAATAAAGTACATTTCTCAACTCAAAATTATAACAATGTAGGCCCAAATGTCTCATAACTGAATGTAGGCCCAACTACGACTGAACGTAGGCTCAAGACTGAACGTAAGCTCTACTACAACTGGATGTAGGCTCAAACTAGATGTAGGCTCACTCTGGATGTAGGCTCCACTACAACTGCATGAAGGCCCAAACTGGATGTAGGCTCTACCGAATGTAGGCTCTATCAGCAATATGCAATCAAATGATCAACATAATGACCCTCTCTCCAAACCATTTGCCTACGAGAGTCGATGATAGGCAAATCTGTCATGCCAAACGATGTCAGCCAAAATGGGGACATGACATACTTCTATGTAATTCCACAAGTAAGCTTAAGTAAAGTGTAATTAAGACATAGGTGACAATTAACCAAGGTAAACTGCCTTAATTAAACCAACCCCCCCCAAGTGCAACTTAGGGAGAATGTACAAAAGCTAACAATACAAAATGGGTCCCAGCTCTACAAGGCCATGTTAATTACTCATGTACAATGCAAATGCAGTCTCTCACAAATGGAGAACGGGATAAAACCACATGGGAAACAACTCCCTTCCAAAAGAAAGATGAAAACACACAATGCTCTCAATTATGTATGAGAAGGACAAAACCCCATATGAGGAAAAAGTCTCCCCATAAGAGAGAAGACGAAAGACCACTAAGGCCCCCCTCAATGTTAGATCTCTTACAAAGATGGTCCAAGATGTTGACCAATACTCCTCTCATAGGAAGAAATAGAGCCAATGTTGCACCAAAAATGTCAAAGTGTGACAAAAACAAGTACTGACATTGTTTATGAAGAATAGTTGATGAATCATCCATCTAATCTTGATTGTGGACATGCACTAGGTCTCACAAGATAGTTTCTAATCTACTAAGTACAAGAGGATTACACCAAACATGTCGTCAATGACAAAGTAAAAGAAAGGATGACACTTTATATTGGTGCATGTACAACATAGCTCATGCAAGATAGTAAATGACGATAATGCAAATCTGGAAACATGAGATGATGCCATCAAGAATGCCTGAAAAAGATCACAAGAGATGCCTCCAATTGGAATTATGCCAACTAAAATAGAGGACAACTAGGCCCTTGGTTGTCGATTGGAGGATGTCTCAACACAAGTATGATATGTGGATGAAAAATTTTGATCCAATTTTGCATATGCATTTGCAATTTTATTTTCTAAAAAAAAGTTTAATAAAAACATTTATTAGAAACCCATGAAAAACATTATTAAATTTATAAGAAACTCTTAGCAATTTTTTATTTTATTTTTTGAAAAACAAAAATTTATTAAAAAGAATAAAGAAACACAACAAATTGCTTTGAAAAAACTTTATTAAAAAATAAAGAAAAAAATTATTTTTTATTTAAAAACTTTATTATTAACATGATTATTAAAATCTATTTAATGTATAGAAAACTTTAACAAAACAATATAAAAAAAATTATTTAAATTTTTTATTTAAAATATATAAATTAAGTTTTTATTAAAAATAATTTTAGTGTTTTTTTTTAATATTTAAAAATATATTTTTTAAATAATTTTATAAAATTAAAAAAATATATTTGGGGGTGGGGATGCCTCTGCTATGGCAGGAGACAGGTACCCACTGCCCCACCTATAGGCCGAAGGTACCAATAGAGCCTACAATACACATAGGTACTCTACAGACTAGAAAACCTATGGTATCGCAAGCTAAAATTTCTTTTAAAAGAAATTTAACAATAAAATAAAAAATGCCCCGCAATGGATTTTAAATTAATTTTTAGAGATACTTTAAAATAAAAATTTGAAAAAGGGAAAAAAATTATTAAAATTCAAAATCATACCTACAGTGTCCATACGACAGCCAAGGACTTGTTTTAGCTCGAGCTACCCAACTATGATTTCAATGGATTCATAGTCATTTCTGGGGTTTTTGGGCCTTTTGAACATGATTGTAGAGTCTAGTTTGGCCCAAAGTGCTTTGAAATCACAGATTGCTCCTGAGACTAGTAACCACCCTCCACTTTCAAACAGTTGTAGATTTGGCTTTTGGTGTCAGATTTAAGTGAAACAAAAGGCAATTGTGACTGAAAATAACCTTTTGAATCCAATTATGACCTCAAATTTGACCCAACAAGCTCCAATTTAGATTGCAACATAGAAATCAATGAAATGCAAAACCCCAAATTACACCAAAATTCTCTCAAAAGACTATCCAATGGCACTCAACGAGCTCTGATACCATGTAAGATTTGGTTGTGAAGAGAGCCACCCAAGATCTAGAAGCCAAATGGAAAGCATAATAACAAGAGAAATAATATAATAAGAATGAACTGTATTCTCACCAAGAATGCAATAGAATTGATCAACTGGATTTGGATCGATCTTATGGAATGAATATTACATAGGAGACACCTTGGTTATATAGCCAAGACGAGTACAAAGGAGTAAATGGGACAATGACAACTGTTGTTATCTCATTACATGATAATCAACATAAAATGCTATCACCCCATAAAAGGTGGATAGGTGATGGTGCGATAACACCACAAAAGGTGGATCACCCACCTAAGGTGGAGTACATGATAAAATAATAACATGATAAGTCCACCTTAAGTGGAAATGTTCCAACTACTCCTATGTAATTCCCTAAATAAGCTTACATGTAATTAGGACTTAGGTCACAATTAACCAAGGTAAATGCCTTAATTACACCAACAAAATTGATGTAATAAACCCCTAATACAGATGACTAATTTAGTAGGATATCTGAACACCTTGGGATTATATGATAGAAGAAACAACTAGGGATGCAACATTCTATAACAGTCATTAGAATGAGAATTGGAGGAGAACGAACCCTAGCCTACATAGATCATAGGGTTGAACAATGCTTCAAAAGTTTCTCTCCATCTGTGTAATGTCCCCAAGTAGGACCTTAATTTGCTCTCAAGTTCCCAATTAGGGTTTGGATCGCACTTGGGAATGGCAACTTGTAATGTTCACTACTAGGAGAATGCTGATTCTCAATGATTGATATACCACATTAGGCATTCAAATTATATTAAGAACAATTACAAATTCATAATACATACTTAAGCCTTGATTCCTTACTTCATTCCTAATCACTAACCTTAAGAAAGATGGTAGATTTACTATGCTAGGACGCTCGACACAGTCTACAAGTGGGCTACCTCAAGGTTCTACCTATCTCAGGACCTTTCTGTCATGTGACTGATTTACTCAGCCTCTTCCTACACACACATCCTATCACCATAACCGTAATTAATAATTTATGAAGGAATTGGCTAGTATATATTAATATTTTATATTACGAAAATATAGATAAATATATATAACATAACTAATACATAATTTTGACTTCATTCTTATATATATAGATCTAATTCTGATTTTATCTTTATTGACATGTAATCTTAAGAATTCTTGATTTCTTATTTATATATAAATTATGTATACATATTTCCATATATGAAATAAACATATATAATTCTTATTCTTATTATTATTATTATATATATATATTTACTATATATACACATATTTATTTCTTAATATATATTATTAAACATCTCAATGTTATACTTATCTCATCATTTACCATAAACATATTTATTATAATATCATAACTCATATATATATATATAATATTTCATAGATTTATTTCATAAACAATACATATCTATTAATTACCGGTTTACTATTATGCTTATGTGATTTCATATATTCAAACTATATAAGATGAATTTATTTTCTAATAATATTAGTGCATAATTAATTATATCATATATGACAGTCAATCTATATATTGCAGTCCATTTCTTATTTGTCTTAGCCATTCAACTAACGAAAACATCTCAGATTCACGTATTGCTATCTCCCACATGTGATATTTTGTTTCTTATTCTCCCTTAATGAGTCCACACCCAATGTAAATATAATTTTCTATTCCATATTGATTCTATATTATATTCCTCTGAATGTATTTTCTCATATCTAATCTATATGCTAGTTCTTCTGTGAATGATTCATACAAATTTACCTTAAATTTATATGCTCTTCTAATAAATCTGCGATGATCGTATATATATTTTTCTTCATACTGAACAGCTGGTGTATATAAAGTCTTATTCCCTTATATCTCCCTCTAAATGGCATCTTCCCTTCATATCACTGTTGCGTGGAAGGGCAAGTACCCTTTCAAGGCGGGTTGTGTCCTTACTGTTGTGGGGTTGCTGATGGAGAGTCAACAGTGCCCGTTGACAAACTAAGGTCGGGTTTAATTAATATATATGTTTTTATTTGATTGTTATTATTATTAATTTTTATTGAACATTGATGATACTATTTATATTCATTAATTAATTATAATATTAATTGTATAAATTAATCAATTATATATTGATTAATTATTAGCATTATATTGATTAATAATATCATTGGTATTAACTAGAGTATTGATTTAATTTGATTAATATTATTAATTATGAATTGATAAATATTATTAATGTTGATTATTAAATAAAGACTTAACAATATTCGAGCCATTTTATGTGCATACATGTATCAGTTATGGTTCGTGACATTTGAAGTTAATGACAGCAATACCTGATATATGTATCAAATCATATGTATTGTTGATTATATTTCTTGGCTGCATCACATATGTTTGCAAATAGAATGATCGGATTTCCAAACAGGATGATTGATTTTCTTTTAGCAGACCAGACCACGATCGAACAAGCAGAACAAATAGAATGTTTTTTCATTTTTCTTGTACCCCGTCCAGTATGGTTTGCTTTTCATCCAGATCGTAATGATTGTGTTGCACAGAATGGTTCGGGCTCAACAAAATATTAAGAACGTCATGTTCATATTTCAGAGAATATAATTTCTATCAGGCTCAAGGGACAGAGATGTTTAACATATGCTTTGATTTGACATCATTGCCATGTGGACTGGCTATATGAAATCTTTCCTTGGTTGTTAGAAACTCCCATAATGCCATCGGATGTGTATAAATTTATTATGTTAAACTTTTGACAGTTTAACATACAAATTGCTTGCGGTTGTATTTAATGGTTCTACGGTTGCAAGTTCCAGTTGACAGTTAGAATTCCTGCCGATAAAGAAAGGAGTTGTTCTATTTATACATTTGAATTGATGGAAGGAGTGGTGTGAAGTGTGTGGTGTGTTCAAATGTGTAAGGCGTCACATGCTTCTATATATTGAGAATGTAATGTCCCATTACATGAACATTACAAGTCAGTTAAATAATTAAGTTTTAAGTTGTCAAATTATATCCAATTTAATTAGAGCTTAATTTAATTATTTAATAAAGTATTAAAATGACTTTAATGGAGCTTAGCAAAATTAATAAAGTCATTTTTATTTAAAAGGGGATAATAAAGGGACAAAGGAAATGAATATCAAGAGACAGGCAAAAGGAAAACGAAGAGTCACATGCATGTGCTATTACATAACATTGAGAGGCTCATCCTTAGCATGTTGCAGTTTATTATTTCTCTTGGAGATTTTGGGAGCTTCTAGCTTTCAATTTTGAAACCTAACAAAGGAGACCTTCAAGATTTGTTGGTGGATTAGATGGAAACCCAATTCATTTCTTTGGTGGATTTGCGACGGACTTCATAGTTGGGCAAATTTGTGAAGTATCCATCTGAGGGAAAACTTGCAGTAATAGAGGTATTTCATATCTGTTTGGAAAATAAAGTTGTAATGATTTATCTTGTATTTAATTTCAGATCACTATCTCAGTCTGATATTATATGATTTTTAGTATAATCTATTGGATAAAAGCAATCAGTTTGCATGTAAATTGTTTGTTTAAATTCCTGTGAAACATTTGAAAATTTGGAGCAAATATCCATACGGGGAGATCACTTGGGTTTGCAGTTCAACAGTTAAGGATGAAGAAACCAATGTTGGCTTACTAAGGTTTAATCCCATGGTGTTCCAATTTAGTTTACTTAGAGAGCAGTTTCCTGAGGAGTTGACAGAAATGGTACAGTATTTGATTGCTCTACTTAGTTATTATCAAGAGCTCTCTTGTATTGGCATCCAGTAGGGCAGTGCTTTCAATGGTTGGTGCTATAGATCTCCTAGGTTGGCTTGGGACCCTAGGATCATTTTCAATTTCACTTTGGTTCAGCATAGTGATCTTGGGGCAGCATTGGAATTGCTTGAGGACAAGAAATTTTGGGAAGGGCGGACTGTAATGTTCCCTTTTCTAGCAAGCGTTGTATGATGTTGTCATTAGCCTATTTAAGGGACTGAGAGGCCATTTGGCCTAGACAATTTTAGTTGCAGATCATTCTGAGGTGTTTAGAGATAGTTTTGAGAATACTTAATATTTATAATTTTATAGTAAGTCATTCTAGGCATAATTGGGACCTGCAGCGGCAGTGACATGTCAATGGTAAATGTTCAATTTATTATGCAAATTAGTAAAGTAGTTTATTTAAAGTTAATTTAAATATTTAACTTTATTAATGTTAAGTATATAGTTGTGGGAAATATTTAATTAAAAGAAGTTCTCCTTTACTCTTGTTGATGATTTGTAGCATCAGTCGGAATAATCACACTATTGAAATCATAAGCACAAGTACTCTCCATATGTCAAGATTATTATTAGCATATAATAATTATTATGTATATGCATATGTATGCATATATTTAATAAAGAATGGCTTCCTTATCATATATATGATTACATATATATATATATATATATACATGGTTAATTGAGAAATTGTTATATTAATTATGTTAATAATAATAACCGACTATGAGAATATATAAGCATAGTGATTATGAGTATTGACTGAAGTAATATCATCAAGTTATAAAGATCGACTAACAAGTTGATTAGCATAATGAAGACCAAAGTTAATAGGTGGCCAATAGCAATGAAGTGGAGTCATGTCTCTTGGTGGACATGGCTCCACATTATTATATATAATGTGTGCAATCGGGGTCGATGATGTATGTAATGTCCCCGTTTTGGAGGTAATTTGATTTAATTAATTTAATTAATTAAGTTGTCCAAAATAATGAATATTTTATGAGGATGACTAATTAATTATTTTAATTAAATAAATAAGTGGTATTAAGTTAATTATTTATAAAGTTATCAAATAAATAAATATTAAAAGGTAACTTTATATTTAATTAATTTAATAAAGTGACTTGAATTATAAAATATCTTATAAAGTCACTTAATAAAATAAAATAATGTTCTAGAAGTTTCTGGAGAAAGTGGAGAAAAAAAAGAATAAATAGGCATCCTGGGCTTCATTCTCATCCATCTAGATTTGATGTTGTTGTTGTTTCATCTTGTGGAGCCTAGGGTTTCTACAGATTACTTCTTTGTCATAGGAAACGAAAACTTCCTATTGATAGCAATTTTGAGGGTGTGAAATATCACTTGAATTATTGCAACTGGGAAGAAGATACTTCAGTCTTCTATTTGTGCTACATTGAGGAAAAATATATGAGTACAATAGCTGATGTATTATTGTACTTTCTGAATAAAGGGTTTAAAGGTTATTACTTGCAGATCAGATTTAGTGTTGGCTGCTACAGTACCCATGAACAGTGATCTGCTACAGTGTTCGCTACAGTAACTTGGTGCATCATTCAAAGCATTCTCAGCCTAGACACAATTTTGGAGAAGCATTACACTCTTCCTTGGCATCAAATATTGAAAGGAGAAAGTCTGATATTATTTTCAGATTCTGAAAATAAAAACTCAGTCACATTAGGGATGCTTGTGGAGACCACGATTTTGTTTGTTACTCCCTCATCTTGGTTTGATTTCCTTTCCTACCTTGGGCGCACTATGTAGGAGGATTATTGGATGAAGTTGGTTGCATAACAGCTGGGAATTATTTTATAATAATCTTTTATATCAGAACAGGGGTGGCTGCTACAGACATTTACATTGGGCATTTGAGGCCATCACTCTTTGGGACATTGCTTGCATCTTCATTGGAGAATCAAGGCGACTTCAAGAACCAGGTTCCTTTGTTCAATTTATGCTATTATATATCATCTAGTTGCATTTTAGGAGGTACTGCTGAAGGTGAAAGCTCATATCAGATTTAAGCATATGTACGTAAGCCAAGAGTCTTGGCGTCTCATCTCCTTGTCATTGTAGAATTGTGCATTGTCAATAATATACCTGAAGTTGGGAATTCTCTATTTGAGTTATTGTCTATTTGGAAGTTTAAAAGGGATGTATGCCAACTATTTGATATAATGAATATAGGCTGTAGCTGCACATTTAGGTCATGATACTTTATCTATTGCATTTCAAAATACAAAAAAAAGAAATCTGCATTGCATCTAGGACCTTGTCTAAACATCATAGGACTCTTTTGCAAGTAGTATATACATTGGATATCATTGGGAAAACATTTATGCACTCAGACCAGCAAGTTACTAGGTTGCACATGAAGTGTTTGACAAAATTTTCCAAGGCCAAAATCAGAAGTTTTCAATCAGATTTGAGCAGGGTCATTACAATGTACACAGAAATTTATTAGTGTAGGACTTCTTCAACCATTGCAATAAATCATATGCTAGTACTATCTCACATTAATAGATATATAAGAACTTTTAACATATAAATAAAATTATGTCACATACAAATCTGATAAAAATTAACTTGGCATGAGAGCAGGTATAGGAAAAAGATCAGATCAGATTTCGAATAAAACAATCTAACTACCATATTTTTGGAAAATATTATATTTGACAAAATGGTGAATGGAGTTAAACTTGAAGACAGACTTGAGGGTGCCTCAAATTTTGTAGCTTGGAAATTTCAGATGATGCTTACATTAAAAGAGCATGAGTTAAAAACATTGGTGGAAAATGCAAACTCTGAACCTAGTGGGAAAAATGAAAAGATTCAATGTGAAAAGAACAACACTAAAGCAATGAAATTATTGGTAGACGGAGTGAAAGATCACATAGTACCTATTATGATCAAATTAGAATCAGCATATGCTATGTTCAAAGCCTTAGAAGACATGTTCAAGATCAACAACACAAGTAGGGTTCTTGCTCTTAAAAATCAACTTCACCACATGAAGATGAATCAAAGATAGACTATCACCTCATACTTATGAGGATAACAGATTTGAGAAAACTCTCCACAATTGGTCATACTTTTGATAGTAAGGAATTAACAATAGTAGCCCTAAATGGACTTCCTATCTCATGGGAATCCTTTATTGAAGGTGTAAGTGCTCGCTCCAAACTTCCTAAATTTGACTGATTGAAAACAGACTGCAAATAAGAAGAGTCTAGATGAATGACTAGAGGGATTAGTATGAATTCCACAAAAGAAGACATTCAAATTCTAACCACTCAATCTCACAAAAGAGGGAAGAAGACTAACTTCAAAAGGAAAAAGGACAAGGACACAAGTGGGAAACAATCATTCAAGAAAAGGAGGGACCTATCTAAAGTGCAATTCTATAGATGTGATAAATATGGTCATCTTGCAGTGAAGTGTCCTAATAGACCTAATCCCCAAGCTTCCTTCGTTGAAGTCAGTAAAACAAGCATGGATATGGATTCAAAGAAACTTATATTTTACTTCGCCCTATCTAGTCAAGTTTCAAACAACTTAAACACCTGGGTAATAGACAGTGGGGCTTCCCGACACATAACAGGCTTCAAAGAACATCTAGATTCCATAGATGAAAACTCTTATGAAGAAGTAACTATTGGAGACGATACAAATTATCCAATAAAGGGAATTGGGACCTGCACCATCAACCTCAAAACATGCATCTCACTCCAACTCCCAGGTGTACTATTTGTACCCGGGATCAAAAGAAATCTAGTATCTATTTCAACACTCGAAGACAAAGGGTACAGAATTACTTTCATGGAAGAGAAAGTACTAGCTTGGCCCAAGAACTCAAACATCAAGAATGCTCATACTATTGGAACAAGGCATGGATGCCTCTACAAGCTATGTACTTCACCCTCTCAAGCCTTAATGCATGAGTCAACCAATGCAAGTGAAATTTGGCACAAGAGACTAGGACATTGCATTTTTGTGGCTTACCCTCTTTAGAGAAGATGGTAACAGGACTACCTAAGCTCAAACCTAAACATGAAGGGGATTACAAAGGTTGTGCATTAGGGAAGAACACCAAAAGCACCTTTTACAATAGTGAAAGTAAATCTAAAATTGTACTAGAACTTGTGCATTCTGATTTATGTGGACCTATGTCTGTTCCCTCCATAGGAGGATTTTTGTATTATATTATCTTTGTAGATGACTACTCTAGAAAGACATGGATATACTTTCTAAACTGTAAAGAGTCTGAAGAAATTCTTATGAGGTCTAAAGAATTTAAGGTAGTAGAAAATATGCCAGGGAAGAGAATTAAAATACTATGAACAAACAATGAAAGGGAATACACTTCAGAAATCTTTCAAAACTTTTGTAAAAATGTTGGGATTAAGAGGGAGTTCATTGTTCCCTACAACCCCCAACAAAACGGGGTTGTGAAACAAAAGAACAGAACTATTGTTAAGGCTACAAAAGTCAAGATGCATGATCAAAACCTAGAAACTTATCTTTGGGATGAAGCTTCTAGTATTGTCGTATACATCCAGAATAGTGCCCACACTCTCATCTAGAAAACAAAACCCCTAAAGAAGCATTCAATGGAATTAAACCTAATATAAGTCACCAAAGAATATTTGGTTGTCTAGTTTACATTCACATTCCTAAAGAGAAAAGATCTAAACTAGAACCTTCCAAGAAGGGAATTCTTGTTGTGTATAGTAAAACTTCTAAAGCCTACAGAATTTACATTCCAGGGCAAAGACACATTGAACTAAGCAGAGATGTGATATTTGAAGAAGATATTGTATTTAAAAGATCCAAGGATGAAAATGAAATAAATGATAAATATTCTCAAAAGGATCCCTCTCTTGAATTTCAGAGGGAGACTCAAGAAATCATAGAAGAAAATAATTTCATTGAACCCATGGATACCGCTAATGAATCTAGAGAAAATAAGAAAAGACCTCTATGGGCTAGGAAGATGATTGAAGAAGCAGGAAAATATGCGGCCCCCCCAAGAACTTTAAGAGAAAGAAAAAGACCAAATAGATTTTTCAGTTATGTTGCACTCATGAGTGAACTGATAAATTCAAAGCCCTCAAATGTACTTGGAAAGATGCCATAACAGAAGAGTATAAATACATTCTCAAGAATAATGTCTGGGATATTGTACCCAGACCCAAAGACAAATCAGTGGTGTCCTCCAAGTGGTTATTTAAAATCAAACATGCAGCAGATGGAAGCATTGAAAACACAAGGCTAGGTTTGTTGCAAGAGGCTTCTCTTAGAAAGAAGGTATTGACTATGAAGAAACATTTTCTCCAGTTGCTAGGTATACCACGGTCAGAGCCGTAATTTCTATTCTTGCATCTAAGGAATGGAAAATTCATCAAATGGATGTAAAGACTATCTTCCTAAATGGAGTGATTGAAGAAGTATACCTAGAGCAACCTGAAGGATTTGTAGTGCATGAGAAACAGTTCCATGTCTACAGATTGAAAAAAGCACTATACGGTCTCAAACAAGCTCCTCGAGCTTGGTATGAAAGGATAGATCATTATCTATCAAGACTTGGTTTCTCCAAAATGATGCAGACCCCAATCTATACTTCAAGGTAATAAATGGAGATGTTGATTTTGATTCTTTATGTTGATGATTTGTTAATTACAAGAGAAGATCATCTCATCATTAAGTGTAAACAAGATCTTGCATCCGAGTTTGACATGAAAGATTTAGGAATTCTTCACTACTTCCTAGGTTTAGAAGCATGGCAACAAGAAAATGACATTATACTAAATCAACTTGAGAATTAGCCAAACTTGTAGGAACAACTCTTCTCAGCAAGAAGCTAACTTCTGGAAGTTGAGTGTTTATGAAGCATTTCAAATTTTCAGTAGTAAGTTGAGAAGCAGTTGGAATCTGATTTGCCAACTTGTTGAATTTAGCAATAAACTCACGCATGCACTCTTGTGCATCCTTCTTCATTTGAGTGAGTTGAGCAAGTAGTGTGTGCTCATCCTCTGTAGGTTTGAAACATTCTTCAAACTTAGTTTTCAAGGAATTCCAATCAATAATAGATCTTGAAGCTAAATTAAAGAACCAATCTGCAACAATTCCTTGTAATGTCTTTGTGAAGAGCCTTACTGACACATCCTAGTACTCTACACCCAATACACCACATGCAATGTAAAATGCTTTAATATGCTCATTTGTGTGTTGCTTGCCATCGCCATAGAACTTGGGATAGTTCTTGCAAGAGCTTGGTGGTAGTGGATGTAAAGGTGGAGCAAGATTTAAAGGGCCAAAAGCCGTACCCCATGGAGTTGTAGCAGCCATCTTAGGAAATAATGGGATGGAAGCTTTCAACGGTTTGAGAAAGAAGGGTGAATTTTCACTTGGGATAGGCTTCTTTTTCTTAGATGGTGGATAACTGGTAGTTCGTGCAAGAGGAGTTTAAATGGCAAAGAGATTAAGAGCAGTTTTTTGAGACCAACTCAAAGTAGAACCTTTTAGAACTTTCTACTTTATGACGCCAAGTGTAACAGTGAAAACCCTACATTGTAAACAACCTGTAAAAGAAAATATAGAACAATGGACAAAACACTAACTTCAAACAAAAGCGTGAGGCATCCAAATGCATTTGATGTCCCCAGCAGAGTCGCCAAAAATTGTTGGCTAAAATTTTTTTAAGTCACTGAAACCACAATTTACAAAATTGTGACTTTTGGCAACATCTCATGCAATTTCTCTCTCCTCTCAGCAATAAGGGAGGCTCCCTTCTTACCATAGGTGGTTTTAACAAGAATTTAACTGAAATTACAAAAGGCATTTTTGTAGAATTTAAATATGTAGTTGTTTGCAAATCATTCCTCAAAAAGAGGAATTGATTAAGAGAACGACCCCTTTTGTAATTTCAGTTAAGTTCCTATTTAAGCCACCTATTGTAAGAAGGGAGCCTCCCCTATTACTGAGACGAGAGAAAAATCTCACGAGACGTGGTTTCAATGACTTTCAAAAATTTTAGCCAACGGAGTAGTGGAAGCCAACGATGAAGAGGTGTTAGAACTTGTAAGTTTCTCGGAGGATGAGATGAGTTCCCTGAATGGGATATTCCACTGGCAAATGGAGGACTATGAGGTACTCTCACCAACTTGCAATTTTCTTGAAGCCACAACTTTGTATGAAGAGTAGTAGATGAAACTGTGTAAAGTTATGGACAACAAATTTGACAACACTAAGACGGAAAATGGAAAGAAAAAGCAAAGGGGGCTAGAGAACCACAACTTGGTACAGGCATCCATTGTATGGTCTAACAATTTATATTTCGTAAAAATTAAAAATAACATGGTATGACACTTTCATGTATGGATGGATTTAAGGAGACATCATTCCATACGACTGCGCTTAGCACGATACCATCCCATATGGCTTAACTCTGATCCAGGAGCATCCTGGGTGTAAGAGCAATTTTGCATCACCCCAAAATATTTCTGGTTTTGTTTTCAATAAGGGCTATCTTGTGCAGAGCTGCTATTTATGGAAACTTACTACTTTTAGTAAGTTGGTCATATGATCTCGGAATGTTCTGATTTCACAGTTGGAGGTTCATCTCAGTCATTTCAGCCTACCAGTTGAGTTTCATTGCCACATCGTCAGTATTGGTGAAGTTATTGAGGTTTTTGGGTATGAAATCTTTCAGGTCAATTTTGAAGGTCTTAGAGGCTTCGGATCACGATCGACCCCCAGCTGACAAGAGCTAGCATTTGTCAGGCACTGCAGATCTCGTCATGGCGTTTCCGAAAAGTGGTTACAATAGAAAAACGGAGTTACGGTTAAAAAGTTATGGCCTCTGGAAGTTGGGTTACCTTAAAATCATATTTTGTATTTCTTTTGAGCCGACCCTATTGTAATAATTGTGAAAATAAATTAATTCTATGTATAGTCGGCCTTAAGGGCTAAATTTCTGGACTCTTCTCGGGCGGTGGAAATTGCCTGTATAAGAAAGGTCTGTAGTGTTGTCTTAGGCAGTTCGGGACAGTTCTAGGTAGTAGATCTGGGTATTGATTCGAGGCTTTGTCCTACAGAATATTGTAAGGGAATGCCCACGTGGCTTTGCATATTGTAATTCTGAAAGTTTGTAATTCCACATTTGTGGAGATAAAAAGAAGCCAATTTTTTGTTCTTGCATATTGTTGTTATTTCTTTGTTTCTATTATGTGTTTTTGGTATTAAGGGGAGCACCCTTCATCAAGTGGTATCAAAGTAGGAGTTCCTGAGTGTTTAAACAGATCGCCGATTGTGAGGCAGTTTGCACCAAGACCGTGGGTTAGGGTTTTTGTGTAAACAGATCGCCGACTATGAGGCAGTTTGCACCAGGACCGTGGTTAGGGTTTCAGCAAGAAGTGCGAAAATGCCTCCACAAAGGGAACGTGGTGGAAGAGCTGGTGTTGTAACACCTGAGGTTAGGGAACTGCAGAGACAAGTGCGAGCATTGCAAGAGGAGATTCGCAGAGGAATGAATCTTAATGTCAGAGACAAAAGCGAGGATGAAGCCAAAGAAGAAGATCAAGAAGGAGAAGTCGAAGTTGTGAAACCCTTCATCAAACTCAGTACAACACTTTGTCATACAAACCAAATCAGTACGACATCTAACACGTACGACATTTTGGTTGAGTCATTTGGGAGCATACACATACAAATTCCCTTGCAAAAGTAATTTTAACAACCCTTGGATAAAGTACAAGCACAATATCATGGCATATGGCCTAATCCTCCCTTGCGGCATACAACCTTTGTATAGGTGTTTTGGCTCCACATATGGGGTGCCCATTAGCCCGCACTTTTACAACTCATCACAGCAATCCTTTTGGTGGTTGTCTAGCATAGGAAAATCAAGCAACATAGGGGGTCTTTCAAAGTCATCACCATACGGCATAAATGTGCTTCCACTGTATGGCATATACACTCTTCCAAATTCACCACCTTACAACATAAATGGTCTTCCATCATATGGAATACACAGTCTTCCAAAGTCATCACCGTACAACATGTATGGACTTCCACCATATGGCGTAAAAGCCCTTTCAAAGTCATTAGTATAAGGTGTATGGGTTCTTCAAACTTGTGTACAGACTTTGGTGTCATCTCTACCGTATGCCATACAAATTAGACTTTTCCCCTGCATCCTCCAGCACTGTCATACAGTGTACATGATCCTTCAACTACAGGCCCATCATCTTTGTCATACGAGGTTGAGAGGACAATTTCGATTTTATTGTATGGTATTTGACAACTTTACAAAAAGTGGTCCATACAAGTAAGGGATCTGATACATTGGGTGAGTTACTTGGCAGCAATGCGACAGTACCATGGCAAGAGGAGGGAGTAGCAACATGGAAGAATATGAAATCTCTGCTCTTTGGCTTTATGAACATTTTTCTTAGCATCTTAAAAAGTCAAGAAAATGATGTGCTACCCCTCAACCCCGCTGGGGGCGTTGCCTCTTTACCCTACTGGGGGTGCTACTTCCAAACCCCTGCAAGGGGCACTGTCCCTTGACCCCAATGAGGGCGTTGCCACAAGACCCCCATTTGATTTTTGAAGTACACTACAATGTGAGTTTACATAGTACAAGTTATTGTCTACGATTTTTCCATTAGTCTTCCCATATATTACTTGATGAATACTTGTTGTCTGGAAGACGATCTTTATCTTTTGGGGGGATGATGTAGTCGGCTTACAATGCCTATTATTGTGTTGGATAATATTGGTTATTCGTCAATGTATTAATTGTCCTCAATGTATTGATTGTATGTTGGTTATCACTCTTAGATAGTTGTAAGTGTAAGTTGGTTGACAGTTGTGTCTGCCTTGGCAGCTGTGAGGTCCTTTAAATATGTTGTGTATTGCAAAGGAAGGGAGGAATGTATAGTTGGATGAATTGTAATCCTTGGCCAACTATCTCTAGTCTTCTTCTCTGTAATGGATTCATGAGCAAATAAAAATATATTTTACTCGTATATTTGGTACGCACTATCATTTGTATTGTTATTCATGTATGTAAATTACCAGGCACAGTAGTA
This sequence comes from Chamaecyparis obtusa, assembly GCA_027943335.1. Classification (NCBI taxonomy): domain Eukaryota; kingdom Viridiplantae; phylum Streptophyta; class Pinopsida; order Cupressales; family Cupressaceae; genus Chamaecyparis; species Chamaecyparis obtusa. The sequence goes on along the minus strand of BSBK01002629.1, from coordinate 195,539 downwards.
AACAAACTGCCAACAAATTGAATGACTCAAATGACAAGAACAACTTGACAAGACACATAATTGATGGCATTCACATCATCTACTGATACTTCATCTTCCTTATTCAGCATTGATCACTCAAGATGAACAAGAAAAAGAGAATAAAAATGATGCTTGTAATCATCCATTCTTGTAAATTTCTTATAATAATATTAATTCAATCATCTCACTCAGTTAAAAAAGGAGACATACTAAACACCATATAATTCCTCTCAAGAATCAACCCTAAAGGTTAGCTTATTTTTGTCTTCTAATTCCAGCACTATATCCATTGATAAGATGTCCTATTCAAGATAAGCATAAGAGCTTTGTTTTTTTATCTTTTCTCTATTGAATGTATAGAGGTGCTATTTTTCTTATTTTACCACTGTTTGTTCAACATCATTCACAGAATAAAACAAATCCATCCCTTAATGTGTGGATCATTCATCGAGCAACTCTTGGGCTTGGCATGTATTAGTTATAGTGTGGATCTTCCAAGCATTGATTACACCAACCTTCACAGCATTTATGATGATCAGCGAATCTCCTTTATGATTATTGTCTTCCAACTCTATAGTACTGCTAGTCGAATTCCTTTAAGCATAGCTAAAGCCAACTCCTGATTAATGTTTTCCTACCTACATGCTTAGCATATAGTAGAATTGGTTTCCATTTTAATCACCAAATACTCCAACCCCACTAACTAGACCCATTTTTCCCTTTAGTGCATCAAGGATTCATTTTTAACAGTCTCTAGGGGTGGTGACTGTTGATATTTTGGCCTTTACGGCAAATATCCAGCGACTTGGGATTTACGATAGGAATAAATAATAATATTAAATATTGTTATTTAATATTTATTGTTTATTTAAGTAAATTGATTTATGGGCCCAAGTCGGCCAACTTGAGAGGCCAGGAGTTTATCTTATAAACTCATTTATAAGAGCTTACGATAGGAATAAATAATAATATTAAATATTGTTATTTAATATTTATTGTTTATTTAAGTAAATTGATTTATGGGCCCAAGTCAGCCAACTTGAGAGGCCAGGAGTTTATCTTAATAAACTCATATATAAGAGTGACTTGGTGAAAGTGAGAACTCACCAAAAACATAACATGGTGTTCTACCTTCACCAAGAGCATTGAAGGAGTGAAATACTCAGAGATTGTTATTCTAATTGGTGCAAATTGCAACCACAGATCAGCGAACATGTATTGGTGCGAAATATAAGCAATTTCGGCTAGTAGATGAGAGCAAGTCTGAATGTGAATTAAGATCAGATTATGGTGCGATAATCTGATCTATAAAAACAGCGATAGGAGTGTGAACCATGCTCAATTGTATTGGCAATGTTAATATAGACTGTGATTTGGTTAGGGCTGGAAGCCTCTGTTAGGGCTGGATGCTTCTTCATAAATGCAAATGTGCTAACATTGAAAGTACAAATCGGGAGTTCTTCTCAGCACCATTGTTAGTACAGTTTGGAGGCACATCATATGGGCTGAAGAGAGGACTAATTGGATGACATACAGATCAAAGTCAATCTGAGTATTTGAGTGCTAGTTTGACAATGAAGAAAGGCACATTGACTGGAGTATACTTGGTTGATTTCCGGGTATCTTCTATCCTTTCTTGTTTACTTTATTTCTTATCATGTGCTTAGCTTTGTTAGATCTCTATAGATTGAATAACTATATGCTTAGTTTGACTGATCAAGACAAATCCATTGCCAATAATTTATATTTCCTATTTAATTATAATAATCTCTCTTTATTTTCCTAATTAAAAGAACATTATAAAATTTAAGCTTTTGGTAATTATGAGTATTGACTCCTTTAACATTTTTAATATTTTCTGAATATTTTGTTTTCTCTAATCTACTCTTAAAGACAATTCATATAGTCCAACTTTCTTGTACATTGGATCTTGAAGCAAAAGAGTCCTTTTCCCAATAATTTATTTTCCATATCTGCACTCTTTCCATTGATGATGTTGAGATTTTAGGATCACTGCAAATGTAATAGCACTGCCTAGATTGTATACGGTATGTGTTTTTCAAATGCAACAACCTCTCTTTCATTTATATTGAGAAAGAGGCTAGGAGAGACATGTCCCTTCATGGGATATGTCTATTCATTATAATGTTTCATTAATCAATCATATATTAGAATAATATAAGTTTGTATAATATATATTAATTTAATAATATATATATATATATATATATATATGCAAATACAATATATCATTAATCAATATATAAGAATTATATGTATTCTAAATGATAATACGACTGAAGCTACAAACATTAACAGATGACAATGCTAACATCATAGTATCTACGGTATATGGTTAAAGTTTTAGAGCTTTTATGTACAAACAAGATAATATATCTGAAAATAACCAGAAAGCATGCCAGAAAAATCTCTGTATAACTCTTCCAATGTATATTTCAAGATAGTTGTAGAAGCAAACTCTTACCCGCTTTATAAAATCTCTTCCATTAGAGTCTGTGTAGAAGACTTTGTTGGTAACCATATTTGCTGTCATTCGAGTAATCACTTCTTTCCCTACACCATCATCCATTGGGATGGGACCAATCTTCAATATCAAAATATCGCATTTGTTAGCAAACAAAAATTATCATAGCTAACAATGTCGTATATATTCATCATTTCATGGTGAAATGTCTTTTGCTTAATCATATAACCATACAACTTTTGGCCACCAAGAAAATAGAATAACAGTATATCTCTTCTGATGACTGTGTCTTAGTAGCATTACTCTAACAAATTCTTGGGAATGTACATATTGAGCTAATATAAAATTCTACAGAAATCATCATAGTTATGGCAGGCATCATATTATGTAACAATATTTAATTTTTAACAAACAATAAACTTCCGTAATACATCCATACATCATTTACAACATATTGCTTTTATTAGTGAATTATATCTTACAGTGAATTCCACTTCGGCATGTTCCTTGTCCTTGTAAAGTCTGGTAACCTACAAAACCTCAAGTTCAAGTCAATATTGATATAACCTTATATGTCTACATTTAAAAATTAAATTAAATCTCCATATTAATGGCAATGACACTTTAGAAGACAAGAATCAGCTAATTATTTAGAATTCAAACTTTAAAAGTCCTGGCATGAACTAACTAATGGATTTGAATATACAAAACTATGAAAGTCAATTTTAGAATCATACAGATTATTTTGACAAAATATAGGACAAGAATCAAGTGATGAGAAATCCATACTGTGAGATTGATATGAGTTCTACAAGATTGAACCTAGCTGCACGTAATCTATTCTTCAACTGGTTGATTTGAATGTATTCAAGTTATAAATAATAATATTCTATCTGTATTTCATGAATATAGTGAATGTAGTCATTCATGGCTTTTTTTCTAGATAAACAAATATTAAAATCATTTGACAATTAGCTAACCTTCAGTTTATAAATTTTGTTGTCATGTCCCCTTTCTGAAATGAAGTTTACTCAGTAAACAATAATTAATAATTAAAAGGAGAACCTTTAGAGGGCACAGAACCAAAAGAAGATGTATGCTGACAGGCACCGAGTAGAGAGAAGTTTTGAAGTTGGCAACCTGGTGTACCTTCAACTTCATCCCTACAAACAATCTCTCTGAAGACGTGGCAGAGAAAAGTTGAGGCCACGTTTTTACACCATAAGAAAACCTCATGCACTCCCAAGGTATCCAACAGATAAGATCATTCTCAGGGAGTTGGCTAGGCAACTCATGGCTGTCCAAATGCATCAAAACACATTACACAAGACAGGTGTGGGGATTTCTTCATGAAACCCACTAAAAATCGAAGGATACTCCATTGATACAGTGCCAAAGGCCAAGAACATGGAATATGAACTTCAGAGGATTATTTTGAAGAAATTCATGGCCAGGAGCCATTTTGATTGGCGAGGGCCTAATGATAAGACAAGGAGGCAGTTTGTGCATGTGTATCGACTTGAAGACATGGATTGATCTTCGCACTGAGGCAGATATATGGAGGATGGATTACTGTCGCTTAGCTACTAAACAGATTGTTGACTTCAACCTTGCAGACATTCCTCCTGGGGTTGAAGATGATGGTGACATTCTTGATCCTGATTACACTAGCAATCATGTTGAGAGTTTGCCTATTTTGTCTCCATCTTGTTCAGGTAAAGAGTGTTTCTGTATGGGACCGTTTTCAATCTGTTCTTGCGAATACCAACATTTGGTTGAAAAGAAGGGGTTTGAAAATTATCAAAATAAGATCAGGAAAAGATTTTGATCATGGTGGCCCAGTTGGTAGGAGATCGGAGATTAAAGGTAGAACTAAAGATGGCGCATCCTCTTCAGCAGCTGATCCTATCATTCTTATCATGTCTACCATTCCGAAGCTTACTATCAAGGGAGGTAAGGACGCTGGGAGAGTTCTCGAAGTTAAAAGCACAGAACCTGAGAAGGTTCAAGTGTATCCAGTGATGATGAGATGCTTGATTCACCTAAGGTATCTTCACCCGATGTACCTCCTCCTGTGGATACTTCAGTTACCACAGCAATTCCTAATTCCGCACCTTTGTCAAACGAGTCTCCTGATTCACCTTTGGGTACAATTGCAAATGTATTTTCTACGGAGCAGATTCCTCCTATGGACTCAGTCATGGTGATACCTGCCTTGCCTATTTCATCAGTTGCTCCTATTGTTATATCTGAGGATTCTTACCATAGCTTTGAGAGTGTGTTTGATGCATACTCCATGATTATTCCTTCTATGGCTATCTCTTCCATGACAATACTTGATACCACTTCAGTGCAGTTGGAGCAGTTCATGTCAGAGGTTACTCATAGCAGACCTACTCCTGTGGCAATCTTAACAGAGGCTCCTCCTCTTGTGGCTACAGTTGCACAGGAAGATTCGGTTACCACTCTAGCCATTACATCTACAGCAACGACATCTTCTTCATTTTATTTGCCTTCTTGGCTAAGTGCCATAACTCAAAAAAGGAAGGAAGAGATTCCATTGGAGGGTTTTGATCTCAAACAAGTTTCAAAGCCAAAAGCTCCAAAGAATAAGAAGGCTAAAACAGTGTCAAGGATCGTGGTTGAAGACAATGCCAAGTATGCTGAAATTGTCGAGCCTTTGGTTGATAGGCATACAGAAGAGGGGCAGCTTTCTGATTATAAATTCACAAGGGTTGAGCTTGGTAAGAAGACACGTTTGAGTTGCCAACAAGATGCTCAGGATGTTGTTGCACAACTCACGCAGAGGAATGATAAGATGTGGGAAAAGAAAAACAGGCTGAAGGAAGAAAATGCACGCCTCCTTGAAACTATAGACATGATGAGCAGTTCTCAGAATGTTGCTTCTATTTCAATATTAGGCCCTGAGGATTATGAGAAGTGTCAAAAGAAGGCGAAAGCAGTTGATGAATGGTGTGAACAAATAGAAACACAAGGAATGCAGGTGATTAAGGACTCATACAAGGTTTTGAGGCATATATGCATGACTATCAATGAAATAAGGGAACTTATTTCATCCTTTCATCAGCAGCTGAAAGTTCTAAACGAAGGTTTAAATGTCTGGAGGACCATGCAGGAGTTCAATCTAAAAAAGTTGTGTCAGTTTGAAATCATTTCTTCTGTTGACACATGTTTTGAGTCTCTTGATTTAATGATCAATAAGGAAAGAGTCTTAAGTAAATTGGTCACAGATTTGCAATCAGCATTGAACTCATGGAATGAACAAGAATGTCAAATGACAAAAAAGTTCAATAAATTGTCTTGTGAAGTTTTCTCAGAAGATGGTAAGTTGATTGAAGGAGTTGTGATGACAAGGTTTTCCAAAATGATTCGCCTTCAGCTTGATTCAGATGATTTCAGTCTCACCATTCTTGACCGATTCATGGAATATAAAATATCCTTGAATCAGCTCCAAATTCAAGTAACCAGCTATACTAAGTCACATGTTTTACGCAAGGTTACTGCGATTGCTCAGCATATGGGTGCACCTGATCTAGCTATTATACACGCGTCTCTTCACAAGTTCGAGGCTTATGTAAATACCCTCTGATGCTAATTGCTAAGTGTCTGGGACGTTTTTTCTTTGTTTTATTAGCATATGTTTGACAGATTACATGTAGTACATGTGATGATTGTAATTACAGGAAAACATACTCCTGTATGCCAGTATTATGTAATCGTGTTGCAAGTTCTTTAATCCTTGTAGCATTGAATAAGTCAAAGTAGTTAATAGGTTGTTGAATAAATCAAAGTGATTAAAGGTTTACCCTTTTCTCTCCACTTTTCTCTCTCCTATTTTCCTATATAAAGGAGAGAGCTCATTGTAAATATTTTCATCTTTTGTTTTAAGCAAGAAAACTATACTCGAGAACTCATGTGGTGAAAACTTTGTATTTCATTGTACGAATTATCAAAAGTGAATAAAAGTAACAGGATTTTCCAAACGTTGTGTTGCAAATCTTGTGATTGAATGATGTTTTCTTATGTCACATTGTTTAATCATTCTTGAATTCATTTCATAGTTTAACTTGTGTAAATCATTGGAGGTTCAATTCACCTTTTGAGAGACTTTGAGCTACAGAAGGAGGATTGTTATAGTTAATAGTGGCTGTAATACTGAGAAGTGAATACTTTGAGCTTCAATTTTGAGTGTTTTTCTTTTAATTTCAGAATCATTAGTGAGACTTTGAGCCTCACTATTAGTTCTTGTTATGTTCAAATAGGAATAATCACAAGAGACTTTGGGCCCTTGTCTTAATCCACCAAATATATTTGTAACTGCTACCTTAGGAGTTGTTCTTACGTCAATTGCTAAGTCACCGGTATTATCGTAGCAGTAGGAAATCCTTGTAGAATTAACAAGTTGTTTTCACTTGTGAAACTTTTCTTGAAAAAAGAGGAAAAGGTTGAAAGAATCACCCTTTATTCGATTTCAGTTGAAATCCTACTAAAGCCACCTACGGTAAGAAGGAAGCCTCCCCTATTGCTGAGAGGAGATTTATCTCATTATACCATTGCCTAAAGTTACAATTTTGTAAGGTGTAGTCTTAGTAGCTTACAAAATTTTTAGCCAACAAGTATATTGTGGCAAATGTATTAATAAAAGTAATTGAATGAAAAACACATCAAAGGTAAATGGTAGAAACATATGCCTGATCCAAAGGATGTATCCAAATTAAACAGGAAAATCCTAGCCCACACCATATCTATATTTCTAGTAGACCTAAACTTTAACATTCAACAAATTAATCTTATCCTCCCAAACTATTGTTTTTTATCACACGCCAATTTATTAATGGTTTTTTAAGAACAAAACGATAGAAACATATGCAGGATTCAAATGATATCTCCAAATTCAACAAGAAAATCCTAGCACACACCATGTCTAATATATTCTAGAAATTTAAACTTGCAACAAATTAATCCTATCCTTAAAAACTATTATTTATTATCACATGCCAATTTGTTAATGGTTTATTAAGAAAAAACTAGGCAGGTCACATATCATCACCTATTATGATCATAAATTGCTGACTAAACCAATCAAATTCTTAGTTATGATAGCAAAAAGTTAACATATCCTTTATTATCAGATTTTAGAAAGAAATCTTTGGAAACAAAATATTGAACTCATTCAGAAGTGGGGATATCTTCTATGAAACTATGCCCAGGAGAAAATGCAGATTAAAGTTGTAAACTATAGATGTAGTTTTACATAATATCCTTGTTCATGTATATCAGAAACATCCTCTATTGAGAAGGACTCAAACCCAATTATTTTCAACCCTTACTATATTTATCCTCCACTTTGTTGGATATGCAATATACAAGAACAGACAATGCAAATAGAAGGAAATTTAATAAAACTGATTTAACTAAATAGTTTTTTTTGAATGAATGCAAACCTGATAGATCCATGAATTGAATTTCTGATGGACTTCATGAACCAAAGGTCCACTCATGATAGTCAATGGGACCTGTGGCATAATTTCCTTTAGCAAAGGATTCTTTTTAACATTCTGTGCAACAGGCCTACTTATTCTTATAAAGAATGACATTGTTATTCTAGTTACATTAACAAAAGGCTGTTATATTACCATTCCTAAAATAGCTGTTGGTGGGGCACCATTTGGACGAAAAATATATGCTCCAGAAGCCTTCATCAACAACTATAAATTCAATACTCACACAGATTTTTTATAGAAGGAAATGGATACAAAACATTTCTAGTACATGTCAAAAAAACCTTCAATATTTCTTTTTTTCAATTAGAACATGAAAATGATATAATCACAAACCTGGGGATCACTATCATCACCATCAGAAGAACCATACCAAAGATAGGATTGCTGAACTGGAACTTTTACCTGCCACCAGATAAATAAATTAGAATCTATGCTATAGGACATGTTTCAAAGTGCAAATTATGCATGGAACAAAATGGAAAATTTTAAACATAAGCAAAATAATTTTGTGAACATTTGCTTGTACAAAGGTAAGAATTTTCTCCTCCTCTTTACAAGGCTTATCTGATTCACACTCTTCCATTGCAGACAAGCATCTTAGTTTAATATGGATCGCTGTTTTGTTCCAAAGCTATTGCTTGTTAAAAAAGACATAATATAGTCACTGACTTAAACAGACATATATTAACTGCTTGTGATTTCTTTTGTATCCTTATCATTGCAGGTAAACAAAGTATTCACGGTAATGAACACGTCCCAAGCACTCATGGAAAGCATAAACTTTAAGAGACATCTTGTCCATTGATTTCCACTTATTATTTAGATTTGAGTATGAATTGATCATGATTCATAAAAAACATCACCTTCCAACACGAGTAGTTCGATGTCTTCTCATAATCTTGAATGGTGTGTGTGTGTGTGTGTGTGTCTATATATATATATATATATATATATATATATTGCAAGCACGCACATATATCTTGTCCTCAAATTTGAATTCTCAAAATTGACACAGCACATGCGAAATTCGATCCAAAATCATGGTTTTCTCTCTAAGATAGACGGTTTGAGATCAGATTTCAAAGGCAATGGGTTACACCATGCCTTGGCCTTAGTTTTTCATCCTTCACATCCCATTTTTGAAGGTTTTCGTTGAGTTTTTCTTTGTCTTTCCTGCAAAGACAAGCTTTTCCTCCCTGACTGCAGGTACTCGATTTTTGGTAATCTCCAAGTCCTTGACTGATTTTTCTAGATTGTTTTGTTTGATTTTAGTTTTGTTTTCGTCCTAGGTTTATTACATTTTGAATTCCGCTTGTTTCAAACTATTGTAGGCCTGATTTGAAGCTATTTTCTAAGAGATAATAAGAAATTAAGCCACCTACAGGTGGGGTTTTAAAGCCCAACTGCAGGTCCTTGTTCTTCGTTTAAAAGCCAACGATGCGGAATTGAAAGTCTACCAAGGCCTCTTAAGTCATGAAATACGGGGCTTTTTTGAGTCATTACAATTTGTTTTGAAAAGAAATCACTTGTAATGGGAAGATAAAAGTCCACCATTACGTTTGAATTAATATTCTTAAAGGGAAATCAATTGTTTTAGTGCAAATGTTATAATGCAAGTGGGGTTTTAAAACCTGTTTGCATGCCTTCTATTGAACTTAAAATGCTTGTAGAGATGGATTCAAAACCCACCATTGCATTCTTAATAACATTTTTGTAGGTAAAGTCAATATTTTTTTTAAATGTTAGTCATGAAAGTGGGCTTTTAAAGCCCAATTGCATGACTTCATTTTTAAAAAAAAACAACTTGCAAAATGTTATTAAACACGCATTCTTCCTCTACATCTTCGTTTTTAGTTTTGAAATACAAGTTTTGACTTGAAAAGAGGCTCTAAAATCCCATCGCAAGCATTGTTAATGTTGCCATAACTGATGAAGATGGTGCAGAGAACAGATGAGTATGTTTTGGAGATGTCATGATGCAGGTTTGACAATAAAATGATCAGATATGAGTTTGTCATTGATCTCAACTTAGTATCTGTTGGTTGACAATCTTCTTGTTATGATTTTATGTATTTAAGAGGTTGAATCCCAAGACATGGTATCAAATGGAGTGTGCGATCGTAAAGAAAGCTTGTGTGATGTACCTAGATGATATATCCATGACCGCATAAGTTTATCTTATATGTGATGTGAGTAATGATTGTTTGAAGGATGTCAGGAAGATAGAAAGAACAGGTTGAAGCCAAGGAGTGGTGATTTGATTATTTTGTCAAATCAATTGTTGCGATCTTTATGGGAGATTTAAGTGTCCCTGCATGTCTAGTGCTTGACCGCTACTATTGGTGAAGATCGGTAAGCAAGATATGATCGGATGAAGGTAGACAGTGTAACTGCTAGAACAGTTAGTGACAAGTGTTAGGTGATTTGAATGTCTTGTCAAACATATTATGCTTCATGTGGCGTGGTCACAGGAGAAGGTTGTTGGCAGTATGTAGAGGCTGATAGTCCCAACCAATGCTGAGAGGGGAGGGGTGAATCAGCACCTATAAAACCTATAAAATAAATCTCATGGAGTATACTTATAACTGTAAGCAAAACAAATTCAAGCATAAGAATAGCATCAAGCAATCAACCACAATGTAACACCAAATTTATCAGGTGGAAACCCAAATCGGGTGAAAACCACGGTGTGAGGAAACCTCACAAATCCTGCACTCTTCTGAAGTGCGCCCTGTTAGGAGCCTTCCCTGTTAAAGGATTACAACGCACTGTTAGGTGTGACCCGGTTAAGGGATTTGATACAATAAGGCAGGTTAGTGCCTACCTGGTTAAAGGACTTAGAACACCTAAAAAGATGTCACCCGGTTAAGGGCATTAATACAAGGGACCTGTTAATGTCCACCCAAAACACTGGGATTTAGCTATTGTAATTGTTAGAAGACAATAGAAGGATTTGACCTTTTACACGTGGCTTTGCAAAGCCTGATAAGATCTTTGTTATACTTAATTGAGAAACATCACCAGTCGTTGCTGGTATGTTCTCCTTTCCTGTTGTGCTTCTCTGCACACTCTTCTCTCTTCTCTTTTCTATTCACCTTAGCTTCTTCAGCGTAAAGGTTCACTCTTTTCATTGGAAGAATGAGGGCAAACTGTATTCTTAACAGGCAGGAGAATATATAGAGTCCTTGCCCTAATTGTGCTCCTCATGCACGACCTGTTTACAGATCTCTTTCGGATTCATCACCCAGTAATGTATTACTTCACTGAGGAAACATCCGATGCATGCTCTTGCTTTATCTGCTTTATGAAAGAAAACAATAGATGCGTGTGAATCACCTTTTCTTCGCAAGAGATAACTCTATGTTTTAAAGCCACAAACCCCGACTTTAAAACCTTCAAATGCGCCTCATACCAATCATCTTGTTAACTCAAGGACTTCCGGATTTAGTGCAGTAAATCCCAGTCAAAGTTGGTTAAATAGATAGTTGACAACGACTTCCCTGGTTCATCTTATCATACCGAATTCTTCACTTGATCGATTGAGATCCTTATGTTGTGAATAGGTAGGAGTGATGACCTGTCACCTTTCCTTCCTTTGTTTACTGGTTGCATCCTTTCCTCCGTCTCTACAATTGTTTACTGGTTGCCTCTCCCTTGGTGACCGGTTGCTTCTGATGAACAAGAATGATCTCTTGTTCATTGCACGGTGTCACCGGTTGTTAAACCAGTCTCGTGTCACCACACACAGAATTCACAGATCCAACACTGGTGTCCTCCTTAGATTCCTAGACTTTAGATTGAGATGTCAAACACCTCTTTCCTCTTTTACCTCTTTCCTCTTTTGTCAATCAATGACGATACTTAATTGCCATGTACTGGTAGCAAGGTCACCAGTTACCATCCCTTAATGCCAGCAATCTCCCCCTTTGGCATTGATGGAAAACCTTAATAGGCAATCATGTCACCCCTTATTTTTTGCTTGTATCTTTGCTCACAACCATTACCGGTCATCTATCGGTCACTGCGGTTTATTGCAAAACTCTCCCCCTTTTGACAATAATTCCAAAGGCTAGTCAAACAAACTACCTTAGTGAAATCTACTCCACCTTCGAGTAGCAATCCTTTTCATCAGTTCGGAGGAGATGAGGTGAATTCCTCTATTGAAAAATAATGAAATAATGAACACTTTTGCAAGGTTACTGATGATCAGGGAGGGGTATCACCCCTAATTTACCTCTGAGATACTCAAAAGTACTCTTCGGTAATGGCTTTGTGAAGATATCAACAATCTGTTCTTTTGTGGGAACATACTCCAATATTATTTCTTTATCTTGTACCAGCTCTCTCAAGTAATGATGCTTGATGGCAATGTGCTTTGTCTCGGAGTGTATGACAGGATTCTTGGATATGTTTATTGCACTTGTACTGTCAAAGTAGATTGCAATCGGTTTAGGTATCGGTTGTTGGATTCTTTCCAGTAGCTATTTGATCCAGATAACCTGTGTGCAATTGACTGCTGCAATAACATATTCAGCTTCAGCTGTGGATTGTGAAATGTAGTTATGTTTCTTGCTTGTCCAGGACACAATTCTTTCACCAAGAAAGAATGCACCACCACTTGTGCTCTTTTTGTCATCAATGTTTCCAGCCCAATCTACATCAGTATAAACCAGTGTTCCGGGACTCTGTGAGTCCCGAGTCAAGCCAGGCTCGCCGAGGCCAGCTGACCCGGCTCAAGGACTCGGCCGAGTCCTAGGCGAGTCTGCAGGACTCGCCGAGTCCTTGGACCCTGCAGACTTGTAGAGTCCCGTGGTCTAGACTTTGTGTGTCCAGCCATGTAAAAAAACATAAAAACATAAAAAACTAAAAGCTTTTAATCGTTCTTTTTTGCATATATGTCTTCTATTCGACCTAAAATGGTCATTCTATCATTTTCAAAGGGCTTGGCACATCTAAAAGCAAAAACTAAATTTTTTTTTACTGATTTTAAGATTTTTGTTGGTAAGATGTTGTCATATGCGGTCATTTTTTGACTCCAGGGCAGGAGGATTTATACAAATATAGCATTTAAGTATAAGAAATTTATTTCTTATACTTTAAGTTATATTTGTATAAATACATTCCAGGATGTTTGAGATAGGTTTCAACTTCATAGGAGTTAAAATGCAGATTCTAGATTTTCAAAAAATTCCAAACTTAGCCAAATTTCAGGATTCAGCATGCCTTCAGCAGTGTTATCTCCCACAACCGCTCCTGGCTTTTTGAGGGCAAATTGAAGCTGGAACAAGGATTTTCTAATGATTCTAAAATCTAAAAAAGTCATTCCATCATTTGCAAAGACTTAGAAGAGAGGAAAAACGCTTGGGAGAAGAATATAGGGGTTTTAGAAAATAGATTAGCAAATCGATTGGCTAGAGCGCGAGGAGACCCAGTGGAGGACCCTGAGGCTAAGAGTGAGGGTTCTGAGGATGATGATGATTATGAGGAGGATGAGGATGATGAGGATGCCACTGAGGTTGAGCCTCAAACACGGGGACAGAAGATGGCTGCAAAATATTCCATCACCTATCTTAGGTGTACACGTAGGAAGACATAGGGCCTTAGTCTTCTAGGCTCTAGCTTTTATTTTGATATATGTTTTGAACTTTTCATTCCATGGATTTCATATTCCATGAATATTGTAGACTTTTGACAATGACACTATTTATATTTCAGATTTCTAGTGTGTTATTCAGAAACTAGTTTAACAGTTAACTTATTTCCTTCAAAAATTCACATTTATACTTATGTGATCAATGTAAACTTGTTTATGTGTGCAAAGTAGCTTCTATTTATCTCAATTATTGTGTCTTTGATGTTAACTAACTGAACCATGCATGAAAAAGTTTTAAATCCTTAAAAATCTTTGAATTTCTTGGGTTTTTCAATTTGCCGAGTCCTTGCTGAGTCCCGGTGCCAAGTTCGAATCCGAGCTCAAATCCAACTTGCCGAGTCCGAGGCGAGTCTGAGTCTTGTAACACTGGTATAAACCTTTACCTAGAATCCTCCCTTGTAAGGAAACCACAACCCATACTCATCAGTCCCCTTTAGGTATCTAAAAATTCTCTTCACTGCTATTAGATGTGTCTCTTTAGGAGTTGCAGAGAATCTTGCTACTATGCCAACCGCATGTACAATGTTCGGTCTACTGTGTACTGCATACTGTAATTTGCCTATCATAGACTGATTCAGTGTTTCATTCACTTCTTTTGCATCATCTTCCTTTGATAACTTGAGGTTAGTTATCATTGGTGTACCAACCGGTTTGGATTCTTCAAGTCCAAAAGTTTTAAAAATTTCTTTTACATATTTGGACTGAGAAATGAAGATACCGTCCTTTAGCTAATGGACCTGTAGTCCAATGAAGAATTTTATGGGTCCTATCATAGACATTTCAAATTCTTCATTTCTTCAGCAAAGGCTTTGCTCATCATGTCATCTTCTCCGAAGATGATGTCATCCACAAAAATTTCAGCAATGAGCTTCCCATCTTTTCCAATCTTGAGATACATGTTGTTGTTGTCCCCGGTTCTTGTGAATCCTATAGTCAGGAGATATGAGTGCAATCTCTCATACCAAGCCCTTGGAGCTTGTTTTAGCCCATAAAGAGCCTTTTTCAGTTTACAGACCATACTACCATTTTGTGTGGATGTGAAACCTTCCTGTTGTTCAATGTAAACTTCCTCCAATATTCCATTTACGAATGCAAATTTGACATCCATCTGGTATACTTTGGATTTCTTGTGAGCAGCATAGGCAAGAAGAATTCTTACTCCTTCCAATCTGGCCACAAGTGCAAAAGTTTCTCCATAGTCCAGTCCAACCTCCTGAGCATATCCTTTGCAGACCAATCTTGCTTTGTTTCTTATTACTTTTCCTTCTTCATTCAGCTTGTTTCTATAGACCCACTTTGTCCCAATGACATTCTTGTCATGTGGTCTAGGCACAAGCACCCATGTATCATTCTTTTCTATTTGCTCAATTTTTTCCTCTGTGGCCTTGACCCAATTTTCATCTTCCAGAGTTTCCCTGGTGGTTTTCGGTTCTATACAGGAAAACAAACAGACATTCTCTCTAGCCTTTTTCCTGGTCAAGATATTTGCATGTTTGTCACCAATTATATTATTAGTTGGGTGATATGTGACATACCTTGAGAGAACCGGTCTTCGTTCCCGGTCAAGTTCTTCCAGTTGAGCAGTTTCTTCAGCATGTTCATGAACAACTTCTTGTTCATCATCTTGAGTTGGTCTGTCAGCTTCGGGTACAACCTCTTGCACCAGTGGTCTGTTCTCATGCTCTTCTCTTTCATCTTCAATTGTCGCCTCATTGAACTCAAAAGGATTTTCATCATTGTGACCTTGCAAACCGTTATGTTCATTATGATTGATCTTCTTACTTGGTTCTGAATATTCATCAACCTTTACATTGATGTTTTCCATTATCTTTCCTATCCTTTTATTTATACACCGGTAGGCTTTGCTCTTGGTAGAATAACCCAGAAATATACCTTCGTCCCTTTTGGGCTCAAACTTCCTAGAGTACATATCTCTTTTAATGTAACAATTGCTATCAAAGAATCTGAAATATCCTACACTAGCAAAATGATTGAACCATAGTTCATAGGGGGTTTTACCGGTTCCTTTCTTGATTTGAACTCGGTTTAGTGTGTAGACAACAGTGCAGATAGCTTCTCTCCAGAAGTGATGAGGAAGATCCCTTTGAATCATTAAGGTTCTCGCACAGTCAATCAGTGTCCTGTTTCTTCTTTCAGCTACTCCATTTTGCTGAGGAGTCCTCGGTGCAGATAACTACCTTTTAATTCCATGTTCCTCACAATAGTGAGTGAACTCTTGAGAAGTATATTCACCTTCTCTGTCTGATCTCAGACACTTTAGGCTTTTACCAGTCTCCTCCACTCAAGCCTTGTAGATTTTAAACATATGAAATGTCTTTGATTTTTCTCTGAGAAAGAGTGTCCACATTATTGTTGAGACATCATCTACAAAAAGTATGAAGTACCGGTCTCCATAGTAGCTCTTTGTTCTCATAAGTCCACACAAATCTGTGTGCACAAGATCTAGAACATTTTCAGTAGAGAAATATTTACTGCTGAAACTTGTTCCTGTCAGTTTTCCTAACTGACAATCTTTACAAACACCTCTAATGGGTTTTGTAATCTCAGGGAGTCCTCTAACTAATTTCTTCTTACTCACCTTTACAATACTGTCAAAGTTTATGTGGCAGAGCCTCTTGTGCCACAACCAACTATTCTTCTTTGGATACAAGACAGATCTTGCTTGATTCTCCTTTGACTGATGCAATAAGACAGGCTCCTTCCATTGAGTCCGAGTAGAACAGGTTTCCTTTGCTCTGTCTACCGGTGGCAACATGAGCTCCAGATTGGTTCTTGACAACACACGATCCTTGCCCGAATTCCAACAGGAATCCCTTGTTGTTCAATTGTGCAACACTCAATAGGTTGTACTGAATTCCTTCTACCCAGTACACATCTTCACAAACGGCATTGTTGCTGAGTGCAATAAAACCTTTACCTTTGGTAGCACAAGGAGCATTATTTCCAAAGGTAACTGATCCACCATCATTGAGCTTTAAGCTAATGAACTTATTCTTATCACTAGTCATGTGATGAGTGCATCCGCTGTCAATGATCCAATCATCATGCTGATGAGATCTTGAGATAAGTGTCATTTCACTTACCACTGGGCTCTCTTCTTTTATTGCAACAAATGCAATTTCTGGATCTTCAGAGTCTTCAAATTCATTGTTTGTGACTCCTTCTGCAAGATAGCACTCCTTCGCCTTATTCTTGAACCGGTTGCTCTTTTCTTTGTTGTCATTGTCTGGACATCTTGCAACAATATGTCCTATCTTACTACAAGAGAAACATTTCAGAGGAAGCTTTCCTTTGTATTTCCCTTTTCCTCTAGGAAATCTTCTAGCGATAACTGCTTCAAACTCATCTTGTTCCATCTCCTGTGAGAGCAAATTCTCCACAGAACTACCA
Organism: Chamaecyparis obtusa; assembly: GCA_027943335.1. NCBI lineage: Eukaryota > Viridiplantae > Streptophyta > Pinopsida > Cupressales > Cupressaceae > Chamaecyparis > Chamaecyparis obtusa. The sequence continues at coordinate 178,444 of BSBK01002629.1, read as the reverse complement.
ATCTTACTGGTAGAGCTGTTACTGGTTTCTCTCCTTTCTTGGTGGAAGAGGTATTGACAGAAGACTTAAAAGCGGCTTCCTAAATGGGTAAGCTATTATCAAAATTGCTCAATTCAAATGCAATTAACTTACCGATTAGGGAGTCTAGAGTGCCTTGATCTGTGGTCACTAATCTAAGCTCTTGAATGGCAGAGATCTTCATGGCATACTGAGGTCTAAGCGTTCTCAGTATTTTGCTAACCACCTCCTCTTCACTGAGTTTTCCTCCAGCACTTTTGATGGAGTTAATCACTTCTTTGATTCAGTTGATGTATTACTCAATGTCTTCTCCTTCATTCATCCTCATGTCATCATACGTTACTTTGAGCCTCTCAACCTTTGCTCTTTGTACGTTTGGGTCGCCTCCATATACTAGTTGCAGCTTGGCCCACATCTTGTGAGCAGTTTCCAGATTTTCAATTTCAGCATAGACATGATCTGGCAACATGCTGGCTATCATATCCATGGCAGCTGTATGTTCTGTCTTGATCTTTAATTCATCAGAAGTTAGGGTACGAGTGGGTTCATTGTAATCAGTGGTTACATGAGTCCAATATTGATCTCCGGTGGTCTTCATGTACAACTTCATTCTGCCGCACCACATAGTAAAGTTTTCCTTTGAAAACTTTGGTCTTTCCTTTCTCATCATCTTGACTTTTTCCTTTTGCGGTTAAGCAGTAAAGAAAAGAAACCAAAAGCTCAGATACCAATTGACAGTCCCAACTGATGTTGAGAGGAGAGGGGTGACTCAACACCTATAAAAGCTATAAAATAAATCTTATGGAGTATACTTATAATTGTAAGCAAAACAAATTCAAGCATAAGAATAGCATCAAGCAATCAACCACAATGTAACACCAGAAAACCCAAATCGAGTGAAAACCACGATGTGAGGAAACCTCACAAATCCTGCACTCTTCTGAAGTGCGCCCTATAAGGAGCCTTCCCTGTTAAAGGATTAGAATGCACTGTTAGGTGCCACTCGGTTAATGGATTTGATACACTAAGGCCGATTAGTGCCTATCTGGTTAAAGGACATAGAACACCTTAAAAGATGTCACCCGGTTAAGGGATTTAGTACAAGGGATCTGTTAATGTCCACCCAAAATACTAGGATTTAGCTATTGTAATTGTTAGAAGACAATAGAAGGATTTGACCTTTTACACATGGCTTTGCATAGCCTGATAAGATCTCTTTATACTTAACTGAGAAACATCATCGGTCGCTACTGGTATGTTCTCCTTTCCTATTGTGCTTCTCTGCACACTCTTCTCTCTTCTCTTTTCTATTCACCTTAGCTTCTTCAGCGTACAGGTTCACTCTTTTCATTGGCAGAATGAGGGCAAACTATATTCTTAATAGGCAGAAGAATATATAGAGTCCTTGCCCCAATTGTGCTCCTCATGCACTACTTGTTTACAGATCTCCTTCGAATTCATCACCCAGTGGAGTATTAGTTCAATGACGAAACATACAATGCATGCTCTTGCTTTATCTGCTTTATGAAAGAAAACAATAGATGTGTGTCAATCACCTTTCCTTCACAAGAGATAACTATGTTTTAAAGCCACAAACTCTGGCTTTAAAACCTTCAAATGCGCCTCATACCGATCATCTTGTTAACTCAAGGACTTCTGGATTTAGTGCAGTAAATCCTGGTCAAAGAGTTGGTTAAACAGATAGTTGACTACGACTTCCCCAGTTCATCTTATCATACCGAATTCTTCACTTGATCGGTTGAAATCCTTATGTTGTGAATAGGTAAGAGTGATGACCTGTCAGCTTTCCTTCCTTTGTTTACCGATTGTATCCTTTCCTCGGTCTCTATAACTGTTTACTGGTTGCCTCTCCCTTGGTGACCGATTGCTTCTAATGAACAGGAATGATTTCTTGTTCATTGCACGGTGTCAGCAATTGTTAAACCAGTCTCGTGTCACCACACACAAAATTCACAGATCCAACACTGGTGTCCTCCTTAGATTCTTAGACCTTAGATTGAGATGTCAAACACCTCTTTCCTCTTTTACCTCTTTCCTCTTTTGCCAATCAATGACAATACTTAATTGCCATGTACCGGTAGCAAGCTTACTGATTACCATTCCTTAATGCCAACAAAGGCTATGGTTGCAACCGCAACTTATTTGGTTGACAAGTGAGAAGGTATGTCAGTTACAGAAGTGTTTTCAGGATAAAGAACTTATGTTCTTGAGCTAGTGATGATAGATCTTGGATCAGTGTTCGGTATGGAAGCAACGATGAATTAAGGTGTATTTGTCACAATGTGGTGACGTGTCCCGATGATTGGATGATCTAGCATGACATTGTTCGATGCTAACGTGTGGAGAAGCTTCTAGAGGAAGGGTGTGTTTGGTCAAAACATGTTTGACCCCTTGACACAGAATCCTATGTAAATCATTGTATTGGCCGACACAGTATAGGAAAATTGTTTTATGCATCGAGATGTGTGTATTGGCATGTTCTGAGCAGTAAAATTGAAAGTTAAATTGTAAGCCGTTCGAGGCAAGCCTTAGGAGGTGGAAGACTCTAGGGCTTGATGAACAATATTTATGTGATAAGGATGAAAGAATTTGTTGTTGATTGTGGATAGCCAATGTGTGTATGAACGTGCAATCAAGCCAGGGTGTAGCGAAGTTTGAATAGAAGTGAATGTGTTCTTTGTAGTGGATTTGATTAGGCAAAGAGTTGGTTGTTTTCCATATCATTCTATATGTTGTTCCATAATAGTTATAGCAGTTAAAATCCCTTAACCAGGTGGATCCTTACAGGTCCCTATTGTAAATCCTTTAACAGGGTGGCACATTACCTTGTGTCTAAAGTCCTCTAACAAGGCTACTCCTAACAGGGTAAAGCTCCTAACAGGGCTAGAGGTAAATCTCTTAACCGGGTAGCACCTAACAATAATTTTGTAAACTCCTAACAAGGTTAAGCTCCTCACAGGGCGTACTTCAGAAGAGTGCATCATTTAGTGGGTACTGTTAAAGATAAATTCTAAAAAGGTAATATTTAGAAGATTATGTGGAAACTTGAAGAGACAAATGTATCAATACTATTGTGAGAATGTCGTCCTTAAGATTATGTGAATCAGGGTCCATTACCAGCACTATGGGTTTGGAATCTTCAGTCCCTTAATTGCCATGAGTGGAAAGAATATACTTGGTCACCAAAGTCTATATATTATACGATTCCAAGCTTTGGCTAATGTGAAGCATATTGTATAGCCGTTTCATAGAAATAGAGCATATGAGAATCGAGTCATAATAGGGGGCATTAAATGATTCGGTGTTCTCAGCAATCTATCATGTTTTTGTTGTCAATTGCCCTGGAGTATCAAACATATATAGAGATAAGTATTTCATACCCTTGAATAATGTTCATGAATTTTCTGAGTCATTAATTCATGCTATAACATTGAGATAGTATATTGTGATGACCCTCAATTAAATTCTTTATAATTATAAATCCAATTCATTAGAAATTTATAAAATCTATTGTATTAATTAAATTACAAAAATAATAATTTCAATATATAATATTAATCATGAATTTAATGTAAAATCATCTACATTAAACAATCTTTACATTATAAAATAAATATTATAATATGCAATTAAAAATTAATAATAATAAATATATTATAAATTTAATACTTATAATATATATATATATATATATATATATATATATATATATATTTATATATATATATATATATATATATATATATATATAATCTTAAAACATGAAATATAAATAAACATTATTAATCATAGATAAATAATATTAAACACAGCGAATCATTAGTAAAAAGACGCACCCTAATGGTGCGACTGTTCACAGCCAGGCTGTGAACAGCCGCACCACTAAGGTGCGGCTGTGTGTGGGAGGGACGTGACTCCCCTCCCCACACGGGTATATATCCCTTGTCATGCGGACAGAACAGGGAACAGAAAGAAAAGAATAAAAAGAAAGTATAACAAGGAAGTAAAACAAGGAAATACGTAGAAGGAAATCAGCGGGTTGTATACAGATTCCTTTACCAGGTACGATCTGCAGTATAATATAGTGTAAATATATATATATATATATATATATAGTGGTTAATATGATATTTTAAATTCAGAATATATTTATATATATATATATATGTTATGGACTTACAGAATATATTTATGAGTATTTGTATATGTTATATGTACATTTGAATTCCAGAAACATAGCATTCTTTTTTGAATAATTGAATCATAGTAAAGTAAGAAATTATTGTATTTCTAACTATGGATTTTAAGGCTGATATACATGTTATTAGGGACCATACGTGTGAATAAAGTATTCACTGAAGGATGGTCTACATATATACATGTTATATTATTATTATGGACCATACGTGTGAATTGAGTATTCGCCGAAGGATGGTCTATTGATGATATGGGCCATACGTGTGAATAAAGTATTCACCGAAGGATGGTTTACATATCTGGAGGGGACTAGAGGAAATTAAGACCTTTCCCTAGTCTCGTAGGCAATATATATATTGAAGCCAGTCATATGCATATGCGTAGGCTTGGAATGCAATTAAGTTGCTTCCAAGAGATCCTTACGGGTAGTGCTCTAGGGATGACGTGTCGATAGTCCGATTGCTTAGAGGGAGCGAATGTCTCTCAAGCTGGACTTCTGTGAAGCCCGACCTAGGGGCAGCCTTAAGGGTCAAACTTCCCCCACTAACTTAGAGTATAGTATGAGTCATATATATATATATTTTTCGTGATATTATGTACTGATGTCGGTTTTGCAGGATATTATCAAAGAAGAATAAGAAGGAACATTACAGTGGTATCAGAGCATAATCCTGCCATCCTGTGGAATACAGTTCATGCAAACATATAAAAGGAAGAAAGGAGAAAAAGCTATGGCCGAGCAATTAGCCAATGCATTGAGGAGTTTCATGGAGCAAACTAACGAAAGGTTTGAATAGACCAATCAATTAATACTACAAGCCATCCAAAATATGAATAATAACAATAATCACCAGGAACGCTACACCCATCCAACAGGAGGAGATTTAAATTCTAACCACTCAGAAAATGAACCTCCATCCCAGGACTCCACCTTGAGACCTTCCTTACCCTCATTCCTCCCACGAGAAGAACCTATCTTAAGGAGTGAAGTTCCTTCCAACCAATCAGTAGAAGAAATCGCCGAGTTGTATGCTAATTTGGAACCCAATATACAAAGACTCATTCCCTTCAAGGAATACTATGAAACCAAAACCATGGCAAGTAATGGGCAGAAAAGAAATCATGGGGAGAAAGACATTAAAGCCAAGGTGGGAAAAATGTCCCTTCCACACTTCGAAGGGTCTGGAAAGGAAACAGCTCAAGCATGGGTTCAAAAACTAGACACCTACCTATCACTCAGCCCAATGACAGAAGAAAATGCCATCAAATTTGCCATAATGCACTTAACGGGAGAAGCCCACAATTGGTGGCACCATGGAGTAATCACACTAGATCACAAATGTATTAAAACCTACAATGAATTCACTCAAAGACTCATTAGTAGATTCGATCAAAAGGAACCAGAGTGGTACTTCCAAGAATTAACCCACCTCAAACAAACGGGAACAATTGAAGAATTTGCCAATAAGTTTCAGAGTCTATCAGTAATGGTCCCCGATATATCTCAAAAGAGGAGGGTTTACATGTTCATTGAAGGACTCAAGGAACACATCAAGATAAGGATTAAACCATTTGAACCCCAAACTATAGAAGAAGCTGTAAGGAAAGCAAGAATGTCCGAGTACGATGTATCCAAGGAAAAGCAAAAGGGTAACACAGTCAGGACATTGAATAAAGGAGAATTCCAAAAGAAGGATTACACCAAATGCTTCATTTGCCAACAACCTTGGAGCAAAGACCATCATTGTAGAGAAAGGGGAGAACTCATCCAAAAGGGATTGTGTTTCAAATGTAAAACACCCTGGACTAAGGGTCACCAATGCAAAAGAAGTCAAATAAATAACATAGAGGAGCCTCATGAAGAGGAGACATCTCAAAAAAGAGCTAGATTAGAAGAACCAAGACCAGGAACACTAGCCATTATCGCACAGGGGAATGAAAACAGACCATTCCGACTTAAGGGGTTAATTAAAGGACAAAAGATAACGGCCTTGGTAGACACCGGAGCCTCACACGATTTCATCAGTCAGCAACTTGTGACAAGAAGGAAGTTACCAACACAGGAGTTCGAAGGATTTGAAGTAATTATGGGCAATGGAACAATGGATCAATGTACAAAGATGGTACCCCAATTAGAAATCCAAGTGGGAGAACATATTATCAAAAGAAGTTTCTTCGTGGTAAATCTACAAAATGATCTCATCTTAGGGATGCCCTGGATAAATTCATTAGGTAAGTTTACAATGGATAGCCCCAACCTTGAAATCTGTTTCCAACATCAAGGGAAAGAAATAATATTAAAAGGCATGACCGATGGCTCGCCAAAAATAGTATCATGTAACCGAATGGAGAAAATCCTAAGACATCATCAAGGGGAGTGGATGGTTCAGTGTATGATTCTTGACAAAACTCCCACAAAGGAGCAAGAAATTCATGATGACATTCATCTTATCTTAAAAAAATATAAAAAGGTCTTCGAAGAGATTCCGCCCGGACTACCACCAAAAAGAGGGTTCGAACATTCCATAGAACTCGAGGAAGGAGCAAAACCAGTTATCACAACTCCTTATTGACACCCCCACAAGAACAAAGAAGAAATTGAGAGAACTATTAAAGAATTACTTGAAATGGGTCATATTCAACCTAGCAGTAGCCCATTTGCCTCCTCTGTCGTATTGGTTAAAAAGAAGGATGGTACCATGAGAATGTGCATAGACTATAGAGCCTTGAATAAAAAGACAATAAAAAATAGATACCCCATCCCTAGAATTGATGAATTAATGGACGAATTACATGGAGCCAAATTCTTCTCAAAAATTGACTTGAGATCAGGGTATCACCAAATTCGGATGAGAAAAGAAGATACTCCCAAAACAGCTTTTAGGTGTCATTATGGGCATTTTGAATTTCTAGTCCTACCTTTTGGACTCACTAACGCTCCAGCTACCTTCCAATCATGTATGAATCACATTTTCAGACAGCAATTAAGAAAATATCTACTTGTGTTTTTTGATGATATTCTTATTTATAGCAAGACATGGGAAAAACACCTTCAACATCTTGAGGAAGTATTAAGTATTTTGAAAACTGAATCACTCTATGCAAAAATGACCAAATGTGAATTTGGGTTAAAAGAAATCATATACTTAGGACACAAAATCAGTGAAGCGGGTGTAAGTGTGGACGAAGAGAAGATTAAAGCTATCAGCAATTGGCAAACCCCTAAAACTCTGACGCAATTAAGGGGATTTGTGGGACTTTGCAGTTATTACAGAAGGTTTGTGAAGGGATTTTCAAGAATTGCAGCACCTCTCACCGACCTAACAAAAAAAGGAGCCTTCGCTTGGAATGATAAAGCCCAACAAGCTTTCGAACAACTCAAGACAACCATGAGCACATGTCCGGTCTTGGCTATACCCGACTTTTCCATACCCTTTGAACTCCAATGTGATGCCTCAGGAGAAGGTATCGGGGCCGTACTCATGCAGAAAAAACACCCAATAGCTTTTGAAAGCCGCAAGCTCACAGCAGGGGAAAGACACTACTCCATCTATGACAAAGAGATGCTAGCCATTATGCATGCCTTAGCCAAATTCCGTCAATACTTGGTTTGTGGAAAATTTATTGTAAAAACAGATCACAACAGTTTACGTTTCTTTCTAAGTCAAAAGGATCTCAATGATAGACAACAAAAGTGGGTAAGCAAAATACAAGCCTACGACTTTGATATCGAGTATGTTAAAGGGGTGAATAATGGCGCAGCAGATGCACTATCCAGAAAGGTACACCTAAACAACATCTCTAGTATATCCAAGAGGTGGAAGGAAGAAATTATCAAGGAATATGACCAAGACTCATTAGCAAAGGAGATTCTACAAGGAAGCCCACCTAACGAAAATTTTACAATTAAAGATAGCCTTATACTCTATAAAGGGAGAGTATATTTAACTCCTCAATCTAGATTCAAGAATAAAGTCCTCCAAGAATTCCATGACAATCCTTTAGCAGGACATCCAGGATGTTATAAAACATATAAACATATCAGAGAAAGATATTCATGGAAGGATCAAAAGAGGGATGTGCAAAGACATGTACAAGAATGCATGATATGTCAGCGCAATAAGACTGAACTCTCCTACCCCGCTGGGTTACTCCAGCCCCTACCCATTCCTAACCAAAAATGGGAAAGCATATCTATGGATTTCATCACAGGATTACCTAAAACACAAGGAAAGGACAGCATCTTTGTAGTTGTGGATAGACTCACCAAATATGCCCATTTCTTTGCAGTCTCAACTGAATATAAGGCAATCCAGATAGCAGAATTGTTCTTTAGAGAAATTTTTAGACTACATGGACTTCCCCAGAGTATTGTCACTGACAGGGACAGTAAATTTATTAGCCAGTTTTGGCAAGAACTCTTCAAATTAGCCGGTACTACCTTAACACCTAGCACCAGCTACCATCCTCAGACAGACGGTCAAACAGAAATAGTGAATAAGTGGCTGGAAGGTTATTTAAGGAACTACGTAACTGGGCAACAAAACATGTGGATCAAATGGCTACATTTGGGGGAATACTGCTACAACACAACACACCATATGTCTATAGGAATGAGCCCTTTCCAAGCACTATACGGATATGAAGTCACATCCTTCGGAGAACCGATCCATCAAGAGAGCAAGGTACCCAAGGCACAAGATTTTGTTTAGCAAAGTAGAGATATCCTCAAATTCTTGAAAGAAAATATCCAACAAGCTCAAAATCAACAAAAGATCTATGCAGATAAGAAGCGCATTGAAAGAATCTTTGAAGTAGGGGATCTTGTATTTTTAAGGTTACAACCCTATAAGCAAACATCTATAAAAAAGAATGGGACAGAAAAGTTGAAGCCTCGATTTTATGGACCCTACAGGGTACTAAGAAGGGTCGGGGAAGTAGCCTATGAGATTGAACTCCCTGAGGGAAGTAGAATACATAACATATTCCATGTCTCTAGACTCAAGAAAGTCCTCGGACAATGTACACTACCTTGTGAGGAATTGCCACCCCTAGATGAAGAGGGCAAGCTCACCCTACAACCAAAAATCATCCTTGATACCCGACAAAGGAAGCTACGAAATCGAACCATCTCTGAACATCTAGTGAAATGGAAAAATTTACCAGACGAAGATGCTACCTGGGAAAAAGAGGAAGATCTCAAATTGCTTGAGGACAAGCAAATTGAAGAAGGGGGAACTGTGATGACCCTCAATTAAATTCTTTATAATTATAAATCCAATTCATTAGAAATTTATAAAATCTATTGTATTAATTAAATTACAAAAATAATAATTTCAATATATAATATTAATCATGAATTTAATGTAAAATCATCTAGATTAAACAATCTTTACATTATAAAATAAATATTATAATATGCAATTAAAAATTAATAATAATAAATATATTATAAATTTAATACTTATAATATATATATATATATATATATATATATATATATATATTATATATATATATTTATATATATATATATATATATATAATATTAAAACATGAAATATAAATAAACATTATTAATCATAGATAAATAATATTAAACACAGCGAATCATTAGTAAAAAGACGCACCCTAATGGTGCGACTGTTCACAGCCAGGCTGTGAACAGCCGCACCACTAAGGTGCGGCTGTGTGTGGGAGGGACGTGACTCCCCTCCCCACACGGGTATATATCCCTTGTCATGCGGACAGAACAGGGAACAGAAAGAAAAGAATAAAAAGAAAGTATAACAAGGAAGTAAAACAAGGAAATACGTAGAAGGAAATCAGCGGGTTGTATATAGATTCCTTTACCAGGTACGATCTGCAGTATAATATAGTGTAAATATATATATATATATATATATATATATAGTGGTTAATATGATATTTTAAATTCAGAATATATTTATATATATATATATATGTTATGGACTTACAGAATATATTTATGAGTATTTGTATATGTTATATGTACATTTGAATTCCAGAAACATAGCATTCTTTTTTGAATAATTGAATCATAGTAAAGTAAGAAATTATTGTATTTCTAACTATGGATTTTAAGGCTGATATACATGTTATTAGGGACCACACGTGTGAATAAAGTATTCACTGAAGGATGGTCTACATATATACATGTTATATTATTATTATGGACCATACGTGTGAATTGAGTATTCGCCGAAGGATGGTCTATTGATGATATGGGCCATACGTGTGAATAAAGTATTCACCGAAGGATGGTTTACATATCTGGAGGGGACTAGAGGAAATTAAGACCTTTCCCTAGTCTCGTAGGCAATATATATATTGAAGCCAGTCATATGCATATGCGTAGGCTTGGAATGCAATTAAGTTGCTTCCAAGAGATCCTTACGGGTAGTGCTCTAGGGATGACGTGTCGATAGTCCGATTGCTTAGAGGGAGCGAATGTCTCTCAAGCTGGACTTCTGTGAAGCCCGACCTAGGGGCAGCCTTAAGGGTCAAACTTCCCCCACTAACTTAGAGTATAGTATGAGTCATATATATATATATTTTTCGTGATATTATGTACTGATGTCGGTTTTGCAGGATATTATCAAAGAAGAATAAGAAGGAACATTACATATATCTTTTATGCTTCTAACCTTGGTATTTCCCTTTGGGATAGTTTAGTTTTATGGACTATTTGTAATCTTTCTTTGGAGTGCTTTGAGGACAAATCAAGAAGCATAAGAGATTGCATTCAAGGAGAAAGAACTTGATGCTTGCAGTCATGGGACTTAGTTGATCATTGAAAACATTTCTTCAAAGAGGGGGAAATAACATTCAGAGGGAGTCTGACAAACTTACAAAAGTAACATTGGACAAGTTACGAGGTTGATGCATGTACTTGGAGCTTCAGATGGAAGTCAGATTATCATGAATGTTTGGTGTTGCCAAGCCTAGGGATATATCCACAACTTATTACATTCACTCATGTTACTATGATATCAAACAAGTACATTTGTGTACGAGAAACTACTCCTCTGAACAATGTTATGATCAAAATTTCAACATGGTTTAAATAATCATGCATCAAATGATGAGAGTCTCTTGGAGCAAGATATTTTCATGATTGGGGCCATGTATGTTTTCGTAACAGGGGGAGTTACTAGAGGATCTCCCAAAATTTATTTTCAAAGATCTTAATCATTTTGATTTAGAAGGGCAAGCCATATTGAGATGGTTTCCCTTGTGACCAGGAAACTATAAAAAGCCAATGGATTGAAATTCAAATGATGTAGTTCCATGTATGTGGGCTAGAAGGCTTTTATGCAGATATCTAGGTCATGATATTCCTAGATAGATGGATAAGTTGTTGGATCAAAGGGCACTCAAGAAAAGAGCTTGATGCAGACTAAAGAACAAAGACACGACTTGCTAGTAGAAGGTTGATATTAGATTCAGAGGGAGTCTGATAGTTCATCTAAAAGAAACTTTGGACGAGGAGGTCAAGAGGTTGTTGTAAGACCTTAAAGTTTAAAAGGAGCATCTAGAGGATCTAATTCATTCTGATCTCCAAGGAATTTGGTCATATTGGTTCAGAGGGAGTCAACAATGGAGATGGTTTCTTTAGTGATCAGCAATTAGAGGACTGTGATTCATAGGATGGAGTTACAACATCTGTGATCCATTATTTTGTATCTTATAGAGATTCCTTATCACTTAAAGAGAGATATGGTGGATAGGAACATGATCCAGTTGGAATATATCAATATAGGAGATCAGACAGCAAACATACTTACCAGAATGAAAGTTGAACACTTCAAGAAAGGTCTTGGTACGATTGAATTTTAATTTGCTTTGTAATCTATACTGATATAGATAAGATGTTTTATGTGTAAACCTCGTTTGTCATATGTGTTGATATATGACTTTATGGGCTCTACCCCCTATGTTCATCTCTAAAAGGTGACGATTTTTGGAAATGAACACTTGTATTCAAACATTATAAGATGATGATCTTGTAACGTTGATAGCATGCTGACTTGATATCATTCATTGATGTGCCATGATCTGTTATGGTAGACATTATGTGACGTAATGTCAGTGCACATACCATAACTAGGATGTATAAGGAAAATGTAATATTCTCGAGCATATCATCCTTTAAGTGTCATGAGTTATGTGATACTTATCATCACGTGTTATGAGATGTTTGTCTTCACAAGATATGTGAGACTTCTTATCACGAGTTATGTGATACTTAACATCACGTGTTATGTAATGTTTGTCTTCACGAGATATGTGAGACTTCTTATCACGAGTTATGTGATACTTATCATCACGTGTTAAGTGATGTTTTCACGAGTTATGTGACACATCACAAGTTATGTGATATATACTTATATCACGAGTTGGGTGATATATCATATCACGAGTTAGGTGATACTGCATATCACGAGTTATGTGATATGTGATAACTTAATCATAAGTTAAATTGATATATCATATCATGAGATATATATATATATATATATATATATATCTTTTATCACGAGTTAGGTGATATCTATACTCACAGAGTTTATTGTGATGTATTCTTATTCATACTTTTTATCTTCCCTAGCTAAGAGGGAGTGTTGATGCATAGTAGCTTCGGTCAGATATAAGGATGATTGCTTTGATTATTTAAAGATGAGATGTATGTATGTTTAAATAATCAAAGCAATCATCCTTATATCTGACCGAAGCTACTATGCATCAACAGGTACTAATCCTCACACGTGGTTTTTCCCAAATTGGGTTTCTACGAGAAATATATGTCATGTATGATGACTTTGTGGATGCTTGATATTGCTCTCTTTTATTTGCTTACATCAATTATATGCTTTGTGGTTTGGAAGTTTTTAATCAAGTTATTCAAATCGGTGGTTGAATTTGTTCATTATTTGTTTGTACTGATTCACCGCCCCCTCCCCCACCCCTCTTAGTACCTAAGAATTCTAACATTTGGCATCAGAGCTTTGGTCCTCTTGGTGATAAGCCTAATAGCTTGAAGGGAAAAGATCCTTGAGGCAGATATGGAGGGTTTGAGATATAGAAGACAAAAATAGGGGAATCCTAATGTGAAACAAAGAGGTCGTGTGAGATGTAGAAAGCGGAGGCACAAACACAAACTTCAGAACTCAAGAGTTTATCACCATTGTTTGCAGAGAAAATATTCGCCAAAAATCCTTCGCGCAAGCCCGCCCAGATCATAAACGCATGGGTAAAGAAAAATGGCCATGGGAACCCTAACACAATTTGTAAACAAGCCAGAAAAGAAGATACAACCTTCTAAACCCTTCAAATGAGTACGAACTGAAGAAAGTTGCATTTCCAAACCAAAAAAAATCTTTAAAATTTTTCACTAAAAAATTCTTTCAAAAATTTTAGAATGAAATAAAAAATTTAAAAAGTTTCTTCCCGCTCCGATACCATGTTACACAATTGTAATTGTTTGATTTTATTCAAAGAATGAAATCTACATATATAGCCTTATAGGCAATTAAATTGACAATGTTTCCTAAAGAAACAATTGATAACTGAAGACTAATTTAGAAACTATCTAACTAGACTTATTAATACATTATTGACCATTAACTCAATAAATATGTAAATGTTACTCTAATATCTTTGTAAGGGTTGAAATTAAGGACCACTGATGTACCCCTGTCCTAGAATTTGATATCTGTTGTAGTTGACCAGATACAGAGGAAAATGACATTGTGAAGTTGCCTGGTCCAGCCTCATATGTCCTGCTTTCATTCACTGGCGCAGTTTGTTTGGTTGACAGTACAGATCTACTTCCTGTGCATAAAGGTGCTGAAAGATTAAAAATTTATTATTATAACTTTCTAATTAGTTATTCTTTCTAAGATAGTACTTTTCTACAACACTCATTTTTAGACCAACATTGCTCATTTCAAAAATTAAGAGTTGAGATGCTCAGTGATATTGGAAAACCATTTAAGTAAAGAGAGATATATTACCATTATCATTTGAGATAATATATGTGCTGAACCCAAGGGGTGGCACGGACACTTGAAAAAAAAGTGAAAAAAGGGGGCTTCTGTCTGATGATATGCCTAGATTCTCTCTCTTATGGGAGCTTGTCAAAATGACTGTTGAATTTTCTAGAGGTACAAGCTGTGACTCAACTGTGTTGCCACCAGAATCTTTCACAGTAAGCAATTCATTGTGTACCTGGTAAAGAAATATTTTGCAAAAAATAGTGAGGACTAACTTCTATATATAAATCATACATCAAATCAATAAATAAAACATATTACATAGCCACAACTAACACCCAAGCGGTAAAATGCTCGCTCCAAAGTGATTCATATTATTAACATAAAAACTTCTCAATCCACCATAGAGGAATGTATCTCACATATCTCACACTATTTCATAAATAACATTTATATTTAGAATTGAATCTCACCATATCATAATAAAAATTTATACAATATTTTTTGATTCTGCTTTTGTTACAACACAGAATTGTTTCTGTCAATTCAATGATAACAAATACATAAATATTATACATGATTTTTATCGTGTTCCCCTTTTGAGATAAGAAAATAGCATCACTTCAGTTGCCCAAAAAATAACTTAAAGTTGTATTCATAAAAAGACAAACTTCTGTTATATAAAGAAGTTGTTTTATAAAACAATGCTAGGATAGAGGACCAAAAGCAGTATATTAAAGGTCTCTCAGAATGCTTCTTAAATTAAGTTTTGGAGGTAAAATGAAAAAGAAAAAATAATATTTAATTCCCTTCAAAAGGTTATAAAAGGAGTTGCATAAATAACACAATTATCCATTATTTTGTCAACAAACTGCTGTTTCTGAGATTGTACCCCTCTGTTCATCTTTCTGTTTCACGATGAAAACCCTTTTGGCATCAAATGACAAAAACCCTCTAAGTTGCCTTTTGGATTCAGGGATTGAAACCCTTTTATTCATTCAAGAAAATTCATACAAGGATTGTTGATGTGCTAAAATGTTTGAAGCTCTAGTGTCATAAGTCCTATTCAAGATTTTCAGATTTTGAAGGTTGCAATTGTATCATACCACTCATACAGTGATTCATACAGATACAATGATGCATTACAGTTGCATATTTCTTTGGTGTGATCTGTGAGACTTTTAGATTTATTGGCTCTGTTATTGCATATTCCAGATTCTTCGTAATGGCTTTCAATATTATAATATAATATCCAGTTATGGTGACAGCAGCTGTTATTAATTTGTGGTTCTGGAAGTTTACATATGATATTTTTCCAATCAACAACATAATATTTTAGGCCTTGCCAACTTATTAAAAGGTCACAGATTTTTGGAGTTTATCTAATTTTCATAAACATTTTGTCTACTATACATTCTCTAATCTACAGAAGATTGTCGTACTATGTAAATATGCTATAATGTCTAGCTGTACCATTTGGGCTTGGCAATATCACTTTGTTAGCTATATTTCTCACCTGCAATCTGTCATGCGACATTATAGAAGTATTCGCAGACTTTTGGGTTGTTATATTTCAGTTTGAGCAATATTTCTGGGTATTACAATCAGTCGCACTTTTATAGAAGGTGTTGCTCTAGTCTGAGCAAGAACCGTACAATTTGATGTTCCGTTTCAGTATTTAATTGGTCGCCACTTGGGGTTGTAACATTGCTATATCATTCAGAAACATGCATCTTTTTATAACAACCACATAAAATGGATAGGTGCTGATTCTGTTTCCTAAAATTGGTTATACAAATCAGGTATTGCCATTCTGCATTATTATTCAAAGTATACCTTTGTTATTATTGATATTTGCATGAGAATAGTGCTATTCTCATTTGAGTATTTATATTGTTATGGCTTATTCTATAAACTGGATGGTATTTCCACCAATTAGAATAGATTTGTTTTAGTTTGGATGGCGATTGTAACATTGTAAATTGCACCCTATGCAATTCCACATCGCATGATGCCTTCTCTTTAGTTGAATTGAGGTCTCCACCTAAGCCTCCACCTCACCTACTTTCCTTGTCACCCCTCCTGTCCAAATTTCTGACCATGTGGAATTTCCGACCATGTGGACTATTCTGACTCCAAACACCTATACACCGAGGAGAAACCCATGCGGCACGCATTCATCCCATGAATCTGAGGTCTAAAAGTGGTTGTTGGAGCATTACACCTATTGTTTTTGGCAGTGTCACACCTGTTGTAGCTCATCAACGTTGGGATTCCTCAAGGCTTGCTTTATCTTGTTTGTTCCACTTTTTGTCTTCTTGGCTACTCTCATGAACTTTTTGGCATTCCTTCTTGCTTCTTGACTACTACTTTTCTTGATGCAACATTTTTCAACTTTCCATGATCGACATTATTGAAGCTGCATCTTTCCAAAGTGTCCACACTCATCTTCTCTCTAGTGAGCTCCATCTCCTTCACAATCCTTTTGTTCATCTTTACTATAGCATATCATTAGTGTTACTTCTTTCATTGTTTGTCTATTATAGTTTTATTGAGCATATCCATCTTGGTTGTCTGTGAAGGTGGAAACATCAAAATGTCAGTCTCACTTTGGCAGGCCTCTAAATCACAGCCCCTACAATTTTCCTTGTCTATCTCATCTGCAACTTAGGAAGGAAGAAAGGACGAGTGTGCTACAAGCTTCAACTATTGGTTATTTGTAAGAATACTTCTTCCTCCTTTATTTTCACCTAATCATATTCTAGTTCGTTTTACATTCCCTGTTGTAATTTTCATTTCATTTAGCATTTTGTATAAGTGTTTGGTCAACCTTGGACCTTTTTAGTATTGTCTTTGTTTCTCATCTATACAAATGTGTGTGCACCACACTAGCATCCTAAATATGTGTTGTTGTCTTAGACTCGTGTATGCATCCTAGACGAAGAGTGTGCAAAGCTTACCAATCAGTCTTGGTGACCTGCTCTTTCACATTCCGTAGCTAAAACATTTTTATCATTTAGTATCATTTAGTATCACTTAGTTATTTAGCATTTCTAGTTTGTAGACGCAATTAATTGTTCCTTTCATTTTAATCTTCCTATCTCACGAAAGCGCTCGTTAATTGAGGCAATATTGGGACATTCACTCCTTGGGATTCTATCATCTTGAGGGTGGTGAAACCCCTTCTCTACATTTTGGTGAACTTGACGTGAACTCACCTTTTGTTTTTGTTTTTGTAAAGCTTTTTTTTTAAGTGAATCTTGTAGCAAACAGTTTATCCTAATCTTCTTCATACTTTCTCTAGCAATTGTCAGAGTGTTCTGCGGCTCTTCATTGAGCTTCACGACCCAAACCACCTCAAAAATCGTAGTGAGTAGGACATCATGATTGGGTATTCCCCCTAACCAATATAGTCCTACATTTTTAGGTCCTATGTTCTCAAGAAATATAGATCTTAATGATCCTTTCAGGTCTCATTCTTTCCCTATGATTTTGGGAATCGATACTACACCTACTTTTCAATCTAGCTCTCAACATATCAATCCAACAAATTACCCTCCTGGGTCTCCTCCCGCCATAGACCATTAATTTTCTCTAACGGTTTTGTTTGATCAAAGTCAATCTCTTAAGGAGAACTTGAGGGACTTTGAGAAGTTCCTTAGCAAGGAGAATGCCCTCCTTGAGGTTGATTCTGCTATCAATAATCTAAGACATATGCTCATCTTAGATCGAAAGGGCCTTGAGGTGTTGATGGCATTGAGTAAGATCATGGGATCCCATATCTCTTATGCTTTTCTGAATACCTAGGACACTCGGTCCGATGCCACTAGTTCACAGATTGATGTCACTATACCTATGGTAGCTATAGATATGGTAGAATCGGTTCCTACTGGTGACCCTTTAGCCAGTGGTACTATCCCTAGCATCAATGGGTCTAAATTTCCCTTGGGGTACTCTATGTCGCTCTCTACATCCACAATCCATGTCTCCACTATTGGCGTTTGTGCTAGCACTAGCACTGGCACTGGTGTTGGTGTCGATGTTGGTACAAGTGCTAGTCTTAGCGCCAATAACAGTAGCTCCTCTACCACTCATGCCTCTATTGGTATGGGCAATCCACCTCTGCCTACACCTAATAACCATGTCCTCAACACTATATTGAAAAACATGGGACAGTTTTAGCAACAACTTACTAATCTCTCAACCGCTACTAACCAATCTTCTCTCCTGCCATATTATCGTTGTAGTCCGCTCGCCTTGCACATCTTTAACACCACTCTTTTCCAAGGCCCTAAGGCTCTGAAGTTTGATCCATACAATGGTAATGGCGATCCACACACACATCGATTATTTTCTCACTTTATGTAGTGATTATCATAATCTTGAATATGTCTTGCTCTAACTTTCTCTCGATCTCTTAAGGGGACTACGATGAAATAGTACAACTACCAAACTATTATTCAAACATTTCATCAATTAATGGATTCATTTCTCAAACAGTTCCAAGACAACATTGAAAACAAGGTTACCATTGTTGACCTTTTTCATTGTAAACAAAAGCCAAATGAGAAATAACAGACTTTATCGCAAGATATCAGTCTATATCTATAAAGTTTCCTGTTGGCTAAAAGTTTTGTAAGTCACTATGTAATGTTCCTTGTTTGGTTGACTTAGGAATTTAGAACAATCAACTTGGATTTTCTCTTCTCAATAAAATTTTGTATATAATTGTGTTTAAAATGCATTCATGTGATGTCCCCAATCATTGTCAAGTATGGTCCTTGTGTCTAATTTGGTATAGGAACAACCAAGGTTGGACCACATGTGAGTGTTGTCTTTGATTTATATTACTCGAGTGTGTATGAAGATAATCACTATGAAATAGCTGTTGCCAAGAGATGGATGTTTAATCAAGGATTGATCACTGTTAATATCAAATTTGTCGCATCTCCAAGTGTTGCAGAGAAATAATGATCAATCACTGAAAATCAACGCAATGATAATGTAAGAGTCATTGCTCAATATCTAGGGTGAGAAATATTGTTTGCTCTATCAATAAGAAACTTCGATCATGATAGCGTTGTGCCTGGTATAGAGTTGTAGCAATAGCGTGTATCAAATAAGATGATATTGTCATAGGACCTCCTCTATAAATTATTGTTGTATGATCTTTGTCTTTGTAAGGCCGCTGCTATGAATGTCGAATGTTGTGCAATCCTCATATATGAAACTCAAGTTGGTGAATGTAATCACAATAATTTGATGTGAAGCTCATAATGAGATTGATCTCCAATGCTGCCTTCATTCTTTATCCCGCAATGAGTTAAGTCGCCCTTTGAAGAAAATGTGCATTACGTTGATTTCCACACGACTATGGGATATGGACCGAGTTAGATGTTCATATTCGATGATTGAATGAAATTGAATGATGCGTTGGCTTAGTTATTAGATGGTGTGACTGCTGACTGGATCATTAATATCATTGATTGGATGTTGACGCTTACTCTCGTTTGAAGCTTTAAAGTGACAAGATGAATGTTGTTGCTTTCCCCTAAGGAATTTGTAAATGATCTTTGTCCCAGACATTGGACAAGGGACCCCCTGTAATCCTTTATTTCCTGTCTTCATTCGTAATCCCTTCTAATATATGCGTGTGGATGAAAAATCGCGACTATCCATTTAGTCGCTCGGGTAATATAAGTTTATCTTTGGTCTGTTTTAATATATGTTATATTGGTTACGTTTACATTAAAAGGTTTGACTATTATATACTTATATTTTATAATATACAAAATATTTATGTTGTTATATTTAGGATAGGCTATTTAGATATATTACTAAATATATATATACATAAATTATATTATCATATTAATTATATATCATTACATTAATGATATATTATATTATAATAATATATCATATTATTATAATTATTAATAATAATATATTTATTTATATTTGAATTATGATTACCTGATTTAACATTATTATTAATTTTAATTTTATTATAATTTATTTAATAAATTTTTATATTTTATTATTAATAAAATTCTATATTAAAATGGGGATATGACAGTCCGCACTTCCTCAAATTGCTTGCCCTAAAGCAATGGGAGATTAATATGAGTGACTACTTGTACGCGACCTTGATCAATCCAAATTGATGGTTAGCTCTAATTATTCTTTTATTTTAGTATACCTACACATTGGAAATATACTCGGAAACATAAAATATGCACGTGAATGTATGATGACTTAAAACATACAAGAAGCATATATTTGAATGCATGAAGACACGAAGTATACACATTAATGCGTGAAGACACGAAGCATACACGATGTAGACACATAATACACACATTCTTGAATAAAACCTACAATTTTAAATGAGCTAGGGTTATGGAAATGGTTTACAAAATTTACTTCATTATGCTTTTGATTATGAACCCTACAACCATAAGTACGTACATATGTATATATAAGGTTCAAAGAAAACTTGAGTTGAGATAAGTAGTCCAAGTCAATCCCATACTAAGCCCAAGAGCGAAACTTTAGCCCCCTTGGCCTCGGTGTCAGGTGTTAGGCATCTAAGCGAGGTGGTCTACTTAGCAGAATGCTTGTTTTGCTTATCTATTTGTGCTTCATCCCCTATGCTTTAGAAAATCAAAAAGGTTCTTGTAGAAGGTTCTCTTAGCGTCTTTCCCTTAACTAGTACTGCAATACGGTGCCCTAAATGTTCTCCCTTTTTTTTCATACTCCATAGTAAAGCTACTTGCAATAGAGTGCCCTTAGCATCTTTCCCTTAACTAGTACTACAATAGGGTGACCTAGCAGTTCTCCCTTGATTGTAGACTCCGTAGGAAAGCTACTTGCAGTAGGGTGCCCTTACCATCTTTCCCTTAACTAGCACTGCAATAGGGTGCCCTACCAACTCTCCCTTGATTGCAAACTCCATAGGAAAGCTACTTACAATGGGGTGCCCTTACAGTCTTTCCCTTAACTAGTACTACAATAGGATGTCCTAGCAGTTCTCCCTTAATTGCAAACTCTGCAGGAAAGCCACAACGTAGGATGGAGGAATTATTGTGCCAAGGGTGTGTGAAACAGTCTACAAGGGGCTCCCTCAAGGTTGGTACCCGTTTTGGGACTCTCCACCTCAATGTGACCGAATTACTCTGCCTTTCCCTCCACAATTCCCCTGTCCTATGTTCTTTGACATGTTACTCATCAGGCTAACTCCTTCCCTGAGTAATGCTTGCATCATCATAAATATAAATTTAAAATGTTGAAATTTATATTAACACTCAACATAATAATCATATGCATAATTATGAAAGGAAACTTATATTTGTTTACTGCTATGACACTAGTAATTCAATTCTTCTTAAATAATATAATAATGACTTATCTTCCTTTTATGGGTGCAATGTTCGGCAGTAGGGTTGTAACAAGTTGTTCATTGCTCCATAAATTCTATCCTACACATTGATCTTTCATGGTGAACAACTTTTCTATATCTTCTTCTAACCTACGGGATGGCAGGATCATGCTTTGATACCACTTGTAATGTTCCTTGTTTGGTTGACTTGGGAAATTAGAACAATCAACTTGGCTTCTCTCTTCTCAATAAAATATTGCATATAAGTGTGTTTACAATGCATTCATGTGATGTCCCCAATCATTGCCAAGTATGGTCCTTGTGTCTAATTTGGTATAGGAACAACCAAGGTTGGACCACATGTGAGTGTTGTCATTGATTTATATTACTTGAGTGTGTATGAAGATAATCACTATGAAATAGTTGTTGCCACAAGATGGATGATTAATCAAGGATTGATCACTGTCAATATCAATTTTGTCGCATCTCCAAGTGTTGCAGAGAAATAATGATCTATCACTGAAAATCAAAGCGATGATAATGTAAGAGTCATTGCTCAATGTCTAGGGTGAAAAATATTGTTTTCTTTATCAATAAGAAACTTCAATCATGATAGCATTGTGCCTGGTATAGAGTTGCAACAATAGCGTGTATCAAATAGGATGATATTGTCGTAGGACCTCCTCTATAAATTATTGTTGTATGATCTTTGTCTTAGTAAGATCACCATTATGAATGTCGAATGTTGTGCAATCCTCATATATGAAACTTAGGTTGTTGAATGTAATCACAATAATTTGATATGAACCTCATAGTGATATTGATCTCCAATGTCACCTTCATTCTTGATCTTGCAATGAGTTAAGTTGCCCTTTGAAGAAAATGTGCATTACGTTGATTTCCACACGGCTATGGGATTTGGACAAAGTTAGATGTTCGTATTCGATAATTGAAAGAAATTGAATGATGTGTTGGCTTAGTGTCATGTCCCCATTTTGGCTGACCTCGTTTAGCATGCCGAATTTGCCTATCCCCGACTCTCGTAGGCAAATGGTGGAGAGAGAGAGTCATTTTTGCAGATCAGATGGTTATATTGGCTTTTGGAGAAGTTTAAGAGGTTATATTTTATTATTATAAGTTATCGGGGCCTACATGTTCTAATTTTAAGTTGAGTTGCACTTTTTGATTTATAATATTATTTTATTATAAAAAGTGCTTTTTAATGAGATTTTATAAAGGAGAGTTCTAGAAGTTCCAGGAAAAGTGAATAAATAGAGGGCTAGGCCTCTCATTTGGACATGCTTGTTTTTGATATCTCTTCTACTTCTTCATTGTGAAGACATTTGTGGTCTTTTGGATCTGCAAATTATTATTCAGTCTTTGGGAACAATAACTCCCTTGGATTGGCAACTTTGAGGGTGTGAAATATCACTTGAATTGTTGCAATTGTGGAGTTGGTATTCAGCCATCTCATTTGGACATCATTGAGAATTCGTTGTGAGGGTTTGTTTGTGATTGAAAAAGCAATCCGAAAAAAGCAGTTCGAAAAAGCGGATCCGAAAAAGCAGTTCGAAAAAGCAAATCCGAAAAAGCAGTCCGAAAAAGCAGAACCGAAAAAGCAGTCCGAAAAAGCAAATCCGAAAAAGCAATCCGAAAAAGCAGACCCGAAAAAGCAGACCTGGAAAATTGATATTGAGGGTTTGTAACTGGTTGAATAAGGGTTTGGAATTCATCACTTAATTGGTGAATCATTTTGGTGAATTGATTTGGCAAAGGATTGAAGACATTTATGCACATTTTCAGACTTTCTATATCAGGGCCTGGAATCAGAGTTTTACTCATATCTCCTTGGATACTTGGAAATGATTTTTATGACTTGGTGAGAACAACAATACATCCCTGGTGATCAGATTCATACCATTTTTGGAGGCACAAAACCCTGCCATTTATTTTCTGCAGGTGCTGTACATGTACTGCCTGGTACAGCAGGTACAGGTGGACTGTTGGACAGAGTTTCAAGGGGCAGTTTGAGTCGGTTGCGGTCTTCATTGCATTGGCATTTATCAACACTCCCAGGCAGCATTATAACCAGGTTCCATTATGTTATTTGTTGCCAATTAATGTGCACTGTGTAACAGTCATTGTATGTAGGCAGAATATTGTCACTGTTTCATTGTTTTAGTAATCTGATATTGCCTATTAGTTATAATTGTAAGGACAGTACCTTGTAAGGACATTGACTAGTTCATATATTACTGTGTTATAAATCTGAAGTTGTAACAGTCATATAACCAGTCCTCTAAATTCCGACTTGGTCATATGTTGTATTGGGTGGTATGATATCTAGAGTGCATAGCAAGGGTGTTATCACATTGTCATAGAACATAGCATTGTATTCTGAATATTATTGTCACAGTCATATATTCTGGGAATTGAAATCAGAATTAGAGGTGTTCTTGATATATTAGTTTGAGTCCTTACATTGTTTAGAAATTCATTGTTGCTCAATTGTATTCCACTCCTATATTGATTGTAATTGGATGCCAAAACAATAAACACATTGAAACACATCATTACAAGCAAAACTTTTCAGTGCATGCCAACTGTTTGACAAATTGCCACAGTTCAGATTTGGGGTGTTTTAGTGATCCTACTAGTGAGGGTCATTACAGTGGTATCAGAGCGGTTTCCTGCCAACCTGATTGGGTTATTTCAGATTGAATTCAACTATCAGCATGGCTTTAACAGGAGACAAGGAATTGAAAGAGAGAATGCACACTGCATTGAAGAAACTAGATCGTCCATTTCAGCGAACAAAGGACCTCCTAAGAATTTTGGAGGAGTTGGAAACTTATTTAGGCAAGGTTGATCAGTCAGATTCCTATGCTATGCAAACAGCTTTATCTCCAGTATTTGGTTCTTTGGTGAAGCCCCGATTATTGAGACATCATGATGAGGTGGTAAGACTTGCAGCTCTCTCTTGCATTAGTGAAATCGTGAGGATAATAGCTGGCTTTAATTCTTATGATGATCAGATTATGAGAGAGGTACTTCATGCCATGGTGAAAAGCTTCGAAAGGTTGGATGACATCAGGGACCCTCATTTCACAAAGAGGGCAAGATTACTTGAAGTATTTGCATGGTGTAGGTTTGAAAACATTATGTTGTCAATAGGTTGTATTGATGACATTCGCAGAATGTTTAACACATTTTGGAATATTTTGGATGAGTTTCATTCCAGCGAGGTATTAGCATCAATGCACTCTATCATGTTCACAATCTTGTTTGAGGAGAAGGATGAAATTTCTAAACTTTTGGCAGAAGATTTATGGCATGTTTGGACAAAAGAGAGGAATGTGTCACCTATGGCATGTACGTGGTTAAAGAGCCTGATTAATAGGCCTAAGGATCGAAGTACCTTCCCTATGACAGGCAGAAACTTGTATGATGAGTTTGACAGACATGCTGATCCGGTATTGGGAGATGTTAGCACATCTTCACGTAATGATTTATTTGCATCATCTTCACAGGCAGAAGTGGTTACAGATGTTGTACAGGTTGAGCCAGTTGCATCAGAAGGTGATATCACAGGCACACCGGATGGCATGAGTGACACTGACAGTGATTGTGGTACAGTTGGTCTTGATGATGTCACAAGTGCTCAAAATAGTAACTACAGCACAGTGGATTCAGATGATGATTGTGACGAGGTTGTTGTGCATGATGATGAGATACCTATCAGCGATGAGCAGACATTGAGTATTCAGGACTTTGCTGATAGAGAGTATCAGGCATAGTTAGATGCTACATCATATGAGGTTGAGGCACATAGTACTTCACATGTTTTGTCCGGTCAGCTTAGGGTAAGCGAGGATGGGATTGTGACTTCATTATCTCATCATGACAGGATGCGGGAGATGATAGAGGATCACATCCGGATGATTCAGTTACAGGACAGACATAAGGGAGTTCAGGCAGAGTCTTCTTGTGTTGACTTACAGGCGATCAGGGAAGGAATGGGAGCGATGAAGATGAGTTATTTACATCTTCTTTCAGATCGTGACCATCTTCTTAGCCTTGCCAGAGATCATTTAGATGCCTTGAGAAGGAAGGAGGAGGAAGTTGGCAGGCTTTCTCGAGAGTTCGAGGACACTCAAGCCTCTTTGTTGAGTACTCCATTGGCATTACAGGACTCAGAGAGACATGTGGATGGGTATGGCGTGGAGTTGAGTTCAGCTTCATCTTACACACCTGATACTCAACTTTCTACGACAGGCGGATCACATGTGGTTGTCGATAGTTGTGAGAGTTCACCTTGCATCCAGGATTCAGGGATAGTGTCAATTATGGCAGACATGGATGTGGGATCAGCTGATATTGGGATTGAGCAGGCTACTCAGGTACGGATTTTGCTTGAGGTGTCAGTCGGTTCCAGTTTATGGATGAGGACTCAGGATTGTTACATTGGCGTTTGGGATTCCGTTGACTGGAGATCTTTATCATCTATTGGTAGCAGTGATTGTTTGAGTGCTATCATGGATTTGATTAGTAGATTACACGGTGTAGTTCTCGTCCATGCCAGCAGCTTGTCTGATGCTAGAATTAGTTTTTATACACCCATGTGGGGCATTGTTCATGTGTCCAGTCGACCATTCTTGTTGGAATGGGTTGATGATATCACAGATATGATGGAGTTTACAAATGAGTCCCAGGATCGTTTTGGTATTGATGACATCCAGGAGTATGCTGTGGATAGTTGTGAGGACTTAGCTTCCTCGGCAGATTCTTTTGTTATAGCGGAGTTGGACAGTGATGTTACAGTTTTTGACACTTCGTATGGTGATGTGAGTTCTGGAGTCGACTTGCAGAGTAGGGATGGTAGTACTCCAGAGATTAGCGACTTTGAGGATACTCCTTTTGATAGTGTGTTAGAGGAGGATGTTATTGATAGTGTTGAGGACTTAGTGGATTCCCTTGATACGGAGGTTTATGTTGATGCTTCAGTCACTCCGTTTGATGATACGAGTTCAGCAGCTGGTCTGCTGAGTTTGGATGGCAGTACTACAGGTGATAGCTATTCTGAGGTTACTCCTTTGGACAGTGTACCAGGGGAAGAGGATTGTAGGAGACAGTCTAGCCAGTGCCATCATGTGTCTAGTCGGCTGAGAGTTAGTGAGCGAGACATTGCTATCGCTTGCGAGCATTTCGATGCTGCTCGTCAGTTGTTAGCAGTTTATGGATGGGGTTCTCCTACTAGTGATGAGCAGGGAGGCAGTTATCTTTCCTTGACAGAGATCCACTCTTTATGGGAGGCTATCCGGGTTCTGAGACAGGACTATATGCAGTTGGTAGCCGACAGAGATCATCTTATAGAGTGGGGCAGTACAGCATACGAGGCATTAGTAGTCAAGGAAGAGGAGGTGAGCGAGCTTACTCAGCAGCTCGAGGTGACTTCGGAGACTCTTGAGAGTACACAGTTGGCTTTTGAGGAGTCACAGTTTCAGTTGGCTGAGGTAACCATGGAGTTGGAGCGACTACAGACTTTACCAGATTTTGTACAGTCACAGACTATGGTGTCTGGTGATTCGGGGATGTCCACGGTTGAGATTGCCAGAGACAGTGGAGATGGGGATGCATCCATCCTAGATACTAGTAGTGGTATATCTTGTTCCCTTCCACTTGAGTTAGGCTCGGTTGAGTTGGGTGTTGCTGTTGAGCGTTGTAGTCCGCTCGACATGGTGGTGATCTCTACTACTGATGACGTGGAGACTTGTGATGTGGTACCAGAGATCATGTTTGATGTTGATGAGCCGGCAGTTGGCATGGTTCCTATCAGTGGTACTACTCCTTTGGAGGTGTCTTCAGAGGTAGTGGCGAGTTCGGGCCTGGTTAGTGAGCAGTTGCAGTTAGTTTCATCGGGATTGCAGTCTGAGCCACTGACTGATGTTGGCGCATTTTATCGACATTACACTGAGAGGTATGCTCATCAGTTTATTTTTGATCCATATGTCGATGAGATGATGATATGGAGATGTACTTTGGGCTCTAGTGTTTGTCATCAGTTATGGTATGGTTTGACACCACGGGTAGAGAGCTGTGAGGCATATGACGTGATGTTGGGTTTTGTGAGCGACAGCTGGATGGTTCATGATATTGATGTTGTTGATGGTTCAGCTGTTGTTCTTGATTTCCCTCCCTTGGCTATGTCATCTTCTGACTTAGCTAATGATCAGTCACAGTCGATTGTATCACGTTTGCAGGATGAGCTGGTTGGTTCTTTTTATTGGTATTATATCTCAGGGTATGTTTATCAGCTTGCTTATGAGTCATGTATGGAGGAGATGACAGACAGATTTGTTTTGAGTGACTGCTATCTATTGTATGATGCCCATCAGCCGCCAGCAGAGCATGGGAGTTATGGTGATACCAGCATGGTTGGTAATCTGCAGAGATATGTTGACTACAGTTGGTGTATAGTGTGTGGATTCTCCGCACTCGGTGCAGTTCCCTTTCGGAGTATTCATCATTATAGAGCTGGATTGTCAGTGGGATGTGTTGAGGATATTTGCTATGTTGGGAGTTTCAGTTGTCCTCTCCACTTGAGTTCTGATATTTTCGGAGTTGGTGTCTCATGGGTTCCTGACTATGGCAGTTATGGGGTTAGAGTTCAGTTGAGCAGTGGTTCACGATACATTCATGGATTCCTCTTGGTTATATCGCAGAGGATATTGCAGGAGCTTGCGTTGGTTGACTGTAGTACAGTTCATGACTTCATTTGGGATCCAGGAGGATTGTTGGGTTCATTGTTTAGCCATTGCTTGGGGACAAGCAATTTCAGGAGGGGCGGACTGTCATGTCCCCATTTTGGCTGACCTCATTTAGCGTGCCGAATTTGCCTATCCCCGACTCTCGTAGGCAAATGGTGGAGAGAGAGAGTCATTTTTGCAGATCAGATGGTTATATTGGCTTTTGGAGAAGTTTAAGAGGTTATATTTTATTATTATAAGTTATCGGGGCCTACATGTTCTAATTTTAAGTTGAGTTGCACTTTTTGATTTATAATATTATTTTATTATAAAAAGTGCTTTTTAATGAGATTTTATAAAGGAGAGTTCTAGAAGTTCCAGGAAAAGTGAATAAATAGAGGGCTAGGCCTCTCATTTGGACATGCTTGTTTTTGATATCTCTTCTACTTCTTCATTGTGAAGACATTTGTGGTCTTTTGGATCTGCAAATTATTATTCAGTCTTTGGGAACGATAACTCCCTTGGATTGGCAACTTTGAGGGTGTGAAATATCACTTGAATTGTTGCAATTGTGGAGTTGGTATTCAGCCATCTCATTTGGACATCATTGAGAATTCGTTGTGAGGGTTTGTTTGTGATTGAAAAAGCAATCCGAAAAAAGCAGTTCGAAAAAGCGGATCCGAAAAAGCAGTTCGAAAAAGCAAATCCGGAAAAGCAGTCCGAAAAAGCAGATCCGAAAAAGCAGTCCGAAAAAGCAAATCCGAAAAAGCAATCCGAAAAAGCAGACCTGGAAAATTGATATTGAGGGTTTGTAACTGGTTGAATAAGGGTTTGGAATTCATCACTTAATTGGTGAATCATTTTGGTGAATTGATTTGGCAAAGGATTGAAGACATTTATGCACATTTTCAGACTTTCTATATCAGGGCCTGGAATCAGAGTTTTACTCATATCTCCTTGGATACTTGGAAATGATTTTTATGACTTGGTGAGAACAACAATACATCCCTGGTGATCAGATTCATACCATTTTTGGAGGCACAAAACCCTGCCATTTATTTTCTGCAGGTGCTGTACATGTACTGCCTGGTACAGCAGGTACAGGTGGACTGTTGGACAGAGTTTCAAGGGGCAGTTTGAGTCGGTTGCGGTCTTCATTGCATTGGCATTTATCAACACTCCCAGGCAGCGTTATAACCAGGTTCCATTATGTTATTTGTTGCCAATTAATGTGCACTGTGTAACAGTCATTGTATGTAGGCAGAATATTGTCACTGTTTCATTGTTTTAGTAATCTGATATTGCCTATTAGTTATAATTGTAAGGACAGTACCTTGTAAGGACATTGACTAGTTCATATATTACTGTGTTATAAATCTGAAGTTGTAACAGTCATATAACCAGTCCTCTAAATTCCGACTTGGTCATATGTTGTATTGGGTGGTATGATATCTAGAGTGCATAGCAAGGGTGTTATCACATTGTCATAGAACATAGCATTGTATTCTGAATATTATTGTCACAGTCATATATTCTGGGAATTGAAATCAGAATTAGAGGTGTTCTTGATATATTAGTTTGAGTCCTTACATTGTTTAGAAATTCATTGTTGCTCAATTGTATTCCACTCCTATATTGATTGTAATTGGATGCCAAAACAATAAACACATTGAAACACATCATTACAAGCAAAACTTTTCAGTGCATGCCAACTGTTTGACGAATTGCCACAGTTCAGATTTGGGGTGTTTTAGTGATCCTACTAGTGAGGGTCATTACACTTAGTTCTTGAATGGTGCAACTGCTGGCTAGATCATTAATATCGTTGATTGGATGTTGACCCTTATTCCCCTTTGAAGCTTTAATGTGACAAGATGAATGTCATTGCTTTCCCCTAAGGAATTCGTAAATGATCTTTGTCTCAGACATTGGACAACGGACCCCACATAATCCTTTTTTTTCTTGTCTTCATTCATAATCCCTTCTAATATATGCATGTGGGTGAAAGGTTGCGACTATCCATTTAGTCGCTCGGGTAATATAAGTTTATCTTTGGTCTGTTTTAATATATTTTATATTGTTTAAATTAAAAAGGTTTGACTATTATATACTTATATTTAATAATATATAAAATATTTATGTTGTTATATTTAGGATAGCCTATTTAGATATGTTACTAAATATATATATACATACATTATATTATCATATTAATTATATATCATTACATTAATGATATATTATATTATAATAATATATCATATTATAATAATAATAGATTTATTGTTAATAATATATTTATTTATATTTGAATTATGATTACTTATTGATTTAACATTATTATTAATTTTAATTTAATAAATTTTTATATTTAATTATTAATAAATTCTATAATAAAATGGGGATGACACACTAAAACTACAACTTCCAAAACTGTAACTTTAGGCAACGTTCATGAGATTTCTCTCTCGTCTTAGCAAGACGGGACGCTCCCTTCTTACAGTGTGAGGAGCCTGCCTGGCTCTCTCTAATTTAATTGCACTTAAAATAACTTTCAGAATATATGAACAATAATTTTGAAATTCAATGAACACTTTCAGATTTTCATCATTTATTAGAATGATATCAGAAATTATAACACCACTGAATTGCTTACAAATATCAAAATTAAAGCAACTATTATAACTAAATTCATACTACAACTAACAAATTAACCTAGCACTTTAAAATGAATCCAGCTACAGGTGTATGAAACTTACGGCTGGCTGTAACAAATGGGAATCTCTGAATTATCACAAGTCTGATTTTTTTTACCCAAGCTGCAAATAATGAAATCTAGAAATGGACGCAAGCCCCTTCAATCTCAAACAGCTCCTGCTATGCACGTTTCTTCCCAAACATTTATCACCTTCACCCAATAAGCATCACATGACCATCCAACCAAAGAAAAAAACTCACACAGCATGCCTGAATTGATGGCGTACGGCAGGCTGGAAAATTATGAAGTCTTTAATTCCGTACGGCTGCACTTAGGAATTCTGGAAGAAAATTCGTCTTTCAACTCCCAACCTGTAGCATTCGTTGCAGATTTCTCCAATCAATTCTAATCCTTAGTAAGAAGACAAATCAAATCCCAGAATGAATAAATTGATTTGCTTGTAGAACAAACTTCTCACAATTCCAGTATACATCAGCACTGGATTTAATTCAGAATCAGATTGCCTATAGAATTAAAACTTCACACACATCCAGTATACTTCAGCACTGCTCTATGATCTCAAATACAGTTGCAAAATTCACCATCAATCTATAATGGCTCAAATTGCCAGAAGAGGAATCAGTCCTCAAAACCCTAGCCATCTCTCACAGCCAAGAGACTTCATAAATTTTATCAAATCAACAATGGATGATTTGCCTTTCACAAAGCGTTGCTTTTATAATTAAAAAGTGTCTTCTCTCACACACTTTTCACTTAAAACACTTTTTATACTTAGGCACATATTGAATAATATAATTTATTAATTCATTTGGCTCCAAAAAAGACCTTTTCACCAATATCATGAAATTATGACACACAAAGTCCCTGTTTCTTGTGCCCAAGATTTAAAACTTTTCATCCCAGTTCCAACGAGCTATAACACTAAGGTATCCAGCATATAATACCAACAAAAATGGCAACCTTAGCAAATTTAATTAAATAATAACAATAAACCACCCGTCTTGCGAAAACAACTGAAGATGCGTCTGAATCAAAATCTGTTTGCACAGGATTGATCCAGATGATGAATGAACTTGATGGGGTGACTTACTAAAAATGGACGCTCTCTCCAAGATTCTTGGAGCCCAAACCGGAAGCCAGAAATGAAAACTGAGAGCATCATTCAACTCCTCTAACTCATCTGAGCTCATCGGAACTATCCACTGACTTACTATAAATAGTAAGTTCACACCAAAGACCCTCTAAACACCTCGCCAAACCACGAGGATCACAACAATGACCTGGCACCATCAGATCAATCACCTACAAAAAATGGGGACATTACAGTCCTCCCTGCCCAAGATTGCTTGTCCCCAAGCAATCACCGGAACAAGAAACATCACAATCCACCTAGATCCCACAGAAAAGAGTATACCGTGCCACTAACATCAACTGTAGGCTCCTATAACATCACCCAAATTACAAATTGGATAACTCTGTAAAGAGACCCAAAACAACCACTCACCGAAACTCCTGTACCGAATCTGTCTCTACCCGAATCTCGAAAGAAGTGAACTTCAAGATCATCAAAAACCACGATGTATGGGAGACTTAGATCCCATACACACTGAACTCCCCCTGTACTCCCAAATGACCTGTACTGAGTGTGTAGACCATTTGCACAACAGTGATGAATACCCCGACACAAAGTTGTACCAGGACCCAGATATCCACACACTGCATAATCTCTACAGTCACCATAACTCTGCAAGTCACCTGCTACTGACTTGCAGCCAAAACTCCCATCAACTACTGATGGCGAGAACCCATCCCATAATGGATGATAAGGACTAGGAGCCAAACTACCCTTGCGAGAGATGAAATCTCCTACCTGTGGGTCAAAAAACAAATGATGAACATGCCCCACCGTATACAACCGATTGAACACCCCAATCTCTGTCAATAGCTCATCATTACCAAACTGGGGGTCGTGAGATGGCTCCAATCTCTGACTTCTCATAACTGTAGGCTAGGTAGGCCCCTGAGCAACTCTCTCAACAAACCCAACCTCGAAATCCCTGTGGGGAAGCATTGTAGATAGAGTCTCCACAATATTCCCTACCAACCTTCGGATAGCACAAGAGCCTCGGATGAGAGTACCCTCAAACACTCTATATGAATCCTGTCGCACATCTGCACTCTCAAGTAAACACTCCATAAATGACTCAGTGCAGTAGAAATTATACGAGGAAGCGTCAACTTTCTCCCCCGCAATCCATAGCTGATCCCTCTAAAAATGTGGCACAGCCAACTGTCCCATGCCATCAGCTATGTGAGATGATGAAATAGATTCACTCCTAGCTAAGGGAAGCAAATCAACCTGAGAGATCGACTCCACTGGTACTCCTACCTCATCCGAACCAAGAGCTCCCATATCCTGAACATGTGTGGCTGCCACATCATCATGTTGCTCATCACCACCCGTAAGAGCAAACTCAACACCAACCACCTCAATGTGCAATCGAATTGGGTCTAGAGCTGGTGTGGACCGCATATACTCCAACTCCATGGTCACCTCCTCTAACCTAATCTGCGACTCCTAAAGGGCCCCCTAAGTGTCCTCTAAAACCTCAGTAGTCGCTGTGAGCTCCTGGGTAAGCTCACTCACCTCCTCCTCTCTGTCCATCAGTGCCTCATAAGCTATACTCCCCCACTCCACCAAGTGATCTCGGTCGGCTACCATCTATAAGTAGTCATGTCTCAAAATCTTGACAGCCTCATGCAAAGTATGAATCTCTGTCAATGAGAGGTAACCACCACTGGCCTCATCTATCATAGGAGCACCCCAACCATAAATAGCCAACAACTGACAAGCGACATCAAAATGTTCGAGTGTAGAAGTAATATCTCTCTCATCAACTCGCAACTGGCTACTCACATGATGACTCTGCACAACAGGCCTCCTACGAACAACCTCAAACGCACTGTCTACACTATGAGAGGAAGCTGTATCCAACAAACCCCCCTCAAGATCACACTCTCTCTGTGTACTTACATCTGAATACACATCTATAAACTGAGTACAGGCATCAGACACATCCCCCTCTAAATCTGGTGAAGCTGCTGCTGAATCTAACTTATCACAATCTCCAGCTCCCTCGTCCTCTGCAACTATCTGACAGTCCAAATCCTGAGATACACCCACATGAGTCACTGACGAAGTAACCCCCTCTCCAAAAGTGGAAGCCCTGGCTGTAACAAACTCCTGCCACTCATAAGCTTCCCTGACCTCATCTGTGAGTCCCTGTAACACAAAATCCTAGAACTCGCCATCACCATATGACAACGCTTTGTGAAAGGCAAATCATCCATTGTTGATTTGATAAAATTTATGAAGTCTCTTGGCTATGAGAAATGGCTAGGGTTTTGAGGACTGATTCCTCTTCTGGCAATTTGAGCCATTACAGATTGATGGTGAATTTTGCAGCAGTATCTGAGATCATAGACCAGTGCTGAAGTATACTAGATGTGTGTGAAGTTTTAATTCTATAGGCAATCTGATTTTGAATTAAATCCAGTGCTGATGTATACTGAAATTCTGAGAAGATGCAAAGGAAACAAAAATCACCGCCTAGGAGTTCTTGATGTAAAAATGCAAAGGAATAGCAACAAGAAAGAAAAATTCAAACTTGCAAAAACGTGGAGTTGTTGTGATATGCAATCCCAACCCAAAAAAACGGCACCCTAGAGATGAAAAACGCACTATTTGTGGATGAATACAAGCTGGAATGTGTTATTTTATGCCCTAGACGGGCTTCTAGCTCAAAAATGCAGGTTTAAATACTTGTATTTGTCTTTCTAAAAGCCATTTTTGGCCAATAATGCCCTAGACAGGCTGTTGAATGCAAAATGCACATATTGAATGCGAAAGAGAAGATGCAAAGGAAACAAAAATCACCGCCTAGGAGTTCTTGATGTAAAACGCAGCAGTAAAGACTCAAAACGGGTTTTGGATAGCCACTTACATATGCTTTAATAGCATTCAATACATGTAATCTCTTTTAAAATCACAGCAAAGCCTTTGGATGACTTAAAACATGCTTTTAGTTGCCAAACACATGACATATAAAGGCTTTATAATATGTAAATGATATAAGAATCGCCACTTAGCCTTATAGAGTTAAAATGCAACACATAAACACTAAAAACATATTTTTAAATACTCTTTACATGTCCTAATACTCATAACGGGTTTTTGGAAGGAAAATACATGCGTTTCAACTTTCAATGCATATAAAAGCATGTAATGTAGAGAAAAATAGCCACCTTTAGACTTAATGCGAACACAAGTCTTGGAACGAATTTTGGAACCTTAAATACATACCTTCTATGTAATAACGGGTTTTAGAAACTCATTTACACATAAAGACATGTAACTTGAAATATGTAAAAGGCTCCAAAATCGTCACCTTTATGACTAGCAAGTTGTTTAAAGCTTATTGCATGTGTAAATTTTGATGATTTTAAAAACATGCAATGCCTATTAAAAACGCCACCATGGAGTTTTATTTCCATTACACATGTAAGTACGCCCAACATGTTATGCAACGGTCAACGAAAAGTCCACTTAGACGAGATTTCAATTAAAGAATAATGATATGCAGTCAGGCCGAAAAAGCCCACCTGCTAAACGCTTAATTCTTTAATATCCTTTGATAGACAACTCCGATTGAGGCCTATGATAGCTCAAAACGAGCGTAATTGAAAATGCCATTAATCTAGGACGAAAGCAAAACCAAAATCAAACAAGACAACTAAGAAAACACTTTAGAGAGTTTATCCTACGAAATTTTCCATAGGGTTGCCCCAATTTTGCGAGTACAAAATTGAGGACAATTGTTCCTTGTGCCCTACTTGATGGTGATCTTCAAAGAATGTTCATTTGCAATTTGCAGCCAGCATTGAGAGAGACTTCCTTGAACAGATATCCAAACTTCACCAATCTTTGTAGCACTCTAACTAATCATGGGCATACGATGGCTCAATTTGGAGACTTTGCTTCGAATTCTTGTACTGATGCCTTTGGAGGTGTGACTTCCTCGGGTGGGTCTTGGAAAGACAAAGCTATGGCTAATGTAATCACAATTTCTTAGGCCACAGAGAAAAATTATTTCGAGCATCAAAGAAGTTGGATATTCACTAAGTTATCCAGTTCTTTTTTGAGCATATTACAAAAGTCAATGAAAGACAACCTAGTGTCCCTCCTTAAGATCAGACCTCTTCCAGATAACAAACCATACCCTCGCTAGCATGATGGTTCCAAGTTCTGCTAATATCACCGTGTAATTGTCCATGACACTAAACGATATATGCATCTAAAACACATCGTCTACAACCATATAGATAGTGGTTATATCCGAGTCAGAGATAAGTAGAAATCTAATAAGTCTATGGATAAGATGACCAAGCTTCAAATTTATGCTAAACCTTTTTTGCCATATTCCTCAAATTTCATCTATGTCATCCTCTCCTTCCATATGTGGACATCGTCACCATCACTCCAATCTTGCCTTTGAGCCAGAGATCTAAAATCATAGGCATAACATTCATACCTCTAACATCACCATACCACAGAGAGCCTTCTTTGTACCTCCCTACTAAGATTCAATGGTAATGTCGTCAAAGGCATTATGGTTGATCCTACATGAAGAGTCGATGTATATCACAGAGGAGATCCTCTTTGTTAATGGATTACATCGAGTGAGATATGATGAGTGTCATACTACCATCTGCACATAGGGAAGTCTTTCTATTCCCCCTATGGGGTCCACCACCTTGACGGTTCTTATGGGACACAATGTGGTTTCAACTACATTTGTTGTCATTCCCGAGTCAGACCTATTCTATGTGAAGCTAGGCATTTTGTTGCTAGTTTCAATGGGGTCAATCCCCTCGGTAGTTCATAAATGTTCAAAATTTTCTCATGAGGGCACTGTGCACACTATCTAGGATACTGGGTACCAGCCATTGGTGTTTTGTGGGGGATTTCTCCATGATCACTTTTTCCCTACTCCGGTAGGACCCTTGCTTCCCTATGAGGATCACTTACATAAAGCATATCATAAATATAAACCTCAGGAATTAACTTATAAATCAGTTCAATCTATAGCTCCTTTGGCCCCTCCCACATTTATTTCTGCACCTTTGCCTACACCTGTTTTGCAGCATGCTTTGCCTTCCGCTCCCTCTTTGTCAACAGTCAAGGGAAAGCATGTTCCACAAGGTAGACCTCCCCATCCATCGAAGACTACACATTCTCCAATAGTGTATTCCATTCTACTGTCTACACCTAGTAGAGGCAAGAGAAAGGCACCCGCACTGCTGAAATCTAAGGCTCGTCCTCCTTTCAAGTTGCCTATCATTTCTATTTGTTTACAGCCTCAATGCTATTTGTTCATTGTTGCTGTCTTTGTGATGTTTATTGAGCTTATTTGATGTATCTTTTCTTTTCTAAGAAAGGGTTGGGCCCTTTACAAATTCCTTCCTTTACAGAAAAAATCGTTGCTTCTGAATTTACATAATTTCCTCATTACTTTGTGACTACACCCTTGTCCAAATACACACTCCGTTGGTGCGTGTGTTGGTAGTTAACATCTTGTGATAAGATGTATTATATCAGCAAGCATGCACATTGATTAAGTTGTAACATAATAATAATAAAAATTAGGTTGTAACATAATAATAATAAAAATTAAGTGTTGTGATGTACTAACTAAAAAATTGTATGCAGGTATTGAGACCCGTGGAGAGATGAAAAAATCCAAACATCCTTATCTATAATTTGTACCATAGATAAAAGGAAGACATGCCATGTTATATGAATATTTCTTCAAAAAAAGTTTATTAATCTTGGATCATTGCAAAAAGGGAACTAGAAATAGTGTAGGTGTTTTCCTGTAATGTCCCCGTTTTTTAGGCATATGGGATTAGCTTATTTTTGTGACCTTCGTAAGCTAATTGAGATGTTGGAGGGGGTCGTGTGGCAAAGCCGGTGGTCAGTTTCCACCCTGGAGGTCTTTGATGTCAGGATTTCTATTCATTTGAGTCAGATTGACAAACTTACTATTTATAGTAAGTGTTTTTTGGGGGTGATCGTCATGATTGCTATTTTTAGCAGAGCGCCTAGACATTGGTATCAATGGAGTTATGGATTCATTTGTAGAGTTCTCCATTTGAGGGCCTTACTATGTTTAGTAAGTCTATTTTGGGCGGTTGCTATTTTTAGCAGTGCAGTTAAGGCACAGGGTGTTGGGCATCATGAGCATATAATAGAGTCTATTTGATGGAGCTTCATATTATAAGTTTTTTATTAAGTTTATCTTAATAAATGACTTTATCATTTGTGTTATAATTTGAAGGTGTGTTGAAGAAGCTTTTTAAGTGAAAAGTGTCTCCATGAAGCTTTTAGCTTGGGAGTTATTCATTATTAATTCAAAGTTATTAAATAAAGGCTTCTAATTTGAAAGTGTGCGCGAGAAGCTTCTTAAGTGAAAAGTGTATTGGAGAAGCCACACTTCTTTTATTATAAAAAGAGACTCTATGGAGAAATCATTCATTATTGGCTTTACTTTTTGTCATTTGGAGAAATAGTTGAGAAGTTCTTCAGCTAGGGTTGGAGGACTGATTCCTCCCCTTTATTTGCACTTTGAATCACAGGTTTGGTGCTGAATTGTGCTCTGGATTCTGAGAATTAATTCTAATTATGTTGTTGATAATTTTGGTGCTGCTATATACTAGAATTGTCATCATTATGCATTCATATTGAAGAAATTGGGAAGGGTTTGAAGGTTGTGAAATTCTTCAAGGATTTATGATACACTTTGAATTGGATTATATGCCAGTGAATTTTGTGAATTTTCTGTTCTTGAAAGCTGAATGTGGAGTCCGTACGGCAGTTCCAGAAGCTGTGTTTTAATTCAATGAGCTGCGAATTTATACAAAGATTTGTGTTTCAGATTGAGGTGTGCAAAGTTGAATTTGAGTCGCATTTGTTGTCTTAGGAGGCTGCCATGTTCATTTGGTGGCTGCGATCAAGCATGGAGGCTACGTTGGCTTTCATTGAGCCACGTTCTTTAAAGTGGAGGCTGTGTCAACATTGGAGGAGGCTGCGTCAGCAAATTCAGAAGCTGCATCAATAATAGAGAGGCCACGTCTCTCCTTCAAGAAGGTTGTGTTGGTAATTTCTTGGGGGCAGCCATTAGTATGTTCACTAAGGTGCACATCAGTTTGGTTGTAGTTGTTATTGTAATTGCAAATGCTTTTTTCCAGCTTGTATACATTTGAAAGAAATTAATTTAGTTCCAAATGGAATTTGCATTGTGGGTTTGAATGATTATCATTATTATTGTAAAGTCAATCAATTGTTAAAACCCGAATCAATAGAATTGGCAAAGTTGTTCAAAATTCTCAATGTGTGAAACCAAAATCATTGCAAAATTGGCAAAACTATATTTATCAGCTTCTTCAGAAGTTGGAGCCAGGTTGGGCTCCCTACATTTTCAAGACATATACGCCTTCTAATTTGGTAACAAATTCCCTGTTTTAGATACTATTAATTCTACAATACAGCTTCTCTTTAAAAATTATATATTTATGAGCAATATAAAAGCAGTTGCTTCTACTCTTTTAAGCCAGAACAGCTTTACAAACGGCATTCTATTTCATATTTCTACAAACAAAGGTGATCCGTTTTCAAACAAACATGTAATTGACAGAAGCAATGAAAAAATAATAATTAATGACATTAATTATTCTTGAATTATAGTTGGTTTGGCTCAATAGTATCTGGAAAAAGGGACTACAGGATCAAGGTAAACTTGAATATGTAGAACCCTATAATGTGTAAACTTCACAATGATAAGCCTAGAAATACCATTAAATTTGTGAAAAAGACACAAGCAAACTGAGAATAACGAATCACCAATCTTAATTCTATATGGAGTATTGACTCATAAAGTCCTAAAAATGGCAACTGTACATTAATACAAAGTGTAAATTCTTAAGTTGAAAGCAAAACATACAGGAACCTTGACAATTTGCTCTCGCTCCCAACCAAGAGGGTTGTATATCACCACAACCTAAAACAAAGATCATTGTGAATCGCTTATACACAATAAAAAAATGAAAATATTCTTTATTTATTGTACACAATACATATTCCTAGAATAATTAAGTTTGATCTCAAAGAGTAATCCAAACCATTACACTAACTTCACTCTCCAATAAAAATAAGAAAGGGGTCATCTTACCAGGATCTTGCCCAGTGGAAGTTCTGTTTCTGTTGGTGAGCAAATGCTGATATTTAGGCTTCTACACTGTAAATTTCAGGCTAAATGTCATAAATAGCATTTGAACCTCCAAAAAGTATTATAATAGTTGTATGATTCTAATGCCATGGAATATCTACATAGTTGACAGTAAAATGTTCAGCTAGATGGGCTTAGATTTTGCAAATGCATATCCAAAAAATAAAGTCTAATATTAAAAAAAAAATTTAAAATGAAAAAATTGTACATAATATTACATGACAATTTTTTATTTTTTTCTTGCAGTCATTGCCAATTTAAAAAACCCTTGTCAACATAAATTAAGAAAGAATATTTTGAAAATAATAGTAAGGATGATTAAGGAGATACAGTAATCTGTTTTTCATTTCTGACCAAATGCATCTTTTATGCGATCGAATGCATCTTTTATGAGTTCAAATTTTTCGTTGAAACAGTCAAATCATGATTCATGTCGCAAAGAACGGTAAAGGTTGCAATCACCATTTATCAATTTAAAACATTAAGGAGAGGTCATGCTTCTAGCATGGCAACACACATTCATACTTTTCAACACACTCTCTAGCCCACATTCATATTTGTCAACGACTCACACACTACCTAGCCTGTTGGAGAATAAAAGTGTTCAAGTTGAGGTGAACCTAGCATACCTTCAATTATTTTTGGTGATATTAGGAAGAGAATTCTTGATCATTTCCTTATATTTTTTTTTACGTGACAAGTAGACCATTCAATCATCTTTTGATAGGAAAAAGACTTCTACCTCTTTAAACTTTGATTTTTTCTCTTGTTATTGTTCATACACATCCAAATGTCAATTCCTCAAGGTTCCCAAACCTCTTATAAAAAAATAAGGAAGATCATTATTCTTCTTTGGAATGATCATGGAGCTAAATTCATATAAAAACAAATACCAATTTTTTTCTGAATCATTTTTATTGTGCTATTTGTTGTCAAATGGCTCCTCTAAATGCACTTTTCTGTTTCAAAAGTAATCTGTGGGCTGGGTTTGAGAATGAAGAAAATTTTCTTCCCTTTTCATCCCTACTTATTTGCTATATGCTAAGATGAAACATAAGCCAACCAACTACCAGGTTCCACAATTAACATCATATATGTTAGTATGCATGTTAGGAATTTCAATTGTCAAATGATTGCTATGAAGGATGTATGATGCAGAGGGAAGGTATGGTGGACAAGGTTTTCAATAATTGAATGATTCAACCCAAGAAACTCAATGCTTCAACTATGCTTCAAGAAACTCAAATTATGATTTCACCCTCCCCAATGGCAAACAATGACAAAATAGATCTATTTATACTGGATTATAAAATATTCATATGATCAATGGGTTTACAACAGCACCCAACACTTCAATCTTGAGCAGTCTTCCTGAGACTCTTGTTCTTTACTAAGAACAACCACAAATACTTGTAATCCCCAACAAACTACCTAAAATAACCTTTGAACAACCAACCACAACAACCTACAACCTCTCATATCCTTTTGATTCATTAACTCAACCTTAGAAAGCAAATAAACCAAAATACACCAACTTGCTGCCCTCTGGATAGACCTGTGGACAGTCGTAATAACTTTTTAACCAGATCGAATTTCTTCAATCCCTTCGGTGAGTTTCGGCGTAATTAGGTTATCTTTATTCTGTCCAAAGCACATCAAGATCCAATGGTTCAATCCCAAGATATGGCCCCCACATCAGACTGCATTTTCTGCAACCTTCATTTCTGAACTTTTACCCTTTCTCCAAACTATGATCACTATTTTCTTCCAATTTTCTGCAATTGCATGATTAGAACACTATGATACATGTTAGAATATCAACATCCCATGAAGTCAAGGCCTTGTGAATTCATGGGATGGCCATTTGTTATGAAGAACTTACAAACTTAACAATATAATGCTGACTGTGACTGTAAACCAGAGAAAGCGTTGATAACAGAGAAACAAAAAGATCTATTAAGGCATTAAATGGTATTTAATAATGTCTTAGATCCTTCTAATGATTTATTGGATAATTTAAATCAATAACCCTATCCGTTTACATGAAGAAATGAATGATACTTCAAAGTATTAAGAGACTTGCAATCATAGTCACTGGTTTTTACCAGTCTTTGTCGCATGGAACAGATTTTAAATCATTCCCAAATGCATTCAACAGGTTTTATGAATGATTTAGATTGATTTCTATTCCACCATGAATCTCAAATCAAAACAATAAGTTTAGAAGCCCTTCAACAATGCATACACAATAGATTTGCAGATTTAAAATCCTCTTTTATTGAA
The DNA here is from genome assembly GCA_027943335.1 of Chamaecyparis obtusa. Lineage (NCBI taxonomy): Eukaryota > Viridiplantae > Streptophyta > Pinopsida > Cupressales > Cupressaceae > Chamaecyparis > Chamaecyparis obtusa. The sequence continues at coordinate 135,719 of BSBK01002629.1, read as the reverse complement.
TCCCTATTCCTGCTGTGCATTCTAGATTTCATCTTCACCATAAACACTTTGGTGTATTTGAAACTCAACTCTAACTTCCTCAACCATATTCTTGGTGGTTATTAAACTTAAAAGACCAAAACTATCCCTTAATAAGACTTCCCACTAAATGGCTAACTAGTCATTAGGCTTTAAACATTTGAATTTTTAAACTATGAAAATGAACTAAAACTTATTAAATTTAACCACTAAAACTTCTAAGGTGTTTCCAACACTTAGAAGACTTATTTGAAACTCAATTAACCTCCTATAACCTCCTAGACACTTTGGAACACTAATGGTCCAAGATACATTAGTTAATCCTTTCGAGGATATAACTCATTCTTTTTATTCAAACACCACTTCGTGGCATCAAACCATTATAGAAGCCAACACATTATAATTGATTGGATTTACATCATTTAGAACCCAATAGTCCTTCTTGGAACATTGATCTTCATTAGGTGACTCCCAAGTCTTCATAGTCTTCTTGTGTACCTTGAATGGTTTCATGAATTGTTTGTTGACCCTTGGTGCCCCTGCACCAATGTAGCCTGTAATTCCTAAAATCTGGATTGTTCTTAGGTTCACATCATTTTTTCTGCATCCAGAAGTAAAAATTTTGGAGAAACGTGTGCAGGATTTGCATCTTGTAGCTTCTATTGCCTAAATCCTAAAAATCTATTGTGAATTAGCTAAATGTGCTTCACTTAGGGTTCAGATATTCTATAAGACTAATTACATGGTACTTTTCAAAATCAGAACCATTATGAACTTAATGATCGCCAAATTCCTCTAAAGGATGTAGTTATTTTACCATGTTAATCAAGTTTGGAATTTTGGAATGACCATCTGCTCCACTTATTTTTCATAGCTCCCAAAATCCAAGACAGTATAATTGGGAAATATAAAATGAACTCTGCATTGTGGAATGTAAAAGGTATTTCACAGTAAGCATGTAAGAGAAAACACAACTACTGAAATGTGAAGGGATGAATGTAAATGAAACAAAGACACTAAAAACTTATGCTAATAGCCTGTTGCTTTCTTTCATTAGTAAAGATCCAAGAAAACTTGGAAGTATATTGGATTGAATGTGAATGATACAGTAGTATAACTACAATATTAAGCTAACAACTGCTTCCTTTTATAAGAAATGATGCAAAGATAAATAAAAGAGGTATTGTAGGGAGTAGGCAGTCCCACCTAATTCAAATTGTGTGAATTGTAGAAGATCTTTGTACCTGTTCAAACCTTGTTGATATGTTTGGACATCCAGAAGGTTCTGAGCTTGTCAAGCATGAGAGAGCTAAACCTACTACCTCTTCTGCCTGTAATTTTACAATTTCTTTTGAATCTCATTTAAGTGTAAGATTCAATGTTTGAAATGCAATAAAAGAACCTGACATAAGTATTCATATAGAACAAAATACAATGATTACTGGCATTCCATGGGCCAAACCTGAGAAGCTCCAATTGCAAGACGTTTAGCATAATCATTTGCAGTGTGTTGCTTTTCAGTGCCAGTAACTGCGTCATGATGTTGTGCAATTGCCAAAGCATCACCAAGAAAATCTGTGTTTGGACCCCCACTTTTTCTGCCAACTAGGAATTCAAGCTGTCGTGCTGCCTGTTCATATATACCATGCCCTGATTATTATTTTCTGCACACTCCAACTGTATTCTTTAACATAAAAAATCATTCAAACAAACAGAGACAATAATTCTATTAAGACATACCAGATAATAACCACTCAGGTAGCGAACATATCCCTTAAGGGCTGGCCTGCTTGTGAAATATCCTGTCCAATAAGCATTTTCATTGTCTGCATACCTGTACATTTCCATTAATATACAGGCACAGAGGTCACTAGAACTCAAGAAATCACAACATCAAATCAAATGCCTCCTTGAACACAAATGCTTCCACTCACGGGAAGTAATCATCAACTTTGAGAGGCCACGCTTCATTTGCAGCATGCTTTGCATCAGTGTAAATTGATGGAGTCGAATAAAAAGCATTAACTCGTCCATCCTATAAACTTTCAAAGTTTGTCAGGAGGTTTAAATTAGACTTTACAAAACCATGTGCAGTAAAAAAATTATTCATAAGATTTTAGATATGATAAGAAAGAGCAAATATCTTAAATGTATCGCATGTGATAAGAAAGATCTAATATCTTAAATTTATCCCATGCTAACTTTAAAAACTACTGAAAACAATATGGTGGAACTACCATTCTCCTTATTTAAACTGGTATAAATTGGAAGTTGGGTCTGATATGATATAAACTTCATAGTATTAATCTTATTCAAGAATAATTTGGAATTCTAAGTAATAGTCTGTGATTCTGCTCAGAATTGTAGTTCCTATAACATTGCCATAATATAATTCAAAACTATGTCCTGACAACTTTACATAATCTAGCTCAGTGATGTGAACCTCAAAAATATGTTGAAATTGCCTAGAAATAGCATGCTATTAGAGTACAATGTCATTGACCTAAAATATTTCAGAAATGTATAACAAAGACAACATCACTAAGTTACCACAAGTTTTCGGGACGGGGGGAAGGGGGGACAAGGAAACGGGTTTCCAGAACAGATTTTTTTCCCGGAATAGGGGACAGCAGGGACGGTAGTGGGGAAGGCTATATAAAAAATAGGAAAAATATAAAATATATAGGGAAATCTGAAATTTCAAATATATTCATATGATATAACTGTTATCACTTGAATGTGCACCCTCTATTGAATTATATTCAACCACTCAGTGAAACATTGGAAGATCTCTCAAAGTGTGGGCAATAAAAAGAAATGGAGATCAACTTCCGGAGAAGGCCGGCTTCCTCTTGGTTCTCACCTTAAACTAAACTGAGCTTTTCAGAGGGAAAGGGAAAGAGGAAAACATAAACTGAAAGACTATCAGCTGAAAAAGTGGAAATTAAAACAAGGTGATACAACAAATTTAGAAAGAACGTGAAAGTGAAACTCATAAAACCAGACACTTGGTTGCAATGACTAAATTAGACCTGCACAACCTACTCCTATGTATCCCTGCATAAGTATTTTATAAAGAGGTCCTAATGCTATACTCTTAGAAGGAAGAAATCTTCACAGCTAAAATGACTTGCACTCTTGACATAGATTATAACCTGCAACAAATACAGTTTTTTGCAAAAAAGTGCGGAGTATGAGACAAAATTACAAGGAACATAACAGACTTCACTAGTAATTTGATCAATCAATTAAATGCACACAATAAGCCAAAATAGCAAGAAGGCAAAAAAACCCAATCACTGATTTCCAAGGTTATTGCTGATACTCATGTCCAAAAGAGTTACAAAAAATGCCAAAACTGTTGAAAGGACTCTCTAAAGTCACTAAGTACAGAATGCATTATAACTGATTACAAATGAATCCTTGAAGAGACTATATCTACTTCTCCTCAAAAGCCACTAAAAGAGCAACTATAAACTAACTGGGATCAAATTCAACTAAAAGGCCTATTTTTCAAGCCCCTAAAAGACTCAAAAAGGCTCAAAAAAGAAGAAAAACTCAATGTATGACCTTTTCCACCATTATCATGAAACTCTGCTCCTTTTGTTCAAACCACTATTTTTTTGCATCCTATTGGGCTTCCATGACTGTCCTTATATTGAAAACACTATCATCCCTATGACTCCCATGGTCTTTTGCATTAGATAGATCATATCACTACTCTTTGACATGAAATGGCGTTATTTTTCATTGCAAAGGAGTGATTTCTATGTTCAGATTTCATTCTTCAGCTCATTGATCTGATATTGATTTCCTTTCGCACTGCTGTTTGTTGGCTTTCATGACTGCTACAGTGCTCTTATCTTGAATGCATCATTGTCTTTTGAATAAAGCATCATGTTGTCCTGATTTAACATGCTTGAATCATGTCTATGATATATTTGAATAAGAATAGGCCTCTATTTTGCTTGATAGCACTCTGTTGCTGACTCTTTAGCATCATAAGGACATGATTACTTTCATGGTGAACACTGCTGGCATATGATATCTGTTTGACATTTGTTAAGAGACACTTGACTTCTTGATTTATCCCTGCTCATACCGAGATTATGTAACAGCGTGGTTATATTGTAGGACTTCTTTTCACTGCTATGATTGCATCCTTTATTGCTATTTGTCATTGTTATATTTTTCTCTCATGGAGCCATACTCTCTACTCATGGATCATTGACTGTCTTTGCATAGACTTTGGTTGTCGCTGCTTAGTTGCTCTTGCATTGAATATTGATTCTCGTGCACTTTGTTGAATATATTATTATGTTATGCAACTAAATATGACTTTAGAGCTGCATGTTTATTATTTATCGGCATGTTGGGCTCAACCCTTGTGGGAGCCCACTTGATCCCACATGACGAAAAATAATAAATGTGTACCTGTTCCTGTACATGAAACAAACATGACAGATAAAAATGAGCATATGAATCTGTGTTGATAATTCTTGTTTTCTTGGACATCCATGACAAGCTAGTTGTTATGATGCACACGGGGATCAGATTATACGTTTATAGATGCATGTACATGTAGTGTATGATAACCCTTCATTGCTCTAACAACATTTTCTCTCTCAGATTCAGGCATTTTGGAGCAGCAAGGAAGCAACAACTGGATGCAAGACAAGCGGGAAGACTAAAGATGATGCAGGACAACTCAACCAAGACTCATCATTCAGGCAATGACGAGTCACCCTTCACTATATGTGGATTTATTTTTCATTGCATCTACAAATGTATAATGTTTTCTTTCATTTGCATTATAAACGTTAGTCTCACGGCTTGTGTGAGACATTATTCATTTACATTATACATAAAGATTACCTTTTCTCAAAACAAATTGCACTCTCCTATGTCATATGCTTCTGCATAATGCAATGTAATAGTGTAATCTTTTGTTCTTTCTTTATGCACATGAATATGATACAGCAGAACTAAAATGTACCTTTTTCATTTAAAAATCATAAAATCTCTACCTGATTGAGCTTAATAGTGAAAATAGGTAACAATAACATTGATAAATCTAAAATCATTCATCATAGAACCTAGCAATTGAGTTGAAACTTGAAATGAGAGTTCAAATTTCAATTTCCTACTCAGATATAATTCAATGAATTTGGAATCAAAATGCCCAAAGGTTGCAAGTTTCAACAAAATGAAAAGTATCATATCATATATCATTGCATCAATGTATCATCTAACGTCAGAAGTCTCAAAATGAAAAGACTCAAAGACTCAAAAGTGAAACAAAGATAGTATGTTGCTGCCCCTAATCTTCACCCATGTCAGTGTCACTGCCACTGTCAACCTAAGCCTCAAAGGTTGCATCATCCAACGGAATCCCAACCAATCCCTCCAGTGTGTCATCCTCATCAACATGGGTGGCATCTTCGTAATTAATATCCCACCAAAGATAGAGTTTGTTGATACTCTGGAATCTGACAATTCCTAAGTCACAGAGTACTATGCATAGGCACTAACTTCTCCACTCGTCTAGAGGTAAGCCTATTCCTCTTGATGGAGTGGATAAAGCCATATGTAGACCAATTTCTCTCTGCAACAAAGGAACTAGCAACCTATGACAGGTGAATGGCAAGTGTCTAGTGCATCTAACCCATGCCATTGCCATCGTCCAATAGGGCTTTTTTGTGCCATTACTACTCTATCCATCTTTGCCTCCGGTGTGCTGAAGTTTGGACCCTCAAGGTTTGAGAAGGCAACCCATTGCTCACAAAGTATACCAAACTACAAGTTAATGCATCTTTGGAAGATCTTTCATCAACCCGTGTCTCACCTCAGCATCATCATAAGGAGGGGACCTTTCAAGCTTAAGCTCATACCATTTTGGATTTAGTGCAAAAGCTGCCATATGTTGTGGAGTGTTCATAGCGTTCCACCTCCACATGACAATGGGCTTAATATACTCCTCATATAAGTCCAATTGATTATCCTTAGCCAAAATTACCTCCATCTTTTGAATAATGTTGTCAAAAGTCTGACAGTCCCAACCAGTGCTGAGAAGGGAGGGGTGAATCAGCACCTATAAAACTTTAAAACAAATTTGATGTAGTATACTATAACTGTAAGGAAAACAGATTCTAGCATAAAAATTGCATCAAGCAATCAACCAATAAGCAACACCAAATTTATCACGTGGAAACTCAAATCAGGAGAAAACCACAGTGTGAGGAAACCTCACAAATTCTACACTCTTCTGAAGTGCGCCTTGTTAGGAGCTTTCCCTGTTAAAGGATTACAAACGCACTATTAGATGCGACCCGGTTAAGGGATTTGATACAATAAGGCCTGTTAGAGCCTGCCTGGTTAGAGGACTTAGAACACCTAAACAGATGTCACCCGGTTAAGAGACATGTTAATGTCCACCCAAAATACTGGGATTTTGCTATTATATTTGTTAGAAAACAATAGAGGATTTGACCTTTTAGAAATGGCTTTGCACAGCCTGATAAGATCTCTAGTATACTCAACTGAGAAACATCATCGGTCGCTACAGGTATGTTCTCCTTTGCTGTTGTGCTCCTCTACACACTCTTCTTTCTTCTCTTCTCTCTTCACCTTAGCTTCTTCAACATATAGGTTCACTCTTTACTTTGGCAAAATGAGGCAAAACTATATTCTTGTCAGGCAGAGGAATATATAGTCTTCTTGCCCTAATTGTTTTTCTCATGCACAACCTATTTAAAGATCACCTTCTAATCCATCACCCAGTGGAGTATTAGTTCACTGAGGAAACATCCAATGCATGCTATGCTTTATCTACTTTATAAAAGAAAACGACAGATGCATGTCACAAGCTTTCCTTCACAAGAGATATCTCCATGATTAAATGCCACAAACTTCGGCATTAAAACCTGCAATCGCGCCTCATGCCGATTGTCTTGACAACTCAAAGACTACCGGAATTAGTGCAATAACTCTCGATCAAAGAGTTAACTAACTGTTTGTTGACTATGACTTTCCCTAGTTCATCTATCACAATGACGTCTTCACTTGATCGATAAAGATCCTTAAGTTGTGCACAGGTAAGAGCTTTGACCTGTCACCTTCCCTTCCTCTGGATAAATCAGTTGCATCTTTACCTCTGTTTGTTTTTGTTGTCGATTACCAATTGCATCTCCCTTAGTGACCGGTTGCCCTAATGATCAGAGATAGTCTCTTCTTTCTAACATAGTGTCACCGATTTCTATTGTCGATTACCGGTTGCATCTCCCTTAGTGACCGATTACCCTGATGATCAGACATAGTCTTCTTTCTTGCATAGTGTCACCGGTTGCCAAACCAGTCTCTCCATGCACTTGTTGTTGTTAGTTGTATCTGTCTTGCTTCACAAATCCAACACTGGTGTCCTTAGTCACAAATGTCAACACCTCTTTTGCCAATCAATGACAATGCCTCTATTGCTATGTACCGGTTGCAATCTTACCGGTTACCATCCCTTAATGCCAACAATCTCCCCCTTTGGCATTGATGGCAAAAACCATAACAGATAATGACACTACTGGTCCACACACACTAGTGTCCGGTCATAATCTCCCCCTTTCACAATAATGCCAAAGGCTAGTCAGAAAGACTACCTTAAAGAAATCTACTCCCCCTTCGAGCAGCAGTCCCATTCATCAATCCAGCTAAGATGAGGTGAATTCCTCCGTTGAAGCATAATGAATTGATGAACACCTTTGCAAGTTTACTGATGATCAGGAAGGGGTATCACCCCTAATTTACCTCTGAGATACTCAAAAGTACTCTTCGGTAATGACTTTGTGAAGATGTCAGCAATCCGTTCTTTTGTGGGAACATACTCCAATCTCACTTCTTTATTTTGTACCTGTTCTCTCAAGTAGTGATACTTGATAGCAATATGCTTTGTTTTGGAGTGCATAACAAGATTCTTGGATATGTTTATTGCTCTTTACTATCACAGTAAATTGCAATTGGTTCAAGTATCTATTCTTAGATTCCTTCAAGAAATTGTTTGATCCAGATTACCTGTGTGCAATTGATTGCTGCAGCAACATATTCAGCTTCCGTTGTAGACTGTGAAATACAGTTTTGTTTCTTGTTTGTCCAAGACACAATCCTTTCACCAAGAAAGAATGCACCACCACTTGTGCTCTTTCTGTCATCAATATTACCAGCCCAATCTGCATCAGTGTAAACCTTTACTTGGAAGCCTCCCTTGTGAGGAAACCATAAGCCATACTCGTCAGTCCCCTTCAGGTATCTGAAAATTCTCTTCATAGCTATTAGATGTGTCTCTTTAGGATTTGCACAGAATCTTGCTACGATGCCTATACCATGTGCAATGTCCAGTCTACTATGACTGCATACTGTAATTTGCCTATCATAGACCGATACAGTGTCTCATTCACTTCTTTTGCATCATCTTCCTTTGATAACTTGAGGTTAGTTATCATAGGTGTACCAACCAGTTTGGATTCTTCTAGCCCAAAAGTTTTAAGAATTTCTTTTACATACTTGGACTGAGAAATAAAGATACCTTCCTTTAGCTGATGGACTTGCAGTCCAATGAAGAATTTTATGGCTCCTATCATAGACATTTCAAACTTTCTCTTCATCTCTTCAGCAAAAGCTTTGCTCATCCTATCATCTCCTCCAAAGATGATGTCATCCACAAAAATTTCAGCAATCAGGTTCCCTTCTTTTCCAGTCTTGAGATACATGTTGCTGTTGTTCCTGGTTCTTGTGAATCCTATTGTCAGGAGGTATGAATGCAGTCTTTCATACCATGCCCTTGGGGCTTGTTTTAGCCCATAAAGAGCCTTCTTGGGTTTGCAGACCATACCACTCTTTTGTGTGGATGTGAAGCCTTCCGGTTGTTCAATGTAAACTTCCTCCTCCAGTATTCCATTCAGAAATGCAGACTTTACATCCATCTGGTATACTTTGAACTTTTTGTGAGCAGCATAAGCAAGAAGAATGTTGGCATATTTAAGTTGTCATTGGATAAGTTTAAAGCAAACATCAATCCCATCGGCAAACCGGTAGACTAATCATACTCCTTAATATGTACCGTTAGACCAAACATAGTATATGTACTGGTAGACCAAATAGAATGTCTACAACCGGTCTTATAAAACATACTGGGGATGTATGAACAACCGGGTATAAGATTGATACCAGTCGACTGCATGATAATCCTCACCAAATTATGCAGAGTTGTTTCAGTTAAAACCAGATTATACGGAGCATTCACAGTTAGAACTGGAGTTAGCTTTTTAACTGGAATTAGCTTTATTTCTACGCGAATGTTTCAAGGTAAACTCAAGATCATTTTGCAACTTTTTTGCATGCATGATTTATGGGTGAGTTTAAAGCTTGGCGGAAGTGCGAAAAGTATTCTTTAATAAGATTAATGTCTTATAAATATAGGTCACGGGATACACAAGAGGTGTTGTTGAATATACAAAGGAGAGAGATATCTTCTGAGAGAAGCTACGGTCACAAGAGGTGAAAGGCAGAGAGGTTCAACAGCCAAGCAGAGCGGAAAGGGTAACAGGTATGATCTAATCAGACAGAAAGTGTCATTACAAATCATTGCTTTTACATTGTTAAGCATATTCAAATCCCTCTATCAGGGTGAACCCTAACAGGTTCGTTATATAAATCCCTTAACCGGGTAACATCTTAATTGGTGTTGAAAGTCCTTTTGCAAGGCAACTCCTAACAAGGTCAAGATCTTAACAGGTCTTCTACCAAATCCCTTTACCGGGTAGCACTCTTACAAGTGCTTTGTAAGCTCTTCACAAGGCACCTTTAAAACTGCAGTAGTAAAGTTGTGGGTTCTGTCCCACCGTGGTTTTCTCCTTCTAACTAAGGGTTTCGACGTATATATGTTGTGTTGACCTGTGTATTTCTAAATCTGTTTATGAGTAATTGATTATATTCTGTTAATACTGCAAGAATATATATATAAGGTTTAATTGGAATAGAAATTGTGTTTACTAATTCATCCCCCCCTCTTAGTAACCGGTTAGGAATAACAAAGAATTCTTACTCCTTCCAATCTGGCCACAGGTGCAAAGGTTTTGCCATAATCTAGTCTAGCCTCCTGTGCATATCCTTTTCAGACCAGTCTTGCTTTGTTCCTTATCACTTTTCCTTATTCATTTAGTTTATTTTTGTAGACCCACTTTGTCCCAATGACATTCTTGTCCTGTGGTCTTGGCACAAGAATCCAAGAGTCATTCTTCTCTATTTTCTCAATCTCTTCTTCCACGGCCTTGACCCAATTTTCATCTTCCAGAGCCTCCCTCGTGGTTTTGGGCTCTATACAGGTAAATAAACAGATATTTTCTCTAGCCTTTTTCCTGGTCAAGACATTTGCATGTTTGTCGCCAATAATATTATCAGTTGAGTGATATGTGACATACCTTGGAAGAACCGATCTCTGTTCCCGGTCAAGTTCTTTCGGTTGAGCAATTTCTTCAGCATGGTCATGAACAACTTCGTGTTCATCATCTTGAGTTGGTCTGTCATCTTCAGGTACAGCATCCTGCTCCAGAGGTCTGTTTTCATGTTCTTCTCTTTCAGCTTCAGTAGTTATTTCATTGAATTCCAAAAGATTTCCATCATTGTGATCCTGCAAACCGTCATGCTCATTATAACGATCTTTCTTGGTTCTGAATATTCATCGACCTTTACATTGATACTTTCAATTATTTTTCCTATCCTTTTATTCAAACACCGGTAGGCTTTACTCTTGGTAGAATAACCTAGAAATATTCCTTCGTCACTCTTGGGCTCAAACTTGCCAGAGTACATATCTTTTTTAATGTAACAATTGCTATCAAAGATTTTGAAATAGCCTACACTAGGAGTGTGACCGAACCATAGGTCATAGGGAGTCTTATGGGTTCCTTTCTTGACTTGAACTCGGTTCAATGTGTAAACAATAGTGTTGACAACTTCTCTCCAGAAGTGATGGGGAGATCCTTATGAATCATTAGGGTTCCTGCACAGTCAATCAACATCCTATTTCTTCTTTCTGCTACTCCATTTTGTTGAGGAGTTCTTGGTGTAGATAACTGTCTTTTTATTCCATGTTCCTCACAGTAGTGAGTGAACTCGTGAGAAGTGTATTCACCTCCTCTGTCTGATCTCAAACACTTCTGGATTTTATCGATCTCCTTCTCCACTCGAGCCTTGTAGATTTTAAACATGTGAAAGGCCTCTAATTTTTCTCTGAGAAAGAGTGTCCACATCATTCTTGAGAAACCATCTACAAAAAGCATGAAGTACCTGTCTCCATAGTAGCTTTTTGTTCTCATAGGTCCGCACAAGTCGGTGTGTACAAAATCTAGAACATTTTCAGTAGAAAAAGATTTACTACTGAAACTTGCTCCTGTCAGCTTTCCTAACTGACAATCCTTACAAATACCTCTGTCAAGTTTCGTAATCTCAGGAAGTCCTCTTATTGATTTCTTCTTGCTCACCTTGACAATACTGTCAAAGTTTATGTGGCAGAACCTCTTATGCCATAGCCAACTATTGTCTTCTTTGGTTACAAGACAGATCTTGCTTGTTTCTCCTTTGACTAATGCTATGAGGCAGGCTCCTTCCATTGAGTCCAGATAGAACAGGTTCCCTTTGCTCTGTCTACCGGTTGCAACATGAGCTCCTGATTGGTTCTTGACAACACAAGAACCTTGCCCGAATTCCAACAGGTATCCCTTGTTGTTTAGTTGAGCAACACTTATTAAGTTGTACCGAAGTCCTTCTACCCAGTACACTTCTTCACATATAGCATCATTGCTAAGTGCAATAAAGCCTTTTCCCTTGATAGCACAGGGGGCATTGTTACCAAAGGTTACCAATCCACCATCATTGAGCTTTAAGCTCATGAACTTGTTCTTATCACCAGTCATGGAGTGAGTGCATCCACTGTCAATGATCCAGTAATCATGTTGATGAGATCTTGATATAAGTGTCATTTCTTTTATCACTGGGCTTTCTTCTGTTATTGCAACAAATGTAATTTATGGATCTTCAGAGTCTTCAGATTCATTGTCTATGACTCCTTCTGCAAGGTAGCATTCCTTCTTTGCTTTGTTCTTGAATCGGTTGCTCTTGTCTTTGTTACCGATGTCTGGACATCTTGCAACAATATGTCCTATCTTATTATAGGAGAAACATTTTACTGGGAGCTAAAATAATTATGAACAGATTATTTGTATTTAATGAATTTACAAAGAGCCAAAGGCTCATATATACAAAACCAAAGTTACAATAATTAGCAACTATCTAAAGATAGATTGCAAAAGAATCGCAGCAGGAAAGAGCATTAAAAAAATGGAATCTACCTAATATTAGAAACATTCTAATACCCTCCCATAATGCTCAATCTGTCAATAACACCAATAGCCTCCCTGAATTTTACAAATTTATCAGAACCAACAGACTTGGTGAAGATATCAGCGGACTGCTCTAAGGTAGGAACATACAGCAGCTAAATAAATTTGTCTTCAACCAGCTGACGAATGTAATGACAATGTGTTTCGACATGCTTGGTTCGTTCATGGAAGACCGGATTCTTGGCTAGTTTGAGCACTCCCTGATTATCACAGAATAGAGGAGTTGGTCCTGACTAAGGAACATGCATATCTGCAAGCATTCGCCGAAGCCAAACTGCCTCACAAGCTGCTTTAACTGCTCCGCGATACTTTGCTTCGGTGGACGACAGAGCCACTGCCTGTTGTTTCTTACTCATCCATGCGACAGCACCGGACCCCAAATTGAACACATTCAGCGGTAGACTTACGATCATCAACAGAACCGGCCCAGTCTGAATCTGTGTAGCCACATAGGGTAGGATCAGAACTCTGAGTGTACAGAAGACCATAATCAAGAGTACCAGTAACATAGCGCAGGACACGCTTTGCAGTTGTCCAATGATCACTCTCGGGCACTGTCATAAAGCGAGATATGTAGCTTACCACAAAACTAATGTCAGGTCTGGTGGTAGTAAGAAAAATGAGGATGCTCACTAGTTGTCTAAATAAAGATTCATCCACAACAGGTGAATCGGACTAAGCTAATAATTTGAGCCCGGACTCCATAGGAGTGGGAGCAAGTTTGCAATCTTGCATTTTGAACCTGTCCACAAGACTTCTAGCATACTTGGACTGAGAAAGAAAGATATTGTGCTCAGTCTGCTAAACCTCAACTCCGAGACAATAGTGCAAGAGTCCCAAATCTGTCATGTCAAAAGTGTGACACAAATCCTGTTTGATTTCAGTGATCAAATGTGTTGAACTTGTAGTGATGATCAAATCATCCACATAAACAACTATAAACAATACATCATCACCTACATGTTTGATATACAGGTTTGAATCCGATGGACTCCTCTAAAAACCATGATCGGTTAGGTATTTATCAATTTTCATGTACCAAGCCCGAGGAGCTTGTTTCAGACCATAAAGAGCTTTGACAAGTTTACAGACTTTGTGTTCCCGACCAGCAACCTTAAATTCAAAAGGTTACGTCATGTAGACCTCTTCCTGTAAGTCACCATTCAAAAAAACACTCTTAACATCCATTTGATGAACTTTCCAACCAAACTGAGCTGCTAAGGGAAGAACAAGCCGTATGGTACTCATTTTAGCTATGGGAGTAAAAGTTTCCTCATAGTCAATACCTTCCCTTTGTGAGAACCCTCGAGCAACAAGACGAGCCTTATACTTGTCTAAGGTTCCATCAGCTTTGTATTTTACATTGTATACCCATTTGCAGCTAACGGGCTTCTTCCCTACAGGAAGATCAGAAAGGACCCAGGTGTGATTTTTCTGAATACTCTGAAATTCAGCTTCCATAGCCTGTTCCCACTCAGGGATAACTTTAGCCTCGGAATAAGTCTGGGGCTCATAAACACTATGAATGTTAGCCATAAGAGCAAAATTAATTGTAGGTTGTTGTTTGCTCTTATTTCTAGAAACTCTACCTTCGATGAGCTCATCATCCCTGAGATCACTAATGGTTTTAACCCACCATTTGGGCCGGAGAGTAGAAGAGCCAATTTCTGCAAGAGCTGGAGGAGGTTCAGGAGCAACAACAGGGACAGGGAGAGGATCATATTCGTGGGCCTCAACAGGATCAGCATCAAGTGCCCCAAGGCAAGCATTATCTGTATCATCCCTCCCATCAGGTGGTGCTAAAGGAAGAGGAACACTGTGAGGCTGTTCCTCAAAACACTACTCAAAAGAAGATAGAAAAGGTCCTCGAGTTTCATCAAAAACATCACGACTAAAGATAAGATGATCAATGTCGATATCTATTAATCTGTAGGCCTTATGGTTGTCACTGTACCCTGTATTCATGAGTCTGACTCTTGGAATCTAATTTGGAGCATTTAGCATCAAGAATCCAAACATAGGAAAGAGAGCCAAAAATCTTCAAGTGGCTGATCTTGGACTTACGACCAAACCACAACTCTTCTAGAGTTTTGTTCTTGACAGCCTGAGTAGGGGAACCATTAAGAAGGTAAACAGCAATAAACACTGCTTCTGCCCAATACTTATTAGGAACACTCATGTGTTGTAACATAGAACGAGCCATCTCAACAATCGTACGATTGCGATGCTCAACAACACTATTTTGCTGAGTGTAGAGTGTGGTGAACTAGTGTTCGATGCCATGTTCAACACAAAAATCGGAGAATGCAGTAGAACAAAATTCCTCTCCATTATCTGTTCTCAGAGAAATGATACTGCAACCAGACTCGTTTTCAACCAACGACTTAAAGTTCTGAAATATACTAAAAGCATCGGATTTTTGTCTAAGAAAGTACACCCACATCTTTCTACTAAAATCATCAACAATAAGCAAAAAATATTTGCAACCAGTAACTGTGTGTATTCATAGGACCACAAATATCAGCATGAAGTAATCGAAGTACCTGAGATGCATGCCAAGAATCTCCATCTTTGAAGGGAGTCCGATGTTGTTTGCCAGCTTGACAAGCGTCACATACTCCAAGATGCTGCGTCTAAATCAGAGGTAGGCCAAAAACAAGTTCCTCCCGAGACAGCTGAGAGAGATACTGGATGTTGAGATGTCCATATCGCTGATGCCACAAAGTACTGAAAGATAAATCACGAGCTGCCATAGCTATTTCAGGAGAATCACCAATGTCAGTAAACCGATATAGGCCATGATCCTCTAGACCAGTAGCAACAGTAAGACAATTCGCTCAATCAATAATGGAACATTTGTGGGCACAGAACACCACATCCAGCTAAGGAGAATTTCTCATGATCTAACTCACAGAGAGCAGATTGAGTGCCATACCAAGAACGTAGCATACATTGAGAAAGATGAGCTGACACCCACCAGACTGTATCTGAACATTTCCTCTGCCAATAATTTTGAACTCCTCTCCTCTGCCAAACACAACTGAATCACTGTAGGGATAGAAGTCTGTAAACCAGTCACGCTAATGAGAAAAATGACGTGAAGCACCAGAGTCGATATACCAAGCAGACGACCGGGCTAAATCAGAAGGGCCTTTAGCCATAAAAGCATAGAAAGAAGACTCCTTTTTCTCAAAATGTTCAGCAACATTTGCCTGTTGATTTGACTATCCCTGCTTCTTTTGTTCGGAAGTGAGTCGCTAACGGCAATCTTTCTTCATGTGGTCGTACTTATGACAGTAATGACACTGAACATTCCTCTACTGAGAACTGTCTGAGGATTGATGTGAACTGCCCTGTTGTAATGACTGAGAAGGCTGAAATTTAGCTACAAAAGCTTGTTCTAACGAGGATGAAAAAGCACAACTACCAAACTGCTGCTTCCAGTGATCCTATTGTAGAAGTTTGGTGCACAACTCTGGGAATTTTAGATCAACATTAGTTGAGGTAATGTTGAGTCTCTATGAAATGCTCATAAGATGTTGGTAGACTTTTCAAGGTAATAACTACCATATCTTCTTCTTCCATCTTCAGACCGATAGCTTCAAGCTAATCGCGAATGTCCTTAATCTTTGTGAGATGCTCCTGTAAGCACATACGTTCATCCATCATGATGGAGAACAACTGGTTCTTTAGAAAGAATGCGCGACTCTTGTCAGATGTTTCATGCAGCTCCTTCAAATATTTCCAGATGTCTGCAGCCGACTTGCCAGAGGGAATCTGAGGTAATTGATCAACTGTGACAGATAGCTTGAGAAGCATAACAGCTTCTCGATTTTCATCATTAAACTTATCCTGATCTGTTTGAATGGAGGTCCCACCGGGCGTGCAGTCGTGCGTGGAGATTTGAAGGTGACAGAGAAAAATTGGAAGCACAAAGCACAAGACGCAAATATGAAGGTCGAGATTAGTTACAGGTCGTGTAGACACGACAAACAGTTCGCACCAAAAAAAATGCAGGTCGCGCCGGAAGAAAACCAAAGTACAAGATGGGAGCTTCTAAACGCGAGCACCAGTGTCGCGTGTTCAAGCCTCACCCCACCACAGTTCGCGGACGAAGATGTACGAACAGGTCATGGACGAAGCACAGACAGGTCGCAGATAAAGATCCACGAGAAAAGAGAAATTCGAAAATATTGCAAAGTCGCCCAGAGGCAGCAAATTCGAAAATATTGCACAAATAATTTCAAAAGAGAAATTATAATATTTTCGAGAAAGTTTAACCTCTCTCTAATACCATAAAATAATTATGAACAGATTATTTGTATTTAATGAATTTACAAAGAGCCAGAGGCTCATATATACAAAACCAAAGTTACAATAATTAGCAACTATCTAAAGATAGACTGCAAAAGAATCGTAGCAAGAAAGAGCATTAAAAAAATGGAATCTACCTAATATTAGAAACATTCTAATAGGAGCTTTCCTTTGTATTTCCCTTTTCCTCTGGGAAATCTCCTAGCGATGAGTGTTTCAAACTCATCTTGCTCCATCTCTTCTGAGAGCAGATTCTCAACAAGACTTCCAATCTTACCGGTAGAGCTATTACCGATTTCTCTTCCTTTCTTGGTGGAAGAAGTATATACAGAAGACTTAAAAGCAGCTTCTTGCATGGGTAAGCTATTATCAAAATTTCTCAAAACGAATACAGTCAACTTACCAATTAGTGAGTCTAGAGTGACTTGATCTGTGGTCACTGATCTGAGCTCCTGAATGGCTGAGATCTTGATGGCATACTGAGGCTTTAACGTTCTCAGTATTTTGCTTACCACCTCCTCCTCACTTAGTTTTCCTCCAGCACTTTTGATGGAGTTAATCACTTCTTTGATTTTGTTGTTGTATTGCTCAATGTCTTCTCCTTCATTCATCCTCATGTCATCATACTTTCCTCTGAGGCTTTCTACCTTAGCTCTTTGTACATGTGGGTCACCGCCATACACTATTTGCAGTGTGGCCCACATCTTGTGAGCAATATCTAGATTTTCAATCTCTGCATAGACATAGTCAGGTAGCGTGCTTGCTATCATATCCATTGTAGCTATATGTTTTGTCTTGATCTTCAATTCATCAGGAGTCAAGGTACCATTAGGTTCAATGTAATCAGGGGTTACATGAATCCAATATTGATCTCTAGTGGTCTTCATGTACAGGTTCATTCTGCTGCACCACAAACTAAAGTTTTCCTTGGAGAACTTTGGTCCTTCTTTTCTCATCATTTTGACTTTTTCATTTTTGCGGTTAAGCAACAAAGAAACGAAGCTTCGCTCTGATACCAATTGACAGTCCCAACCGGTGCTGAGAGGGGAGGGGTGAATCAACACCTATAAAACTTTAAAACAAATCTGATGTAGTATACTATAACTGTAAGCAAAACAGATTCTAGCATAAAAATTGCATCAAACAATCAACCAATAAGAAACACCAGATTTATCACATGGAAACCCAAATTGGGAGAAAACCATGGGGTGAAGAAACCTCACAAATTTTGCACTCTTCTGAAGTGCGCCCTGTTAGGAGCCTTCCCTGTTAAAGGATTACAAACGCACTGTTAGAGGCGACCCGGTCAAGGAATTTAATACAATAAGGCCTATTAGAGCCTTCTTGGTTAGAGGACTTAGAACACCTAAATGGATATCACCCGATTAAGGGATTTAGTACAAGGGACCTGTTAATGTCCACCCAAAATATTGGAATTTTGCCATTGTAATTGTTAGAAAAAAATAGAGGATTTGACCTTTTAGAAATGGCTTTGCATAGCCTGATAAGATCTCTATTATACTCAATTGAGAAACATCATCGGTCGCTGCAGGTATGTTCTCCTTTGTTGTTGTGCTCCTCTGCACACTCTTCTTTCTTCTCTTCTCTCTTCACCTTAGCTTCTTCAACATATAGGTTCACTCTTTACTTTGGCAGAATGAGAGCAAACTATATTCTTGTCAGAAAGAGGAATATATAGACTTCTTGCCCTAATTGCTTTTCTCATGCACGACCTGTTTAAAGATCACCTTCCGATCCATCACCCACTAGACTATTAGTTTGATGTTACCTTACCAATTACTAAGAGGCGGGGGGGTGAATCAGAAAATACTAAATCTTATTGTTTAAAACTTGTAAACAGATTCTTGAATGCAAAGTAGAAAGTCAACAGTCATTCACAAGCATAAACTGAATCACACATCTACACAAGTATTTGTACATGGAAACCCTCGATTAGAGAGAAAAAACCACGGTGAGACAGAGCTCACAACTTCACTAGTTCTAAATGAAGATGCCCTATTAGAAGCATACAAAGCACTGGCTAAGGTACTACCCGGTTAAGGGATTTTTACAAAAGATCTTTTAGGATCTAAGCCCTATTAAGAGCTGCGTGGTTATAGTACTTTGAACATCAACAAAGATGTTACCCTGATAAGGGATTTTTACAATGAACCGATTAGGTTCACCCTATTTAGAGGGATTTGTATATGATGAAATACCATTCAAAAGCAGTGATCTATGATGACACTGATTATCTGATTAGATCATACCTGTAGATTTCTTCCCCTGTTTGCCTAGCTGTTGATCTTCTTTTCTTCCTTCACCTTTGTGCCTGTAGCACTCCTCAGAAGATATCGTTCCTCTACTCTCTGCGATTTCCACTTATCAACAACAACAACATACTTTGCGTCCTATGACTAATATTTATACAAGAGTGATCCTCTTGACTCACAGAATCACCAGGGAGTAAACTTGACCATAAAATATGCAACGAAAGAAAGTTGTGCGTTGTGATCTAGAGTTTATCTTGAGATCATCCATAGAACTTAAAGCTAGCTCCTATTGAAAAGTTAACTTAACATCAGAGTAATGGATGTCTTGCATAATCGGGCTCTTAACTCAAACTGTAACTCAAATTGTTCCACAAAAACTAGACCGGATTTTTCTATCAATTAGATCGATACCGGACCAATACTGAGTAGGACCGATACTGAGTACTTGGTTCAGTATACCGGTTTATCTAACTACTTAGTTGACCGGTATCATCTACCGGACCGGTGTCATCTAAGTAATGCGAGCGACCAGTGATCTTCGACCGGTGTGAATGGGTTTGATGAAATACACTAATGACAACTTAAATTGCTAACAATCTTCCCCTTTGTCATTGGTGGCAAAACAAAAAAAAACAAAACCATTCATACAATAGCTGTTCAACCTTCTGCCCTTGCCTAATTGAATGCTCTGCTTCTGGCCGAAACTTCCCCTGACTGAGTCCGAACAATACACGCAAGCTATCTTCCCCTTTTCGCCTCCATAAGACAAAGGGTTATTTGTTCTTTCACATTTGAAGTTGTGTGAAGATATCCTTATAGATATTCTTGGCAGAATGTAGAAACAGTGCCCATTGACCGGTTACATATTCAATGTTTTGTTGGGCAACCTTGAGAGAGACAATGATGTTTTCCATATCATCTACAGTTTTGTAGTCCGGTTCATTGACCAGAACATCAATTGAAGTAGCTGTCTGGTGCATGATATCAAGTGTTGGGGCCAAAAACATCTGGAATCCAACGATGTCTTGAATTCTTTTGTTCTCTTCTTCTGCAATCTTTCTAAGGACTAGAGCAAGACTAGCCATTTCTCTGCTGAAAGTTGTGGCCGTTTTGGTCTTGATGTCAAATTGGTTGGACAAAGCTCTTATGTCTTCTGAAGTCTTTGTAGCTTTGTCAATTAAGTCAGTCAAGAAAATCTCAAAATTTGAAGTTCTGCTTAACAAATTTTCTGCAACTTGTATCTGTTGTTGAAGAACTTTTAGATTGTTTAGCATAATAGCTTTTATATTTGCAACTTGCTTGTGAAGAAGCTCCACTCTTTTTTGCGCATAATGATCAATTGCCACTGTTTCTGGATCAAGCAGATCCTCACCGATGGTCACAGTCAGCAGTTCTAGTTGGTCGATGACCGATTCATCTTCATCTATATCAACATCCGGCACAAAGTTGTACAGAATATCCTTTACTTTGTTCAGAACCATATCCTGTTTTCTTTTAGTGAGCTCTTTCAGCTGTCTTGTTGACATTTTGCTGATGTCAACTATTGTATCGGTCGCTTTGCTCCTTTTTGCTTCAGATTCTCCAGAGGATGTGATCTTTCTTTTAGAGGAGTTGGCAAGAGTTTCTTGATCCTTCTCTTTACTCTGTTCTTGTGCCTTTGGAGCTTGCTCATGTTCTTTTGCATTTTGTTTGTCTGTCTTGTTTCCCTCTTCTGGTCTGGCTTCTGGTTGCTGAATGTGAATCTCAGGCATAGCATCTTCTACTTGATGTGAGGGCTCTAGTGATGGGCCTTGTGTTTGCAGTTGTTCGTTAGCTATATGAAGATCATCTGTAGGGATCCCTTCACCTCTTTGATCTGATCCGTCAGTAGGAAGATTGACAGAAGTCTGTCCCAATTTAACTGGTTCGCTAGAAGTGAACTTTTCTGTGAGGACTTCCTGCTCATCAGATATCGGAGTCTGAGTTGCAGTAAACTGAACAGGTGGATCAACAATTGTAGTGGTGTGATCCTGAGGACCTGTTCCTTCAAGGGTATTGAAATCATACTGCTCCCAGAAATCCAAGGTCTCTTTAAAGACGTCATTCTCATAACCATTGACAGTCTTGGAGACTCTAAAATTTGTATCTAGATTCATAGATGCATCGCCTAAAAGAAGCATGATACTTTTATCACTCAAGCCAGGTCTAGCTTTCTCTAGTGCTTCTTTATTGATTTGTGAGTTTCTTTCCAGACCGGTTCTCCATTTTTCTTGAAGCTTGCCATTCAATTCGAGAGGAAACTTGCCTCTATAATCCCTGGGTGTTTTCATGAAGTCTAGAAGACTTTCAAAAAGAACTTCTTCTATTGCCTTTTTGTCTTCCTCTGCTAACACACTACCATTTGGTTGCATTATCTATTTCTCCAAAATTTGTAATTTCAGCTACAATGTCATTAACAGTCATGGTGCAAACCTTACCTTTTTCTGGAGATACAAGAAGGGTAGGATTTGTCAGTTCATCAGTTATGTCGACGATGACCGGTTTGTCTACTCCGAGTACTCCTTTTCCTTTCCAGTATCACGAACCGATGGAGCTATTGCCTTTTGGTGTGCTTCCTCTGCTTTTTGCTGTGTCTAAAATAGGTTGCTCCAGATGGCTACTCCTTCAGTGTGGACTTTCTTGGTTTCTCCAATCAGCAAGAGGTGTGTTCTTTTCTTTATCAGGAAGTTTTGCTGGTGTAGTTCAGC
This sequence comes from Chamaecyparis obtusa, assembly GCA_027943335.1. NCBI lineage: Eukaryota > Viridiplantae > Streptophyta > Pinopsida > Cupressales > Cupressaceae > Chamaecyparis > Chamaecyparis obtusa. The sequence continues at coordinate 113,945 of BSBK01002629.1, read as the reverse complement.
TTGTTGGCTCGCTTCTTCTAGAGTGAGATGATTTTGCACTTCTAGTAGAGCTTGAATCCTTAGCTCTTTTTCCTTTTCCATTGAAGTTTCCCACCTGCCTTGAAGGATATTCAACAGATCCTTAGGTAGTACCTTCTGCAGCTCTATAGGGCTTAGATTGAACTTATGCAGGCATTCAATGATAGCATCTTCAATTTTCCTTCGGTCTTCATCATTTGCCAGAGTGTATCTTCTACTAACATTACCCATTCCTCTGGTTTCTTTCAGTCCTGTTATAAATTCATCTATCGTTGCTTTATCTCCTTGGTGGTTCCACCTTTGCTTGCTTGCCGATCCTCTTCGTTCTTTCACTAAGCGGACCGTATCCTCCGAATTGGTTTCTTCTGCTTCTTGCTCCTGTGTGCTTGGCTCCGGTTGAGCTTTTCTCTTTTGTGCTATTTCCGGTTTCTGCTTTGGCACGGACGATCTTTTGACATAGATATTCTTGATTGGCGCCTACTTTAAATTCTTCTCTATCTCCTCATAGGTTCCAAACTATTGAGCACCGAGATGCAGATGTGCTTTTTCCAGGGCCTCTACATACATCATTGCAAATTTTGCTGTGATTTCGTATCTAAACTCAGGTGCGTATTCGTTTTTTGGTTCTACTGCTTGAATGATGCAGAAGTCAGTAGACACCAGAAAACATACCTCCTTTTTGTATTTTTCAACAACAGCTGATGGAATTTGTTCTCTAGCATGCATTTTTAGTTGAAATGCATTGAAGTGATTGGTCATTTCCTTGTCAAACTGGTCTCCCAGTTCGTTAGCCATATCACTGATTTGCATCATGACCGGTCGATCTGTTGCCCACGTTACTTTTCCTTTCCCGGGAAAGAAATTAGAATAGTTTTAGTAAAGACATACCAAGAGTGTTCCAAATTTCAGTGATTTCTTCTTGACGATGCCCGGCTTCATGTTTTCAAAGATTTGTCCTCTTAGCATTTCACATATATCATATTGTGCGTCGTCATGAACAATTATGTAGGCTGCATGTATGCCTCCACCCGGTATGCTGTTGAGGTAATTGATTGATATACTTTGTAACCGATTACAGCTGATGCGAACCGAACAACTGGATCCTCAATGTCAGTTACGGTCATCAATCGCTTGTCGGATTTTGATTTTGTCAGATTAGCCACCACTGCATTAGATATGGTTCTCAGAGTAAGTGCTTCTCCCTGATTGCAGAACCCAGTTACTCTGTAAAGATCATCTTTCGTGATTGAAGTGCAAATTCCTCTCATAAGCCAAAATCCCGGATCATGCACCCGACTGACTACCATTCAAATCCACTCAGGTTTGATGATAACTGGATACGAGACTCCATTTATGATTCCCGACGATACTAGCTTTGCGTAGCCATTGGGATGATTACCATCAGGGCACAGTGAGCGATACTCGTTCTGTATGTACATTTCTCCTAGCTCTTCTTACTTAGCATGAATAAACGCAGTTACATCTTCTGTCAAGATCACTCCTTTAGGTATTGAGGAGAGCGTGCCAGCCATGTCGATCTCCCTGTCTTGATTTGTCGAGATGTCAAAAGGACTACGCTTCGTTTGATTTGCAGGAACAAGCTTTGCCTCGCATGATGAGGATGCCATTGCTCTCACTTGGTTGCTAGAGATGATTAGATCGGTTTGACAGATAATCTTAGTCAATGATCGAGTTGCAAGAATATTGCTCGAGCAGAGATTAGATAACATAAAATCGAAGGTAAAAAGGAAAGAGTTATCTTTCTTTTCTTTTATAAGATTAGGGCATAACGGTAATTACCAAACGGTAACTATTTGTTAAACGGCTATAGTAATAAATGCCTTACCTAACCTTTCTTGACGCATTTTCTAACCGGTAGTCTAACTTTTTCGATTAGGCATGTCCCAGTTGATCACCTCATGTCCTTCTGGTTTGTTCTGTAGCCTCAGTGAGATAGGACTCACCAGTTCTACCGGAAACGATAGTTGTACTACCGGTTCCCTCTAGGCCTTGAAGACTTAATTAGCAGAAGAAATATCACCATCTTGTGATGATGATTTTGCCTCCGTTGCCTCCTCGGCAGAGTTCTTTGATTCCTTAACAAACCATATTTTCTTCACTAGTTTCTTGGTTTCTTTGTCTTTGTTGTTCCTTTTATCAGAACTCAAGATCTTCACCACCGATCTGTCCGATCCTTTGTTTCTGTTCCTGATCTGGTTCCAGCAGTCTTTAGCTAGGTGACCGACTTTATTACAGTAATGGCAGACTATATCGGTTGCTTTCCATGGATTCATCCCTCTTGGATTAGGTGGTTCGCTCCATGATTCTCTATTGCAATGCATCTCTTTGTTTGGATGAGTAGTTGCATTCCGGTTTCTACCTTTTTTCGAGAATACCGGTCTGGGTGATCTGAATGCCATAGTCTTTGATTTGCATTCTTCAGCCTTTTGTCCGAATTTGTTGCAGGCATAACAATATCCCTTGAAACTTCCCCTACTTGCATTGGACACGGATATGGGACTGGACCAGCACTCATTGACTAGACCAGCACTGATTGGTCTTGTGGCCCTTTTTGCAACAGTTTTTACAGTAACTGTTGTTGGTTCTTACCGGTGCATTTCTACAGTCATTAGTGTCATGACCTGGTTTTCCACTAAGCTTACAAGAGGTGTAAAAGTTTTTCCTACCTCTTTGTGCTAGCATCTTCCTTTTGTTGACTCTACCGGTAAATCCGAGACCGGTGTGATCATTGTGCCTTCATTGAGCATTGAGTTGCTCATCGAGCTTGACCGAGCTTTCATTGTATCTTCTCAGCATTTCATTCCTTCTTTCAACGACTTTCATCTGTTCCTTGAGTTGATATATCTCGATCGCCAGCTTCTTGCATGCTTCATCTCTAACCTGCCATGCTTTATGCATATTGGCATTTTCCTGGGTGGCAATCAACAAGTCCTCTTGGAGTTGCATAATGAGGAGTTCATTGGCTCTTGCAGCTTCCTCTGCCCGGTTCATTGCTTTTTTAGAGGCTATTGATGCCTTGACTACTATGTTCCTTTCGCTTTTAGTTTTTCGTTTTTGCTCAATCAATTCAGTCATTCTTAGAGCATTCACCTTTTGCTCCCTTTTGAGATCAGCAATCTGACTGGTTAGGATCTGATTATTTTCCATAAACTTATAGACTGCTTCCTCGGCCTCATCAAACACACTCTGCCCAGAGAGTTCATCAATGGTTTCATTGCTCTCATTTAATTGCAAAGCCAGCTCCTTTCTCTTTGCAAGTGGCTTCCTCAGTCTATTTTCTAGTGAGGCAATAATGTCATTGGCTTCCTCTAGCTGTTTCTAGTACCGGTAACCATCCATGATCTTTTTCTCAAGCTGTTAAACTTTTATTGTATAAAGAACAAGGCTCTGATACTAATTGATGTTACCTTACCGGTTACTGAGAGGGGGGGGTGAATCAAAAAATACTAAATCTTATTGTTTAAAACTTGTAAAGTGATTCTTGAATGCAAAGTAGAAAGTCAACAATCATTCACAAGCATAAACTGAATCACACAGATCTACACAAGTATTTGTACATGGAAACCCTCAGTTAGAGAGAAAAAACCATGGTGAGACAGAGCTCACAACTTCACTAGTTCTAAATGAAGATGCCCTGTTAGGAGCATACAAAGCACTGGCTAAGGTGCTACCCGGTTAAGAGATTTTTACAAAAGATCGTTTAGGATCTAAGCCCTATTAAGAGTTGTCTGGTTATAGGACTTTGAACATCAACAAAGATGTTACCCTGTTAAGGGATTTTTACAATGAATCGATTAGGTTCACCCTTTTAGAGGGGATTTGTATATGATGAAATACCATTCAAAAGCAGTGATCTATGATGACACTGATTATCTGATTAGATCATACCTGTAGATTTCTTCCCCTGTTTGCTTGGCTGTTGATCTTCTTTTCTTCCTTCACCTCTGTGCCTGTAGCACTCCTCAGAAGATATCTTTCCTCTACTCTCTGCAATCACTTATCAACAACAGCAACATACTTTGCATCCTATGACTAATATTTATACAAGAGTGATCCTCTTGACTCACAAAACCGTCAGGGAGTAAACTTGACCATAAAATATGCAACGCAAGAAAGTTGTGCGTTGTGATCTAGAGTTTATCTTGAGATCATCCGTAGAACTTAAAGCTAACTCCTGTTGAAAAGTTAACTTCACATCAGAGTAATGGATGTCTCACATAATCAGGCTCTTAACTCAAACTGTAACTCAAACTGTTTCACAAAAACTGGACCAGATTTTTCTATCAGTTAGATCGTTACCGGACCGATACTGAGTACTTGGTTCAGTCTACCAGTTTATCTAACTACTTAGTTGACCGGTATCATCTACCGGACCAGTGTCATCTAAGTAATGCGAGCGACCAGTGATCTTTGACCGGTGTGAATGGGTTTGATGAAATACACTAATGACAACTTAAATTGCTAACATAGTTCACTGAGGAAACATCTGATGCATGCTATGCTTTATCTTCTTTATGAAAGAAAACGACAGATGCGTATCACAAGCTTTCCTTCACAAGAGATATCTCCATGATTTAATGCCACAAACTTCGGCATTAAAACCTCCAATCGTGCCTCGTACCGATCGTCTTGACAACTCAAAGACTACCGGAATTAGTGCAGTAACTCCCGGTCAAAGAGTTAACTAACTGTTTGTTGACTATGACTTTCCCTGGTTCATCTATCACGATGACGTCTTCACTTGATCGGTAAAGATCCTTAAGTTGTGCACAGGTAAGAGCTTTGACCTATCACCTTCCCTTCCTCTGGATAAATTGGTTGCATCCTTACCTCGGTTTGTTTCTGTTGTTGGTTAGGGGTTGCATCTCCCTTAGTGACCGATTGCCCTAATGATTAGATATAGTCTCTTCTTTCTTGCATAGTGTCACCGGTTTCTATTGTCGGTTACCGGTTGCATCTCCCTTAGTGACCGATTGCCCTAATGATCAGATATAGTCTCTTCTTTCTTGCATAGTGTCACCGGTTGCCAAACCAGTCTCTCCACGCACTTCTTGTTCTCAGCTGTATATGTCTTGCTTCACAGATCCAACAATGGTGTCCTTAGTCACAAATGTCAACCTCTTTTGCCAATCAATGGCAATATCTCTATTGCTATGTACCGGTTACAATCTTACCGGTTACCATCCCTTAATGCCAACAAAGTCTCATATATATCTCCAAGACTAGGAGAGTCTAAATCAACATATGTGATGACATCTACAACAAGAGAGATGATGGAGCAAACATATCTACAATAAGAATAGGACTAAAATCATAAATTTAAAATCTGAAAATATAAAAGCAATTTCTGATTTTATATTCAATCTAAAAATCGGCAATGTCTTACCCCACAGTGGACCACCAATTGTCATCAAGGATCTTTTTTTTGATGGCTTTTCCTTCAAGAGTGTTCATGCACCTCAACAATCCTTTCTAACAAAATAAATTCCTTCTTTGAAAAAGTCCTGAAAAGAGAAAGTGAAGTGTGGCGGTTGCAAATGAACATTTGAATATTTATAGGTTTTTTCACCACTTCCTTTACCCAATCCAATTTCCCTTTGTCCTTCAACGCATCAAAACAACATGGAGTCCGAAAGATGTGTTTGTAAGCACCCTCCACCATCAAACCAACCAATTTATACACGTATTGAATCAGTGATCACCTAAACAATATTTGAGGGCCCAACCTCCACTATGGCCTCTCTAAAAATGCTAAACTGAAAGTCTGCATCCTTGTGTTTCCCTGAACAATAAATGGCTCTAAGAAAATAAGAGCCACCTGTGCATGTGACTATGATGTTAATGGCTGGCAAATGAATAATATCGGTCCACCCCTCCATCACAATGGAACAACCTTTCCTCGTTCAAGTACACGTCATGTCCTTCATCACCAAACTCACCTTAGAATATGCTTTGTCAAGGAGGGTAATGCGTAGTTCATGATCTTTGAGGGGTACAAAAGAGAGACCAACATGAGCTACATCTTTGATCATTTTTTTGAAAAGGAATGAGCACATGAAATGGGATGGCATGGGCATTAAAAATTCAAAAAAGGAAATCTCTATCGATTCTCGTGCTTGCACAATGAACAACTTTGAAATTGACCCTAGATGTTGGCTATCATTAGCCTTCCTCCTTCCTTTTTTGGCTTCCATACTATGAATAGCACTACCACTAGATGGCATAGAGTGATGAGTAGATGGTTGCGAGGGTCGATGCATTGACAAGGGCATACCTCTAGACTTGCTTTCAAACTCCAAATGTAATCTATAACACTCTAGTTTCGCATCCTCCTTTAGATTTTTACAAAATTAACTCCTTAGCCCAAAACACCCAATAAATGAAACCACACCCTTGTGTAGCTCCCTCTACTTTCACTTTTGAATATATGACACATATACACCCTACTTCCACCTATAGTTTTCTTTTTTACAACTATTGAATGAACAAGGCAAAGAGGAGGTTTTTTTGGGGTTAAAAGGGCCTCGTGCATAGTCCTTTAAGACAACCAAAGGGATCTCAAATTTGTTAGGTGCATGTTGTGCTTCACCCCCCCCCCCAACACTTCCACTACCACCACCAACTGCAATTTCTTCCCCTTGCCATTATTACCAGTGTCACTGCTGCTGCTCATGTTTAATAAGTGTAATGCAAGCTCAAAATACTGAAATATAAGGGGAGAAAATCAGACATTTGATGGACTATTTTATTTAAAATATGAAAATAATTGTAAACCAAAACCAAATATGAAAGAATGGGACTCCCCTTTAATGCTCCAACTCCTCCAAATGCTCCTTGAAGCCCTGCTATTGCCTCCTTTTTTCTCTTCATCAAACCCTGTTGCGGCTCCTTTCTTGCTCTCATCAATATGAAAATGAAATGAATGAGAGAATGAGCCTAGAAGTGTTTCTTTAGTCATTTCAGGGTTGCATAGTAGTGTGGGGTCACCGTTGGCAAAAAAAAATTGCAAAAAGAACCAAGTCCGAGCGTCACTTATTTGTTGTAGCCATTGGGGAGGGACATTAATTTTCGGGACGATTGGGGATGTCTTAGAAGTCTCCAACCATATTGGGGATGGTCAAACGTTTTTGAAACCTTTGTTAACTGTTTTTGAGTTTCAGAAACCATTTCTGATTTTTCAGCATGTCTAGGGATGACTTGGAAACGTTTTTGGCCATCCCCAGGTAACACTAATGAACATCATTATACTTCAACTAACACTATGCTTAAGATTACAGTTTTGAGTTTTATTTTTATAGCTTTGGAGTGCAATTAATGTACTTCCCTTTATTAGTATCTTAAGTAGAGGTCACTCTTGCAAGTATCTATGTAATATGCAGCCATGTTAGCCTTGATTTTCTTTTGGCTTTGTGTTTTGAGAATGTTTGTTCAAGGAGATAAGAATTAGAAATAGTAGAAATATAATGCAATACATACAGATAGAAAATAACAATGAAATAGTTTGCAATTTTCAATGCTTATAATCGGCTACATTCTAAAAGTACATAGCAAAAACCAAACTGAAGATACCCACATCGTCAAATCTGATTACAAACATTAATGTATCATTCCCATTTGTTGATAATACAAAATATTGAGCAATGACCACAGTAACCAGCAAATAAGGGGTCCAAAACCCTAGCCACCTACACCAAACAGCTCCAAAATGGATGGTTGGAAGTATGGAGAGAAGGGAGTAACGCCGCCAAAAAACCCAGTCAAAAATCTCCATAAACTCCAATTGAGCCCTCCAAGAGACGCCACGCACCTTCCCTAGCAATGTACAGCCTCTATGAAGATGTACGGCCAGCCTTAGAGAGTATGGCTGCCAATAATCAAATCCACAAATATGCAAAGAACTCTGCAATCCTCCACAAATGGCCACTATGAAATAAATCTGCCACTCATGCACTCAAAAAATTGAAGAAGAGACTCAAATCAAAACTCCATTGAAGCTCCAATGTGTTTCCTGAATGAAAACACCAGGAGTCCTCCAAATTGAGTCTTTCAACAACATGGAGAATGTTGCCTACCAAGGATTTCATCCTCAAAAACCCTAAGAAGAGCAATCTCCTTGTAATGTCCTCATTTTAGCTCACCTTGGTTTGTTGTTTGGTTTAGCCTATCATTGGCCCTCGTAGGCTAAGTTAGTTGATTGGGGGGTCTCAGTTGGAAGAACCAAAGGCCAATTCCCATTCCAGAGGATAGAAGTGTTCAGGATTGCTCTTCATTTGGTTTAGTTTGGCACACTTACTATTTATAGTAAGTGTCTATTTCAGGAAAGTCAAGATTTCTATCTTTAGCAGAGCGTCTGAACAGGTTATGTTGCAATGTTGAGATTTGGCATCTTAGGCTTGATGCAGTTATTCAGGGACTTACTATTTATAGTAAGTCAAATTTGCAAAAATGCTATCTTTGGCAAGGCACCTGGACATTTTGCAACTGCAATGGGTCTTTTGGTTCTTAGTTGACTTCTTGGAGGAGATTAAATAGCTTGGCCTCATATGATTTAATTATCAATAAAGTTATACTTTATTAATAATATGTTATAAAAGTTATTATAAAGTTCTAAAGTAAATGAGGCCAAGTCTTCATTCAAGTGCATTAACTGATTAAATTAATTGGGTGCCCATACCAAGGAGATTATAAATTGATATTATAAAGTCAATTCATTGCAATGTAATAAGTCATTAAAGTGACTTGTTTAAGAAGCCTCATGGTCAACTTTATGGAGAGTATTATAAAAGCCTCTTCAAGGAAATTGATTTCAATTTCTTATGTTTTCTTTTGACTTGTTTCTTAGAATTTGGGAATTGTGTATGAGACAAAGATTTCTACACTTCTTCACCATTGGAGGGCGTCAGTTCTTCAGTGTTTAAGAACTCTGAGATGGTGAAAGATCCATTGATATTGTGCATTCAGTGATGGCTTCACACAGGAACCATAATTGGGCTTGAATTCATAGTTTTAGAGAGTTATTTGGATATGGTTCAAGAATAAATTGCAGAATTTGTGATAGGCACCCAGCGTCAAGGAATCGCAGGCCCTTTGCCTTATTTGGTGAATATTAAAGGCAGCCGCATAAGTTTTCGGACTCACGTGAGCAGCAGTAACTTGGCATCAAGCAATTAGAGCCAAATAGCTAGGTTTTGGGACCTCTATCTCATTCTATAATAGACGCCAGCCCTAGCAGATCTTCCAATGCAGTTTGGGAAGGGTTTCAAGCAAATATCCAGTTGGTGCAATTTGATATAGGTTCCATAATATAGAAAAAGTTTATTTCAGATTTTATATTGGTCATTATTAAGTAATGTGATTTGCAATAAATGAAATAAGTAATCTCTATTGGTGAATTGTTAGTGTTTTAGAATTGACTTTCATGTATTTGCCGATTATTTGCAAAAACTCATTAAAAGAATAAAACTTCAAAGCAAAAGAAATTCAAAACACTACAAAAACAATCAAAAACCTATCTTTTGCCAGAGTGATAGGGATTGAGCCAACTAGACTCATCACACTCCTCCAAGAACAAGAACAATATCAAATATCAAATTCAACATAAGAAATGAGTTCATCAAATTTACCTTTATAGCTTCCCCAAAAGCTACGCCCCTTTTCAACTATTCCTTTTATTTAATTTTAAAAACATTTATTCACCAATCTGATGTCCAATTCTATAAAGGCCCAATTTAATGAAATAAAACATTTCATTTTATAAGTGCCATATAGTCATTTCATTTAATATGTTAAACTAACAATAAAGTTAAACTCATAGTTGGAAAACTCGTGAGACTCGCCACAGACTCAGCAGGACTCGCGAGTCTTGTGGTGGGCCGAGTTGACTCATTGCAAACTCATGAGTCAAGTCTGGGCGAGTCCTGATTTGAGACTCTTGAGTCTCTAGCCTTGGACTTGTGTGAATCTAGGGTCAAGACTCACGATTTCTTGCCAAAGACTCTTGCATGCTACTTAAGATGCCCAAGCAACTTTAAAACACATAATTTTGGGTTTATCAGATGTTTTATGTCGCCGAGAAGGCCATGTGTGGATGTAGTCACAAAAATGATGTGCGCCATAGACTTCATGTGCGTCGTGGAGTGCACCCCGAGCACTATCCCAAGACCCCGTGAGGGGCATTGCCCCTCGACCCTATTGGGGGCACTACCCCCAAACCCCTACCCAAGGCCCTACCCCTTAACCCTGTTCGGGGTGTTGCCCCCAAATCCCTATTTGATAGTTGAAGTACAATACGACTTTGAGTTTGCACAATATGAGTCATTGTCTAAACTCTTTCCATTATCCTTTGAGCATGAGCAAATAAAGATATATTTTACTCTCATATCTAATATGCACTAGGACACTGCCATCTTTATTATTATTCGAAGAATGTAAATTATCAGATATTTTAGTAAATAAAGGAGGTTCTTTGTAATGTTTAAATTATGGCTCTTATATTCTCTAAATGCATTAATTTTTTTTGTATTTACATTGAACAACCGAAAGGTTTCACATCCACACAAAAGGGTGACATGGTTTGTAAACTGAAAAAGGCTCTTTATGGGCTAAAACAAAATCCAAGGGCTTGGTATGAAAGGTTGCATTCATACCTCCTAACTATAGGATTCACAAGAACCGGGGACAACAACAATATGTATCTCAAGACTAGAAAAGATGGGAACCTGATTGCTGAATTTCTTGTAGATGATATCATCTTTGGAGGAGCTGATAGGATGAGCAAGGCCTTTGTTGAAGAAATGAAGAACGAATTTGAAATGTCTATGATAGGACCCAAAAAATTCTTCATTGGACTACATGTCCATCAACTAAAGGAAGGCATCTTTATTTCTCAGTCTAAGTATATAAAAGAAATTCTTAAAACTTTTGGACTGGAAGAATCCAAACCGGTTGGTACACCGATGATAACTAACCTCAAATTATCAAAGGAAGATGATGCAAAAGAAGTAAATGAAACACTGTATCCGTCCATGATAGGGAAATTACAGTATGCAGTACACAGTAGACCGGACATTGCACATGCAGTTGGTATTGTAGCAAGATTCTCTTCAAATCCTAAAGAGACACATCTGATAAGCAGTGAAGAGAATTTCCAGATACCTAAAAGGGACTGAGGAGTATGGCTTGTAGTTTCCTCACAAGGGAGGCTTCCAAGTAAAGGTTTACACTGATGCAGATTGGGCTGGCAATATTGATGACAGAAAAAGCACAAGGGGTGGTGCATTCTTTCTCGGTGGGAGGATTGTGTCATGGACAAGCAAGAAACAGAACTGCACCTCACAGTCTATAGCAAAAGCTGAATATGTTGCTGCAGCAATCAATTGCACACAAGTAATCTGGATCAAACAGCTACTAGAAGGAATCCAAGAACCGATACTTGAACCAATTGTTATTTACTATGACAGCACCAGTGCAATAAACATATCCAAGAACCCTGTAATGCACTCCAAGACAAAGCACATTGCCATCAAATATCATTACTTAAGAGAGCTGGTACAAAACAAAGAGGTAAGATTGGAGTATGTTCCCACAAAAGAACAGATTGTTGATATCTTCACAAAGCCATTACCAAAGAGTACTTTTGAGTATCTCAGAGGTAAACTAGGGGTGATAACCCTCCCTGATCTTCAGTAAACTTGCAAAGATGTTCATCAGTTCATTATACTTCAACAAAGGATTTCACCTCAACTTATCTGGACTGATGAAAAGGACTGCTGCTCGAAGGGGGAGCAAATTTGATAAAGGTAGTCTTTCTAACTAGCCTTTGGCATTATTGTCAAAAGGGGGAGAGTTTGGCAACGAACCGAGAGATGACCGGCCGGCAGTAGCAGCACACAAAGGTACAAGCATAGGGCAGGTGACATGATTACCTATCAAAGTTTTGCTATCAATGCCAAAGGGCGAGATTGTTGGCATTGTGAGATGGTAACCGATAAGCTTGCTACCGGTACATGGCAATTAAGTATTGTCATTGATTGGCAAAAGAGGAAGGAGGTGTTTTGAGGATCTAAGGAGGACACCAGGAGTGGATCTGTATGTAAAGAGACTGGTTTGGAAACTGGTAACACTATGCAAGAAAGAAGAGACTAGTTCTGCTCACCAAGAGAAACCGGTCACTAAGCAAAGTGCATTAACAACCGAGGACAGGATACAACCGGTGTCGACTACACAACCGAGGAAAAGGTGCAACCGGTAAGCAGTGGAAGGAAAGGTAACAGGTCAAAGTTCTTACATGTTTACAACATAAGGATCTCAACTGATGAAGTGAAGACTTCAGTATGATAAGATGAACCGAGGAAGTCATAGTCAACTATCTGTTTAAACCAAACTCTTTGACCAGGATTTACTGCATAAAATACGGAAGACTTTGAGTTAACATGTCGATCGGTTTGAGGCGCATTTAAAGGTTTTAAATCCGAAGTCCGTGGCTTTAAAACATGGAGTTATCTCATGCGAAGGAAAGGTGTGTGACACGCATCTATTGTTTTCTTCATAAAGCAAATAAGGCAAGGGCATGCATCGGATGTTTCCTCAATGAACTGATACTCCACTGGGTGATGAATCCAAAAGAGGTCTGTAATTAGGTCATGCATATGATGCGCAATTAGGGCAAGGACTCTATATATACTTCTGCCTGTTAAGAATATAGGTTTCCCTCATTTTGCCAAAGCAAAGAGTGAACCTGTACGCTGAAAAGCTAAGGTGAATAGAAAAGAGGAGAAAAGAGAGAAGAGTGTGCAGAGAAAGCACAACAGTAAAGGAGAACACACCAACGGTGACTGGTGATGTTTCTCAGTTGATAAAAACAGAGATCTTATCAGGCTATGCAAAGCCATATGTAAAAGGTCAAATCCTTCTATTGTTTTCTAACCATTACAATAGCCAAATCCTAGTATTTTGGCTGGACTCTAATAGGTCCCTTGTATTAAATCCCTTAACCGGGTGACATCTTCTCAGGTGTTCTAAGTCCTCTAACCAGGCAGGCACTAACCGGCCTTATTGTATCAAATCCCTTAACCGGGTCGCATCTAATACTGCACTGTAATCCTTTAACAGGGAAGGCTTGTAACAAAGCGCACTTCAGAAGAGTGCAAACTTTGTGAGGTCTCCTCACACCGTGGTTTTCACCCAATTTGGGTTTCCACGTGATAAATTCGGTGTCACACTGTGATTGTTTGTTTGATGCTACTTTATGCCTGAATCTGTTTTGCTGACAGTTATAAGTTCATTTTATCAGATTTAGATATAAGTTTTTATAGGTGCTAATTCACCCCTCCTCTCTCAGCACCGGTTGGGACTGTCACATAATCTACAGTCCTTTTGGTCAGAAATGCATAGAAGGCTGCCCCCTTCTCTTTAAAACGCTCTACGACATGAGTCTGGTGTTGAGAGTCGAGACCCTCCCTGATTCTAAAGAACTTTTGGATAGGACCAAGATAACCACAATTCTTCCAACCTGATGTTGGGAAACAAAATTGTCCCCCCCTATAGCCACAGACACTGAGTTCAACTTTTGAAACTGGAACCACAATTTCGAGGACAAAATCGACAAACCCTCCACTGCTTCAAAAAAACAGCCATGATTTTGTTCAAAAAAACGTCAAAAACCTTTGCAAATGAGCACTACAAGCCAAAATGGACTGCAAGAAACCACGATTTTTGTGGAAAAAATCACCAAACCCTTGATGTGATGTTGAGATCACCCACAAAAAATTGCCTAATTTTTTAGGAGAAAATTAGAAAACCCAACAGTAATTTTTTTGAGAAAAAAATTATAAAACCTAACAATAATTTTTTGAGGAAAAAATCATAAAACTCGAAAATGATTTTTAAGGAGGAAATAGAAAAAACCAAACATGCATTTTTGGAGAAAAATCAATCAAAACCAAACAACAATTTTTTTAGGAAAAAATTATAAAAACGAACAATAATGTTTTGTGAAAAAATTTAAAATTATAAAACTTGAAGTATAGTTTTTTATGGGAAAATTTATAAAACCCAGAGAATAACTTTTTAGGAAAAGATTATAAAACCCATAACCCTAATTTTTGGGAAAAAATCGCACAAAACCCATGAAAAGACACCACATTTTTTCCCCAAAAAAAGTTGAAAAAAACCATTGCTCCAAAAACCTAACCGTTGTAGAAGAGTAGAAACCCACGATTTTGTTACAAACCCTAGTTGCGGGTATGTTGCAAATCCATTGCAGGAAAATACAAAAGCCCTTCCGACACTAAGTACCAATCGCAAGTTTGAGAAAAAAACTCTCGACATGGTAAAAACAGCTCAAAATATGAAGCAAATGTGATGGATAAAGTCACACATAGCCTTTGATTACCCAAAAATTGCAAGCAAAGAAAAATGCAGGCCAGAGAACCATCGAACAAAGATAAAAATGGCCTATATCTCCAAAAACCATGTCACGCTAAAGAAAAATCACAAAAAAAAGCTTCAAAGAAGAAGCACAAGGAGAAATAGAAATGGCACAAGCCTAGTCGCGGGATGTGAAGAACAAATGTGGGAAAAACAAAAAAATGTGAAACAATCAGAAAAAATTTGCAATTTTGCTCCCAAGAAACCAGTTGCAATATTCAGAAAACCTTCAACAACAAAAATGGGTTGAAAAACCCTCAAAAATTGTAGAGATCACACCACATTTTTTTAATTAAAAAAAACAACTAGAAAATTTGGAAAAAACTTCTAGGGAGGCTCGAGTTTTTATTAAAAAATTTGCCAAATCTTAAAAATCCCCATCAACTTGTTCTAATACCATGTTATTATAAATTGATATTAACAATGAAGTCGGGAGACTTTATTTATAAGAGATTACATGACAATGTTTCTAAAGGAAGCACTTGTTAATAGAAACCAGAATTAGAAACTAACTAAACTAAGATGACCATTAAAGAAATATTACATTATTTAATGAATTACTGCTACAGATATATATATTTCTGAATTTTATGTGTTTTTGTATTGATGACCCAACCTCAAAAAAGCTTTGGACTGAACCATCCAACACAAGCCCAAACCAGTAACTTAGCATAAAATGAACAAGGTGGTAAATTAAATGTAGACTCAATACAAACCATGATCTCATCTTCAAGCTAACTTGCAAATTCACCAAAGCAATTCAACTCTCAAAATATGTAATAAAACAACTCAATAAAAGTTTATTAGCAAGAAAGTCGTAATAGATTTCATTAACTAAATAGCAATTTCAACAATGTGTAGGTGTGAGAATTACCATTAGCCATCTAAGAGTAAATGGCATTGTTTACAAAGTTTTGTCTGAAAATAAATGAAATATATTGATTGAACTTGTAATGCCTACGATTTTTGGGAAATATATGTATTTTTAATTATTTTCTAATTATCGGAATAACTGAAAACAAATGCTAAAAACGAATGCCAAATTATAGAATCAAGGTAGCACAGAGATGCATTTCTGAACCCAAGGGACACATCTCCAGAATAGGAGGCATAGTCGGAGATGTCCTTGATTGTAGGAGACATCCCACAGCTGTCTCCTACCATCTTGTGCAGTCTTGTCAACAAAAAAAATGAAAACCTAAAACTTAAACATTGAAAAACACAGAAAAAAGTAGTGCATTGGGAAAATCCAAGAAAGGAAACACTCTCCATGTGCGAGGGAAACTAGCTGACATAAGAGTGGACCACAAATATTCTTTGATTCAAAATTGTTTTTGCAACTTTGTCGAATATGGCATTTTTTGTTTGTGGTGACTGCAACAAATGGAGGGTTCCAGTTTCAATACTATTTGGCTGGAAATCTTTTCTGCTATCAAATACCATCTGTTCTCAAGTAGAGAAAAACTTTGTGGAGAAAAAAATCCTCCTCAAAACAAGAACAAGTACATTAATTCACAAATCAGTGAAATTATCTTCCTTTTCCGATGACAAGATCAAATTTGAAGCATTTGTAAGACATGATCACAAACTGATAGCCAATCAAAGGAAACAATGAAATATAAAATTGGTGATAAATTATCATGTCATCTTTATGGGCTATATATTTCTCTGCAATCTTAATACTGTTATTGATAACTACAACAGTAAACTAGGAAGGAGAAATATCTTTTAGAATGTTAATATGCCAAGTAAAAATCACACCTCATGAATGCCAATGATGAATTTTGATAATCCATATTGACTGGTTAATGTGTTAGGAAATTATACGATTAATAAAAAGATAGCCCAAAGAAATTGATACCTTATTCACATAATGAATAAACCTGTCCATTTGCTTGAACCAAGAATCTGCATATTGATACTTAAAGTCCTCTCCCATCGTCCACATAATATGGTCCGTACGAGTAACATTAGCCTATTCAAATGAAGGAATGTTACTCTGCAACTTCAGCATTTATACTTAAACAAAAAAGAACAATCCTATTTAATTTCTAAAAATAAACAAAGAAATTGAGTTCTAGTAATATGTTGTCTTTTAAAAAAGCTAATTAATTAAACTACATAATCATACAGGCATGATTATGCTTCACCTCAAGCATTCTATTTTATTTTATGCAATCAACTATGTATTACCTGGGTAATTGTTGCATTGACAAAATCGTTCACACGCTGATCAACATTGTAATCGAAAAGAAGAAGATCATCCTGCAATATATTATACATGAACAAAAGTGAGAGGTAGATGATTTAGTGTGTGTTTTCTTATTTGAATTTAGTCATGCAAGATGTACCTGAATTGGAGAACTTTCATCATTAACTTCAAAAGAGAAACCAGGTGGGGGACCATAGTCAACAGGAAATGCACCAGCAAATATCTGGAGCAAAAATGAATAGTTAGAACTTAAGACTTAGAAGAATGGCATCTGAAGAGTGGAGAAAATATTCTTGACAGTTGTGATAAGCATTTACAACAGTGGAAATCCTCCCGACCTGAGAGGACAAACCAAATGTCTTGGACCCCCGCCACACAACCTCTAAGGACTTCTGATCTGCTCGCTTTGCTCTGTCCTGATAATCTATGCGTGCAAAAAACAGAGAGTCGAACCCAAGCTACAAACAACAAAAAAGCATGAAGCACATTTAAAGTATAGAGATCCAAAATGGAAGTATAATGTTGAACTTCTAAAATAGTCCTTTTCAAATCTCAAATAGTACATTTTTATTCTCACAAAACATTTCATAGGCTGCTAACACTTACTTTATGATAGCAAAGTTGTTGAGTTTTCCAGATCGCTGTAAATGTAATAGCACTGCCTTGATTGTTTTGGTATGTGTTTTCCAAATGCAACAATCTCTCTTATTTATATTGGGAATGAGGCTATGAGAGACATGTCCCTTCATGGGACATGTCTATTCATTTTATAATGTTTCATTAATTAATCATATATTAGAATAATATATATATTAATAATAATATATATATATATACACACAAATACAATATATTATTATTAATCAATATCTAAGTATTATATGTATTCTAAGTGATCATACGACTGAAGCTACAAACATTAACACTCCCTCTTAGCTAGGGAGGATGATCAAACAGAATATGTTGTGATCTCCCTTGTCAACACATATGACCCTAACTATGGTCATACAAAACATCAGCACTCCCTCTTAGCTAGAGAAGATAAAATCCATCAAGGTAATAAATCATTAATTTTGAATGAGAGGAGATATCACCCCACTGTGATATCAGGAGATATGGTATATGCAAGAATATCAAGTCACATGATGCTCACCATAGCTCATAAATATCCATGGTATGTCTAATGACAATATGTCTCATGATGTCTATCATATGGATACTAAGTTTACGTAGAGACATGTCACTATGTGATATGTTTCATAGGGTCCAATCCATATATAATACTAAGTTCAGAAGGATCCTAATATGATTCATATGGATACTAAGAAATCATATATTACATAATTCATGATATGAAGTATCACCTAACATGTGATACCATGCCTAACATGTGATATCAAGTTTTACATATCACCTAACATGTGATATGAGGAATCACCTAACATGTGATACCCAGTTTTCAATATCACCTAACATGTGATACCTGATTTTTCATACCACCTTGAATATGAGGAATCACTTTTGATCGTGATACCTGATTTTCATACCACCTTGATATGAGGAATCACTTTTGATCGTGATACCTGATTTTCATACCACCTTGATATGAGGAATCACTTTTGATCATGATACCTGATTTTCGTATCACCTCAAATCGTGATACAAGGATATAGTAAATAGGAACATTACATTCCATTTACATATAACCCTATTATGGTTTGTGCGCGGACATATAACTGTCTACCATAACGAATCTCCATGTTACAAGATCGTCACCTTGTAACATCAAATACAAGTGTTCATTGTCGAAAAGTCGTCACCTTTCTCCAATGTTCACAGGAGGGCCCATAAGTCCTGGAGTCACACACGTGAAATCCACCTTGACTCATGTCAGAGGGTGGATCCATCATGACTCATCCCAAAGGGTGAAAAACAAGGGCTTTCACCTTAGACTTCTCTCTCAAGGAGAAGAATGCAATAACATACAAGATAATAGATGAAACTCCTTTTCATCTAAGGCTTCATTCTCCAACATGCCAAGTTTATCTCAAAGGTACACAACCTTACCTTTAGCAAGAACCTTGGTGAGAATATCAGCCATATGTTCTATAGGGATAATGTACCTTGAATAGCATACTTATGCACTATATCTCTTATATAGTTTGCATTACTTTAGGTGAACCCAAGTTCTGTAGGAGATAGCATAAAAGCATTTTAGCCAGCACACATGAGACTCAATCTCATGATCATAGACTTCTAGTTGCTTCCTTTAAGGTCTTGTGACAACCTCCTCACGTCCTCGTCCAAGGTTGTTTTAGATGAACTATTATACTCCCTCTGAATCTAATATCAACCTTCTGTGAGCAAGTCGTGTCTTTGTTCTTTAGTCTGCATTACACTCTTTTCTTGAATTCCCAACCATCTATCATGATCTAGATATCTGCATAAGAGCCTTTTAGTTCGCATACATGGAATTTCATCATTTGAATCACAATTCCTAGTCACTAGGGAAACCATCTTGATATGGTTTACTCCCTCTTTATCAATATGACCAAGATCCTTGGAAATCAAATAAGACATCCTCTAGATGTTGTACTAACTCCCTCTAAATCTTTGAGTACTAATATCAACATTTAACCTTCTCATCTAGGGTTTCTTCTAGTGAAATATCAGACTCCCTCTGAATTTGATATCAACCTTCTGAACTCTTCATCCAAGGTCGCCTTTGATTAATTGTCAGACTCCCTCTGAATCTGATATGATCATGATCCTTGAAAGCCAACTGAAGAAAATCCTCTAGTTTCTCCCTTTGTCACAAGAGGATATCGTGCTCACATAGTCCCAATCATGGAAGATATCTTTCTAGGATGAACAAATGCCTCTGTCTTATATGGCCATATCAAATATCAGCTCTCCGCTAGCATAAGTAGTGATAGGCAAAGCTAGAACCACTTTAGGAAATATAGTAGGGTACATAACTTCCACTCCAATAATTGATGATGCCCAATAGGTGAGCATGTTTCTAGCCACTCCAATTCTTCTCTTTCTAGAGAAGAATACCTTACTTATGCTCCCACCATTATTTTAATATTCTTCTTGATATCTCCGAAACAGGACAAAGCAATGGTAGTCGTGCATGAGAATTGAAGTGGAGCCAATGAGGAGAAAGGAGAGTGCAATATGCATAACAGAATAGAAGATTATGACGTTGGCCATAATGCATCAATTTCTTGCAAATTTGATATACATAATTCCTCATTTGGCTGTTTGTTGCTTCAAGAATCAACAGAACGTGGTAAAAAGCCACACCACCTATTTCCATGTGTGGTGATGAATACTTCCAGTTTATTTGATGACACACTAATGGACCCCGATACAATACTTCTCGACACAGTCATGACGTGAACTCCTTACAGCGAATCTACCTGAGACTGTGTAATCATGGCACTAAAACCATGCATTACAGTATCATATGTATAAATATATGAGTACTCCTCTATTGACATCTTCCATATAACTCTAACATATTATATACCACTCTGATGCAGAGGGAATCTTTCAACAATTAAAATCTGCATATATCTCATTATCTCACTAACCTCCTTCGACAATTATCGTGTTAGAGATTCATAATCCTCTCACTATTCCAATAACCAATAAACAATACTCCATAATACTCACCGAGTCAACTTCCTGATCATCACTGATGATACTCTGTCATACCGATCCTTCTTGGTCTGAGACTATTCCCACTACCTTGGGGTTGGTTCCAACTCAAGCATGCCACATTTACCACCTTTTTTTCTATTATTATTATTATTACCATGCAGAAGCCAAATCATCCACAATGTGTAGGTTATAATATGTTCAACCAACGCCTTACACTCACCATTCCTTTGTGCCTTGCGGGTCCATAGGAAGGCAGGACTGCCACCTTACTTTTCATTCACAAACTTCGATTCCCATTCACCACCACGGGGAACTATTACAATACAGACAGGCCGCATATATATTGGGATGGTTCGACACCTTTTATTGCTTATTTCACAATGTAGATCCTCAATCCGCGAGGACAGTCATAAGCCTTGCGGTTTCTTTATGCACTGTGAGTATAATTGTACTCCACACAAACTATCGAGGCACCAATCTGACGCCTTTCAATGCCTCCAAAAGATGGATACAAAACATAAGCTTCCCGATATCATGGGCACCGTTTCTTTCTACAACCACAGTGCACACAGGTTCTTCGAACTGTCACAATTCCCGCGCGGTTATGTCCTTCAACTCACCCCGAACACCACTTCAAATTTCACTTCTCCATCTCGGGTCTCTTGCAACGTAACTGTTGTCACCAGTTTCTCGGCTCCTCTACGCAACATAACCAACCTAAAATCCCTTCATCAATTAAACACTCGGGTTTGTTAAATCCATTCTCTATCAGAGAGTCTCGTTCCACCCTTCCACTCAGAACTTCACAAAATCGATTATATCAATAACTAACAAACTTCTAAAATAGAGAACTCTAAAACCGAGATGCAAATTATAAAGAATTCGATTACAACTTGGTTCTATAACACAGTTTGCTCTATTGACATTGGCGTCATCATACAAGAATTAAGAACAAAGAAATCATCAACAAGAAAGAGAAGAAAACGAATCTTAACCGGAAATTCCACCATTCCTTTCATTATTCTCCTCTTCATTATATCATTCTGTCTCTTTCATCGAGACTCTATCTTTTATTCTCTGTTACATCTTCTATTCTATATCTCTTCCTTTCGAGCCAACCATTATTATCTTTTGACCCGTTTTAACTCACTCTGTGTAATCTTTCCTATATTTTGTTGTACGCATGCTCACAACTTCCTCACTAATCACCATTAGCTTTGATGATGCAATATACATTATTCTTCTACATTTGCAGTCAGGCTCTGATACCATGTTGAGTTTTCCAAATCGCTGCAAATGTAATAGCACTGCCTTGATTGTTTTGGTATGTGTTTTCCAAATGCAACAATCTCTCTTATTTATATTGGGAATGAGGCTATGAGAGACATGTCCCTTCATGGGACATGTCTATTCATTTTATAATGTTTCATTAATTAATCATATATTAGAATAATATATATATTAATAATAATATATATAATATATATATATATATATATATAAATACAATATATTATTATTAATCAATATCTAAGTATTATATGTATTCTAAGTGATCATACGACTGAAGCTACAAACATTAATAAACTAACCCACTGAATTATGTAATGATTTATTGGGATTTAACATCATAGATTTGAGTCAATCTTCATTGATCCATATTTCATGACTAGTGGTTCACAATAACCCATCTCTCATGACCATGAATGGTTCACTAAGAAATCATTGCATCAAGGATATGCTCGGATGGTTGAAGCAGCAAGACTTCTAGGTAGTTCACTCATCCTACTACTACTCTGGCTCAAGCACAATCAATCAAGGTGCTTCTCCACGATGAAGCCCACTTAGCTTGCTAACCTATTGAACTTAGATCTTGTAAGTTATTGTTGGAAGAAAATGACATTATGAGGCCCACTTAGCTTGCTAATCTATTGAACTTAGATCTTGTAGGTTATTGTTGGAAGAAAATGGCATCAAGACTAGGACATAGCTTATTAGCATTGGCAAATGTTGTCACAAATACATTTTTACGTCTCTCTTCTCCCACAAAAATGTAAGGGATGAAATCTTGTCATACAAATTCAGGCATCCCTCTTTCCATGTACAAATAGGGACGCAAATGAGCCATCACCCCATACAGATAGGGGAAAAAATGTTTTATTAGACAAATATGACTGGAAGCAACAATAAGACAACAAAGCCATCACTAAAGAAAGCATATCGTATGCTAGATTGGTTGCCTAAATACAAATTCTATTCTGCAAGGGAAAAAAATGGTCAATACAACGTTATCTACCAAAGGAAAACAAAAGAGAGTAGTTAGTTCTCTATCACTGAGGGTGTAGCAAGGCCAAGGTCAACATAATATGTGAAAGCCGCAAAGAAGATACATGCAATTGATCCAATCAGGCAGTGGGAGACAAATTCTCTCCTTTACTATGCTCTTGCAAGAATCTGGACAAACAAATATCAATTTTGCAATTTCTTATTACATTGTATACAAGTGTTCCATAACCCTACCATGGGCAAAGCAATCTGAAGACATTCCCTTGTGTAAATGATATCACAGAAAAAAGACAGAAGTAACATAAAACTAAATAGGCACCTCACTGATACACAGAACCATTTCTATATTTCAACATCAAAAGGAAATAGGTCAGAAAATCAAGGTTCTTACCTCTGCGCCCAACAAATATGCTTGGACTGCAGAATGTCCAAATGGATCAATCTGCCATCCGACTCGTGGAGTTTTGTTAAATTGTTGCTTGATAAAATGATGTCCGAGAGTTGTCTGATCAATCATGTCAATATAATGTACTGTTGCTTCATCATGCATACACCAGCCACCATTTCTAGAAGTACAAATACTAGACTGCATCAGAAATTATCAATGATACAAACAAACCATCTTTAGACCTATACAAAGCTGTAATAGTTTGTGAAGAAAAGAAAATTACACGAATTCAAGCTGGCCTGCATCAACTAGCTTCATCACTTGTGTCTTTCTTTCCTCACTTTGCTCCCTCCACCATCTCTGGAAGAAAGCCTACACCACTAAAGCAAAAAGTTTATTGACAACGGGAGGCTACCAAATATAGAAAAAGCAGTTTCATCTAACAGATAGTGGGTAGCATTTATCGCCTAACAGTATTGAATTGGCCCACAGAAAATAAGCTATACAAATCTGAAAACTAATTATTCGCTACATAAGTGGAAGTTTATCAAAGTTTCCAATCTACTATTAGCTAAAATATCAAACAGAATGCGGATACTGTTGAGAAACAAGATATCCCTTGATAATTAACTATATGAAGATATTTGCAACCTAGATTAGACAGTGAATTTTCTTGTCCAGTGCCCTTATTGCATTAAGCATGAAGAGAATCTTGGTCTAGTGGGAAATTTTTAGCATTCATCAGTTGAGTTTCAGGATTTCTATCTCAATGGCTCATCACAGAACAGGGTTTCCAGAGAAAATTTTATGGCTATGTTTTTACCAATTGATAGAAAAAAAAGATTCATTTATTGATAAATGTTCACCATATATAAAGATCTTTGGAAATGCCTTGCATGCGAAGGCAGCGATGGGTAACGGTGATGGTAAGGGTTTCAGGAGGCGGCAGAGATTTTGGCAGCCATGGCAAAAGTTTTGGATGCACATGGGCGGAATCGGACAGGGATGCAAGCAAGAGAAATCGGAGGTTGTCAGCTTGGCAGCCCCCAGGCAGATTGAATAAGCCTTCAACATGTCTCCAGGTGCAGGCAGAGAAGCATTGAAGATCTCCAACTCAAGAGAGGTTCTCCAGATTTGAGATGCCCAAAGAGGCTTGGCAAAGAGTGTGTTGATGTTTTGTAGCTTTAGTCGGATAAACACTATGAGTCAATACTAGTGAAGATATCTATATATATATATTTAATATATATGAGATGTATATATACTTAAGTATATATATATATATAATGTAAATATTAGAGAGACTAATATAATACTCAAGATATATATATATATATATTATTATGTAAATATTAGAGAGACTAATATAATACTCAAGAGATATATATATATATATATATATATATATATATATATATATTATTATGTAAATATTAGAGAGACTAATATAATACTCAAGATATATATATATATAAATATTATAGAGACTAATATAATACTCAAGAGATATTATATATATATATATATATATATATATAATTGTCATTATATTAATTACATACTAATGAATAGGCATGTCCCATGAAGGGACATGTCTCTTATTGGCTCTTTCTCAGTATAAATGCAAGAGATTGTTGCATTTGGAAAACACATACAATTAGGCAGTGCTATTACACTTGCAATGATCCTAAAACCTTAACATGGTATCAGAGCCAGATTGCAAATGTGAGAAAGAAATGAAATGTAATGGAAGTGAAATCTGCAGACACATTGATTTGTGTGATATGATGGTAAGACAATATGACAAGCCTAAAAAAAAAAATGATGGTGATGCTCAAGGAAAAAGACCAAGAAAGAATACAATACGTCTCTATACGAATAATATACATTCACAGGTAACAAATTACTTCAAACTGTTTCAACCAAGCTGCCTGTCAACCAAGATGAAACAATGTGGTGAAGTTATGCCTGTCGACCAAGGTGGCGAGGAGAGGAGGAAGCAAGGCATAGATGCTACTCCGGAGGAAGCAAGGCATAGATGCTACTCCTCCTTAACCCCCCCTCACTCTGCCATTCCCTTCTCAACACTACAAACTCAATGATAATCATGGAGAAAGCCACAATTGTGCTGCTTCTTATAGCCATGACAGTGGTGTTCACATTCACAAGTGTAAAGGGGATGATGTTTCAGGTGGAGAACAAGTGCTCGGAGACGGTGTGGCAAGGGATTCTGCCGGGGAAGACAGCGGAGGAGGAGGAAGGGGGATTCCAACTCAAGGAAGGGGAGTGGAAAGACTTGCACCCCCAGGAAAATTGGTCGGGGCACCTGTGGAGCCGAACCGGCTGCAAATTTGATAGTGTCAGTCATGGCTCCTGCAAGACCGATGACTATAGCAATGTGTTGTAGTGCAATGGAACCGGAGGAGTCCTGCCAGTGACACTGGTGGAAGTGACGCTGAGGGAGGTGAGAGACTTCTATTACATGAGCATGGTGGATGGGTACAACCTCCCCATGTCGGTTGAAGCGGTGCATGGCACTGGCAACTGTACAGCGGCGGACGCATGCAATGTGACCTTCGGGAGAGATGTCTGTCGGAGGTGGAGGGGAAAAGTGGTGGCGTGCCAGAGCACATGCAAGAATTTCAACAAGTCGGAGTGTATTTTCACTGGAACCCACACCAATCCTTCCGCCTACCACCCCACCTCCTATTCCGCAATCTTCAAGAAGGTCTTCCCCACCGCCTACAGCTACGCCTATGATGATGCCACTAGTATTCTCACCTACACCAGAGCCGATTACACCATTACCTTCTGCCCTACCTTCTGGACTTTACAAAGATGATCGAGCATCTATGCTAAACTATTGCAAATGTTGGCTCTTAATTCAAATCATGTGGATAGTGATTGGAGTTTAATGACAATGTCAAAAATTAACAAAGACATTAGACAATTGAAGGAAATAATACATACACTCTGAAAATTTCAACATGTGATACAGAGTCATACCAGCGATCTACTTCTGCAGCGATCTCATCACTAGAAACTCATATCAAGCCGAGGGGTGCAACAAATTCCTTGACTTCATCCAATGGAGGTGGCAGCATGAACTCCGATGCTTCAGGATTGGCATGCAAATACTTCAACGCGCTGGCCTTTAATTTCTGGTAGAGAATCACCAGTATAGTTATCTGTCACTAAGATAAGGTTGTTGGTATTGAAAAGTGGTAGAGTTCCCGTGAAGCAAGTGATCATGTCTTGATCATCAATACTATTGGAATCGAGGAGTGACATTGAGATTGGTCATATCCAGGGGATTGAACTTTCCAAAATTTATGCACGCACATGTGTACAGGCTCTAAGGTGGACTTGTGGTTAAAGATGTGAACATAAGTGAAGCCACCTTAGCATCATTGAGAATATCACAGCCAAAGGGAGATAAGCATTGGAAAATGCAAATACACACGTGTACGCTACCAACCCATATCAATAAAACAAACATAGAGGTGGCTAATAAAGGGGTGTCTCAACGAAGCCCAAGTCAACCATCGATAAAGGAAGAGAAGGATGACGTGGACATAGGGTAAAAATTAAGTACGAGTAATCCATGTGCCTCATGAAGAGGAACCATTTCTAGAGATACTACCTCTAAAGAATATTCAGTAAAACTCAAGATAAGGAGAGAGATAAGTATATTATGATTATTACATTTTGAGAACTACTTCTATTTATTGTAGTTAATCTCTTATTTGTATTTCTATACATACTATAAGAGCTATTTGCCTTGATCTTTTCCAAGGATGTTCTTGCAGGAAACGAAGATTGATATCAGATTCAGAGGGAGTCTGACACTTCATAGGTAACTTTGGACGAGAAGGTCAGAAGGTTGATATCACATTCAGATGAAGTCTGACAAACCATCAGAAGCAACCTTGGACGAGAAGGTTAAATGTTGATGTTAGTACTCAAAGCTTCAGAGGGAGTCAACACAACATCTAGAGGATTTGCTTTATTTGATTTCCAAGGATCTTGGTCATATTGATTCAGAGGGAGTAAACCATATCGAGATGGTTTCCCTAGGTCATGATATTCCTAGATAGATGGTTGGGCATTCAAGAAAAGAGCTTAATGCAGACTAAAGAACAAAGAAATGACTTGCTTGCAGAAGGTTGATATTAGATTCAGGGGGAGTATGATAGTTCATCTAAAAACAACCTTGGACAAGGAGGTGAGGAGGTTGTTATAAGACCTTAAAGGAAGCATCCAGAGGACTATGATCATGAGACCGAGTCTCATGTGTGCTGGCTGAAATGTTTTTATGCTAGCTCCTACATAACTTGGGGTTCACCTAGAGTGATGCAAACTATATAAGAGATATAGTGCATATGTATGCTATTCAAGGTACATTATCACTATAGAGCATATGGCTGATATTATCATCAAGTTTCTTGCTAGAGGGAAAGTTGGTATGTTGGAGAACGAGGCCTTAGATGAAAAGAAGTTTCAATATCTGTGATCTATTATCTTGTATGTTATTGCATTCTTCTCTTTGAGAGAGAAGTCTACGGTGAAAGCCTTTGTTTCCACCCTTTGGGATGAGCCATGATGGATCCACCCTCTGAGATGAGTCAAGGTGGATTTCATGTGTGTGACTTCAGGACTTATGGGCCCTCCTGTGAACATTGGAGAAAAGTGACGACTTTTCGCCAATGAACACTTGTATATGATTGATGTTGTGAGGTGACGACTTTGCAACATCTCCATCATGATGGATATCATGTGACTTGATATCCGTGGATATGTCATGATGGTCAGGATCTCTTAGACATCATGGTAGATATCATAAGAGGAATATCATTAAATAAACCATAGATGATTTAGAGATCTTCGTGGTGGATATTATGTGACATAATATCTGTAGACATGCCATGATCAATCTATATGGTAAGTATCAAATATGTGATACTAGTGCACATACCATACTAGATATTTTGAGTACTTGGGTGAGTATCATGGATTTGATACTTGGAGACCATTACTCATGATAATCATTTTGAGCACTTAGGTGGATATCTTGTGAGTTGATATTTGGAGACTATTGCTCTGAGTACTTGGTAAGTATCATGGACTTGATACTTGAGGGCCATTACTCTTAATATCAATAAAATGATATAAATATAAAATGATTATCTATACTCACATTGAGTACTTGGTGAATATCATGGACTTGATATTCGGAGACCATTACTCTGAGTACTTGGTTGAGTATCATGGATTTGATACTTGAAGACCATTACTCATAATAATCATTTTGAGCACTTAGGTGAATATCTTGTGAGTTGATATTTGGAGACTATTGCTCTAAGTATTTGGTAAGTATTATGGACTTAATACTTGAGGGCCATTACTCATTATATCAGTAAAATGATATAAATATAAAATGATTATTTATACTCACATATTACCTTGAGGTAATATTTTTTATCCTCCCTAGCTAAGAGGGAGTGTTGATGTTTTGTAGCTTCAATCGGATAAACACTATGAGTCAATACTAGTGAAGATATCTATATATATGTTTAATATATATGAGATGTATATATACTTAAATATATATATATATATATTATTATGTAAATATTAGAGAGACTAATATAATACTCAAGAGATATATATATATTATTATGTAAATATTAGAGAGACTAATATAATACTCAAGAGATATTATTTATATATATATATATATATAATTCTCATTATATTAATTACATAATAATGAATAGACATGTCCCATGAAGGGACATGTCTCTTATTGGCTCTTTCTCAATATAAATGCAAGAGATTGTTGCATTTGAAAACACATACAATTAGGCAGTGCTATTACATTTGCAATGATCCTAAAACCTTAACAGAGTGGAAAAGAACGTGTGGAAACCTGTAGAGCGATCGGCGAAGGCAGGCCCATCTCAAGTATGCATTCAGACTGATAACAAGAGGGCTATTTCTGTTTATATGGATAATCATTTAAGGGATGATACGGTAAAATGGTTGAAAGAAAAGGGTTTATTCATGAAGTGGGTGGGGGAATGGCCAACCTTGGCTAGGGTAAAACAATGGTGTGAGGAAACATGGGCTTACAAAGTTGAGTCGAAAACCCCACCAAATGGTTTTTTCCTGGTTATCTGTGAGTCATAACAGGGTAAACAATGGATTTTGAACCATGGACCCTATTTGATAGGGAGGCTAGGATTTTACCTTAAAGACTAAACCTCAAATTTCAACCCACTCAAGGAGGAGACGGAGGAAGTACCTGTTTGGATTTGACTATATAATCTGTCATTTGCATATTAGGATGTTGAAACCTTAGAACTTCTACGGAATAAGTTGGGGAGATTCATCAAGGCAGATGAAGGGGTGGAAAGGAAGGACTTTAGCATGTATGCCAAAATATGTATTTACTAGAAGCTGGTGCCTCCGCTTCCGAAAAAGATTGAAATTTGTACCAATGCTAGCATATGGTGGCAGACGGTTGAAGGTGAAGAGAAACTGTTGGAATGTAAAACATGTCTTTCTTATGGCCATGAAGATGCAAAATGTATTAAAAATCAAAAAGGGAAAGCGGGAGTGGTGGATGCTCTATCAAAGAAGATTATAGATATGACTGGCGAATCTGTCCCAATCACGAACCTAGAACAGGGTAAAACGATCGACGAGGATCAGATTGCAGAAGTCATGATGAGTCTGAACAAGTCAAACAAACCAAAGTGTGGGCCAATGGAACAGATGGGAGAAGATGTTTTGAAGGGTACAACACCTGAGCCTATTCCTGTGATAATGGACTAGGAGCCCACGGAACAAACCAAAGGGATGGATGTGTTGATCTGCCCAGCTAGAGAATCTACTGACAAAACAGAGTGCAACTGGGACACTAATATAGCTGAGATTCTATTCCAGGATCAGAAGGAATGCTGCCAAAAGGACGCACCAAGGAATGCAGATAATGACACTTTCTTCTCCTTAGATGGGAACAGAGATTTGGATGATTTCTTTAAATCATGTCAGGTTTCTAATGAGACTGGGTCAGGACTGAACCAAGTGGATTGTAGAGTGGAAGTGGAGTCCAGGGATGCTGCAAACCAGCCAATATTGCCACCAAATGGCGATTGTATGGGTCCTGTGACATAAAAGATTATGCCTATGGTAACAACTAATGTTGATAAAAGTGTGGATGTTACAGAATCCATTTCAGATGAGAATTTCAGCATAGAATTGGAGGACGAAGAGGATATTTTGGACAAACGGACAGTGAGTCAGACTCGATCTAAGAAAAAGAAGGCAAAAGTAGGTGGGATGAGGAGGCGAGGACAAAAAATCAACAAGTTCAAGTTTGAAATGGCTAGTAATGCCATAGGTCAAAGCAAGCTACATTCTGGAAAGGGCTTTCCCTTCTTGAGGCGCCATGAAGGCCATATCTTGGAATGTCAGAGCCTGCAATGCCTATGACAAACAATGCATGATCAAACAATGTTTTGAATCTTTGATCATGAACACCCGAATATTATTCTTTTGCAGGAAACCAATTGGCAAAGACTGATTTTGAACTTTGAAGGTTTGATTAGGAAATGGAAAAGATGGTATGGCCTTTGTGTGGAGTCTATTGTCGCTTCTAGTGGTCTGACCTTTCTTTGGAATCCTCAAGTAGGTAATGTAGTTGAAATAAGCAAAGGAACTTATTGGCAGTTGATAAATCATAAAAGTACTGTTGGGGAACAATGGTTTAGAAATCTTCTTTTTCAAAGTATCTGGTCTGACTTGTACAGCTCAAAAAAAGCTTCTTTGGGATCAGCTTAGCAGCAAGATTCAAGATCTAAGCACATCCCTTCTTATTCTTGGTGGGGGACTTCAACACCACAAGAATCTCGTCTAATAAATGTCATGGCAATGGTAAAATTGGGGTGGTCCAAATGGATTTTCAGACCTTTATTTTTGGTAATAATATGGAAGAGATTAGTCCTAGGTCAAGAATTTTTACTTTGACTAATGGGAGGAAAGGTTTTTCCAACGTTGTAGAGAAACTTTATTGTTTCTTTATTTCTGATAATTGGCGGCAACGCCTTTTTGTCTGAGTCTCATATCCTCCCCTTTTATGGATCAAATCATTACCCAATATCGCTGCACTTTCAAGATGATTCTACTCCCACCAAACCCGCTTTCAAGTTTGAATTTTTGTGGCTCAAAGATCCAGATTTACTCAACTTGATTGATTTGTGGTGGAAGAATGTACCATATGTGAATGGAACAAAGGCTTTTTGTTTTTTCAAGGAGCTTCAGTTTGTCAAAGAGAGACTCAAAGAATGGAAAAACATCATTTCAAGGATATTTTTGGTGAGAAAAAAAGGATTGAAAGTGATTTATAACAGCTACACAACAAGGTGATCAGTCAAGGTATGACTAACTTTGAGTTCCAGAAGGAGAAAGGATTGTTACAGGAGCATGCTAAGTTTTGGCTCGTGAAGAACAATTCTAGAAGCAAAAATCAAGAGAAACATGGTTGAAAGCTAGAGATAGAAATATGAAGTTTTTTCACTCATCTATGAAGGCATGAAGGTTGTTCAAGAATAAAATCTCAGAAATCAAGGATGTCAATGGCATTGTTCTTTCCAATCGGGATGACATTAATTAAGAAGCAATTTTTTATTTCTCTTCGCTTCTTCATGCGGATAGAGCTATGCGGCAGTGAAAGTGAGGTGGTAACCATTGCCCCAAAATTGATCACTCGTAGTCAAAATGTGAGTTTGCTTATACCAGTGGATTTAGAATAAGTCAAGAAAGCATTGTTTTCACTTGGGAATGGTAAGGCCCTTAGCTCGAATGGTTTCCCAGCCGGTTTCTTTCAAAAGGCTTGGGAAACTATCAAGCTTGAGTTATTGGATGTTCTGGAGGAATCTAGGTCACAATCTTATATGTGCAGGGATCTCAACAATACATTTATTGCTTTAATTCTGAAAAGGGGGGCAATTGAGTCCTTTGATGATTTTAGGCCCATTTTGTTATGTAATGTTACATATAAAGTGATTGCCAAGGTGATTGCCAACACGTTAAAGCCATTACTTCCTAGCATGATCTCTGAGAAGCAAAGCGGCATTATTGAAGGCATTATCATAGCGCATGAGGCAATTTACTTTTTAACACAAGCCCAGACAGACAGAATGATGGTCAAACTAGACATTAGGAAGGCTTATGACCATGTGGTTCATACCTTTTTGTTGCAGGTTTTGAGGTGTTTTGGCTTCTATGACAAATGGATTGTATGGGTCAAAAGTTATCTTTGTACATCATATTTCTTTGTTTTAGTCAATGGTAGTCACAGGGTTTCTTTGCATCATCTAGGGGTATTTGGTAGGGAGATCCATTATCGTCAACACTCTTCATCATTACGATGGAGTTTTTGGGGAGACTTATTAATAAGAGACGGGAAGTTGTGAGATGGAAAATTATTATTGTTGCCCAAGGTATGAAGGCCATTTCACATCAACAGTTTATTGATGATACCCTGCTTATGGGCAAGTCGTCCCTCAAGGAGGTTCATTGCATGAAAGTAACTTTGGACAAATATAGTTTGGTGTCAGGTCAAATGGTCAATTGGTGAAAATTGAGGTTTTCTTCTTCAACACCAATGCTTCCAAACAGAGAGAGATCTACAAGATCCTCAAGGTAAGAAGGGGCATACTGCCGGGTAAATTTTGGGGCTACCTTTATTTGCAGGTGCTAGGAGAGCTAAGCTATGGACCAAACTTCTAGAGTCTTGCATTGGTAAGCTTGAAGGATGGAAGAGTAGATGGCTTTGATCTACTGGATGCATTCTTATGCTTAAAACAGTGATCTTTGTCATACCCATCTATTCCATGATGTGTATGAAGGTCCCAGCCAAAATAACTAGGGTTATCAAGCAAAAAATGAGGAATTTCTTTTGGAATGGTGGCCAAGTGCAGGACAAAATACCTCTGCTCCCCTAGGATAAGATATGTCTTCCGAAGTCAGTTGGAGGTGCTGGTCTAAGGAAATGGAACCTCGTGAATGAGGTTATAGGAGATAAATTGATTCGGATGATGTACAGAAGACCAAATCAGAAATGGGCGAGGATTTTAAGCCACAAATATTTGGATGTGCAATCAAGGGAGAGGGTGCTCACAATCTTGGAGCCACATAGAGGATCTTCGATCTGGAATTTTATGATGGAGTGCAAACATGTTATTACAGACCATCTTACATGGAAGCTAGGAGATGGGGCAAGGGCAAATTTTTGGAGGGATTCTCTAGAAGGGCAGTTGACCCTTACAGATGGAACCTATAATATGGACCTGTGTACAATTACATAGGAGAAATGGGGTCCGAAGGTGGCAGATTTTCTGATCAAAATGAATTGTGATGGTGAATTCAAATGCACTTCAAAGGATGGAAGTGATTTGGGATTGCCTATTGAGGGTGTTCAGGAACTAAAAAAGAGTTATGCAAAGTCAGAATTTCCTCTTATCTACGAATTATGAGGAGCTGATTAGGTGTGGTGAATATTCAATGAAGATTGGTTACAAATTAGTGGAGGTTGCAATGGATGAGGAGGATTGGCCAAGACATCTTTGTTAGAATAGGTATTGCTTGCCTAAGGTGGGTGCCTTTTCCTAGTTGGTCACAAAGCAGAGAATTTTAACGGGTGAGAGGGTGATGCGTTATGCATATTATGGCCCTTTTGAATGTGTTTTGTGCAGGAATCAAACTGAAAATGTTGATCATCTCCTTTTACACTGCAAGTTCTCCTCACTGGCAGTATGTTTTAAACAAGTTAAATTCATCTTTTTGTCTGCCCTAGCACGATCAAGGAAATGTTCCAAAGCTGAAGATCAATATCTACCAAGTCATCTTTTTCTTGTATTTGGCAAATCTACCCGTCTACTATAGTTTGGGAATTATGGAAAGAACACAATCGCCATCTATTCCAAGGGAAAACGGAGTTAGTAGACAAATTGTGCATGAAATTGAAAACTTTATATCAGAATTTGTGAATACTGTTGTAGCTAGTCAGAATCAAGCAAGTTCCCTTTTAGTTTTGCAGATACCAGACTCCAAAGATTGTGGCCGCTTAAGATATTGCCTGTTAATGGAAATAACGAGGCTGATCTTGTCCTATGTCACAAGAGTGAAGTGCAATGATTGAAGCCGGATGCAGGATGGGTTAAGGTTAATTTTGACGGGACGTCTAAAGGAAATCCAGAGCCAAGTTGACTAGCCATTGAGTTGGCATCTAGAATTAGAGTGGAGCAATTACATCTGGAAGGGGATTCCCAAGTCATTGTAAATGCAATTGCAAATGGACATGCACATGTGTGGTGTATTCCCGAGATTATCAACATTATCTAGAAGTTGTCAAGGTTCAAAGATTTCAAAATTTCTTACATTTTTTAAGAGGGCAATGATTTGGCGGACTCTTTGTCAAAAACAGCAATATCCTTTGCGGATAAGTTTGGTTCCAACTTGGCAGAGGTTTTATCGGAGCCGCTATAATGATTGCAATGATGGTTGAGCACGTTGGTGTACGGCATCGATCAGGTCTTTTGATTCACACACAATCCAACGCATATGTGATGTTTGAAGTGGCGGGATATTTATGAATTGGGCAGGCCTTTTGAGATGATCGAGGGAAGTATTTTGTTTGAGGTGGCCATATAGTGTTTTGAGGTGGTAACCTGAAGTAAGTGAAGGTGAATTGTGGAGTGAGTATAGAGGCAAACTTTAGCCTGAAAGCGTCCAAATAGAAGATGTCGTTTTGGGGAAAGATCTTTAAAGAGCGACTGAAGATTGTCTTTGTGACAAATGACCCATTTTTTGTCATGCTTGTCCATTCCCTGCTCGGTGATGATTTCATGCTTTCAAATTTCAAGTACATGACAAACATAGACATTTTGTTTATGTTATGGTCTTGGGGTCTAGAGTTTGGTAGCCGCAGTGAGGTGAGAGGGGTTATGAAGAGATGCGTCAGGGCTGAATGGAGAGGGGGGCTCAAATCTATTTTGACATTCGTGGAACCTAGGCAAGATTTTGTGGCGGCCAAGGCTGACTGGGAGGGTGTTCCAAGTACCCACTTCATGTCCACCTGTTCTTTTTGTGGAGAGTTTTGGACAATAAGAAATTGAAGTGGGATGAAGCCAAACAATCCTTGGGGCTTCATTGTTCATTATGTGTGTGATTGGGATATTGCATTGGAGGCAGGTGTTCTGAAGGAGCAACTGGAGAAACGCAAGTTCAAGTTCAAGCTTGCCGACTCCTAGAGGGGGACGCCACTACCAAGAGCTGGTAGGGGGCAAGGTGCTTGCGATCGTGGATGTGGAGGAGGGCATCGAGGAAGGGTGGGTATCCACCATTGATTTTTCAACTTTGCAATGTGCCAGGTGACCAAGCTTTTTGATATGATTTCCATGTTTATTGCCCAATTTTTTGTTCTTTGTGCCCAAATGTATACCATTGTTGATAATGGGCTTTTGTTTGCATAGTTTGATAGCCCAAATGTATAGTCTGGCAATTGTTTGGCTATCTGTACAGGGTTGTTTGTATGTAGGGGCTGGGGGACAATTTGTTTTTGATGTTGTTATACATACAACCATGTTTCTTTTGTATGGATAAGTTGGTAGTTGTAGTAGTCAGTGGGATGGCTTCTTTTAGTTTGAAGACTGATATTTATGTAATTTGAATCTTATACTTATTAATATTAATAAAAATCTAAGTTACTTGGTTCGCTGGTATGGCTTGCCGGACCAAAAAAAGTACAGACTGGTACTTGGTCCCGGTCCAGTTCGCCTGCTGGTTTGGGCAAGGCTCGATTTTTGGGCCCAATTCGAACTACAGCCACAGGCGATCAGACCCAGGCGAACCACCATGCAAAACGGAGAACTTCCAGCGAATTTTGGCGAATTAGGACCCACGGACGTCACTTAAGTGACCTTTTTTTTGTAAATTTTATAAAATTTTGACATCCTTAACCCTAAAAGGTGGATATGAAAGGCTTATGTTTGCTTCTCATTCTTATTTGTGGTGTGCAAGTAGGTTATTTTGTCTTGAGCAAGAGAAAATAGGTGGTTGAGCAAGAGTTTGGTTATGCAAGGAGGAGTTGGAAGATTATTGTTGCTACTGATCCCATGGGCCATAACTCTATTGCTGAGTCAACTAATGCCGAAGAAGAAGAAGATGAAGATGAAGATGAAGATGAAAAAAGAAGAAGAATATTAATAGATTTTTAATCCATTAGTTGAACTTGAAACAATGTGTGATGAGCTCAATTGGCTCTCTATGACAAATTGTCGTTTTTTTAATTCAAATACCATTTGTTGTATGTAATTTTCAACATATAAGAATCTTTTAAATTTCACAATGAATGACTCGATTACAGCAACAATTACTCAAGTTCTCACAACTCCAGGAATAAATAAATTTTAACTCGACTTTAAAATTTAATAAGTACTGAATAATCATTAAAGGAAATTGGCACCTTTATTAACCAGCACTAAGGACGTCAATTCTGGAAGTTCCTAGCTGTGACGTCAATCCCAGATTAAAAAAAATCGCAGCTTCTTCTATATTTAATTTTTAAACAAATCCCAAGTACCAAATCGCAGCAGCTCCCAATTGAATCTGGTCTGTATTAATAGCAATGTCGACACCCTGTTTCCACTTACAATTAAACAGCTCTTTTGCTATGATAATAAATCTGCCCTACCATGAATGCTGAGAACAGAACGATATTGGAAGAATTCCGTACACGCCTGGATTTGTTTTTTTTGCTCTCGCTAAATCCTATGCAATCCACTGGTAAATGAGACCAGCTCAAAGCTCTGCAATATTCAATGAAGAAAGTCGGGTTTCTTCATAAAACTCCAAACCCTTGATTTCCTTCCCTTATCGATTTTCCCTAACACCAATAAATTGGCAATTAAATCTGCTCCAACTCAATAAATCCAGCCAAGAAAACTCAATAATAAATAATGGAGCTACAGCAGCCTCCAAATTTGAACTCCAAACTCCTCAAAAAGAATAATAATCAAACCCTATGAGAACCAATCGATGCATCTGCAAATTTCAGACTTCTCATAATTCTAGTATTAAATCGCAATAGATTTCATAGATCAAACCCCAGCAAGAGACAAATTCAGATTCCTTGAGAGCAAATAATTAATTTGCCTATAGAATAAATTTCACATAAACCCAGTATACATCAACACTATATTTAATTCAGAATCAGCAGCTGCAAAATTCACCACCAATCTGTGATGGCTCAAATTGCCAAAAGAGGAATCAGTCCTCAAAACCCTAGCCGGTTTCTCACAGCCAAGAGACTTTATAAATTTTATCAAATCAACAATGAATGCCTGAAAGTGCTTTTTCGAGTAGAATATATAGTTTTTTCGAAAAAAGCACAATTTCACTTTTTTCATTAAAAAGGTTTTTAAATGACCTCTTCACTTTATAACATTAAAGTTATAAAGTATTAAAGTTATTAAATTACAATAATTTAATTTAATAACGATAACTTTAAAAACCAAAAGCCTCTGAATTCTGCTGACTGAAACAAACTCATTTCCAACACCAAAGCCTCAAACACCAACTGCCCTGTCGGAAATAACCCACTGCCAAAAATAGCCAGCTGCTTAAAATAGACTTACTATAAATAGTAAGTCTCTCAAACTGGAGATTCCCTGAGACTCGATCCTGAAACATTTGATGCTTCGTGCAGACACCCTGCTAATCCAGGCCATACCGAAACTACCACTTACTAAAAATAGTAAGTCGACCAAATTGACCCGAACGAAAAGCAGATATGATAAACTAAACCTCCAGAATGGAGTCCCAACACTGGCTCCACAATCTGACCCCCTCTGAACGCCTGATTAGCTTGCGAGGGTCGCCAAACCAAGCTAATCCCGAAGTCTGAAAAATGGGGACATTACAGTCCTCCCTTCCCAAGATTGCTCGTCCTCAAGCAATCAGGAAAAAACAAACAACCATCACAAACCACCCAGATCCCAAAAATGGTCATGAATAATGTCCCAATCAACCTCATACGCCTGTGAAGAAGCCAACATCATCAACAGTACCAACATCAATAACTGAGAATTTGTACTCAACACCCGAACTGATGATGCTGCAACAGGATCGCCATGTGGGAGAAACTCAACTGAGAGTGACTCACACAGGAGTAACTCAACCAACAGACTGGACTTACTCCCAGTCTTCGAACTAACCAAATCATCGTACCAGTCATAAAAAGGAAGCGTTGAAGAACTGTGTGATTGATATATATCCTGAACGTGAGGATCGAATGTAAAGCTATAAGCACTCCTCACCGTGTACACCCCTAAAAACTGATCAGTTAGGCCTGACTAGCCTCCTGTGTAATCTACCTGATGAATAGGTGCACAAATCGGATCCCAATCATCATCATCATCATGATCGTACAACTCTTGTAAGGGACCATCACCGAGCTCAAATAGTGGATTGTCATAAGTCATAACGACATCCACATCAAATAAGGGGTTGTTCACAAAGTGAACTGCTCCCATCTGCTGATCTGAGCTGAAAATCTGCGAACTGCAAGAGACATGATGTGTAATCTTCTCTACCTGAATGGACTCATGCCTCTATAAATCCTCCCTATCTGCAATAAGTCCCTGTAAATTATGAGCTTGGGACCTATCATCATCCAATATCCGATACAATATACCAAACTCGCTGCAGCATGAATCATCCTCATACATAACATCAGTAGTGTCCACATCATCGATGCCAATATTACCAACCTGTAAAACCTTTGATATCTCATGCCGTTGCCAACGGGACTCACTACTGTCATAGAAATCAGAATTAGAAGAACTCGCATTTAGCATGCAATCCTGAAAACTAACACTCACATCATGTGAGTCAAAACCCATAGTGATGTCCACAATATTCTCTACACTAGCCTTGTCATCAACGTCATCAATAGGCTCAAACATAGGACCGCTGTCATAAAAATCAGAACCTATATTGTTGGTAACTTCATTGCTACCAGTAGATGTAGGGCTGCCATCACTGGTGGCTATCATGGCCTCAGCATTCTCCTGATCACGAGCCCCTGTCTCATGGATATGATGAGACTCAAAGCAACTAGCCTCAAGCAAGTTTGTCATAGCCCCATCATCCCGATAAGAACCTTTGGAATGCTCTCTCTTCTGTATCACGTACCTGTCGAAATTCAAATTCCTCTTAATTGCTTCTGGAAGAGCATTCCACTCTGCAAACTGTGCCACCATATCATCAATGAATGGTGTCGGCTCTGTCTCTTTACTAACTGCATCCAGCTCAGGCCTCAAGAAAGTAGGACGAAGAGGCCTATCATAAATACCTGTACAGTCAGCTCTATAATCACGCCTGTTATCTGCTCATGACCTATGTGATCTAACTGAAACACTCCTCGCCCCTTTGTCTCTAGCATGATCTCCTGGTAATGCAATGCATTGTAGAGTGTTTGAAAATTGTTGCAATGCATTTGCAACATGATGCTGACCTTCTACTAAATTTCTAAAAGCATCTTTGGCTTCCCTGTCAACATCATTGCCAATATTATCTCTGTGCCTGTTGCCTGCACGATCAACCTGTGGGCCCTGTTCATTTCCTTCTGGCGGGGGTGAAGCTCTACCCCTGCAGACATAATGCATGCCAAGCACAAACCTATATGCCATTGCTAAATCCTCATACCCTCCAGGCTGGCAAGATCAAAGCTCTGATACCACTGTGATGAGCCCAACTGGCTCTCTATGACAAATTATCTTTTTTTTAATTCAAATACCATTTGTTGTATGTAATTTTCAACATATAAGAATCTTTTAAATTTCACAATGAATGACTTGATTACAGCAGCAATTAATCAAGTTCTCACAACTCCAGGAATAAATAAATTTTAACTCAACTTTAAAATTTAATAAGTACTGAATAATCATTAAAGGAAATTGGCACCTTTATTAACCAGCACTAAGGACGTCAAGTCTGGAAGCTCCTAGCTGTGACGTCAATCCCAGATTTAAAAAAATAGCTTCTTCTATATTTAATTTTTAAACAAATCCCAAGTACCAAATCGTAGCAGCTCCCAATTGAATCTGGTCTGTATTAACAGCAATGCCGACGCCTTGTTTCCACTTACAATTAAACAGCTCTTTTGCTATGATAATAAATCTGCCCTGCTGTGAATGCTGAGAACAGAACAGTATTGGAAGAATTCCGTACACGCCTGGATTTGTTTTTTTTGCTCTTGCTGAATCCTATGCAATCTGCTGGTAAATGAGACCAGCTCAAAGCTCTGCAATATTCAATGAAGAAAGTCAGGTTTCTTCATAAAACTCCAAACCCTCGATTTCCTTCCCTTATTGATTTTCCCTAACACCAATAAATTGGCAATTAAATCTGCTCCAACTCGATAAATCCAGCCAAGAAAACTCAATAATAAATAATGGAGATACAGCAGCCTCCAAATTCGAATTCCAAACTCCTCAAAAAGAATAATAATCAAACCCTATGAGAACCAATTGATGCATCTGCAGATTTCAAACTTCTCATAATTCCAGTATTAAATTGCAATAGATTTCATAATTCATAGATCAAACCCCAGCAAGAGACAAATTCAAATTCCTTGAGAGCAAATAATTAATTTGCCTATAGAATAAATTTCACATAAACCCAGTATACATCAACACTGGATTTAATTCAGAATCAGCAAATGCAAAATTCACCACCAATCTGTGATGGCTCAAATTGCCAGAAGAGGAATCAGTCCTCAAAACCCTAGCCGGTTTCTCACAGCCAAGAGACTTTATAAATTTTATCAAATCAACAATGAATGCCTGAAAGTGCTTTTTCGAGTAGAATATATAGCTTTTTCAAAAAAAAGTACAATTTCACTTTTTTTATTAAAAAGGCTTTTAAATGACCTCTTCACTTTATAACATTAAAGTTATAAAGTATTAAAGTTATTAAATTACAATAATTTAATTTAATAACGATAACTTTAAAAACCAAAAGCCTCTGAATTTTGCTGACTAAAACAAACTCATTTCCGACACCAGAGCCTCAAACACCAACTGCCCTACCGGAAATAACCCACTGCCAAAAATAGCCAGCTCCTAAAAATAGACTTACTATAAATAGTAAGTCTCTCAAACTGGAGATTCCCTGAGACTCATCCTGAAACATCTGACGCTTCGTGCAGACACCCTGCTAATCCAAGCCATACCGAAAATACCACTTACTAAAAATAGTAAGTCGACCAAATTGACCCGAATGAAGAGCAGATATGATAAACTAAACCTCCAGAATGGAGTCCCAACACTGGCTCCACAATCTGACCCCCTCTAAACGCCTGATTAGCTTGCGAGGGTCGCCAAACCGAGCTAATCCTGAAGTCTGAAAAATGGGGACATTACACAATGATACTTGAACTTGATGTTATGATTTAATTTTAATGTTTTGAATCTTTAATGTTAAACTTGAAGTATATGATGGTATGATCACGATTCATGATGCTATGATTACAAGTTTATGGTGTTTTTGTTGTTCAAATGTTTTTATGATACTATGCAACATTCTAATTTTAACTCATGCTTCTAGGCTTCATAAATATGTATATATATATATATATAATTTTTACATGTTTTTGTACTAACAAACCCAAACCCCTTTTCAAAATTTTGTCGTACTTGCGAACCGGTTCTTCGTACCCAAACTTAGAACCAAACTCAAACCGGTAACTTAGATAAAAATCAACGCAGACCAAAAAAAATGCTCACCGTATAACAATAAAGTCATACAAAGCACTGAAATGTCAGATATAGACCAAATTTTACAGATACATAATTTTTCCTAAGATAGTATCATATCATATTTATATGGAAATACTGACCAATTGTTCTATACTTAATATTTATTAAAAATTCAAATCTAAACTTCCAGCTAAAGTCAAAACTGTCTCTTACTGTGTTCTTGTACATATAGTGTCCTCAAAAATGTAATGTCCCCGTTTTTCAGGCTCTTGGGATTAGCCTATCATGTGACCCTTGTAGGCTAATGAGGATGGACAGAGGGTCTCTTTCAGTGGGCATCTACTTCAAGATTCAGTATGCTTTCGTTTGGCTTTCGTTTGGCGTCATTCGGACTTCATTTGCTATAGTTTTGCCACGTTTACTATTTATAGTAAGTCTGATGTTGTTCGAGAAGGAACCTTTCTATTTTTGGAAAGTGCATTTGGTCACATGGGGAAATAATAGGTGTGACTCCTGTTTCAAACGGCATATTAAAAGGATCAGTATTTTGGGAGTTATTATTATTTTGGTGGCCAAATTATTATTAAATCATTAAATGGCTTATTATAAAGTTATAATTTAACTTTATAATTTCACTTAAGTTGAGGGTTGAGTTATCATGGGAAGGGGCCATTTATTTAATTAATTCAAGGAAGCCTAAGCCAAGGTATTATTTTAAAGTATTAGAGTAAATGAATTATTAAAAGGAAAAGTATATTTATTTATCCCACATTGGTAAGAATTGTGTTTGAGCTCTCACAAGAAAGAATGAAAAGGGACTTGAGAGCTCATTCTAAGATATTCATTGTTCATTTGATAAAATTTATGAAGTTTCTTGGCTGTGAGAAATGGCTAGGGTTTGAGGACTAATTCCTCTCTCGGCAATTTGAATCATCACTGATTGATGATGAATTTTGCAAATTAAATTCTGAAA
Organism: Chamaecyparis obtusa; assembly: GCA_027943335.1. Lineage (NCBI taxonomy): Eukaryota > Viridiplantae > Streptophyta > Pinopsida > Cupressales > Cupressaceae > Chamaecyparis > Chamaecyparis obtusa. Next base: position 71,124 of record BSBK01002629.1, on the reverse strand, counting down.
GTATAATTCTGATTCTGGAGATACAATTTAGTGCTGATGTATGCTAAATTGTGAAGAGTCTTTGATTTGCAGTTGTTACATTGTTGTTCTTCATAAGGGATTCGATTTTTTTCATCAGAGGATCAAGGAATGATTAGAAACGCTGATGTATCTTCCTGATTTATAAATCAAGCAATACAATGAGTTGATAGTCAATATTCAAGAATTAAACATTTATTATCAGCTGCGGTTCAGTATAGGAAGGCTGCTTTTTATTATATTAAGTCTGCAAACATTTCCAAGAGGCTGCGTAAGTGTTATGAAGGGGTGCATATTGTTTGGAAGGGTGCAACATATTTATTCTAGGCTGTGTGACAAATTCTGGGAGCTGACTTAACATTACAGAGGCTGTGTGAGCTTCCAGCCAGGCTGCGTCAGCATTTGGGAAGTTGTGAGCACAATCAATGTGGCTGCTGTACACTTGTCCAGGCTGCGCCAATAAATTTGGATGTCATTACAAATTGTCAAGTGCACAAATTGATTACCAGGTGCCAATAAATTGAGAAGTAATTTGATGTTTATGAAATTATATCAAATTCTATAAAATAAATAATTGTTGACATTCAGAGTTATTTATTTTAATGTTATTTATGTTAATCAATTCTGGAGGAAATTTAGCAAAAACAAAAACATTATCAAAACACAAGGACACAATTTGCAAATGAATAAATTAAAAACATTATATTCAGCCAAGAACCAGGCAGGCTCTTTACAAAAAAGAACAATTCCTGTTACATTTATCTGTTTTGAATGAAAATATACTCTAACGAGTGTTGAAAAAATGCAGAAGGAGGGGTGCTCAATTTCTTTGCAGACATAATCCAAATTCTTTTATAACATATTGTCCATCACATAAATTTTCTAGTTCTTTTAGATATTCCGATAACAAGAACATATATCCATGTCCCAAATCAAATTTTCTAACAGTATTGGCTTGAATCGTATTTACCTGAATTCAATACATCTGTAGGAAACCCATAGAACTTTACAATGCAATGCATTTTAAAGAGCACCAATACAGTTTATATGGAACCTTCCTATATCAACAAGGCGGAGTCCAATCTAGGGTTAACCATAACCTAAGTCATAAATCATTTCAGAATGCAAAAAAGAAATAAAATGTAGAATTGTAGTCCAACTTGCCTGTTCTACATAGATGAATTTTCTGTTTGGATCCTCTTGCAAGGCCCAAACCAAGCTATCCAACACATTCTTCACACATGCTCCCTGCAGAAAACCAGAACAGAGAGAAAGAAAAAATATTGACATAAAGAGAGGGTTATTAGGTCAAAAATGAAAGTTCAAAGCATCATTGGCAGCCTCTATATATGTCCCATTACATCTTATTACTGATACCCCTTTACACTGTCTATTACTGTTTTTATCGACCTATACCACTGCAAAAATTCTAAATAAAAATAAGACTCCTAAAATTGCTAGTAATTTTTAACTTTGTAGTATGAATTTTCAGAGTTAATTAATTTCCCAAAATTTTCTGGATTATATCCCAATTGATTGAAAAACCCTTTATCTTTTAGTTTCCCAGGTCTCCCGAGGAAGATATATGCTATTATTTTGCTATCCGCCATTAAACTCCTGTCAAGATATATAGTTCTACTATCTTTAAAACCAAAACTATGTGGTTCAAATTAAAATATATTTTACTTGGGGATGTCTTATTTTGAAGTAAGTTCAACAATGTCTACTTTTAACATGAACTCTCCAATAAGATCTTAATTTAAGATTCCGTGGACAAGATTCTCGATGTCAATGCATAGGCATTATAATTAAATTAAATTGGACTGAATTAGGGACCTGAATGCTGTTATTGGATCCAATGTAGTACTGATCAACAGTTTTGAGCCATCCCACATCATCATGAGTATGAGGAACCAAGTGCACATTGATTTTGCCTTCCACCGGCCCTGATGTTGTATTGTATTGAATATAGGCGCCATTGCTGCCATAGTCTGCAGCCGCAGACAATAGTATGAAGAACAAAACCAAAACAGAGGCCATTTCAGTTCCATATCGAAGACAAAACCACCGTATATATAATAGTCAGTCGAACACAAACAGTGCTAACATCTATCTTTATCTTGTTGGTGAGGTGTAGCGTGACATAACGACAAAGCCGAATTTGTGGGGAAATAAAAAATTAAAAAATGAATAAAATAGATCTCCTCTCATAATTTAAAAATCCTATGAAATATTCTCCAGAAATTTGGTCACATGTCTTACATCGTCGCCTCTGCTCTTATGTTGACAGATATATTAAGATGACTGCGCGGCAACATCCTCTCAATAGATTATTTCAAAACAGCATCGGAATCACAATGGCATCCCCATTATTTAAAGTCGGATGTTTAAATAAAAAAATTTGAAAGTTTCCATCGGTGAACGATTTGGAATACATTTTTTAATATGCTCTTAGAATTCATGAACCGTGTTCAGTTAATCTCTGTGCGGGAGAGATAAAAACTGCGTAGTAGTATGCTTTTTATTTTCCGTACGAGCAAAAGGTATATTCAGCAAAGGTCCTTTTATAGAAGTAGAAATAAATTGGGCAGGGAAAATATATAGTAGCTAAATGACTATAGCACTTCTACGGAAAGAAGGTGCAAGTGCAAGGGATAAATTGGTAGGTCTTTGATGCGAAAGTATAATTGAAGATTTACATATTAAAAGGAAGTGTATTTGAAGATAGTGTTGAAGTAAATAACTTTATAAACTTTATCATATCGAAGATTCTTAAGTATTTTACAATTCAAATACCTCTCTTTCTAAAGATTAATAACTACCATGTGTTATAGTTCAAGAAGATAACCACCTATTGATTGATTTTATGTTCATGACAACTCCAAATTTTAAAAAAATTGTTATATGATATATTAAAAATTTAATTATGCAAGGGATCTTAATTTATGTTGTGCTACATTAAACTTGTGTTATGTTCTAGTGTTTACATAGATCCACTCCATTGTTATGTTGGATATTTTAGGACTCTAAATACAATTCTATATAACTGGAGAGCATCCCTGAATTTCTTGTTCTTGACTAGTAGAAGTTGGAAAATGAAATGTCTAAAAAAAAAAAATTATTCTATATAAGTATTGCTTGTCCATGCAGACAGATCATTGACAACAGAGGAATGTGGTGTGCAAGGATCATTCCTCTAAAACGGTTCTGAAACAAACAATCCAGTTGGACCAATTTAAATTGAAACAAATTAAAACAAAATCTCAGAATAGATATTCATGGTGACAGTTCTCAGGCAAATTGCATAGAGTTCAAATGATTTTGTTTTTCCAGTGCTTTGTTTCATTGTATTCTTTAAACGATGGCTTGGATTGAATATAATTTTATAGCCACCAACCCTAAGCCCACATAAACATGTATTCTCTGGGGTCTTGTAGCAACAAATCACAAACTTTAAGTCTTGATTTTCAAATAGCCTAGGGTTAGGACATCTAGCATTAACACAGTGCAAGACGGAAAATCCCAAAATGGATAGTCCAAACTTACACTAGCAACAACAATATAGCGAAAACACAATAAGAGAATACTCAAATAAAATTTCATTCAACATGCCCAGTTGTAAGGCCTTCCGGGTTACGGCCAAATATAAACAATTACAATAGTAATTCTGCAATCCTCCAACTAGTCCAGCTCTATAACACATCAACAACTAGTAGAAACACTAAGGCAGATCTAAACTTGAGCTCGCAAGCCACCAAGTAATCTCCTTGTCTCCAAGCATGCAAACCACTAGCTCTGCTATTATAAATATCAGACTAATTTGATCTTCAAGATCTCGTAGGATCCAATTATTAACTCATTTCCCTCTTTTTCTCTGCCCTCAAACAACTACCCAAACTTTCCTTAAATACATTTCTTCAACCACAAGTCAGCTGGAAGAAATAAATAATTCCTAAGCCCAAGTTGGCTTCTAAACAAACAAATATTAAATTCAATACAAGTCGGCTCTAAAATAGCCTTACAAATATTTAATTCTCCATGTCGGCCTCTAGATCCACATAGGAGAATGCAACATAAGCTACCAACATTAAATACATCAAGTCAACCAACCAAATCTCTAAGAACTCTAGTCAGTAAGCCAAACTACCGAGCATCAGTAAAACAACCGAGCCAGCCAGACATCACCAAGCAAACACGTCGACTGAGCACCCCAAGCATTGCCAAGCATAGGTTCTACCAAGCGCCAGAAGTTTCAACGAGCTCCCTTCAGTGACCAAGCTCTTCAATGACCAAGCTCCTCAGTCAAAGCTACAATCGAGTAACACAAAAACACTAAAACACACCAACATGCAGGATTTCCAACTACCCTAAGATGCTCCTACATCAAACACCCTAGGTGCAAAAAGATGTTCTCAATGGCTAGAAGAACATCTTTTAGGATTCAACAAATAAACCCTGAACTGGTTCTTCACATACATGTCCTCCAAGTCTTCACCTTGCATAATCTTCCACTTCTGCTTTCTCTGCCTTTTCAAGTCTTTCCTCGACAATCCACATGTTTGTTCTCCATACTGATCAACAATCCTTTCAAGATCCTTCAACTCATCTCGACTCCCGAAGCTCAGGTTCCTCCTACCGAGTGTTGTATCTAGCAAAGGCATCAGGAAAAACTTTATGTCATTCTTCTCAACAGTAAACACATTCTTGACACAGTCATGCATAACCCTGCATTCATACTGTCAAGGTCTACCGAGCAATATGTGACAACTACTCATATCCACAATATCACACAACACTTGATCCTTATAATGGCTAATCTGAAAATCAACAAGACATTGGTCCCTCACTTCCAAAGCATGAACATCTTGCAACCAACCAATCCTATAAGGATAAGGATGTCTCACTCTCTTCAAACCAAGTTTTTGAACCATCTCCTCAGCTACAAGGTTATCAGTACTACCACTATCCATGATTACATTACAAAGTTTACCTCCTGACTTGCACTGAGTTATGAACAAATTACTCCTCTGACAAGGTTCTACCTTAGTATCGAGCAATGTTCTTCGAACTAGCAAGTTTTTTTATTCTCCTTCGCATTCATTCAGTATGTTCTCACTCACCACAATAGTTCTTCGATCACCAATCTTATGGGAACATTCAAATGATCGGTGTCCTTCTTCACCACAATTATAACAAGTACCCTTAAATCCACTTCTTCATGTTCTCTTCCTCAATTCAACAGGTTTCGGTTCAACTTCAACAATCAGTTTATCCTTCACCGAGTGATCATTTTTCTCCTTCCCTCAGGAATTACCATGATGTCTCCTCTTCAACTTATCTTCTAAATTTAGAGCATACTGATAAGCATCCTCCACTGAATTAATCTTCAACATACCAAACTCATCTTGAATATTGAATCTCAAGCCATTCACATACCAAGCTACCTTTTCCTTACCAAGTTTTTTGTGTCCAGATCGAATAGTCTAACTTATAGAACTCCTCGATATACTCTTCCATAGTCAAATATTTCTACTTCAGATTATGCAGTTTCTTAAACAAGTCAAGTTCATAGTCATCAAGTATAAACTTAGCTTTCAACTTAGTCACCATCAACCTCCACCGATTGATCTTCATTTCACCTTCATCTTCTCTTTCTCTCTGCAATTCTTTCCACCAAAGAGCAGCATGTCCTTTCAACTTAGTCTGTGCCAACCTCAATCTAAGAGGATCTTCAATTTCTTCAAGCTCAAAGAAGTCTTCTAACTCACCAATCCAATCAATCAAGTCCTTAGGTCTCAAAGTACTAGAGAAGTTAGAAACTTCTATTTGGTAACTAGTACTTAACTGAGCTGCAGATCTCTGCAACCGACCAGTTTTGTCTTCACCAGATATGTTCCTCTAATCGATTGTATCATCTCCACTAGATCCAACAACTTCAAAGTCTTCAACAGCTTCTTCATAGCCATCTTTAGTACCAAGATTCCTCGGCATACCAACAATAGCCCTCATGATCTCAGCAATCATGTCATTTTTCATCAATTCCATCTTAGATTTGACATCTAATCTAATTTTCTCAGAAATCTTTGACTCCACAGTATCACAAAGATCTTCAATCACCCTAGGGTCCAATCTTCTTGGAGGCATCCTTCAAGATCTTTGTAAACCCAAGGCAACAAATCACCAACCCAAGGTCCTAGTGCAAACTGCCTCAACTCGATGATCTGTCTACACACTCAAGAACTTCAAGCTCTGATACCACCTGACATAGTGCAAGATGGAAATAAACACTAGCAACAACAATACAATGGAAACACAACAAGAGAATACTCAAATAGAATTTCATTCAACATGCCCAGCTGTAAGGCCTTATGGGTTAACCTGAAGTAGTGCAAAATGGAAAATTCCAAAATGGATAGTCCAAACTTACACTAGCAACAACAATACAGCGGAAACACAACAACATAATACTCAAATAGAATTTCATTCAACATGTCCAGTTGTAAGGCCTTCCGAGTTACGGCCAAATACAAACAATTACAATAGTAATTTTGCAATCCTCTAGCTAGTCCAGCTGTGTAACACATCAGCAACTGGTAGAAACACTAAGGCAAATCTAAACTTGAGCTTGCAAACCACTAAGCAATCTCCTTGTCTCCAAACATGCAAACCACTATCTCTGCTATTACAAATATCAAACTAATCTGATCTTCAAGATTATGCAGGATCCAATTACTAACTCATTTCCCTCTTTTTCTCTGCCCTCAAATAACTACCCAAACTTTCCTTAAATAGATTTCTTCAACCACAAGTTGGCTAGAAGAAATAAATAATTCCTAAGCCCAACTTGACTTCTAAACAAATAAATATTAAATGTAATACAAGTCGGCTCTAAAATAGCCTTACAAATATTTAATTCTCCATGTCGGCCTCTAGATCCACATAGGAGAATGTGACATAAGCTACCATCATTAAATATGTCAAGTCGGCCAACCAAATCTCCAAGAACTCCAGTAGATAAGCCAAAATACCGACAATCGGTAAAACAACAGAGCCAACCAAGCATCACCAAGCAAGCACATCGACCAAGCACCCCAAGCATCACCGAGTATAGGTTTTGTCGAGTGCCAGAAGTTTCACCGAGTTCCCTTCAGTGACCGAGCTCTTCAATGACCGAGCCCCTTGGTCAAATCTGCAACTGAGTAACATAGAAACACTACAACACACCAACATGACACACCGCACTAGTAAATTTTAGCTTGAATTTAGATGATGATTAGTCAATTTTTCGATGCAAATTGGTTGACCAAATGACCATTAGTGTTATTGAACTTTTTGCATTGATTATTCGAGACATTATATGTTTGTCGCATATTCGACCTTTATAGTTGTTGAACTATCGACCGATCTGACGTCAAAATCATCACTTCAATCTAGAAGAATGCCTGACATGTCTTTCATATTTTGCAACCAATGTTGGTCGTAGTTTTGACCATATATGGTTGGAAAATCGATCGATGAAATACGTATTGCGGTCGAAATGGTTGTCGCAATATCAATGACATATGGTTGTCAGAATTCATCAAGAGTATAGCATTCTCATTGAATGTACAATCTAACCTTCAGGTATTGCGGTCGAAATGCTTGTCAAAATATCGACGACAGATGGTCGGATAATTCATCGAGAGTATAGCATTCTCGTTGAATGCACAGTCTTTGTTGGTCGAAAAATCAACAGAAAAATTAGTTTTTTTAAAAATAAAATATATTATTTTGTAGCATTTGTAGCTTGTACATTATGACTTGAGCCCTACGAATCATCTGTCTTACAAGATCAAGGTTGAGAGGTAGCTTGGACACTTAGTAAAAGTTTGAGATCAGATTGTTCAAGCAAATATGTTAATTGTGTGTTTGAAGAGTATTGTTCCAAGCATGGTATTGTGTGGCAATGTACTATTGCATATAGTCCCTACTAGAATGTACAACAATGAAAAATAACATACTTTGATTGGGATTCTGCTTTGTATGTGAAGCTATTTTTTTAATGTACTCTTGACAAGGTATCTACTAAATTATTTTGAGATCTCATGGTGCCCTATTAACAATGGTGTAGTAGGAAGCCAACTATTACTCATTGAATATTGTTTGGTAGTCTTTCTTGGGTGGCATATTTAGGATAAGAAAATGCATAAACATAGTCCTAAGAGCCTTAAGTGCATAGAGATGGGCTATGCAAAGGAGTCCAAATCCTATCAATTGTTTGATCCCGCTAAGAATAAGATTTTCATTGGGAGAGATCTCATCTTTGGTGAGGTGACTTCATTTGAGGATGCACTTCAATGCATTTATATAGTTCTTAGTTTGTTAACAGTTTATTTTGCTCCTATTTTGTCTTAGTTTTCATATCTTCCTATCAATTATCCATATTAGTGAAGGAATCTAGATAAATATTCAGTGTTTGGATCCTTCTAAGCCTATTGGTTTATCTCTCCTTTGTAATTTACAATAGGAGATAGGATTGAACCCCCTTATCTATCCATCCTCCATCTCTTTCCATCTATCTTCCTTCCTAGACATTTTCTTATTGTATAATAAGTATTAACAAAAGTTACTTGATAACTATCATGTAAAACCAATAAAGGAATAATGCAATATCAAATCAAAAACACCCATGGTCAAAGGAAACAAAAAAAATTAAGATAGATTAAGAAGAAATTGGATCATAGAAAGAAAATAAAAAATGAGTAGCCCTAATAGAGATGAAAGAAGACAAATGGAAATGATAGAAAGAGAGGAGAGACATGGAAGAAGAAGAATGGAGATGACTACAAAATCAAGGTCAGAGTGTGTCATTGGGGGTTTTATCAAGCGTGTCAATGTGGGTGTTACCAAAAATATAGGAAATGGAAGAAGGAAAAATAATAAAAGGACATATGAGGGGATAAGTTTGTTACTAAAAGGAATGAGGAGGTTGCCAATAAGTTTTGAGAAATTAATGCATAATCAAGAACCTAAATGCTTGTTGATAGACAAAAGTTATAGTATAGAGGCTCCTAATATGTCGAAACCTCCTACAAACCCTAAACCAAAACTAGATTTAGTTGACATATCAATTAAGCTCTATAATAGGTTTAAAGAGCTCATAAATAGTCTAGTTAAAGTCCTATCCTTAAATGATGATTATTTAGAGAAAATGATTAATAATAGTATAAGTAGATTAAGGGAACAAGAAGAGAAGAAGAAAAAAGATAGTTTGAACTTGGATGAAAAGGTGTTGCAATTAATTAATTAGATGTTGTTCACAAACAAAAAGAGATTCTACAAAGTGTCACAACTCTCAAACTAGGACTCATCCCCCTTAAGGCCTAAAAGTAGGAGAATTGTTATAAAATCAGCACTAAAATGAAGAAAAGAAGAGGAAGAAGAGAAACACAAGCAAAAGGAAGTGAGAGAAAAATTAAATATCCCTTAGAGTGAGACACTAGGTGAAGTATACTTTGATATTAGACTTGTGAGAGACAGGGGAAGAGAAACAAAACCTTCGAAGAGCATGAGAAAGAAGACAAAATAAGTAACACTAAAATAGACACAATAACCAGTTGTAGATAGTGAAGAAATAGTGGGATGATAACTTTGAACCCCATCGAAAAAGTTATTAAGATATACTTCTATAGGTAGGTTGACTTGAGAATAAGTCAAGGTTTTTGAAGAGTGGATGTTATTGGCTAGAAAAATAGTATATAGACATCGGCCCAAAGATACTTAATATCTAAGTTAAAAGAAAGGTTTAGAATAGGAGCCTAAGAAGACAAAATATACACTAGGGAAATTATCTAAGGGTTAGGTCCCTATTGAAGTTGTAAATATTTAGTAAGATCTTTTCACTAGAAGAGGATATAGCTAAGAGATAATATGATGAGATATAATGTATAAGGAGATATAAGGAATGTAATGAATACTTATTGGCATATGAATTAAATTCTAATATATATATATATATATATATATATATATATATATATATATATATATATATATATATATATATATATATATATATATATATATATATATATATATATATATATATATATATATATATATATATATATATATATATATATATATATATATATATATATATATATATATATATATATATATATATATATATAGTATTTTATTTAGATTTAAAATTAGCATAGGATCCAAAAGATATTTCTTTGCTACCTCAATAGGACTAAGTACGAGTTAGAAGACTACAACAACAAAAGATATTTTGGGTACTAAGTCTGGTCTACATTCCTTAGATTAATTGCTAACAATGTATAGAATCTTTACCTTGAGCCTTAGGAAAACCAATAAAAGTATCTTGCAACATTTGCATCATCTTGAATTGCATGTTGTAAATTTCCTATATAGCTCGTATAGTAGTTGATCCTTGTATCATTTAGCCCAGCAAGCAATGTCACATTTCCAAGATCATCCATTCCCGCTCACATGAAGCATCATGTAAGGCAAATGAAATAATCTCTCATAGAAGAAAAATACAAGAAATTTGGTATGTGCTTATGACTAAAACTAAATTTTTCAAAAAAGTCATAGTAGTGCTCATGACTGAAACTAAGTTTATGAGATGGGTTGATGCTTACCATTTTCAGATAGAATCATAGTTGGATTTCCATAGTTCTCTTTTATATATATCACGACTATGTACAATCCCCAAGGCACAATGTACAATTAGTATGAATTTGCTTGCAAAATCATCAATCATTATCCATGTAAAGAACTTGTCCCCTACACAGGAGCTCCTAAGTGCAAAATAGAATATTTTAAATTAAATGAACTTGAAGGTCCAAATCTTGACTACAAATTGATTATTTCCTAACAAAGTGAAGCCAAATAACTGGAATCCAATATTGTAAGGAATTAGTTTGAAAGAGATTTTTTTAATCTGAAGAAATGAGATTTGCCAACTGGAATGCCCATGAGTAACCATATAGATCATAAATAAGGCATGAAATAGCATTTTGGTTTTAGATTTTTCATGGATACTGAGATTTTGAATAGTTGTTTAATAATGATTGAAAAGTTTGATGTGGTAATGACAACAAGTTAGGTACACAGAAAATTTAGTATATGAAAAATAGGCCTAAGAAATTCTTGTATAATATATACATTAGAAAGATATTTTCAAAGGAAATAAACTGCAATCTGAGATTGAACAATTGTTTCTATAATTAAAGAGAAAGGAATCTTACCCTTGGACCAATTGACACTCCATCACATGCATCTGTCAGATTTTACATTTGGCAGTTAGTAAAAACAGAACTCAAATGTAAGGAATTTGGGCTTATAATGTTTTAATGAATGTTTGCAAATGTAATAGACAAAACATGTCATTGGGAAACTTCAAAATATACAAAGTTTACATAACCTTACATGCAAAACTTGCATTCCAGTCCATCTGGTAGTCTATTACTTTTTGCTTGGGTTGTTTTGCTTAGTTAGGAAGCTGTGAGAATAACTCAAAAAACATGCATTTACAAAAGTAAACATATGGACGAAAAAATGAAATGGAAATAAAGAAATGGAACCTGTCATTTCCTAGAATGACGAATCCCATAGTTTTTGGCAGCATCCCTAGTTTCCTCTTCATCTTAGAAAGAATTCTCAACACAAAAATAAAGTCAATACAAAGTATTAATATCAATATGGAGGTCCATAAACCATACTTGAGGAGTGTTTTCAACATGTGTGGTGCATATTAGATCAAGTTCAAACATCTTTAAATCACATATTATTGAGATAGTCAATTTTAGACTATTTAGGGATAGTTTTGGGGTAGTTAGAAATGGTTGCAGTTGGTTTTAGGGAATTTGAAGTCTATATCAATGTTGATCCATGGGTTTGGAGACATGATGTAGAGTTTTTGATGTAAGGGGACATTTTTGTAATGTATCAAATCAATAAACACCAGTGATTCTTGCAACTGTGTCTCTGCCTGTGGGTACAGTCCACCATAGCAAGGTAACAGTGAATTCTCATGTTCATTTAAAACGTGATCTTGATGGGATGATAATGTAGAATCATGGACTAGTATTTTATGTACATGTTTAAGCAACTATATCATGTTTGGATTGTTCTTGAGATAGAGAGATTGACTGGTATTTGGGTCTATGACTAATTTTTGGATACAGTCAGCATTGTTGGGTTGAAATCCTTTAAGTTGATGTAACTCTCCCATCCTTGTGGCCACTGTGATTGGTGGGAGAGGTTTAAAAGATGTATATTATCCTTGTATTATAATTTTCCTATGCAGGGATAAGGGGTGTTGATGTTGAAGACCACATAATGGTGGAATTTCTTGAGTAAAGGAGAGTTAGTTTGACACCAGTCACTTGGGATGCATTTTCCATTAAGAATAGTTGCATTGGATGATGGAATATGGATGTTTGTATCCATAATGATGTGTTACACTAGTAGATTTTGCACCATTTTTTGACAGACTATTGGTCAAAGTTTCTACCCAACTCGGTCGAAGAGTCGACCAACTGGTTTGTCACTATTATCTGCGTCAAAATATCAACCCATTGCTGCAACCATAGAATGATCGATGCCAATATTGGTTGAAAATGAGGGCAATCTTGGTTGAAAATAACATTAGCAAGTGTTGGTATATTGGTCGATAATTTGACCAATATAGATTAATATTGGTTGAAATATTTGGTCACTCCGACCAGGATGCCAAACTCACTGTGATCATATTTTGACCACATTTCATCGCACTTTAGACCAATATTGGTCAAAATATTTAGCAGCTTTGACCAAGATGCCAAACCCACGACACCACATTTCAACACAGAATGGTCAATATTTAGACCAAACTAGGCTAGACTTTCGACGAAGGTGAGTCAAAATGTCGACCAAGGTGAGTCAAAATTTTGACGAAATACAGTGTTTAAAAAAATTTGAAGATAAATATCTAGACTAATCACCAACAACATCTTGATCGGTGATTAGTCTAGATATTTATCTTCAGGTGTCCACACTCATTATGTTGCTTGTTTCCAACGGGTCCCTGCTTGTTCTATTTTCTAGACTACTTTGGGCTCTAGCAATCCATCTGCTCTACTCTGTGTGAAACTGTGGGTTTTTTCATTTTGTTTGAACTATTTGAGAGATAGGCTCTGATTGGCGATTTGTGAATTGGTAGAACTTCCTCTTAGATGCCCACAACTCTTCAAATTTATTGGTGTGAAGCCCCCAAAGGGTATTCTACTCTATGGGCCTCCTAGTTCTGGGAAAACTTTAATTTCTAGGGCAGTGGCAAATGAAATTGGTGCCTTCTTTTTCTGTATCAATGGACCTGAGATCATGTCAAAGTTGGCTGGAGAAAGTGAAAGCAATCTTCAGAAGGCTTTTGAGGAGGCTAAGAAGAATGCCCCGTCCATTATATTTATTGATGAGATATTATAGAGATTTGTCAGCGGGCTTGCAAGTATGCTATTAGAGAAAATATTGAGAAGGTGAGTTTCAATTGTGGCGGCTTTTGCAAACTAGATTTGGTTATGAATTTCTTAAAGGTTTTTTTAGAACTGGTTTGTTAGAATTTTACATTTTTTTATTCAATTTTCCTCAACTTGTATCTTATTATTTCAATTTGTCATGTTCTCTTTCCTTTGCACTTTTATAGGATATTGAATGTGAAAGAAAAAGAAGTGAGAACCCCGAGGCAATGGATGAAGATGATAGTGATGAGGTAGCTGAAATAAAGGCTGCTCATTTTGAGGAGTCAATGAAATATGCTCAAAGAAGTGTCAGTGATGCTGATATTTGTAAGTATCAAGCCTTTGCACAAACACTACAACAATCTTGAGGCTTTGATTCTGAGTTTCAACTTCCTGGTGCTTCTGCTAGTGCTTTGGATGTATTTGCTATAGTAGATAATAAAGATGACGATGACTTATACAGTTAGGAAACTTAGTACATAATTGTCATCTTATTGAAGTGACAAATGTGTCTATTCTAGCAGGGACCTTCCACTGACAAATAGCCAATGCTATTCAATTTGGCTCTAGCTTTTGCTTGTATGAGTTTTACATGTTCATATGTTTGAAACTTTATTTAGTTTATCAGCCCTTTAGCTGAGGACTTACTAACTTATAAGTCTTTAGAGCAATATTAACTATGGCAAGGAAATTTAGCTATGGAAAGTTTTTCTCAAGTGGTAGATAATGCTACGAAAACCTTGCTTTAAAAAAAAAATCCTGCTAGAAAATATTCTATACTAAATCAATTCTACAACAAAGAAAGTCTAGTTCAACTGATAGGTATGGTGTGCATCCATTTTATGGAGATCTGCCAAGACAATTTCCCCCGCCAAGATGATGTGCATCCATTTTATGGAGATTTACTGAATGTTTTATATGATAAAGATCACTACAAGTTGGCCCTTGGCCAGATCAATATTGCTCACAATTTGATTGCCAAAGTGGCCAAAGATTGTGTTAGGATGATAAAATGTGGGGATTCTCTTTACCGCTGCAAATCTTTGAAGGTTGCTACACTTGGATGGATATGTACCATTGTTAAGAGAATTGGACCGAGTTTGGCTTACCTCAAATAGGTGAGGCAGCATATGGTTATGTTCTTTTTTCTATCTATCTTGTTTTCACTACATGTCGTTCCTTGGGATATCTTGCAAGGGTTCTATAAAATTGATGGTCTATATTTTGGTGGGTGTCTTGTATGAGCCTATGAAATTTTTAGGGTACTTGTTCTAAATTAGATGTAATAAGTTAGAGAAGTATGTCTCAAGGAGAATTTATTTTGCAAATTCAAAGTTTATAAGAGCAGAGATGTTTTATTTTAAGGGTATTGATACTCAAAATTTCACCTTTACATATGGCTGCTTCACATAACATTTGTGCTCTTGAAGCTATCCATGTTATACCTAATAGATATTTTGGATGTTTTCTCTCAAAGAGTCTAATGTAACATCAAATTAATAAAGTATAACATGTTAATATTGGAGGTTGGAGGCATCAGAGGCATGAGGTATTTTTATCAACTTAAGCTAGCTTCTCGCTTAGAGACAATACTTTGCATAAGAAGCACTAGTTTCATTTTATGTCCCTTCATGGAGCAAAGGAGGGTTCACATCTCTTGGCAGAAATGTGGATTGTGTAATCTCTGAAATAAAGTGAGATTGGTGTATTTTTTTCAATTAATTAGGAAACAATTGGGTAAGGATTAGGAAAACTTAGAACAAAAAGAATGCCACAAACGAGAAAAAAAAGCCCATAAACCATTAAATTTACCAAAAATCATGTTTTTATCTTAAAAAATGGATTTTTCTAATGAAATCACTAAAAAGGGGATCAATAGTTGGGTTAACCAATTAAACTAAAAAATCACAATATTTTAAATGAACAAATTGGTGTCTAGGCTGAATGCCAATTAATCACACTTTTTTTGCGAATTTCCACAACTATGTGCTATCCATGCATTTTTATAATAAATTATTTTACTGCCACAATTTCATCTATGTCGATAAACACACAATTTGTTATAATGAAAGAAAATATCTGATTCAAAAGTTTACTCAATTGTCACCGAGGGTTTTTGATTCTCCTCATACAAAGCAACAAGAACTGCAACAAAAAAAATTAGATTTGATTTAGCCCAAAAAGATAGCCATCTAGAACTTCTCAAAGAAAACATAAGGTTCAACTTCTTTATGATTTAAATGATTGTTCTCGTAAGAAACTAATGAATTCTATAACAAGCCTAAGAAAAATGTTAGCCTTGCATTCATTGTTCAATACAAGTACAAATACATAAATTATGGAGACCTTTTGTGAGGGTATCAAGCACACCGCTTGACTCCAAATATTTCCTGAAAGCTTCCTTCTTGGATTCATTTGCCTACCATATAAGGATGACAAGCACTATCATAGAGCTTAAAAGTTACTAAAAAACTTATAAGAAATGTAAACCCTTCCAAGAGCAATGCCCATGTTTCAAATAGTTCCCACACCATTTCAAAAACAAAGTCAACCAACAAAGTTCCATAACTTATATTACCCAATAAAACCTTCAAGGGAATAATAGGACTCAATGGACACAAATAGATTTGCTAGAGAAACAATGACTGATTTAACACAAATAGGAATTGATTTAACACTTCACCTACTCAAAAACACAAACCAATGAAATAATCCACATTAGTCCAAGAGAGGTTGACGCATTCAATATGAGAATACTTACACAAAATGAAGCCGAATCATGCCAGACAATGACAATGAGAAGTTGACTATTGGCCCTTATTGTTTTTTATTTGATAGTTCCCTGACAATGACACATTCAAAATGCACTTATGAGCAAATACCTAGAATGAATGAAATTGATTAAATAAAGAAGGTATGCTAGTTTGAGCTTCACTTGGTTTCGAGAATACTTTAATATTCTCTAGCTAACAAGGCCAACCACGTGAAGGTGGAAGCTCATCTGGCCTCACCCCCCCTCCCCCTAACATCAATCTAAATTCCCCATTAACATCTAATTACACACTTCATTCATCCATTTATGAACTATAACATTCAAACAATACAATCACATAACATTCATTAATACACAACACTAATCAAGAATTCATTAACACATAACAATATTTATTAACATGACATATAATTCAATATTAATACACAACATTCATAGATAATTACTTAAAACAATGTTCTTTCATTATCCAACAAAGTTAATCAAACAAGTTTTATCAAAGAGCATTTTTAAGAAATCATTTCTTTTTTGGGTTTTTCTTAGATTTCTTATTTAGGTAAAGGCTGAGAGGAGGATCAATATTATCTTCCTCCTCTTGTGGTTGTGATCTCAAATTATGATGCTTCCTCATGTCTCGAGGAGAACGACGCTGCTGCACTAAAGGGGGGTCTACTGCAATAACAAGTAAATGGGTTAAATTCAAATACTTTTTTTTACTGTTACATGTATTTCATTAACCAGTAGAACATAACATGCATTTTTCTTTACATGACAATGCCACATCATCATGTACAATAACATTTTGATCTTCTGCCACCTCAACATGCTCAACATGCTCTAAAATATTCAAAAAAAGGTTACACGGCCAATTGTAATTAAAGATGTTAAATTTTATTAATAATTATGTAATTTATTTCCAATAGAAAATTAATACCTCCAACACTTTGATGCACATCATAGCCTTCGTCACGCCTAGGTTCTGTGATAGGATTTGAAGGCTGTAGTGAAATCTCATGCACATTGTTATCATGAAATAGTCAATTTATGTTCGAAATTAACTATTCAATTTGATTTACTTTTCATTTGACCAATTTGCCTGTGTCTCATCTGGAGTAGCAGATTCTTTGTTGTGGTTTTCAGATTCTTGGCGTAGGCATGCAACTACAACTTCATAGCCTTCATTTAAGGCTATTCGCTTGTCTTCATCCGTGGGCTCTACATTGAATTTTGTGCCCTGTATTTTTTTTTAATATCATCACTTTTACATGTATGATTTGATTAAATAGAATTGTTTGTAACCTTATATATAAAAATTTGATATGAAATTCCAATGCTGCTACTTACAAGTCGAGAGTGAAGTTTCATATAGCCACTAGAGCCAAGTTTGTGTTGGCCAACCTTTGTTAATCTCACTTGTGTGGCTTTTGATGTGTCTTGCAATCTATGAAAAGTTTGAAACATGTTAGATTATATATTTACAAAGATCACTAATTAGTGCATGATTACATTCTACTTAATACTATCACAACATACTTCTTTTGTCATCTTCTGGTTGAATTCCACTACCCTTTAGCCTTTTCTCTTTTGCATCTTCCATTATTTCATTCCACTCCATCGGTGGAATCATAGGAGGATGCTCGTACTTTGGGTTATCCTTTAGAGCCCTTCTATATTGGTCTCTCATAGTCTTTATATGTTTGGATGCTCTTTTAAGAGTCATGACTCTTTCAAAAGTTTTATTTCCAAAGAGGTCCTCTAAAGATTTAATGAGCTGATTTTTTAAGTCAGCATCCTGTTCATTCCACCTTTTTTGAAAAAACAAAATTGTTAGATATCATAACTTTAATATAGTACAATAAATGGAAGATAAGAAATATATTGTACCAATATTATAAATCTACGTACCTTTTGCGTATGGTGGGCCCAAATAGCTTCAATGTCATTTCAAAAAGATGATCATAAAAAACATCATTTCCTACAAAATATCATGGGATTATCAGTCCAAAATGAGTTATGTATAAGTAAACTACAATTACACTATAAATAATAACAATTTTAAAGCACCTGGAAGCTTTGGTACTTTTAACAGAACCAAATTGTTCTTGTTCAACAACAATGTCCCCACAAACGAACCAGTACTAGTAACACGGGTTGATCCAGGAAATGGTTGATCTTCACTAGTATTGGTCTGATCTGTTCTTGTACCAGGTGTAGGTGTATCTATTAGTGCACAAAATAGGTCCATGCAGTGTATAAAATTCACACAAGAAAAACAATCAATGCATGATTAGCACATAACAAAATATAGAAAAATAAGGTTTTACCAGTTGTAGCTGGTATAGAGGAACATGTCTAGAAGCACCTTGTTGTGGACAATGCAGGCGTCAAATGCGGAATGTTAATCGAAGGAGGTATCTACACTTCATCATGAGCTGAAGAATACATTGTTAGCAAAGACATTAGCAATGGATAAAGATTAAATAGGGTACTAGAAGCATCCCAAACATAAGTTGAGTCAATAATGCATACAAATTAAGGTTAAATGAATGGTTCAAGTTTTAAGGATTATTTACATGAAGGCTGTGCGGCACTACAACCCTCACCATATTGACCACGATTCACATATTTCAAATAATCATGTAAGAAGAACACATAATATTTTAGATCATGATCCATAAGATAGTATAAAATATAAACATCTATTGAACTTTAATTATTGCTTAAGATTAATTACTTCTTACATTAATACAATTGACTTTACATTCCAATTCTTGTCTGAGTTCCTCTATCTCCTCATTTTTGTTTGGTTCCATTATAAGGTTAAGAATTTCTTTACCATATTTATTTTTTATTTGACTAGCCATGAATACATAGTTAGAGTTAGATTCGAGGTCATCTATAAATGCCGCCTCAACTTCATATCACAATTGATCTGCTGCCATTTTTGCTTTTCTCTATCAATAAGTATCAAGTTGTGACATCAATATTAGTAAAATTCTATCAAAATAACTCAAAAGCCATAAATAAAAGAACATAATAATATGACATTTGTTTCTATATAATTTGTATAATTACACTAATTAAGGTTTACCTTTGATGAAGAAGGTTTACTATGAGGAACATCCCCGCCTATATCTTGAGGTGGATCCATGTTGCCCTATGACAAAGATTAGTAATTCTTAGCAATCAGAAGCGATTTGAGTCAATATTAATTGGAGGCAATTGGTTTAAATGTTATACTTACCAGTCCCATGATAGGGAATTTTTTTGTATCTACACGATTCAAATTTTAATCTATTAGAATCTCTTCCCCTACACTTATTGATTTTATCGCACATACAAATACACAATTTCCCTCGCGTGTCTCAAATATACAATTCGACCGCTTATTAGTTGACACGGTTTGAGAACTATTTATAAAACCTACAATATTCCCTGTTTCTTTTGGCCTTCCATCAATATACATAGCAAGCCTTTTAGATTGATCATTTGCTTTGCATTGTATATAATTTGTTGACAATGCATACCTACGCATACTTTTTTTATATTTCATAATCCGCGTCCAATTCTTGTAATTGTAACAAGGTCCTACATACTCCATCAATTCAACAACTTGATTATAACTGACCTTTATGCCATCCATGGAAAATAAGCCCAAACCATGTAATGCAGATGGAGCTATGTGATATATCCTTTCGTTAACAGAAAAATTAGTGTTAACTGGAGGTAGTTCCTTAGGTACCCATTCTTTCTGAAGATTTGTGTACCTTAAGGGAACCTTCATGTTGCCTTTGGTCTCATTATCATAAGAACATGACCCCCCCTCAGTAAGGAAAAATTCCATTCATTTATCAAATTTTCTTCTAATCTTTTGACCTCTAGTTGATCTCCCTATTTTAGACCTACTAGATGTCTCACTTTTGTCTTCTATTCTCGCATTTTCCTCACTTGAGGTTCAAACATATCAGACAAATACCTATTTGGTGATACCTGCAATCCATCAAATGAGAGACATAGTAGGATCTATATCTTTTGCTAACTAAAGATAAGGAAACCAAATAATAAATTATACCTGTCAATCCATGTCAAAGGTGTTAAATTTCCTGCATATGTAAATCATTTATCTTAAGTTAGCCAAAAAATATATGATATGTAAGCTACAAATTACACATAAAATTCAAAATTTACATGATGCAAAATATACTCCATGACTATAGAGTTCAACACATAATAACTTAATTCAAATTTCTATGAATAAATCAATACTTCATACGTGACATTGATCATACCTTGACATACATTTTATTGATCATGTTATTGATCATCCTCCTCATCCATGTCATCATCATGACTATCATCATCATCATCACCATCATCATGCCTATCATCATCATGACCATCATCATCATGACCGTCATCGCTTGATCAACACCATCTTCATCACCATGATCATGATCGTCACCATCATCACCATCAATATCATCAGCATCACCGGAATCATCATCATTTTCTTCTTCTTCTTCTTCTTCTTCTTCATTGTGTAACAGTCATCCGTGATCATCATTCACTTCGTCTTCTGATTCTTCAATATCTTCTTCTTCCATCCCATTATACTATATTGTTCTTCCTCTTGGATCAAGTCTAACAACAAATGACCAACCCAGTTTATGTGGAATGACAAAATAAAACACTTACTCACATTGGCTTGGAAGAACATAGGGCTCATCTCCAACTGGCTCAAATGACCTTGTATTAATCATTGTAAATCCACTATCATGTTCAATAACAGTCCTATCAAGATCATTTTGATTCAATCATAGCCTGTACCATTTGATGACAAATAGAACTAATTTGAATGAATTAAAGTCACACTCACGTATATCATCCAAAATGCCATAGTATCGATTTTTAGATTGTTGAGGATGTATGTCATTTCTAGATGAAATATTAGTGACCTTGAAGACTGCACTTATCCCAGAATCACAAGTTTTCTTCGTGTCGTCTAACTTTTTATGCAAAATTTATGGCCATGGTAGTAAATATCTTTGTGGTGTTTGATCTGCAATTATTCAAACATGTCAAGATTATTTGCATCGATCCATGAGTTGATATTAAACTTATGGGTCATGGTTAGTAAACGTATACGTATTTTTCTACCTCTTAAACCATATGCTAGATCAAGTACCATTGGCGTAACATTGGGATATCCATTATGATGAGCTTCTTTAACCAATGATGCAACACCATCCCATGTTAATGAGTGACCATTTTCTTGATATTGTTGAATCCATACCATCATCCAATCAAGTTTGTTTGCAATTTACAAATGTAGTGCATCCCACTCAGGACCAACTGTAAAGAAAACAAATAGACCGCTTAGAAATAACTTATCTTGAAGATCTATAAGAATTAATAAACTAAAATAACATCATATAATTACCTCTCACTTTCCTCAATCTACCTTTCCCCATCAAGTACTCCTCATCAAATTTGTTAATAGAGTTGGGATCCCAAATGCGATCTACATGGATATTTGTTGCAAACTTGGGAAGATATTCACTAATGTACACCATGGTCTGGTATACCATATATCCCTCCACCATAGAATCCTCAGGATGTGCTCTTTGTCGAACCAAGCCCTTCATAAATTTCAAGTGTCTCTCAACCATCCACATTGACCTAGTTTGTACATATCCACACAATTTAATCTCCTCAACTAGATGTAGGAGGTAGTGTTCTTGAGCATTGAAAAAAGTTGGAGGTAGACACTTTTGCATTTCACACATAAGCTGGGGAATTTTTCTCTTCTAATATTTTATATCTTTTTTATCAATTTCTTTTGATGATAACCACCTAAAAGAGATTCAAATCGTAAGAACATATAAACAAGATTTTAGATAAAAATATACAATAAATTACATAAAAAGTAAAGCAAGTCATAAATATAATAACACTTCTAACCTCATGTATTCTCCAAGATCGTATATAACTTGTTTAACACTATTGTCAAACTGTTCTGGGAGGGATAGAGGTAGGATGTACTGCAATGATTAAAAAATGATCTTTTCAATATATTATAAAATAATACAATAAAAAGTACATGCAATTTTACAAATATATTGTAAATAGAGAACATGACTTACATTGACGAAGGTATGCCAATCATGTGTTTTCAACCCTAGCCCAAAATCACCTTTCTTTGATACAAGACTGCTTATATTTGCAACAAATCCTATTGGAAATTTTGTTTTCTTTATGACTTCTTTTAATGCATCACTTTGCTGCTCAGTTAATAACCAAGGAAGGGCACTCGTATTTATGTGGTCTCCATTGCTATTTGATTCAATGAAAGTTTTCAGTGCATGATTGGATTCATGAATGTTATTACAAATTTTGGTCATTTTTTCTTTGTCACACCTTCCATCCAATATTTTTCATAGTGTCTCTATTACATTCTTTCCAATATGCATAGCATCAAACAAATGCACAATTGGGAGATCCTTGTAGTATGAAAACCTACTAAATTGACTAGGATAACTTTTTATTCCTCTAGGAAGTTGGTCATTGATGCCTTGACAATCTTCATGAGCATCAATAACATCATTAGTAAATAAAAGACAATATCAAAATATAAATTTTAAACAAAAATCATCAGATGGAATGACATTACCTCGGCGATTTAGTCTATTGTATTCCAATTTCCATAGATGAGGTGTCATTCTTCGTGGCCTTGTTGTTGTCTCTTCTTTCCCATTAAAAAGATGTTTTTCGATAGTTCAATACTTATGATTATTGTGGAGAAAGTGCCTAAACTCATTGAACACATACTTTCCTAAACTTCTTGAATGATGAGATTTCATCTTCAGGCCACAAAATGGACATGCAAATTTACCCTTTGTCTGAAGACCTAAAAAATACCGTACAATTGGATCATGTACAATTATCATGTGTAACTTAAACATACAACAATAATGTGTAAGCACTATAACATACCAAAACTACATGACCTTAACATGAATATACAACATACCGCAAAAATGAGTTAGCCTAGGGGCATCATGTATTGTCCATACAAGCATTGCATGGAATTAAAATTTTCTCTATCCTATTGGTTTAGAGATGTCATACATAGTGATCCCATTCCATAAAATCAACAACTCATCAATAAGGGGCACAATATGCACGTTCATATCTTTAACTTGGTACTTACCTAGTTGAATGAATAAAAACATTATATAATTATTATGACCATTTTGATACGGTGTTTATAAATTAATTTACATAACTATTAAATGAAAAAATACCTGGTACAATCATTGACAACATCATGTGCTCCCTCTTTATGGAAATCCAAGGAGGAATGTTATTGTTAATAACAAAAACAGGCCACACTGAGTAAGTAGATCTCATATCTCCAAATGGATTGACACCATGTGCTACCACTGAAATCTTGAGATTACGAGGTTCTTCTTTAAAGTGTGGCCATGTTGTTTCTATGTCTTTAAATGTAGAACCATTCGCAGGAATTCGCATAATGTCATCTTGACTTCTATTGCGTGCATGGTAATCCATAAATTGTGTCAAGCTAGTACACCTAAATAATCATTAAAGATGTGGAATAATGAGAATGTACCGAAGAGTCTTGTGAGGCACCTTTTTTATTATTTTATTTGACCGATATCTACTAATATGACAATCAGGGCATTCTGTTGCAAATTCATGTTGTTTATGATATAGAATGTGATCATTGGGACATGCATGTATTGTTTGAAACTTCATTCCAATTTGATTCATAATGGTAGATAATTCTCAGTATGAATGAGGTAGAATGTTTGATGGTGGTAACAAAAACTCACCTATCAACAGACAATAACAAATATGAATTGTTAATAGAATGAATCGTAATGGTATGCTAACATTGAAGATTTCAAAAATGGCATACCTTAGCATACATGACATTGCCACATTGGATAAACCATTCATAACCTTCAAGTTCACCGACAACACTATAACAGAGAGAAGAGTTGTTTGGGAGCCTTGGTATAGGGGCTCGTATGCCTTCTCAAGTATAGCTATATCAAGACCATCTTCATCATCATTATCAGATGCACTAGTACCATCATCATGATCATCTTGATCAGCTACACCAATACCATCATCTTCAATTGTGTTCTCTACCACAAGATCATCTTCTTCTATGGGAGCATTATCATCGGCTTGGATATTCACACATCCATGTTCCTCCAATAAGAAATCTACATTCACCAATCGACAAAAATTGTGCCCCCCTTCAATGTGACCATATTGCCTACAATGACTCTGGGTTGTTTTGACTAGAATTCTTTGATTCTTTAAGCCCTTACACTTTTTGCAAGGACACTTACATTTATTAATGTCTTTTCTTTGGAACTCAGACCACAATCTAGCAATTGTCTCATTATTTTGTTCTAGGTTCATATTGCCAGGTGTGGACTTTCTTCGCATGCTATAAATATACAAAATGTAAACATACAAATACAAGATTATACAAGATTTATAAATACACACACAAATCATGCTCACTAGACCATGGAATATTCAAAAGGATAAGTATTTTGGGAGTTATTATTATTTTGGGAGTTACACAAATCTCCTCATTGTAGTGGAGGTGATTCCATACCTAGTACAAATTATTTCTTCTAAAGCTTTGAGATGGCCTTTCTCTGGGAGCTGCAACCTGCACAGGGAAAATGATTGCATAAGTATCTATTACACTAATCATAAAAGTGAATCCATACTCCCTTGTATTTGTAAAATTGCTCTAGACAAGTAAACACCCATAAGCATAATGTGCTACATTATAAGTACATTAACCTTGGCTGCAATAGTCAGATTAAAAACTACAGAATTCCAATTTATCACATGCCTAGGAAAGTAGACTGGTTTGTACACTCTTTTCTAAAGTGTTACATGGGATCAACAAAAAAAAAATACAAGAGAGAATTGTTAAAAATTGAACAAATGATGGTGGACATAATTGACCTTTATGAGAATGTAATTAGTAATACAGATATACATATCTTTACCCCTATGACAGATTTCATATATGAAAGATAAGCTCAAGTATGACTTCATCTTTTTAACCACTCTAAATTTCTCTAGGATATAATCAGATACATGTAAGAGACAACTCCATAGAAATCCTACAGTTACACTTTCATTTTCCCTACAAGTTGTCAAACATCATGGGAACCATTGGAGATTTCTCAAAATCTTATGAAAATCAAAATAAGAAACTACTCATTTCACCTGATGAGTAATAGTTGAGGAGATAGTGCCTTGTAGGGAGTACATGATTATGAGACAGATTGTCAAAGTTCTTGAAAACGTATTGGTTTTTAGAAGCCTTACATATGCATAAACTTCCCTTTTCTCTGTACAAGTGCTACATCAAATGTATAATCTGAGAGCATACCCAGTGGGTTGACAAGCTCAATGGATCAAATGTGCTTGGCAAAAAAATAAAATGTGAATGGTATAGGCTGAGATCTATATCAAAGCGCAGATGGCCCAATAAAGGATAACAAAGGAATAAGTATGATGACATATTCTATCATCATTGATGACATATTCTAGTGACCCTTAAATCGGGCTATCCAAGCAATATGAGAATGTTCTTCCACTTCACTGTCTACCTTGCATTCAAGAACATTTGAAACACATAACATAATGACAATCCATCCTTCACAACTCCCTTCCATTCATGGAAAACATGAAGTACTATCTCATTACCCTGTCCTCATGGTATTTCATTGGTGCACTATGCAGGAACAATCATTGTTGGTTGTGTTTCAACGCACCGACTTCCTCTACACCCTTAGACACTCATGAATGGATTCAACTTGATAAAAAACAACCATTCTAACATACTCATTATGCACGAAAAGGAAACAATCTTAAATCCAATCTTTGCATCTATCTAATCTAACTGGTGTATACCCTAACTATACAGGGACAATCACGTCCAGAGGACCCAAAAATGCTTTCAAACCTGCACAAAACTATTCATAACTCCAATGACATGAAACACCATACCCTAGAAATAATTTGGATCCATATCAACCATAAAAATAAACATTTTTCAATAAAATAGTCAGACTGTACCCTCACGGGCAGTGACTGGCAGATTACCAATGAATTTATGTTTTCATTACTTGAAAATAGTTTACATTCATTACTACTATGTGAATCCATTGCACTTTATTTTAATTAGTGGAAGGCATTCCAGTTTAATTCATGTTATAATTTAGCTATATAAATAGAAATATCAATGGTAAGGTAAATTACTTTTAGTCTCATCCTCCAACTTTTGAGATAAAAAAAGAAAAGGTTTAGTTTGTTATATTATATACTATGAACTCTATTTTATTATATATGGAAGATCAGTGTGCATGGTAATATTCTGTTATAGTCCTTTATTATGATTATTTTCTTATGCCTTGTGTCAGTAAGGTAAGTGTTCAAGGAGAGCAGGACTTAAATAAGACAATGGAATAAGCTGTAATATGATCTGTATGTGACAAGATACCAATTGAGTAATTTCTGATGTGAACAACGATCTGCTTATTAAAGAGATTATGGATTATATCCATCTAGAATCTAAAACTTAATACTAGTCAGATTATGTTATATAAAGAAATTTCCAAGAAGACTATCTGTATTCAATATATATATATATATATATATATATATATATATATATATATATATATATATATATATATATATATATATATATATATATATATATATATATATATATATATATATATATCCCTCACTATTTATTGGATTCTTACAACACTGTCATCTCAGTCTGATCCTAATATGGCTAAGATGAATTAAGATTCCAATGCAATGATTCTTCCTACTTATCAAGAGTTACCAATTACCAGCTAATATTTTTGTGACAATATGGGCATTCCTCTAATAAGGTCGTTGGGTCATAATATTTGATATTACTCCCCTTTCTTAAATATGTCTTCAATTATTGACTGTGTTTATCTATCCATTGTTTTAATAATTCCCATTTCTTTTTATGGATGACTGTATATCTTAGTCATTTAACTCTCATGTTCTTTTCCTTCCCATTGGATTATATGCAATATGTACATAATATACATGCACATGTAGAGACTTTGCAATTATTGATCCATGTGATCTTTTAGGTACTGACAAAGTGCATTTTATTGGATTTGTAGCATCACTGACATTGAGCTTGGGAGTTTATGGTTCATCTCAGTTGGTACTTCTGCCAAACTATTCCCATCTAATAGAATATAGCCCCATTTTTGTTAAGGAGATTCAGGTAATTTAACTTCCAATTGTTTTCACATTTAATGTACCAAGTCCCACCATACAAAATCCCTTTCAATCCTAAACTTGAAATTGAAATCCCCATAAGGACTAGTGCAATTAAAAATTTATATTTTCACTTTTATTGCCCAATCTAACTTCAACATTATTTAATGAGATATAATATGAATTTTTTTAATGAATTTAGACATGTTTTCACATCTCGAGTTGGCTGATGTTTTTTTTGAAATTTTTGGTGTTTGGAAAAAGTTAAGCTTGAAAGCATGGTAATAAAAACTTGTCATTTTTTAGTTAGGAGGTGGTAGGCTTAGAATAGTAATTAAACTTACTCATTTTCAGGTAATAGCTAATGAGCAACAGGGTGGTCCTGTGCTGTATAGTTTCTCAAACAAGCCAAAAATTGATGTGGAAAGGAACTAGAGCTTGAAGAACACTCTCATGTATATCAATCTTGATTATCATAAGGTTAATTTTAGTTCTTTTTTGCATTATCTTGGATCTTATCTTCATTTCTACTCTCCTTAGAACATATAAATTGAATACAATTGGTGCCTTAGAGACCACATATTCTATATAAAGGACACTCAATGGTAAAAAATAGTGATATGTTATCCATGAATCAATGAGTAAAGTGATTATAACCCATCCTAATGTTATCTCGATTATGGCTTATGACAGTCCACCCCTCCCAAATTTTCTTGTCCTCAAGCAACTATTAAATGATCATATCTAGACCTATTTATAGTAATTTTCCCATCGCTTGATATTACCATATATGTTTTGTCCCTTATTATGATATGATAGTAAAGACTTGGTGAAGGATAAGACAAGTTTCATTCGTCTTCTAAAATAGTTATAAATATTTCATACTAAGAATACTTGTGAAAACACTTCAAAGATAAGGCATGCACGTCTATGAAGTAATCATGCTAACACAACTCAAACATGGAGCAACATATAAATTCTCTGAAGATGTGAAGTATATCCATGAATACACATGAATTCACCCAAGACATGGAGCATACCTAAATATATGTAGCACATAAAGTATGAATTATTTTAAGTCACAAGACATACTCATATCACACAAATTTAATTAAGTCAGGAAGCACATATGTAAATAAGGATCTCTACAATGCCACATATGTCAACAACAGGTTTAATGCATAAAACCATCACACAGTGCCATGTGGTAAACAACAAATAAGAATGATGGAAAATTCACGAGCTCTGGGCGAGTAAGACCAGTGAGTAGACAGAGGGTCCACGATGCTAGGAGTCTAACTCCTTGGCTATTTATGAGCAGAGAAAGGGACAGTAAGCAAGATAGCACACACATGGAAAACTCACACGATAACTGGTAATTAGCACTAGGAGTGTCGAAAGCAATGAGAAAACACTACTTGTTCACTATATTGCATAGTTGTTTGTTGTGACAACACGAATACAAAGAACATGATCAATATTGAAGGATCTATAGCAATCATAAACCTAACACTAGTACATTTACAATGTAACATGATGCGGTGATTCAAAAATTTAGGGTTTTTCAAGTTCATCTCTGAATCAAATGTATATAAATAGTGATCAAAATGTACCAGCAAATACCCAATACATGATGCCCTGGCACATTGCTCACGGGCCCTAAGTAGGTAACCAATAAGTACCAATAGCATAGATGCATAAAACAATGCTAGACAAATGAGGAAATCCTTACAGGCGGTCCTTCTTTTACACCAAATCATAGTGGCAATGCTCGCAGGCAGGTGGTCCTCCTAAAACTCTCACCAAATAATAGTTCAAACAATTGTAGGCTCCAGCTCCTTCATGCACTCTAAGTTAAAACCAAATAATGAAATGAGATACAAAATCTTTTTTCTTTTTAAAGTTATGCCCATGTTGGTCGAAATTTTGACCTACACGGTATTGGTTGAAATTTTGACCAACATGGGCATGGATTAAAAAAGAAGAAGGAAGTTTTCCTTCTATAATCCGACCAACCTAAACCTTTTTAATTGATGGTCAAAAATTTTGGTAGAAAAATGAGGTCAAATGTAGTAGTGTTAGAACCAACGAATTGATCTGGAGATGATTATGAAATTAATTTTGCATAGGCCCTAGATAAATGACCCTAAAAACAAGGGTTTGATGATTATATGAATAGGTGGAGAGTAGTTGTCATTTAGCAACTTTTGCAACAAATGTTGCTGACAACATTTTGCAATGTTGTGCAAAACTTGACATAATTACTCCTAGAGTCTACCCAAGGTGGATCTAACATATTTTGATGTTAATAACATCAATTCCACCATCCCTAATACAATTGTACTGATCCACTATCCTATCAACCTTAGTGAGCCATAGAATTTATAAAATGTGATTCTTTGTTAGACGTATATTTGAGATTTTCTATCGAGATTTACTTTGCAGTTTTCACTCTCTTATCTATAAATCTAATTTGATGAACATGGTGATGCAAATTGGTTGATGAACATGTTTAGGAAGTAAAATATTTCTTAAAGTGAATGAGAAATAATATGGAATAAGAAGTAGGTGTTTTTGACCATTGAATCTACATCATTGGTTTAGTTTGAGCTTCACTTGGTTTTGAGAATAGTTTAATATTCTCTACTTAAGAAGGCCAACCACGTGAAGGTGGAATCTCATTTGGCCCCTCCCCCACCTAACATCACTCTAAATTCCCCATTAACATCTAATAATATTCATTCATTCATTCATCCATTTTTGAAATATAACATTCAATCATTATAATCACATAACATTCATTAACACATAAATTAATTAACACACAACATTCATGAATAATTGATTAACACATCATTCATCAACATTTACTAGTACAAAATTACATCCATTAAGACAACGTTCTTTCATTAGCAAAAAATATTAATTACAATCATTTTTTTTTGGTTTTCTTGCTCATTTTTCTAAGGTAATGGCTAATCGGAGCATCAATATTCTCATCATTCCCCTCCTCTACTGGGTCTAATCTCAACACATGTCTCCTCCTCATCTGTTCAGGAACAAGAGGTTGCTGCACCAAAGGGGGGTCCACTGCAATAACAACTATGTCATGGGTTAAATTCACACCATTTTATATTAGTGTTACAAGTATTTGATTAATTAAAAGAACTATAAATCAAAAAAGAAATTTAAAAGAACAAAACATAAATTTTCTTTACCTAAATGTGTCACATCATCTACATGGTGATCACTTTGAACATCCTCCACTCATTCAGCATGACATTTTGTATGCTCTAAAATATACACAAAAAGGTTATACCAATTTCAATTTAAGATGTTAAATTGTATTAATAATTACATAATTAATTTTTAATAGCAAATGAACACCTCCATCGACACTATGATGCACATCAGCTGGGCCTTCATCATGCGGCATAGGTTCTGTGTTAGGATTACGAGGTTGTATTGCAATGTCATGTGCATTATTATCATTGTTTTCTTTTTAAAAACAAAAATAGTCAATTTATGTTCGAAATTAACATCAAATAGATTGTTGCTCAAGTATTCAATTTCAAATATATTTTTTGGCATATTTACCTGTTCAACCGATGTAGGAGACTCTTGGGTTGGGCTAGTGGAAGCTTGGCATAGGCGTTCAGCCACAACTTGATAGCCTTCCTTGAAGGCAATTTTTTTGTGTTCTGTCATGGCCTCTAAATTAAAATATGAGCCCTGCATTTTTTGATTAAACAAAATTATTTGCATTTTATAAATAATTTTGATCTAGAATTCATTTATTGCTACTTACAATTCGTGCTCTAATTTTTGAATATCCACCAGAGCCAAGTTTGTGCTGCCCAATCTTTTGCAGTCTGGCCTTTGTTTCCTTTGATGTGTCCTACAACCTATGAAAAGTTTGAAATGTGTTAGATGATATAGATATAAAGATCAATAATTAGTGCATTATTACATTCTACTAGTAGTTAATACTATCACATACCTTCTTCTCTCATTTGCAGGTGTAATTCCTCTTTGAGCATCCCCTTTCTCCTTTGCATCCAAAATGAACTCATTCCAATCCCTCACTGAAATAAAGGGAGGACACTCGTACTTTGGGTTCTGGATGAGACTCTTTCTAAGTCCCTCACAGTCTTAAGATGTTTGGCAGCTTTTTCTAAAATTTTCTTTTCCTCAAAAATGTTACTACCAAAGTCATGCTCTAAATCTTTTATGAGCCGATCTTTAAATTTTTTTTCTTGCAAATTCTACCTTTTAAGAAAAAACACAAAATTGTTAGATAGAAAAATTAACTAAAGTTGTGTTCCTTGAATATAGTAAAATAAAAGGCTTGAATGAAAGGAAAAATATCATACCCATTAATGATATGAAATTAAAATAGTGGGATAGGGTTAGTTCACTTATGATGTTCCACCTTGTACGTATGGTGGGCCCGAATATCTTTAATGTGAAGTCATAAAGCATCTTATAAAAATAATCATTTCTTGCAAAAATTTCATGGGATCAGCAATCCAAAAATTGTTATGAATAGGTAAATGCATATCACAATATAAATAATAATAATTTTAAAGTATCTGGAAACTTAAGACATTTTAAAGGCATCAATTCTTTATCATTAATCAACAATGATGTCTGCATAACTCTCGTGCTAGAAACACGTGTAGATCCAGGAAACGATGGTGAATTATCACCAATGTAGGTACTATGATCTGTATCTGGTGTAGCAGACGACGCCAATGTATCTCCTACTCCACAAAATTAATCCACTATGAGATGCACCCAACATTAAAGTAAAAATTATCAAATCATAATTAACACAAAACTAAATATAGCAAAACATAGATTTACCAAGCATAGACCATGAAGGTATCGATATTGATGTTTACATGCCCCTTGTTGCCGACATTGCACTCGACAATCTTAGATGGATGTTGGTCGACCTCCTGGCAGGAGTTGCCTGCACTTGATCACCTGAACAATACATTATTAGCAAAGACATTCTAAAATAATAAAAGTAAGAGTAGCTTTCAATAAATTTTGAGTGAAAATTTTCTTAGAAATTTTGAATTTGTTATAATTGTACTTTTTTCTATAGCTGTATCTACAGTATCAGTAAGTCCAATGAAAAACGTACACTTCTAATTAGTAAGTCCAATGAAGTTTTTGAAGTTCCAAAGAAAAAATTCCTTGTAACTTGTTAACTTAAGGATTATTTTACCTGAGGTGGCCAGAGCTCTGCAAGTACCAGCCTCATTGCGATGTCCATGACCAGGTACTTGAGCAAATAAAAAATCATGTAACAAGAACACATACATATTTTAGTTCACGATACACAAAGAGTATAAAAAATAAACCTTTATTAAACTTTTTTTATAACTAAAGATTCATTACTGCTTACTTCATAACGATGTGCTTGCACCATCAATTCACCTGTCCTCTTCAACATCTCCTCGATTGGATTTGTATCTTCCAAAATGCTAATAATTTCTGCATTGACTTTTTTTAGTTTTTTCTTCACCATATTTATTATATTAGGGATTTTTGGGATATCCTCATATCTATCTACAACTATTGCCTTTGTTGTTGTAGGTTCTTTTACCATATCCTAAACATCAATTTGTGATAGGAATATTAGTAAAACTATCAGAATAACTCCAAAACCCTAAATAAAATAACATAATAATATAACATTTTTCAACTATCTAATTTGTATAATTACAATAAGGTTTACCATTGCTGAAGAATGGGTGGGAGGAGCATCCCCATGACCTCTATCATGTGGGGGATCCATGTCGTCCTGTGACAAATATTAAATATAAAAAATTCAACGAACTGAAAGCAATAGATTTACAAAAAAAACTTATTAATAAAATGGTATATTGGAGTCATAAACTTGAGGTTAGTTTAAATGGTATATAGTATTTACTACTCTCATGATAGTAACTTTTTTTGTATTTATGTGATTTAAATCGTAATCTATTAGCAGTTCTTCCCCTACACTTATTGATTTTATTGCACGTACAAAAACATGATTCCCCTCACATGCCTCAAATATGTAATTGGGTTGCTTATTAGTTGAGGAAGGTCACGTACTATTTATAAAAACCACAATATTCCCTATTTATTTTGGTCTCTCATCAATGTACATAGAAAATATTTACTTTGATCATTTTTTTTTCATTGTATATAATTTGCTGATAGTGCATACCTACACATACTTTTTTTATATTGAACAATCCGCATCCAATCACTGTAATTGTAACAAAGTCTGACATACTCCATCAATTCAACAACTTTGTTGTAACATACCTTTATCCCATCCATAGAAAATAGGCCCAAACCATGTAATGAGGATGGAGCTATGCAATATATCCTCTCGTTAACACAAAAATCAATATTAATTGGAGGTAGCTCATTGGGTACCTATTCTTTCTCAAGATGTGTGTACCGAAAGGGCACCTTGATGTCACCTTTGGTCTCATCATCATAAGAACATGACCTCCCTTTAGCAAGGAAAAATTGCATGCGTTTATTGAATTTTTTAATAATTTTTTGACCTCTAGTTGATCTCCCTATTTTAGTCGTACTATATGTCAAACTTTCATCTACCATTCTCGCATTTCTCTCATTTGAGGAAGATAGATATGACAAGTACCTATTTGGTGGGTCTTGCAATCTATTAAATGAGATATTGTCATGTCCTCGCTTCAAATAGAATGATAGATTTGACAAGAAGAATACAACATGTTGAACTTTCTATGTCGATTATTCGACACATTATATGATTATATAATGTCTATTTATAATATACACACTCAATGATAAACAAGAAGAATATAAGAAAATTATGTTTGTTTATTGACTTATACCTGCTGATCCATGTCACTGTGCATGATCCTCGTCAAAGGGGTTAAATTTTCTGCATATGTTAATCATTTATCTTAAGTTGGCTAAAAATTACATGATACGTATGCTACAAATTATGTAGAAGACAAGATGAACAATATGCAAGATCGTAAACATGAAAAAATTACCTTTACCTTATATATGGAATGCAAGATCATCAACAGAAGGGGTGGTGATGTGTGCAGTCAATTGTCTATTTCTAGAAAGGGTGACAATCAAACAAAATATATACATGTATCAACAACAATTAATTGAGCATCATAAGCAATACATTGGTAATTGTAAATAACATATGTTATAACTAAACTAAGGGAGTTTCACTAATGCATATGTGAATCATTTATCTTAAGTTAGCTAAAAGTTACATGATACATATGATACAAATTATGTATAAGACAACATGAACAATATGCAAGATCATAAACATGAACAAATTACCTTTACTTTATATATGGAATGCAAGATCATCAACATAAGGGGTGACGAAGTGTGTAGTCAATTACTTGTTTCTAGAAAAGGTGACAATCAAACAAAATATATACATGTATCAACATCAATTAATTGAGCATCATAAGCAATATCTTGGTAATTATAAATCACATATGTTGTAATCATTAGAATTGAACATAATAAATATGTAATTATTAGAATTGAAATCAATAAATCAATATTAAATATATATACTAATCAATATAAATATATATAAATAATTAAATCACATACCTTGTACATTTCAATCATGTCATTGATCATCTTCTTCATCCATCATCATCATCATCATCATCATCATCATCATCATCACCACCACCAACACCACCACCATCTTCTTCTTCTTCATCATCATCTTAAATATCTTCTTCTTCCATCACATAATACTTTATCGGCCTTCCTCTTGGATCATGTTTAACAATAAATGACCAACTCAGTTTATGTAGAACCTCTAAGTAAAACACTTGCTCACATTGGCTTGGAAGAACATAGGGTTCATCTCCAACTGGCTCAAACGACCTTGTATTAATCATTGTAAATCTATTATCATGTTGAATAATAATTTTATTAGGATAATTTTGATTCAGTTGTAGCTTGTACCATTTGATGATGAATAGAACTAATTTGAAGAAGTTAAAATCGCACTCAAGTATATCATCCAAGATGCCATAGTATCAATTTTGAGATTGTTGAGGATGTATGTCATTTCTAGATGATATATTAGTGACCTCAAATACTGCAGTTATCCCAAAATCATAAGTTTTCTTCGTGTCATCCAACATTTTTATGCGAAATTTGTGGCCATGATAGTACATAGCTTTGTGGTGCTTGACCTGCAATTTTTCAAGTATGTGAAAATTATTTTATCATGAGTTGATATGAAACATATTGGTCATGATCATTAATACATTTTTACGTACCTCTCTACCTCTTAAACCATATGCTAGATTAATTACTATTGGCGTAACATTGGAATCTCCATTACAATGAGCTTCTCTAACCAATGAAGCAACACCTTCTTATTTTAATGTGAAATCATTTTGTTGACATCATTCAATCCATACCATCATCCAATCAAGATTGTTCGTAATATATAAATATATTACATCCCACTCTCGACCAACTATATAAAAAAAATAGACCAATTACAAGTAACTTATATTGAAGATTTATAAGAATTAATTAACTACAATAACATCTTATAATTACCTCTCACTTTCGTCAATCTACCTTTCCCCATCAAGTATTCCCCTTCGAATTTATTAATGGAGTTAGGATCCTAAATATAATCTACATGGATCTTTGTTGCAAACTTAGGAATATATTCACTAATGTACACCATGATCTGGTATACCATATATCCCTCCACCATAGAACCCTCAAGATGTTTTTTCTATCGAACCAAGCCTTTCAAAAATTTCAAGTGCCTCTCAACCATCCACATTGACATAGTTTGTACAGGTCCACACAATTCAATCTCATCAACTTGATGTATGAGGTAGTGTTCTTGTGCATTGAAAAAAGTTGAAGGTAGACACTTTTGCATTTCACACAAGATGCGAAATTTTTCTCTTCCAAAATTTTATATCTTCTTTATTGATTTCTTTTGATGACAACCACCTCATGTATTTTTTAAGATCATATATAACTTGTTTGACACTATTGTTGAAGTGGTGTGGGAGAGATAGAGGTAGAACATACTGTAATATTTGTAAAATGATCTTGTCAATATTTTATAAATGCAATGAAAAATACATGCAGTATACAAATATATAGTGAATACAAAATAACATGAATTACCTTAATAAATGTATGTCAATTGTGTATTTTCATCCCTAGCCCAAATTCACTTTTCTTTTATATGAGATTATTTATGTTCGCAGCAAATCCTATGAGAAATTATATTTTTTTTATGACTTCTTTTATAGCATTGCTCTGTTGCTTCGACAATAACCAAGTAGGGGGACTTCTATCAATCTGGTGTCCATTATTATTTGATCGAATAACATTTTTCATTGCATGGTTGGATTCTTCAATGTCACTACAAATTTTGACAATTGTGTCTTTGTCATGCCTTCCATCCAATATATTCCATAATGTCTCTGTTACATTCTTTCTAATATGCATAGCATCAAACAAATGCATGATTGAGAGTTGCTCGTAGTACGAAAACCTACTAAATTATGTAGGATAATTTTTTAGTCCTTTTGTAAGTTGGTCATTAATGCCTTGATGACCTTCATGAGCATCAATTACATCATTAGTACAAATAAAACACAATATCAAAATATCAATTTCAAACAAAAACCATCAGATGGAATGACATTACCTCGATGATTTATTTTATTGTATTCCAACTTCCATAGGTGAGGTGTCATTCTCTGTGACTTTGATGTAGTCTCTTCTTTCCCATTGAAAAGATATTTTTTGATAATTCAGTACTTATGATTTCTGTGGAAAAAGTGTCTATGCTCATCAAACACCTGCTTTCCTAAACTTTTTGAATGACAAGATTTCATCTTTGGACCACAAATTGGACATGCAAATTTTCCCTTTGTCTAAAGACCTACAAGATCATGTATAATTGGATTAAATATGTTAATTTTGTGTTAGCACTATAACATACCAAAAAAGAGGTGTTAAGAAGAGAACATACCACAAAAATGTGTTAGCCTAGGGGTATCATGTATTGTCCATATATGCATTGCATGGAATTGAAATTATTTTTGTCCTATTGGTTTAGAGATGTCATACATAGTGACCCTATTCCATAACACCATCAACTTGTCGATAAGGGGCTCAATATATACATTCATATCTTTAACTTGGTACTTACCTAGTTGAATGAATAAAAATATTACATAATTATTATGACCATTTTGATGGATTATTTATAATAAATTAATTTAGATGACTATTAAATGAAAAAATACTTGGAACAATCATTGTCAACATTATGTGCTCCCTCTTTATGGACATCTAAGGAGGAATGTTATTGTTGATAACAAAAATAGGCTACATCGAGTAAACAGATCTCATCTCTCCAAATGGATTGACAATATCCGCTGCCAATGAAAGCTTGAGATTACGAGGTTCTTCTTTAAAGTGTGGCCATGTTTCCTCTATTTCCTTGAATGTCAAACCATTCGAAGGTATTCTCATACTGTCATTTTGACTTTTATTGTGTGCATGGTAATCCATAAATTTTGCCAAGCTATTGCACCTGAAAAATCATTGCAAACGTGGAATAATGGGAATATACCGAAGAACCTTGCGAGGTACTTTTTTGTTATTCGATCTAATTGATATCTACTAATATGACAATCAGGGCATTCTATTGCAAACTCATGCTATTTATGATATATAATATGATCATTTAGCCATGCATGTATTGTTTGATACTCCACTCCTATATCTTTCATAATGACAAATAATTCTCGTTACGAGCGAGGTAGAATATTTGATGGTGGTAAAAAACACTCACTTATCAACTTACGGCCAAAAATATAATTTGTTAATATAAAGAATATTAATTGCTACATGATTCACCCTTTGTTAGTTGTAAGGAAATTATGACTAAAAACATGAAAAAAGATGACATACCTTAGCATATGTATCATTGCTATGTTGGATAAACCATTCATAACCTTCAAGTTCACCAACAACAATACATCGACAAGAAGAGTTGTTTGGGAGCCTTCGTATAGGGGCTCGTATGCCTTCTCAAGTATAGGTACATTAAGGTCATCATCATCATCATCATCATCATCATCATCATCATCTTGATCATCGTGATCTTCTTCCATGGGATCATTACCTTCTACTTCTATATTCACACCTCCATGTTCCCTCATTTGGAAATCCACATTCTCTGGATTGTCATGGTTCATAACATGAAACCCAGGGTGGTTGACCTATATCAAATCAAATCAAATCATCAAATCATGTCTTATGTATTTTATAAATTATTAAAATACATATCAATGGACGAAATTTGTTTCCCTCTTCAATGTGACCATGCTGCCTACAATGTTCCTCAGTTGTTTTGATTAGATATCTTTGAGTCTTTAAATCCTTACAAATTTTGTAGGGACAATAACATTTTCTATCGCATTTTCTTTTAAAGTTAGACCACAATCTAACAATTGTCTCCCTATTTTGTTGTGGGTTGATATTGTCAACCATGGTCTTTCTTGAATGGAATGACTCATTGGTGGAAGAAGGATGATTTGTTTGCAACCTGCAGATACAAATCATCATTGAACAACTATTTTCTCAACTCTAATTTTCTTAGCACAAAGGGAAATTTATCATATCCATAGAAACCTGATTATTTTTATATGGAATACACCAAGGAGTACCATAAAAAATATTAACCATTTACAAACATGAAAAGTAAACCTAAATCAAATAGCTCATTTTTTTATCAGCATGTGTAGTCTCTGTGTATATGAAAAATGAATGAAATATCAAACTAAAATAAAATAGTGAACAAAATAGTATTCCACATAGAGTGAATGAATTATACCATCAAAAGAAGGTGACAAAATCCTATCATCAAGCACAGACATAGGAAATCAAAAAGGGACAAAAGACAAAAAATAAGAAAAATCATTATGACTATAGAAAAATCATTAAAACTATAATCACAAAAAGAAACACTCTTTGCCAACAATGTTCAAAATCATTAGGACTATAGAAAAATCATTAAGACTATAGAAAATCAAATTCTAGAAATGGACGTTCTGATGATTTTCCATTACAACAATTGAGCATTCATCATTTGGTATTGTGTATTCCATTTAAGTATGCCAGGCACAAAGTTTTCCATTTAGATTCGACAGACATGCAGATTTGACCAAGCAATATTGGGAACTTGACCCAACAACAAATAGACTTGTGATATGATTTTCACAATAGTACATGTGTTGCTGGATAAGCTCCTAGTAGTGCTTAGGAAAATCTGCATGTTCACAATAGTACATGTGCATATAAGAGTCGATTAGAGAAGGTATATGCACAGGTGACAAACATGCAGATTTGTCGACCAAGCATTACTGCGAGCTAGACCTTGCAACAAATGGACTTGTGATGATTTTTCATAATAGTATATGTGTTGTAGGGTAAGCTCCTAGTAATGCTTACGCAAATCAGCATGTTCATCACCTGTGCATATGAAATGGCTCTAATGGCAGATACAGTCGCTGAACAACCATTTTGTCAACTCTAATTTTTTCAACAAAGAGGGACATTTATCATAGCCATAGAAATATGATTATTTTTAAATGGAATACACCAAGGAGTACCATAAAAAATATTGACCATTTACAATCATGAACAATAAACTTAAATCAAATAGCTCATATTTTTGTCAGCATCTGTAGTCTCTGTGTATATGAAAAATGAATGAAATATCAAGCTGAAATAAAACAGTGAACAAAAATTCAAATTGAATGCCTAATTTATCAAGAGCAAAAAATAATGCGGAACCCCATGACAATCAAAAAAAGAGATACGTTTGTCAACAATGTTCAAAATCCTGTCACCAAGCACATACATAGGAAAATAAAAAGGGACAAAAAACAAAAAAAAAGAAAAATCATTAGGACTATAGAAAAATCATTAATACTATAGAAAATCAAGTTCTAGAAATGGATGGTTCTGATGCTTTGCCATTACAACAATTGAGCATTCATCATTTGATACTTCTTGGTGTATTCCATTTAAGTATGTCAAGCACAAAGTATTCCATTTACATTTGACAAACATGCAGATTTGACCAAGCATTACTGGGAACTAGACTCCACAATAAATAGACTTGTGATGATTTTCACAATAGTACATATGTTGCTGGGTTAGCTCCCAGTAGTGCTTAGGAAAATCTACATGTTCATCACCTGTTTCTTTGAAAAGTTTCCAAATTCTGAGAAGAGGTATGAGTGGAGGCCAAAGAAGGGATATTTGTGAAGGTTTCATAGAGCTATGTTACAGGCTTGTTGAACATTCTCATGTTGCAATTCCTTTCATAACTTCTTCTCCGCTATGATTTTTATTTTATTTTTTGAATTGTTTTAATATAATAATTTATTTTTTTATTTTATTTAATTTTATATTGAAAATCATAATTTTTTTAAAATGTTATAATTTTTCAATTTTTTTAATAAGGTTAATTTTTTATTTTGTTTAATTTTATATTAAAAATCATAACGAAGTAATAA
Organism: Chamaecyparis obtusa; assembly: GCA_027943335.1. NCBI lineage: Eukaryota > Viridiplantae > Streptophyta > Pinopsida > Cupressales > Cupressaceae > Chamaecyparis > Chamaecyparis obtusa. Next base: position 29,854 of record BSBK01002629.1, on the reverse strand, counting down.
ACAACAAAAAAGTTCATGAGTTTATCAAAATATGTCCAACGTATCTACTTGAAATTCTAAAATACTTTCAGTATCTACAATAGCCATCTGTTAACCACATTTACACATATGGCCCCAACAAAGTAGTGCACAAACTACACAAAGAAGGCATCACAGAAACATGATTTCTTCTTTTGCCATTGAAGCAATCTTGGCAGCACTAGCTGCCTCTTGAGCCTTGCATAAGTTGCACTCATTTCCTACATCAGGTATAGATATAGATGGGGTAGATGTAAATGTGGTTTCATCGACCCACTAAAAGTATTGATATCCACTATTTCCCTGCAATACCAAATGTACATCAGTTCTTCCTAAAATGATTAGTTGTCACATTATTTTTAAACATAAAATATAATTACATATCTAGACCTTTTTCCTATTTAGGCAACCCCAAAATTGATGCCCAAGATTACTTGTTGTGTGTGAAATCTTCAACATGCATGGGCCAACAACACATTAACACATAGGCACATTGACTGAAGTCATCGACACTATATTGAAAAATATTGCATTATCACAAATATTGCATTGTCATTATTTTGTTCATTCATACTAATTATAATTGTAATAAAAAGAAACATACTAATGTAGGCTTGCATGTTTTTTGGCTAAGTCGAAGTCTTTGTTTTAAATCACTAGACACTCAAAACAAAATGACAAACCAAAGACAACCATGCAATAAAAAGCAATTACTAAGGAACCAAAGAACTAATTATAATTGTAATAAAAAGTAACATACTAATGTAGATAAAATCTCAAATCAGATTGCAACATGAGAATGTTCAACAAGCTTGCTACTTTTATTTTCATTTTTACAATTCCTCTCATAACTTCTTCTCCGCTTCATATCTTTCATAACTATTTGTCAAGGTTTCAACTTGACAACAATCTTTGGTTTATTTATCTTGGGGTTCCTCTCTTTGATGGTGCCTCAAAGCCACACTTGTGGAAACATCTCATTGATTCTTGCCTTGGTAAGATAGAAAGCTGGAAAGGCAAATGGTTATCTTCTACAGGTAGGATTCTTTTACTACAAATTGTTATTTCTGCCATCCCCATTTATTCTATGAACTACTTTAAAATTCTAGCTAAAATCCTTGATTATCTTGCTAAAAGGATGTGTAAGTTTTTTTGGAATGGAAACAATGAAGGGGATAAATGGCCTCTTGTGGCTTGGGATAAAATTTGTAATAAAAAATGGAAGGGTGGGGTGGGGTTTAGAGATTGGAGGAAAATGAACCTTGCTCTCAGTGCTAAATTAGTATGGTGTATGTATTCCCATCTGGATTGTTTATGGGTTAAAGTGCTCAGGGGTAAATATCTTGATAATGGGGCAAGGGAAAGAATACTAACCATTAGGGACCCTCCTATGGGATCAACTATTTGGAATTTCATGCTTGATTGTAGGGAAATAATTACTTCACATATCTCTTGGAACATTGGGGATGGGAAAGATGCACTTTTCTAGAAGGATTCCTGGAATGGCTTACCAACTCTGGCAGATGATAATAGATATGCTGATGTTAGTAGGATCCTCACCAATGCGTGGGGGCCGAAGGTGACAGACTATGTTGAACATAGACATACAGTTGTTGGAACCCTATGGTCCTAGAAATAAACTGATCATTTAGGTTTGACTGTAGACCATAATGCTCTTATCAAAGAGATTTTTAATAGAAGTATTTTTATTACTCATAAAGAGGACAAGGTTTTCTGGTGTGCAGCTCGGAGTGGAGAATACTTAGTCAAATTGGGTTATTTATCATTGGAGGGGAATAATGAAAATATAGGATGGCTAATAAAGTTGTGTTGGGATGGGGATTGTCTCCCAAAAGCTAGGGCCTTTGTGTGGCTATCTCTTTAGGGAAAAATCCTTACTGCAGAAAGAAGGAAGAAATTTGGTATGCAGGGTCCTACTCTGTGTGTTTTATGTAAGGAAAATTTAGAAGATATAGATCATTTATTACTTAGATGCCCTTATGCTGAAGAATATTGGTCTATGGTCAAGACTAAGCTACATTGGATTGGTCCAATGCAAAATTGTGTCAAGGAGGTCTTTTTTAGTCAGCCACTCCCTAAAAAGCAGTTTGCTTTATCCTCAATATGGAAAATCTATCCTTCTATTGTTATATGGGAGATTTGGAAAGAAAGAAATAGAAGGATCTTCCAATATAAAGCTGAACCGGTTGACAATGTGAAGGTCATAATTAATATTTCTATAGAAGAATCAATGAAGGATGCCATTTTTAGAAGGAATAATAACTTAGAGTATACTAAATAGGATAGGATTATTCATCAGGGATGGCCATGTCTAAAGATTAGGAATGGTGGGATAAGTGGTGTAAATCCAAACAAACCTATGAGAGAGAAGGTGAAATGGAAGGCTCCTGAAGCTGATTGGTTAAAACTTAACTTTGACGGGGCTTCTAAAGGTAACTCGGGGCCCTTTGGAGCAAGGGTTATAGTGAGAGATTGGAAAGGCAATGTTATAGCTATTGCTGCTATGAAATTGGTCAATGGAACCAATAACATGGTAGAAGCAAGGGCATCTCTATTAGCTCTTAATGTTGCAGTTGTATTAAAAGCACACAAGATTCACTTAGAAGGAGATTCACAAATAATTGTCAATGCAATAAAAAATCGATCAGTGACTGCTTGGCACTTACAAGGAATTATTGATGAGATCATACTTCTTTTAGAGTCCTTTGCATATTTTAAACTTAGTCATATAAGGAGGGAAGACAATCAGGAGGTAGATGTAATTTCTAAATGGGCTACTGCATTAAGCTATGATAATGCGGTGTAGTTTGAGCATTTCGGTGGAAGTATTAATATGCCCTCTTCTTACATATTATATGTTTGATTATAATTTTTCATTGTCTTCAATTTCCATCCCCTGAAAAATTTGAGGATGCCTTTTGTCCTGAAGATAAAAGTATATTTGATGTGATGTCATGTTTGAAGTGTAGGCTCAAAGTGGATGAGTTGGCAACATGACATCATAATTTTTATTTCCCAACTTGCATATTTTTTGATTAGATTTGGCTAGTGTGTTTCAAGTTGGCAATTTTGCTGTGGGTATGTATGCAACCTTTCAAGAATTGATCATTCTCTTTAATGATGACATCATGTCCTTTAGCGGTGGGTGTAAATGTTCATAATTATGGTGCCGGGGTTTTTTATAAATGCCAAGGAATTGGGCTTATTTTCTACACTATCTACTTGAAGCCATTACTTTTTCTTGGTGTAGCAATGGAGGCAACCTTCTCAGTGGATACTTTGAAGCAACAAACATATTTTAAGGGCCTTGTTAGTAAGGAATGGATGGTTGGGCTGCTGCTTATAAAAGACCCATTACTTGCAACAATGACCATTGATGTTTTATGGCCCCAATTCCAAAATAGGAAGAGGAAATGGCAGCTAAATGTGGATGTTGTGTCTATGTTTCTAGCGTGGGCTTTGGAGTTGGGTGAGGAGGAAGCTGAGGTTAGATGCATCATGTCACTACTCTTTAAGAGTGAGTTGTTGCTGGAAATGGATCACATCCTTGAGTGGACTGTTCCCAACATTGGCTATGATATTTTAGAGTGCTTTGAAGACCAAGAGGAAGCTAGAATCTTTGGCTTTTTTTCCCTTTCTTTGTTGGTGGGGTCGTGTGGATAAAGGTGAATACAAGTTTAAGATTAGGAAGAAATGGGCGGTTCTGAAAAGGGTTCTTAATGAAACCTCTCTGAGAGCCAATGTTGTTCCCTAAGACATTAACCCAGTTAATGTGTTCAATGTTGATGTGCCGTACAAGAGACAAGGAAGGCACTGAGACAGACTCACTGCCTAATCTCAAATGATTCCTAGTGGTTTTTTGGTTGCCTGTGTCCAGTGGTAAAGTTTTTGTTTTTTGTTGTTATGAAGGCTATGATATTTACATAATGTTTTTTGATGTGGCTATGGGCAGGTGTCTGGTTTTAATGTGGAAGCCCATTTTGGCTTGATGATGCTATGTTATATGTATCTTGGTTTGTTCCTTTTTGCATGGTTTACTACTGCAGATTTCTCATGGCCTTAACCTGGGGCTTTTTTATCTCTGAGGGTGCTTTAGATTTATATTTCTATGTCTTCCCATATGATTAGGCTTTCTGTGTTTTTTTCTTGGGGATATGACCTATTGTTTAATGGTCATTTGGGCTTGAAGATGACTGGTTTTATGGGTAATGAAGTTCAGAAGCTTCAATTACCAATTGTAATCGACTATATAATGTAATCTCCTTTTTAAATATGAATAAATTCAAAAGTTATAGATAAAAAAAAAACAATCTTTGGTTTATTTTGTTGACCATCAGTTTAGACTGTTTAAGAACAGTTAAAAAAATAGTTGCAGGATTGAAGACTACTAGATATAATATTTCTTCTGGGTTGGTGAATAAAATGTTTGAAAAAATGATTGTACATGCTAATAAATTTAGGGTAGTATATGTGAGAACATATAATGCTTTGAAAGAACACAATAGGCTGTGAGAGAGATTAAAGTATAGGAAGGAGGAAATGAAATTAAAGGATTCCACTTCTGAATATGCTCTAAATTTTATTGATGAATGGATTGATAAGCATTAAAAGTATTAGATAAATTTTGTTGAAGATATCATCAAGTATGATTATATTCAAGATATCTCCCCCGCTCCTTTCTTTAATGAATATGGTAATTAAAGGAATGGTCATAAGAAAGTCTACTTTCAAGATTTCATATTATTCACGAGTTTGTTTTTCTATTTAATATTGGCATAAGAAGATTTACTCATATTTTTTTTTGCTAAAAGTTAAGGATTTAAAATACCCATTTTACTAATGGGTATCCATTCTATCAATGCCCCAAATAGGCACAAAATTCAATCATATATAACATTCACACAAAATAATGAAATGAAATTCAAACCTTATTGCATCATTCGACATATTTTCCCCAATTCCATGTAGTATAATTTAAGGTATGGTGTCAAGATTCTATTTTGGGTCATTTTGGCTGAATGGATATCTAGTGGAAAAATAGATATCCTTCAATCTTTGACTCCTAGTAAAGTCATTAAATAGTTGAAACAAAGATTTATATGAATAACAGTCTACAATGATGACTAAGGACAATACAAGCAAGTATTTCAAATTTGGTCTTATCACACCCAAAATTCATAGGGCAACCAAAACGCAAACTTGGTCTTATCATGCCCAAAATTAAGAACTGTCCTCTTAGACAAGGTATTCACTAGTTAATTTTGACCACTGTTTTAGTCTTTCTCACCAAGTTTCCCAAAGGACCAATAGGGACAATCATTTATTCTTAGTTCTAATACTTGGGCAGTAACTGTTAGAATAACTGAGAGGGGGGTGAATCAATTATCCAGTGTCCCAATACAAAATGTATAATCCAAAAACAAATACTTAAAAATTCTGATACTCGGTAACTAAAAATACTATATTGTCTATGCTTTTACTGATTACCAATCTAAAACATATAGTAGTTACCAATCAAATCAAATATGCAACATGCAAATATGACATCAAACAAATATCACAATCAACACATAACACAAGAGATTTAACGTGGAAACCTTGTGAAGGGAAAAACCACTTGGGACCGGCAACCCAAAAATATTCACTCTTCTGAAGTGAGGTCGGTGAAGACCCAACCCTGTTAAAGGTTACAAACACACTGTTAGGTGTGACCTTGTTAGAGGATTTTAGACCAACCGTTATCATCCAACCAGTAGTCACTCTGGGTTTGACAGGCTAACAATGTTCATTCTATGAATGATACATAATAAGACTTTCTTAGTCCACTTGGTTAAGAGATTTGACTGTGTAAAATAGTTAAATATGTAACAGTAGGTGATCTATCTTAATACAAATTCAATTGCAAATATGCAGATCAATGTTAAGCTCATTCAATCCTCTGATCATTAAATCAATTATGTTCCAAATAATGTTCAACTTACTGTCACTCGGTAATAGCTTCCTGTAGCTTGGTAAAAACTCTACAGTTCGGTTCTCACTAACTAGTTTGATCAGGTATGCATGAAAACTTGTTCACGTGATAATTTTGTAGTCTCCTCCTTCTGGCATTCCCATTAACTATGAAATCTCTAGTCTCTTATATAGACAAGTAAACCATTTTCTTCTGCTCCATCAGATTTTGCCGCTTAATCATCTTCATTGATTTTTCCTCTTAAACATACCTCGACACTTGTGTCAATAAAACGTTGGATTCTCATCCTTTAGATCTTTCCTAAATTTTGTTAGTCGTTGATCTGTGTAACAAACTTTATCTGTTACCTCGAAATCATACACTTTCCAGTTCATTAATCTTATCGACTAAACTAATCATTTAGTTCATTCTATTCTTCTCGGTTAACAAAGAAATGCATCAGTGAACACAAGCTTGGTTTACATTGTGCTCGGTATATACTACACTCCGTCGGTGTATACTAAAATGCTTCATCAACCGACAACACTACTTTGTGTCTTTCAACTCTTTTCCTCATCATAGATGAATGAAACATAATCAAGTCAATATCATAAGGTCATAGAATCATCAACAAGTTATTCAATGTATTCCTTATCCTCATCTGTCATATCCATCTTGCTCATGTAGATATTTCTATTCTTCATCTCTTTCACTCCTTTTCTATAGATGTTTCGGTATATTAACTTACAAGATAAGTGCAGTCAAACTAGTTGACATCAATGACAACATAATACTGATTCAATCATATTACATATCTAATTAATCAACTCGGTGATCTTAAATCATAGATTCTTCAATCAAGTTCTAAATTAGTTGTAGTTCATCAATCTCTCCCTTTGGCATTGATGGCAACTCAAGTAATATGAAATATACCATACACATACCAAACATGTATTCTACAACTCTGTGAACAAATGTTGTACAAGCCCTCCCTAGCTTAATATGTTTAATCACTATGTTACTCAACATCATTTACAAAATACAACTTTGTCAATCTACAAATATGATCTTTTCAGCTCTCCCATTCTCAGTAACTAATCTTCAATACTCTCCTTTCTTCAACTTGTCTCTCCCTTAGATAGTTCTCATTAGTGCATATTGTTTCATATGGTTTATCTCTCCCTTTGACAACAATGCCAAAGAAACAAATAAACAAACAACTCTTCGGTAGCCAAGTAACTCTCTGTTGTCTGGTGCATACTTTGTATCTATGTATACTAATATGCCAATCTGTTCTGATTATTTTCACAACCTTAGACATGATCCAAAGTGTGAACTATGCTGCATCAACATGTATGATCTTCTGATAAGATTAGGCTAATGCAACATCCAGATCACATTAGTGATCGGTAGACAGGGGACGAACCCCAAGTCTAGTCCTTAAGTACCCAAATGTATCCTTCGGTAGAGATTTTGTAAATATATCTACAAGTTGTTCTTTTGATGTAACAAACTCTAGCTTAACTTGCTTCTCCTGTAATTGTTCTCTCAAGTAGTGATACTTAATTAATATATGATTTGTTTTAGAGTGCATCACTAGATTCTTTGAAATATTTATTGCACTGGTGTTATCATAGTATATAATCACCAGCTCAGTGATTATCTCATTCATACCTTCCAGAACTTGCTTAATATATGCAATGTTTGAATAGTTTGTAGCAGCAGCAACATACTCTACTTCAGCTGTAGACGGAGAAATGCAAGCCTTTTTCTTACTTGTCCATGTAACAAGTCTTTCCCCAAAGAAAAATGCTCCTCCCGTGGTGCTTTTTCTGTCATCCACATTTCCAGCCCAATCAACGTCGGTATAGACTCTGAGTTCAAACTTGCCTTCCTTAGGATACCATAATCCATAATCCTCTATTTTCTTCAGGTATCTTAAGATCTTTTAATAGCAATCATGTGTGATTCTCTAGGATTAGTAGAAAATCTAGCAACTATTCCCACAACATGTGCTATGTCTGGTCTACTGTGTACTACATACATTAACTTACCAATCATTGATCGGTATAGTGTCTAGTTCACTTATGTAGTTTCATCTTCCTTATTTAGTTTACATCTAGTAGCCATCGATGTTCCCACAAGTTTAGCATCTTCCATGCCAAATGTTTTCAATACTTCCTTTATGTATTTAGATTATGTGATGAATATTCCATCACTCTACTGAATCACTTGTAGTCCAAGAAAGAACTTAATCTCTCCAAACATAGACATCTCAAATTCACTTCTCATTTCATCAGCAAAGGCTTTACATATTTGATCTTGACCTCCAAATATAATATCATCCACAAATATCTCAATAATAAGAATAGTATCATCAATATCTCCTTTCATATACAAATTGTTGTTCTCACTTGTTCTTACAAATCCTATACTTAACAAATAAGTATGAAGCCTCTCATACCAGGCTCTCAGTGCTTGCTTCAAACCATATAAAGATTTATGTAATCTACATACCATATCTTTCTTTTTTGGATCAACGAACCCTTCATGTTGTTATGTGTAGACTTCTTTTTCAATTATTCCATCCAGAAATGATGACTTGACATCCTTTTGATAAACTTTGAATTTCTTGTGTGTAGCATATGCAAGTAGCATTCTGAATCTTTCCAATCTAGCAACAAGTGCAAATGTTTCACCATAATCTATGCCTTCCTCCTGTGCATATCCTTTGCATACCAATCTAGCTTTATTTCTTGTTACTTCTCCATTCTCATTTTGCTTGTTCCTGAATATCCACTTAGTACTGATAACATTCTTATCTTTAGGTCGGGGTACTAAGGTCCAGGTTTTTTTCTTCTCTATCTGTTCTATTTCCTCTTTCATTGCATTAACCCATTCATCATTCTCTAATGCAACTTTTACATTTTTCGGTTCATAATCACAAACTAGACATGTACCTTGTCTTGCTTTGCTCCTTGTTTGCATGCCAGCTTGTTTGTCTCCAATGATTTGTGTTTCAGGATGGTGTCTTCTGAAAAAACTTGCCAGTATCCTATTTCTTCTTTCTTGTTCATCTTGTGCAAGTTCATTTGCTTGCTCGGTAGGGCCATCTTGCTCATCGATTTCTCTTCCTGTTGTTCAGTATTGTTTTCCTGTTGATCGGTTATCACGGGCTACGGCTTCAGTAGATACTCTAGGTGTTTAATGTAAGTGAATCTACTATAGTCTTCCAGTTCCTTTGCACTTTCCTCTATGTTCTTTTCATCAAACTCATCAACTTGGATGTTAGTACTTTCAATCATTTTATTAGTAGTTTTATTCAGACACTTATATGCTTTGCTTTTATTGGAATATCCTAGAAATATCCCTTCATCACCTTTTGAGTCAAATTTCCCATTTCTCTCATCTTTCAAAATAAAACATTTGCTTCCAAAAATCTTGAAATAACTTACAGTAGGTGTGTGTCCAAACCACAACTCATAGGGTGTCTTGTTAGTGTCCTTCTTTAGTTGTACTTGGTTCAAAACATAAACAGCTGTACTCACAGCTTCCCTCCAGTATGTCTGAGCAACATTCTTTTGCAACATCAGTGTTCTTGCATAGTCAACTATTGACCCATTCCTCTTTTAGCAATCCCATTCTGTTGAGGTGTTCTCAGTGTAGAGACCTATCTTTTAATACCATGCTCATTACATAAATTAGTAAATTCATCAGAGATAAATTCACCTCCTCTATCAGATCTTAGGCATTTCAATTCTTTACCAGTCTCTTTTTTTACCTTGGCTTTATACCACTTGAACATATTAAGTGCTTCAAATTTTTCTTTTAAGAACATGACAGTCATCAATCTAGTATAGTCATCAACAAAAAGAATAAAATATCTATCACCATAATAACTCTGAGTTCTCATAGGACCACATAGGTCAGTATGAACTAATTCAACTATCTTCTTTGTTGAATAATCCTTACTTTTGAAACTAGATTTAGTCATCTTCCCTTTCTTACATTCATGACACATAACATGATCCAGTTTTGACAAGTTAGGCAGACCTCTAACTCTTTTCCTTTTATTGATCTTAATCATGTTATCAAAATTCACATGGCATAACCTTTTATGCCACAACCAAGAATCTTCATTTTTCATCATCAAGCAAGAAGACTCATAAGTATCAAGATAAAATAGATTACCTCTTGATTGTGCTCCAGTTCCAACTAGTCTTCCTCCATCATCAAAGATTTTTACTTTCTTGCTCTCAAGAGCAACTTGGTGACCTGAATTGTTCAGCTATGCCACACTTAACAAGTTATAGTTTAGTCCATCTACCCAATAAGCATGATCACATTTTATCATATCATTTATCATCAAGGATCCTTTATTCTTCAAGTTGATCAAATTTCTCTTCATCACCAGTCATGTGATGTGTACAACCACTGTCTATGATCCATGTATTATTTTTGTTAACTTTAGAGATCAACACTGTTTCTACATGTTTTTCTTCTTCCTCTGAGTCATCTTTCATAGCAACAAATACAACTTTTACATCATCATCAGAATCAGATTCAGATTCATTATCTTCAGCTATGTAACATACCTTTTTTCATTTGTCATTGCTATCTCGATTATCTTTGTTGTGTTGGTAGCCTCTGTTGAATCTTATCCCATAGCTTCCTTCAGATCGGTCTTTAGATCTTTCATCATCTTTCTTATGTGGACATCTAGTAATGATGTGACCAACCTCTTTATAGTTAAAGCATGCCAAAGGTAGCTTACCTCTATACCTTCCTTTTCCTTTGGATAACCTTCTAGCCATAAGAGCTTCAAGTTCATCAAGCTCATCATCGGTATTGATATCACTATTATCATTCTTATTATTCCTGCTAGACTTACCAATCTTCAGAGAAGACATGAAAATGGATTCCAAAGATGGAACAACACTGTTGTCAAAGTTATTTAATTCAAAGGTTGTAAGTTTACTAATCAGATTGTCAAGTGTAAGTACATTACCAGATGCAGACCTTGTTTCATGAATAGCAGATATTTTGATTGCGTAAACTGACAATAAGGTTATGAGTATTTTGCTTACAACTATTTCTTCACTAATGACTCCATCAGATGCTCTAATAGCATGTACTACCTCTTTTAATCTATTTGTGTATTGCACAATATTCTCACCTTCTTTCATCTTCATATCATCGAATCTGCCCCTTAAGCTCTCTGCTCTAGCTCTTTTAACATTCACATATCCACTGTAAACTTGAGAAAGTTTATCCCACATGGCTTTTTTAGTAATGCATCTTTTAATATCTTTGAATTCGGCATCGGTACAGGCAGCAACAATATCCATCATTGTAACATTATGTTCATGCTTGTCTTTCAATTGATCAAGTGTCAGGGGACTAGGGGTCGGTTCTATATAGCCATTCTCCATCAATTCTAGTGCAACATTCCCAATTCTAGATATGTGCAACTTCATCTGGCTCTGCCATACTGCAAAGTTCTCTTTGTTCAGCTTTGGCACTTCCCTCTTATACATTTTGAGATCTTTGTACTGAAGTCCTTAAAACTCTGTTCTAAGCAACCAATGCTCTGATACCAATTGTTAGAATAACTGAGAGGGGGGTGAATCAGTTATCCAGTGTCCCAATACAAAATGTATAATCCAAAAACAAATACTTAAAACTTTTGATACTCGGTAACTGAAAATATTGTACTGTCTATGCTTTTACTGATTACCAGTCTAAAGCATATAGTAGTTACCGATCAAATCAAATATGCAACATGCAAATATGACATCAAACAAATATCACAATCAACACATAACACAAGAGATTTAATGTGGAAACCCTATGAAGGGAAAAACCACCTGGGACTGGCAACCCAAAAATATTCACTCTTCTGAAGTGAGGTCAGTGAAGACCCAACCCTGTTAAAGGTTACAAACACACTGTTAGGTGTGACCTTGTTAGAGGATTTTAGACCAACTGTTATCATCCAACCAATAGTCACTCTGGGGTTGACAGGATAACAATGTTCATTCTATGAATGATACATAATAAGACTTTCTTAGTCCACTCGGTTAAGAGATTTGACTGTGTACAATGGTTAAATATGTAATAGTAGGTGATTTGTCTTAATACAACTTCAATTGCAAATATATAGATCAATGTTAAGCTCATTCAATCCTCTGGTCATTAAATCAATTCTGTTCCAAACAATGTTCAACTTACCGTCGCTCGGTAATAGCTTCCTGTAGCTTGGTAAAAACTATGCAGTTCAGTTCTCACTAACCAGTTTGATCAGGTATGCATGAAAAATTATTCACGCGATAATTCTATAGTCTCCTCCTTATGACATTCCCATTAACTATGAAATCTCCAATCTCTTATATAGACAAGTAAACCATTTTCTTCTGCTCCATCAGATTTTGTAGCTTAATCATCTTCGTTGATTTTGCCTCTTAAACATACCTCATCACTTGTGTCAATAACATGTTTGATTCTCATCCTTTATATCTTTCCTAAATTTTGTTAGCCGTCGATCTATGTAACAAACTTTATTTGTTACCTCGAAATCATACACTTTCCAGCTCATCAATCTTATCGGCTAAACTAATCATTTAGTTCATTCTGTTCTTCTTGGTTAACAAAGAAATGCCTCGGTGAACACAAGCTTATTTTACACTATGCTCAATATACACTACACTCTGTCGATGTATATTGAAATGCTTCATCAACCGACAACACTGCTTTGTGTCTTTTAGCTCTTTTCCTCATCATAGATGAATGAAACATAATCAAGTCAATATCATAAGGTCATAGACTCATCAACAAGTTACTCAATGTAATCCTTATCCTCATCCATCATATCCATCTTCCTCATGTAGATATTTCTATTCTTCATCTCTTTCACTCCTTTTCTACAGATGTTTCGGTATAGTAACTTACAAGATAAGTGTTGTCAAACTAGTTGACATCAATGACAACATAATACTGATTCAATCATATTATATATCTAATCAATTAGCTCGGTAATCTTAAATCACAGATTCTTCAATCAAGTTCTAAATCAGTTGTAGTTATTAGTAACTCTCCCAAATGGATCGGTTATGAATCTCCTCCAAACTCCCAATATTCACTAATCTTCTCCAAAGGGTAGGAGGCCTAAATGGTTGGTTTAGTGAAGGAGGTGCAACTTAGACTTAGTCTCTGACCAATCTAACTATAGGAACATTTAGAGGAACTTGAAACAAGTCCAAACCTCCAATCTTAGCCTCTAACTCGAAGCCCATCAAAAGTTATGGGATCTACAAATTCTGGTTATCCCACTCTGCTAGTCACATAGAGAAGCCTGACTAGGTTTTTAGTCCTATCTCCTTGGAATCGCCACCATTTTTTTGGAAACCAACTGCAAAATAAAATAGACCTTCATATCTCTTGTTTAAACCTAGAATTAGAATTTTCCCATGGTTGAATCGAGAGATATGATTCAACAAAGTCGACAACCCTAGTTTATGTGCAAAAATGGCCTATTATTGACTGTCACTTGATTTCTCTTCAATTTCTCAACCAAATAACCTCAGATTTGTTGCAATAGGAAGCTAATACATCTAAAAAACTTCCTATGAAGTTATTTTTGCCATACTAATTTGCATGGGTTCAGGAGAAATCAAATTCACCAGTCAAAAAATGTTAAACTAAAAGAGCTCAAATTGAACATTTAGGGCACTAATGGCGATGCCCACAAAACTGATAATCTAGACTTCCTCTAAGTCTTCCAATGCCATTATCTACTAAATGTTCAAAGATATAGTCAAACAACCGCACCTACATTAATAAACATTATTTTCCCAATGGTTTTAATAAGCATTTATAAGGTTAGGGTTAAGAGATGAAACCAATGTAGAGGTGAAACATGTGATGATGAATGAATTTCGGTGTCAATAGATGCACTCCTAATTCCCTCCTTCACCTCTCCTTTGAGCGCCAAGTAATTGTAGAATGAAATAAAATGAAACTGTGTATTTTTTTAAAAGTTATATTCACGTGTTGGTCAGAATTATGACCACCTATCATGGTCGTAATTTTGACCAACACAGGAGTAGATTAAAATTTTTTTTTCTTATTAACTGGCCAAGGAAAATCATTTTAATGCTTGGTTGGAAATGTTGGTCGTAAATGTGGGTCAAATGTGCTAGTGCCAACATGCAGGATTGCCAACTACCCTAGGATGCTCCTATATCAGGCACAATACCTTAGTGATCAAAGGTCACACATCTCAATCATGGAAACCTTGAGTTGAAAGCCTTTTACTTTTCACGGCTACAACCTTGGTGTGTTGACAATTTGATAAACTCGGGGCAAGTTATAAATAATTATTGTCAAATTAAGGTCAAATTAGGAAGCCTAAGGTTTATTAAAGATAATTAATTAACACTAATTGACATTGTTTGAGAACTGATACACATCCCCGATCCCAAAGTAGAAAGAACATAATTTGTACACACCAAGAAACATTAAATAAACATTAAACCCCAATATTTGAAATTCAGATCATATACGCTACCTAGCACAAGATATTTTAATTTGACTTCAATGTGATGAACCATTAGATTTATTGGTTTGGTTGAAAAAGGCTACACAACTACAATAGACATATTTCATTCTAAAAAGTAAAAAATCCACGATTTAGATATGTTTGATGAAATCCCCCAAAACAAATGCCAATAGAAACTAGGCTTAAACTACAATATAAACGTTACGAATCTATCTAAGATCACCCTAAACAAATCAAATCCAACATCTATAAACACAACTTTTCTCACACACCATCGTCCACTATATAAAGAATAAAATTGTTATATAGAGCAATAGTGTTAAATTGTTTCTATGGCTAGGAGATATACAAAATGGACTCTTATCTTGGAATTCAGAAAAAATTGGCAACCTAGCACATGTGAATATTGTAATAAGAATGTCACCATACTCTTAATATATGGAAAGAGAACAAAATAATTATTCTCTCTAAATGAACATTTTGATATGAAGATCCATCTTCCAAATGCCAATCATAAAATATGGCTATTGTATAATGACCATCATCATGGTACAGAAAGATCATCAAACTGCTACTTCAACTTAATAACCTCTAAATACAAAATCTTATCCTTAAAATGCCTATGAATCCCCTTAACATATGCATGTTATTATAAAGACCACTACCATTACAATGCTATATGCAAGAGCAATACATTGTTGCTCTGACTTTGTAAACTATAGGGAATTTCACAATAGAGACAAACACCATAAAGCATGTGGTCACTATATTATGATTATACACAACAGTCATGCCCAAAATAGTGTTCTTGCCTAATTAACACCTCTATTACCAGAAACACGACCTTTAGACTGTGTTTTGTATTTTGACGACGACAATGGGTTTCTCTTTGTGAAATGATTGTTTCTCTATCATTTAGTCGTTGCACAAGTCTCACGAGAAATTTTTGCACTTTTTTGACTGAAATATTTGTAATGCTAATATTTATGTTACAGTTTCATAAATTTCTGCTCTTTCCATTTTTTTTGTTAGCATAACATCAATAAACTCATGTTTATCTCCATAAATTTTTGCACTTTCTCGAACTTCTTTTATGTAACAGTTTAATGTTAATGTTTGATCTCCAATTTACCATGCAGGACTTCAATGTACATTCACTTATTAATAGACTGAAAGTAGCAAACTATCAGTTTCAGGATAGGTAGATTAAACTGGAAGTTACTTTTTAAGATAATAATTTATTCAAAACTTATAAGCATAATCAATATGATGTATTTTTTTTAAAATATGTTATTCATAATGTAAATTATTTTATAAATAAAAACTAACTTTAAATAATTTTTTAAAGTTTTTAAATTATTTTTAAAATCTTTTTATATTTATAATTTATCATAATTATATAAAATAAATTTATATTTATAATTTATTAGAGTTATATAAAATAATTTTATATTTATAATTTTATATATATCCATTTCTTGTTCTTAACTTCTAAATATTACATTTTTTCATCACATTGTCATTGCGGTTCCATTTTTCATTTCTTGTTTCTGGTAACATAGATCAACACTTTATATACTGAGCTTTCACTTTTGTCTTCAAAAACCCTAACATTATTGCAGTGTACAAAATACATGGTCTCCCTCATAAGGGAGAATCCACAATCCTCTCTCTCATGACCAACTAGTTTAGCATGATCTCTACGCTATAACATTCACTCAAATGTCTCGCATTTCAATTGAACTCATTAAAGAATGGTTGAAAATGCATAAAGTCATTCTAATAAATTCATTTAAGGTACAATAAGACAAAGTTCTTGTCTGGCCAAATAAACTACGATCAAAGAATCATGTTTTGAACAGACATGGGGAAACCCTCAAAATACATGTGGATTTTGTACCCAAAGGTATTTACAAAAGCATTTCAATCTATGATAAATGGATTTTGCAAACAAAATGTCTGTAAAATCTTTACAAATGCATAAATTATTCTATAAATTTTGAAAAAAAAAAAAAACTTCCATTCAAATGCTTATGAAAATAAAATTTCACGATTTGTTTATAAGCATTTCAATCTATGATGAATGGATTACGCAAACACTTTGTCTACAAAATATTAAAAATTTAGAAATAATTCTACAGATTTAAAGAAAAAAAATGATCAAATTGTGTTGCAATTACCCAAATTTGGGTCTTGAAACCATAACGAAAGTGCACAAAATTTCTTGAGACTGTATTTCTTCTGATTATGTGTCATACACAACATCGACACTGCAGCTAAACAAGCACTCAAAATTTCTACCCATAATTTTGAATATGGTGATCTCGAACCTTGACAGTTTGTGCAGGTGGTCGCCCAAATTGTAACAACAGGTACGATGATCCCTAAGACAAAGGTGTTTAATGTGAGGACAATGTCAAACAAATGTACACAAATTTCTCAGAAAACTAGTTTGCAATACCATTTTGGGGCGTGAGATAGGTTTCAAGCCTAAGACAATTAATCATGCGTACGGTCATGAGCTGGCTCCATAGGAGAAACCTATCAGCTTAATTATATTATATGAAGTACTCAAACACTTATAGAATTATGTAGGAATAGGGGATGCCAATGCACACATTAACTATGTAGATTTACTTGGAGTGTCACGTGAATCTTTATTTAAAAAATTTTGTCATTGTCATGTTGATTGTCTATTTGTCTATTAAAATATTATTTTTTGTTGGATTTGATGAGAAAACAACCCACAACTCCCAAGAACACCTGCATGCAAACACCTGTCACAAAAAGAAGAGAGAAGCAAAGAGCTATGGAGGCCTAAAAGTATTGATCTATGAGAGAAGAGAAATCATTGATGTACAAAAGCAAAAGTTGTAATTCAATAATGAAAGAAATATGTTATGTTTACAAGAGAGATCAATCCTTATAAAAGGAGATCAAAACCCTAAAAGGAAACCTAGGTTGCATAATAATAATTAATAAAATGATTAATTATTATATGCCTAAAGTTTAGCTTAAGTAGAAAGAGATAATAAGTGACTTAATAATTAAATCAATATGATTTAATTAATAAGAAAACAACTTATTACTCTAACACCCCCCTTAAGATAAACTTTGGGAGAAAGTAAAAACCTAGAAAGAACAACTGAAAGAAAATGGGTCTTGGCAATAAAAGGCTTGATCATGTACCCAAGTAGAAAAGAGAGTATTTGTAAAGAAGAGAAATAAAGAAAACCAAATGGTAAAAAATCTACTCCAAAAAGAGATGAAGACTAGTCTAAAGGACTAAAGAAGTCCCCAAAACTAGGGAATGTTCCAGAAAATAGGATCAAGGATGAACATGTAGAACATCACTAAAGAAAGAAGTTGCAAACTCTGTCAAGAAGTAACTATTGATATGAAGATCCTCCATTGAAATATGACCAGGTTGAGAAGATTGTAATCTGCATGAGTGCCCTCAAATGACACTAGTCGAATCAGGAGGCAAACAAAGGAAAACAAATGAAGTCGAAGATACACAGAATACTGTAATCTACATGAGTGACCTCAAATTACACTACTCAAATCAGGAGGCAAACACTTGAACTCAAAGATACAGATGGCATACAAACACCAAAGTCTGAAGAGCTGATCAATCAAAGCTGGAAGAGTGCTTCCAAAAATAGGAAAGAAAGAGTGTCCATATGGTAAATGATTCATCTCACCAGAATGCATAGGTACCTAGCCACTGCATCTGCCTAGTACATAAGATCAAATACTAAATACATAGCTCACACTATCAAACCAAGGAAATAGAAGAACCAACAGTAGAAAACCCCATCATAATGTTGACAAGGGAGAAATTATAGGTATACTGAAAATAATGACCAATATAAAATGCATGATGAAGAAGAACCAGGAACATCGAAGATGCAAAGAGAGTACAAACACAACTAGAGATACTTGAGGGTAATGTCATTGGATGAATGCTCACATGACAAAGGTAGATGACAAACAAAGGCAAAAACTCAAACCCCCCATGACACTTTATAATTGAGTGCAAGTACAAAGAGCAAGAACATGTGCAAGATCTCAAACATGTAATAGAATGACACTTTATCTCAATGTGTGAGCATAAAAGAATGCTACAAAATGATGTATACACTGCTCAACAAAGAGCGAAAGGTTGTTGAAACAAAAGAACAACCAAAGAAGATCCATTCTATAAAAGGAAGAGATCCCAAGACTTGAAACATCCAAGATATTCACCAGAGTGCATAAATGTAAAAAAATGAATAAAATATACCTAGAGAAGAATCTATAAAAATGACTCATAACACTAGAAATATCATAGAACAATCTTTCCAATGATAGCTTGTTTTCCAAAAATGGAGTTTGGATGTGCAAGATACACCCCTAGAAAAGCAAAAAAGAAGCTTTTTCTTTGAACCCCTAGTGCGAAAAAATGGAGGAAAAAAATCTAAAAACCAAAACACTATAAAGATCCACCTCTGAACAATCTTTCCAATTGTACATCTCATTTGCTCGATTTTGACACCGTATGCTCAAGTTATGAGAAAATAAACGAATGGGTTCTCTAGAGGGCCCAAAATGGTGTTTGAAGTGTGATGATGTAGTGCTAACATCAACAAACTACATGCCTAAATTTAATAGTCATCTTCTTGTCATCACAAAAAAGCACCAGGCCTTAGGGGCCAAAGATTTTGGCCCTTGGTCATCTGGGTGACTAGGGGTTAGTGGCTGGGGCTGTGAAACTAGCTCCTGGCTCTCCATAGGACCCTAGGCTCAGTGAAGGGGGTTGAAGGCTCCGGTTAACCCCAGTTACCAGTGATTTATCTAGCGATCAATATTGACAGTCACACCGATGATCATGTGATTGGTGGTTATCCTCGACAGTCATGTTGAGGACTGCAACAGTCACCACACTGTCACCGACGGTGACACCACTCGGTGACCGCTAACGGTCGTGGGTTGCTTAGTGGTAATTACGGCCGCCAATAGGCCACTAGCGGTGGCCACTAGGTGGTGCTCAACCCAAAATATTTTTTTAAATTTTTTTTGAACAAAACCTCAAGATGTGTGCAAGGGTCATACGACCTTGGTATACAAATTTTGTTTGCCTCTCCCTGCAACGTTATCCAAATTGAACATATTTTATATTGAAAAAGGGGTTCTTGGATGTTGCGAGCTCAATAGTGAGGTTTGATTGAGACAAAAGTGCTCCAAAAAATAGTGACCACCTCAGGATGCGTGTTAGGGTCGAATGACCCTGGTGCAAAAAAAAAAATTTACCAGAGAATGCAACTTTGTCCAAATTGGGAAAATTTCATATAGAAATAGGGGTTCTTGGGCACTCTAAACACAATGGTGAGGTCTGTTTGAGCCCAAAGTGACCAGAAAAAGAGGTCTCCTAGATCTGATAGAAAATCCTCAAAAACATGCAGATTTGATGAACACAGACGAATCTCTCAAGAAGAGGACAAGGGAAAATAGATCTGAAGCTTTGATACCATGTTGGAGTGATGAGAAAACAACCCACAGCTCCCAAGAACACCTGTATGCAAACACCTATAATAGAAATAAGAGAGAGAAGCAAAGAGCTATGAAGACCTAAACACATTGATCCACGAGAGAGGAGAAACCATTAATGTGCAAAAATAAAAGTTGCAATTCAATAATGGAAGAAATCTGTTATGTTTACAAGAGAGATCAATCCTTATAAAAGGATATCAAAACCCTAAAAGGAAACCTAGGTTGCATAATAATAATTAATAAAAGGATTAATTATTATATGCCTAAAGTTTAGCTTAAGTAGAAAGAGATAATAAGTGACTTAATAATTAAATCAATATGATTCAATTAATAAGAAAACAACTTATTACTCTAACATTTTTTATTGAATGTTAAGCGATCTTCACATGTATATGACACATAGATTTCCTAGGTATCTATTTCAAGTCATTTTGGTGTGTTAATTAATACCTACATTGGTCGACCATGACAACTTGCCCATCATACTGCCCAAAATGGATATGGTGACCACATGGCAAGTGATTTCTTGATCACCATTCAAACAAAGTACAACTTGTTTACAATTTTTTGCCACCCCATGCTCTTCCTTTTAGTTGCATTATTTGTGTCCCTTCACCTCATAGCCACTGCATTGCTTGTAAATTTTGAGCAACATGTCATTGAATGCTCCTGAATCCTCACCAATTAAGCCAACTTTCATTCCTTTCTCTCCCACGTCTTCACAAGCCTTCAACCAATTTCAAGGCAGAACTTGTTCTTGTAGGTGCTCAAGTTCACCTAGTAATCTTGAACATGCTCATCTTGGTTACCAATGCAAACATGACTTTGGCGATGACTATACTCTCCCTTATCGACGATTCTTGTGTCATGCAATTATTTTGTCATTGTATTCAGGTATAGACACATTCACTACTTTTTTTATGCATGTATTGGTTCAATTATAACTCCACTATCGCATTCATCACTACCCTCCCCCTTTCATCTTCCAGTTCTTGACCAGATGTTTCAAAGGACATCTCAAACAAGACACTAGTTGTGCATTACCATAACTTGTCTTCAACCATGGTGAGGTATATTCCTCGCTAAGGCCTTCCATTTTTCATAATTGGGCATTTTTGTTTTTTACTTGTGGGTGGTTGATTGAAGATGTTAATTATTACTATAATATTATTTAAATTTGTGGGTACTCGCTCTCTAAGACCAAGGTGAGGATTATTCCTCTCCAAGGCCCTAAATTATCTACTTTATTAGTTCTCTAGATATTTGGAGTACAATAATTAATAAATTTTACATTGACATGTACTCTAACTTTGTCAACTCTTATTTTGTCTATTTGTTTGTTTGGGTTTCTTAGTGGGCGCTTGTTCTTAAAAGGATTTTGGCAATTTTATGTTTATGAACACTGGAATCTACACTCATAAACACACATATATGAAAGAGAAATATATGCATATGTTCAAGCTTCATTGGTATTTTGATGGCATTGTTAAAATGTTTTTTTTATCAAGCATCACTGCTAATTGTTAGGAATAGTCCCAAGAGATAACTGAGAGGTGGGGGGGGGGGGTGAATTGGTTATCTACAAGATTCAATTCTTTATCCAATATAAACATTAAGCATAAACACAATGAAAGAACACATGAACACAACACCAATATTTTGGTTATGGGGAAACCCAAATAGGTAAAAACCCCGATGGGAATTGACACCCACTAATATTCTGCACTAGAGTATTATGATCCTTGTTAGAAGATCTTTTACCCTGTTAGGAGTAGCTTTACAATATATTTAGTATAGTAGACCTGGTCAAGGGTTAGACCCTATTAGGAGTCTTTTATAATTGTCCCTGTTAGGGGAGAGGACACACTGTCCAAGAGCTCACTGCTCAAAGGGGTGAAGGCTACAACCTTCAGAATAACAGATATACACTATATCTGGATTTTGGTGAACTGCGCTTTGACCTACAGTCTGGATCAATTCCAATGTATAGCACAAGTACTTTACTTGGTCACATATACCTTCTTCTGATGGCTCAACACTTCGCACACTTTGCTCTTCTCTGCTTAATCAACCATGAACCATACTTCAATAATCACAAATGATTGCCTATAAATATCTTTCCTCCAAATGATATAATCAAGTTGGCCTATTAGAACCACCTTGAAATCATATTAGAGAAACCACAAAAAACTCTAACAAACATTCTATCAGCTCTACTATGCACACAACATATTCTGGGACTTGTCAATAAGATAAATGTAGACGCACGCTACACACTATCGGCTCTACCAAAACAACTGGATCTTTCTCTGTAAGCTGAATTAACTCATGCGCTCTTAACTAAACATCAATAACTCTCCTCTAAGCTAAAATCCAAGGGTGCATACCCTAAAGATAGGTGCAACTGAAGAACCAATAAAATCTCTATCGGCTCTTCTGAACAAACACAGGAAACTACTGCTGGCAAATAGAGACTACATAACTTCACTTCTACTCATCAATAGACTATGTGTCCATAACTAAAACATCACTAACATGTCTCCAACATATGTGCAAGCGTGCAATGCTCCATAATAATTGTACGTACAACCATACACAGAACACTGCTTGTAACTCTGTCAGGAACACTGCTGACACAAGCTACTATATAACTATCTGTACTAACAGTTAACCTCTGCGCCCATGATATCATGTCCATGCTACATATACTGAAAGCTTACTTCATAATACTTCCATGCATGCTACTTTCCATATGTTTTCATCAATGACAAACATACAATCAGTACTGGCCTGCTGGCAAATCTCCAACAATAATATCATTTTATTTGTTTAACTATAAGTTGTGTTGTTAAAATTTATTGATAATTTATTTTTAAAATTACATGTTAATAATACCTGATTCCCCTTTTAATATTAGGGTTCTCCTTTTACTATTAGAGTTTAGGGTATAGAGTTTATAATTCACTAGCAATAATAGGATTCAACTACTTGTTTATTAGCTTGGGTTTGAAACTAACTATCACTATTAGGGTTTCAATTTCACTTGGTGTTATAAGTTTGAGTTCATATGAAATATTATGGTTTAACATGTAAATTCATATATAATATTAGGGGTTAATATTTACAACTCGGGTTTGAATTTCATTGTTAATATTGGGAATATCTATTAATATTTTGGTTTAAGAATTTAAAGAAGGGTTTCATTATTCATTTTCTCTATAACCACAAATTGGTTATTGCATTTTAGTATATTCAACTTGTTTCTTGTTTATCAATTAGTTTCTTACATATTGTTTCTTGTTTATCAATGTCGATGACTTGTAAACCCTTAATTTTACTTTGAATTCTAAACCCTATTGGTAAATGTTAAACCCTAATATTATATATGAACTTGAACTTCTAACACACATGTCTCAGATCTCTCATGTCAAGTAAATTTTTAAGTCAGCTTGGCATATGTACGCGCCATGTATATGTCCTCGGTCTCCATTTGTAAACCCTCTAATTACTTGTTCCATTTATCAAATTATAAATGTTCTCTAAATTTGTGGGTGCTTGTTCTTAAATATTTAAGTTTCTATGTTTAGATTAAATTTTATACCTTGATTATAGTAGTAAATTTCAAACCCTCCTAGATTGTTAAACCATAGGAATTTTAAACCCTAAGTATAGGAGTTAATTTCAAACCATATTAGACTGTTTAACCATGTTGTTAACAATAAATGTACTTCGTAAATAAATGAAGCAAGGCATATTATATATATATATATATATATATATATATATATATATATATATATATATATATATATATATATATATATATATATATATATATATATATATATATATATATATATATATATATATATATATATATATATATATATATATATATATATATATATATATATATATATATATATATATATATATATATATATATATATATATATATTAAAACTATGGAATTGTAAACCCTAAGTATATAATCTTTTAAATTCAAACCATATTAGATTGTTAAATCATGCTAAAAAGAGTGAATTGTAACTGTGTTGTAGGGCTTACATATTTAGCAAAACATAGGATTTGCAACCATTTTGTAGGGCTTACATATTTATCAAAACATAGGAATTGTAAACCCTAACTATTGTAGTGAGTTTCAAACCCTATTAGATTTTTAAACCACAATGAAAAGAGTGAATTTTGAACCCTATTTATTAAACCATAAAACACATAATACTCAAACTATAATGATTGAACAATTAGCATCAACCAATGACAAAATGAATTTGGTAAACAAACCAAGTAAGGCTTACATATTTATCAAAATATAGGAATTGTAAACCCTAGCTATACCATTGAATTTCAAACCCTATTAGATTGTTAAACTATAATGTGAAGAGTCAATTTTGAACCCTATTTTTTCAACCATAAAACTCATAACACTCAAAGTGTTATCATTAAACAATTTGCTTCAACCAATGATGAAATGAATTTAGTAAAAAATGAAGTAGGGTTTACTTATTTATCAAAATATAGGAATTGTAAACCCTAACTATTGTAGTGAATTTCAAACCCTATTAGATTTTTAAACCATAATGAAAAAGTGAATTTTGAACCCTGTTTATTAAACCATAAAGTGCATAATACTCAAACTATAATCATTGAACAATTAGCATCAACCAATGACAAAATGAATTTGGTAAACAAACCAAGTAAGGTTTACATATTTATCAAAATATGGGAATTGTAAACCTTAGCTATACCACTGAATTTCAAACCCTATTAGATTGTTAAACTATAATGTGAAGAGTCAATTTTGAACCCTATTTATTAAACCATAAAACTCATAATACTCAAAGTGTTATCATTAAATAATTAGCTTCAACCAATGATGGAATGAATTCAGTAAAAAACCAAGTAAGGTTTACTTATTTATCAAAATGTAGGAATTGTAAACCCTAACTACACTAGTGAATTTTAAACCCTCTTAGATTGTTAAACCATAATGAGAAGAGTCAATTTCAAACTCTAATTATTAAACCATAAAATTCATAATACTCAAACTTTGATCATTGAACAATTAGCTTCAACCAATGTATTTGGTAAACAAATAAAGTAAACTTTATATATTTATCAAAACATAAGTTTTGCAATCCACTAATAGATAGATCATATTAACTTAGATTGTCATCATATAGTAAGAACTACATCATATATGCACAAAACAATTCCACCCTAACCCTAAATATGCATAAAACTATTCTAAAATTTAGCTACTCAAAACTATAGTGCCAAAATATATGAATGAAACTATTGCAAAATTCAGCTATTAAATAGCCATCACCTAGTCCACTTAAAAAAAAAAACGTTTCCATCAACAAAAATACAATTTTTTTAACACCATAAATTTTTCACATGCAAGAGCAAACTGGACCACCATGGCCTTGCCTTGCACCTACCCTTGTTGCTTCCTCACATAGCTCCTCGCGAATGACTAGGCTGAACTCTTCATCATCCTCCACGTTGTCCAAGCCCTTCTCTCTTGTAGTTTTCAATCTAATCACCCCCATCTTGCACTTTGAGACCGGGAAGTTTTGGAGGTCGACACTCGTCTAAATGAATGGAATTTTGTGGTCAAAGGCTTCCTAATTCCACACTGTTAAAATTGGAAAAAAATTGTATGCCCACCTCACACGGAAATCGAACCTTAGACTAGTTAAATAATGCCCCACGACCTTCACAATTACCATAATGGTAAATAGTTGTTAAAACTTCAAACTACAATATTCTCCCATATTTCGCAAATGGCTTGCACATCTACATAAGATCATGATCTCCCAAAAGGCATTCTTATGGCTACAAGTTGGCCAGCCAATTTGTATAGCAATATAGTCAGCTACGTGGAGGTCACATGTTAATAATCAACAAGCAATAACCGTATCGATGCTTTAGAGAAGAAATTGATGACTGTAAGAAGTTAGTAATGTTGATATCGTATTGTAGGAAGCCGCAATATGGCCAAACCATTCCAACGTCTCTGGAGTTGACTGTTCTTGCATATCGAATAATATAAGGGGAGCCCGAACCTTCACAGGAATTTTTCTGATCGGTAACATCCCTTGCAGTGACCGACGACCATACTACTGGTGGATTATCAGGTGGGAATTGCCCATGAGATGTCATTGACGTTTGTCATTATGTCGAAAGCTATCAAAGGTGTCTCAAATTCTTCATCGCTGATTACTATGGAATAATCGTGGATGCTTTAGTAAGTTAAGATCAAGATTATCGTTGTTCAAAGGGAGAAATAGTTTTGATCAAGAACTAATTAATTTATGTTGTTAGTAAATAAGGAAGAGGCGTGATTTATTATTGAGTTGCATCCTCTCACACACGTCTCTTCAATGCTTATTAAAGGGAAATCCACCACTCCTCCCAAAGGATCATCCATACGCATACAAGTATCGATTAATTGTAGATCGTTATATAGAGAGAGAGAATAGTATAGTATGGTATGTATTTCTATCTACTATTAACCAGGTTGCATTACTGTCATGTAAGTTTGAGAAATTATCTGCGGATATATTTAGTTATGTTAAATTTCTTGATAATAATAGATTTGTAAACAATTACTTGTAAATAGTTATGATAGTTGTGTGTTTATACGTATATGTATACATATATATATATATATGAATATGTGTATATGTATATGTGTATACACATATATATGTACATATACATGCATGTGTGCATGTATGCATACATACATACATACACACACATATGTATACATACATACATATATATCTATATATGTATATATACATATATAGAGTGTGTTGTGTTAATGATAATGAATTCAACTTTTTAGAGAGAATCAAATGTCACATTAATATATGTTCAAAATAAATCATATACATTAATAACACAATAAAAATTATGTTGGCCTAATCTTTGATCTTTCATTAATACCTTTACAAGGATAGGTTGGTTTGTATAGGGAGGGGCACGTTATTCCTTCCCAAGTTAGCTGACTCCCAAGTAGTGGTATTGACAAGAGTTCATGAAAGGCTTAATTGTGGAGATGGTTTTAGTGTCCTATGACAGTAATTTCTCATCCTCCATGAGGGTTAGGAAAGAAGTAATCTATTAGGTTTAAATATAGTAATTATGGTTTTTATTATGAGCAATTAACTATCCCTTAATCTAGTTAAGGCACAATATTGCATAGTAATGCATAATAATGCATGTTAAATAGGAAATCCCTAGTAGGGGACATTATGCGGAGTGGTATCAAAGCATGATCCTACCATCTTGTAGGGTAAAAGATGAAATAATGATTCATTCTAGTCAATAAACCTAACAATGTGTATTGTATGCTTCGTGCCTTCATACATTTATGTGTATTCTTCATGTATGCTTTGTTTCTTCATACATTCATGTCTAAACTTTGTATTTTGAAGTGTATGCTCTGTGTGTATTTATTTTTGGAGAGTAGCTAGAATGAATGAGAAAGGTATGAATTTATTGACAAACCTAGGTTAATCTAATTTTCTTTGAACTACATGCCTACTTTTAGTGTATTTTATGCCTACTCTTCATATGTATACCTTGTGTTTGTTTCACAAATGATGAGCTTTATGCATGATTACTTCATGAGAACATTCCTCATGTATACTATGTGTATTGCTTCATGATGTGTATTTATTGCTTCCTAGCTTACATGTCTAATGCATATTTTATGTAATGTTTAATGCCTTACATATCTTATGTGTAATTATTGCTTCATGTTTGAAGTATCTAATGTGTACTTATGTGTTGCTTCATACCTTACATGTCTGACAAGTATTTATGCACTGCTTCATATCGTACATTTTTGGCATGTAATTAAATGTATTGCCTCATGCTTTGTCTAACCTATATTTATTGCATTGCATGTATTTATATGGATTCATGTCCTATGTGTATTTATACTTCACACCTTATGTGTACACTTCATTTCTTGTATGTATTCATGAGTACTACTTCATGCCTTATGTTGCTCATGGCTTAAACATAAATATTTATGCTTGCCCCTACGTATGTTACTGCCACATGCTTCATACTTTATATGCTACATGTATGCTTAAGTGAATTTATATGTATTTATGTGTATGCTTCATAATTGATTTATGCTATGTGCATTCACATGTATGCTTCATGACTTGAGTGAATGTGTATGCTTTATGTGTTGTGTGTATTCACATGTATGCTTCATGACTTAAGTGAATGCATAGTTTATTTGCTAAGTGTATTCATGTATATGCTTCATGAATTGAAAAAATTTATGTATATTCTAGATATGTGCTTCATGAATTAAGAAAATTCACATTGTATACATGTTACCTGTATTCACATGTATTCTCTATGACTTAAGAAAATTCATGTGTATGCTTCATGCTTTATGCACTACATGTATTCACATGTATGATCTATGAATTAAGTGAATTTTATGTGTTATATGTACATTTATGTGTATGTTCATGCCTCAAGAGCACTTACATGTGTACTTCATACATATCATGTATATGATTCATATTTATCCACATCTACAATTCCTGCTTTACATTTATTTAACTATACAATTCATGTTTTGAGTGCATTTATGTGTATAATTTATGCCTTATGTTATTCATATGCTTCTTTCCATAAGATCCAAGTGCATACTTCATGCTTTGTGTGTATTCCAGTGTGTATGATTCATTCCTTATGTGTATTTGGGTGAATATTTCATGCTTTACATGTTTGGTCCACAAGTAATGTGTTTTCAACATGGTTACTTCATGAGTGCATGTGCCTTCTTAATATGCTTTATTTTTTATATGTCTGCAAACAAACTTCTACATAAGATCACCTCCCAAAAGCCATTCTTATTACTATGGGTTGGCCAGCCAATTTGTATAAAAATATAATTAGCTACTTGGAGGTGACATGTTAAGAATCGACAAGCAAGGACCATTTCAATGGTTTAGAGAGGAAATTGAGGACTTTAAGAAGTTAGTAACGTTGATATCATATTGGAGGAAGCCACAATATGGCTAAACCATTCCGATGTCTTTAGCATTGAGTGCTCTCTACATATCCTTCACAAGAATTGTTATCATCAGTACCTCCACGTGTAATAATCGACACCCATACTACTGGTGGATTATCGTGTGGGAATCCATGAGATATCATTCAAGGTTTCCATTATGTTGAAAGCTATCAAAGGTGCCTCAAATTCTTCATCAATAATTACTATGGAATATTCCATAGATGCTCTAATAAGTTAAGATCAAGATTATCAATGATCAGAGAGGGAGAAATAGGTTTGATCAATAACTAATTAATTTATATTGTTAGTAAATAAGGAAGAGGTGTGATTTAATATTGAGTTTCGAGTATATATATATAGAAAATACAAAACAACTCTCATACCAAGGCACATATAAATTATATGTATGTTTATCCACTATTAATTAGGTTGTATTACTGCCCTATAAGCATGGAAACTATATTTGTGAATACATTTGATTATGTTAAATTAAAGGATAATAGCATATATGCAAATAATTATGGCATGACAGATACATATACATATGGGTGTGTATGTGTGTGACGTACATGTGTGTGTGTGTGTGTGTGTCTACACACACACACACACACACACACACACACACACACACACACACACACACACACACACACACACATATACATACATACATACATACATATATATATATATA